>JAEAOA010001104.1:852500-1586562 GCA_016746295.1 Potamilus streckersoni | reverse complement strand
GTTTATGTCAGCGGTAAAATAAAGTTTAGCCTCTATCACCATGATAATGAAATATTTTTGATATCTACAGTTGAGACATTAACAGTTGGTAATGAGGTATAATACCACTTACCTTACTGGAATTCTAATGCGTAATTTAGTCCACAATCGCCACGTAATGATTTGGAAAATTGAGTCTGACACATCATTTTGCTTATTCTGGAAGATCACGTAATTAAATTTTACCTGTTACCTAGGTATTTTGCAACAGGTGTTCTATTGTATTTGTTTGGAGGTCTAGAGGGGTTGTTGAGCTCGGATTCTTAGCGCAATTATTGATTGCAATAGGTTTTCTATTACGTTACCTAGGTATTTTGTATTTGTTGAGCTCGGATTCTTAACGCAATTATTGATTGCAATAGGTTTTCTATTACGTTACCTAGGTATTTTGTATTTGTTTGGAGGTCTGGAGGGGGTTGTTGAGCTCGGATTCTTACTTTCTCCTACTACTCTGGTTTCTTCGTTAACTAACATATGATCCCACAAGTCAAACGACGAAACTCTTTCTTTATGTGCAAAATATACAACTGTGTCATGGACTCGAAGGAAATCTGTATTATACTTACTTTGATGTACGTGAATAGCGGATGTTCGTTATGCCCGTTAACTTCCGTTTTCTTGGTGAGGTTAAAATTCGGCACGAAGCCGTGGCCGGGGCGTGCATACTTCAGTCCATTCATCAATTCTTCGCTAGTAAATGCGGGCTCTTGCTACAAAGATTGACAAAATTCTTTTCAGCTTTATTCCCAAAATTAATGTGTTAACATTTACTACAAACCACCACCACCAGGAAACTGCAAAAGTGACGCTATCCCACCAACATTTGCAAACAAATGTTTAAGTAAAAAAAATATTACAAAGGAAGGCATTCAGGTAAACGTCAAAATAGGCTTTAGGATACGATTTTCAAAGTATATTTAATTATTTCTGTATACCTGCTGGTGACCTTGTCCAGTGGCCTAAATGGTTAGAGAGTCCGCATCAGATGCGGGAGGTCGCGGGTTCGAACCCCTTGCTGAGTCGTACCAAAGACTTATAAAAATGTTAATAGCAACTACCTCGCTAGGTGCTCAGCATTAATATGTTAGTGCTAGGACTGGTCGGCCTGTTGTCAGGATAATGTGACTGGGTGGGGCATGGTGCTACATATATGCGACATGACGCCCCAATATTAAACATCACTATAAACTGCCACATTGCATATATCGTAGCGATATCACTAAAAAAAATTAATGGCTATGCTAAAAATCCATCCCATCCCACCCCACACGCACATCTGCTGGTACAGCTAGAGTAAAACGTAAAACAAGGAATGAAACTGGAATTTTAGTATAGATCAATGGGGGAGGGGAAATAATATTTCTCATTGTCAGACAATGTTCTTTCTTAACAGTTGACTTAACACTTATGAAACATTAAATACAAGCCAGTCGTAAAATCTGGAATTTAGAAAGAATTTAACCATAACCAAATCCGGGTGATGTAGACCCTTCACGTGACCTAACATCATCGTAATCATTGAGTTCGTCATTGTTGTAACACTTCGGAGTTGATGTAATACGCCATAGTGGGTGTACACAGATGGTATCATTCTAACAATTAAACAAAACGCCATAGTGGGTGTACACAGATGGTATCATTCTAACAATTAAACAAATCACGCGACTCTTGGGTTTTGTTTTCAAAGTTATGTCCTCTGTAAATTAAATCTCTCGAATGACCACGTAATTTGAGGGTAAACTTCGTAAAAGAGAAAAAAAAATGCGATACACAAATGTCCTGAAAGGATTTTAAGAGATCTTTTGACCTATTGTGGATAACAATAAACGTATTTGGGATGGCGGAGAATGTGTGTTTAAACTGAAAACGATGTACACATAATTTTTTAGTTTAAATTTTTCTTAGTTCATTTAACTTAAGCCACTATCAAAAACTGACATTTTTCTTTCACACTATAAAATCAGAATTGTTAACCAACGTGATTAAATTTCTTTTCTTGTTTTCTTTCTTCATTTTGTTCTCTCCCCCTTTTTCGGCTCGAATATGTAGATTATGTGCAACGTGCCCACCTGCGTGACTTAAGAGGCTATTAAGGACGACAACCCTTTGCCAGGCGATGTGCTCCATAATTCGTCTAGTGATGTGCTCCACGATTTGACAATTTAATGTGCCCCGTAATGTGCCCCGTGATGATTTTCCAGCTGAGAAGGTTTAGGGCTGGTCATAGGATGTTGCTCATAACAAAGATTTGACTTTGTACGTTAGGAATTTCACCGCTTTTGTCTTATTCAGAGAGATAACTGAACTTAATCATCGTTGTATAGCCGGTAATGTACTGATGTACACTTTAATAATAATAATAATAATAATAATAATAATAATAATAATAATAATAATAATAATAATAATTTCTGAGGATAATACTTATAGTTCTCAATCTATCAACCAATCTTAAATGTTGTTCTCGATAATAGAATATTAAAACTAAGTGACACAAGTATAACTACTAATTAACAACGTCTGACACACTCACATGATGTAATCATTGTGTGTGATAGTATATATAGTGGGGGTATCTAATTTAAATCTGTCAATTTGTTTGAGATTTGACATAACCAGAAAAAATACAGTTTTGAAGCTCGCTCTTGAAAGAACCGAGCATTGGTATTTGTAAATGTAATTTGAAATGAGATTCTGCAGCACAGCTACACAATATGTAAAGGATGTTATTAAAGAGTCGTTTGAATTTAGGCAAATGAAGATTAAAGTACAAACTTTCACCGCAAATTGCGAAAAGAATATTGGAAGCTGGAGTTAGGAGTTCGTTGATATATTGTGCGAATAGATATTGGAAACGGAATTAGGAGATCGTTGATATATTTTGAAGCCATTTTATGAAACGACTTCTGTGTCACAATACATTGTAATAAACCTAGGGTATGTGTCATGTCTATTTACATCTCCGTTTATATATTTGTTTGATTTTAGTGATTATTTGTTTGATTAGTTGGTGTTCGGTAGATATTTCTCAGCCCAGTAATTAGTCAATTGCTAGGAACAGACGTCATAATGTACAGTAGGGATACTGTACATCACTGTTTGACTGAAAATTATCGTAAATTGTTTTGATTTTTTAACAGTCTATCTATCTATCTATCTATCTATCTATCTATCTATCTATCTATCTATCTATCTATCTATCTATCTATCTATCTATCTCGATGATGTATGCATTTTTATTATGGAAACATTGGGAGTTTATTAGAAGGAGGTTTATATTAGAACATATCCGACATAATTTTAAATACTGCACAAATTTCCTTAAGAAAAAGTAAACGCAGAAGAGAAAAATTCAATGTTTACATAAAATATTCTGCAAAGTTGTGAATTTAACTTTTCAAATCTTTACTTCTTTAAACCCAAAATTTGTTGATTCTTGCTCCGTTTTGTTTATGTGTGTATGCGTGTGTTCGTGATTTTATTCAAACAATAACAGAGGTACCAAAAACTTACAAAATGGAACTGGCTGCACGGTACTCCCAGCACACGGAAGCTGCCATTACGGTATTTGTCTTGTAGTGCATTCAGTCCGTGGTACTGCACGGTCAACCCTCAGTATGTCGCTACATTGACGACCAAGAGGACCTCCCCACGGTATTCTCCCAAATCTATCGTCTCATTGCCGTGTACGTTTAGAAAAGAAAAGTCATGAACCGTATGGTTTTTCGTGTTCGTACACTTGGTCCTACCCTCCTGCCCTGCCGCAAAATAGAGAACCCCGCAGAAAGCGATCAGAGCGAGGGCCCCTTGCGAAGGCGCCCAGGCCATTTCGTCTGCTTACAGAGCCCGAAAATTCGTTAGTTTGTAGTGTAAATGTCCAGAAAATGTCAATGCTCTACTGGTAAAGACTCTAGCGTACTGCTTTTAAATGACAGATAATGTGTGTTCCGTCACGATAGGGCAGGTTCGTGTTTGGCGCAGATGGTGTCTTATCTTTAGTTAAACTATGCGTTTCGAAAGTACGAGAGACAGTGTGCTTGATTCATTCGAAACGGGTTTTAGTACTTTTGAAGTTACAACAATATAAACGAGTTTCCAGCATAATTGTATCAGAAAATAAAAAATTGTCACCTGTCAGCAAAATCAGAATGCACGCAAACGATCAGAGAGGTGGCTGTTCTCAGTGTCTGGGCACTGGAGGCAAAATGGCAACATTTGAAAGAATATGTGACGCAAATGCAGTGGGTGTATAAACTGTACTCTTGAAGATAAATTTATAACTTGAGCTGACAAATGACCGGTTGACTATGACCTCTGGCTAACTCTCATATTCAGCTTCGATAAAATGAAGCGTATGGTTCAGTATTTTTCATGAAATTGTATGTGTTCATAGTGGTGAAGTCACACATATATAAACAGACTGTGATATTTTCACACACCCGGGAACTCGTACTTTGATCAAATCACTAAACGCTGAGAGTAACTTTTGCCATACTAAATCTTTGTGACAACCTATTCCGTGCAGTACATTTGTTTTTTGTTGCTGATTGTTATTTTTGTGGATTTAACGGCAATTTTCAGCATATGATAATCTAGGCATGACGGCCAGTTTACCTGTTGGAGGAAGAACCCGTTAAGGTCTCACTGGATAGTTTCGTATTTTGACACCCCCCTAATTTTTAAGGTAGAAGGCATGAGCCTGATTATCACAACCCTAGCATTTATAATCTCACACATAAGCTAAATCTGTAATGTGGTTTACATTTACTTTGAGTTAGGCTTGTAAATGGGTTGCCTTGTTGGTGACTGCCTGTCCCAGTTAGACCAGCACTGGAGATCAAATGCGTAACTTAGTCTGCAAATGTGCATCCGACTTGGCTTACGTATTTACATGTGTCTGCTTCAGAGGTAAATATCTAAAAATCTACATGGTTGAGGGGTGATGAAAAGTATGTTAATTTGTTATAGTACTAGTGAACTTTCAAGATCAATAAGGTACATACTGACTCTGTGAGCCTGCTTCTCACAGGAACAGGTTGAAAATAGCTCTTTTCTGTCAAAAATGAATGTAAAAAAGAGGGGTTGGTGGTAGTATAGGTTCAGTATCAAAACCACCAGTTGCATAAGGAATTAACCTTAATACCTTAGTCAGAATCTTACAAGCATCCTTTCAACAAAAATCATTAGTTAGTTTTTATTTGTATCTTTATTGTAAAATTATGATCATTTTTCTGCAATAGGTCATTGTCGGATGAAAATTTGGCAAAACAACTGTCCGGTGAGACCTAAGAACCACCGATCACAAACTTTCTCGTATAGCCACGTTGGCCGAACCCAAATCGCAAACCCACGTGGACGGAGGTGAGATATCAGTGATCTGCAAAGGAGAGCGCCATCCGGGGCCCCCTACAAGTGTAGTATAGTAAAATAATCGATTGAAAGTACAATCAATATTCATCATGCGATTTGGAGTCATTTTGGCTTGTAAACACAAAGTCGGTAAACTGTTAAATATTCACGTGAATAACCGTTCGCATTTTATCATTCTTGGGATGAACTCGTCAGCATTTAAACCGGTAAACACGAGTAATATTAAATCTGTCTACTTTGACCTTGACTTTGAAAGGTAAACACAATTATTCACACGTGGCATACAATATATTTGTCCATTGTCCATTGATGATTCCTAATTAGAAGTTAATGGTTGACTGTTGGTTTGGGTTTTTAGGCTTAAGGCATTTTTCAGCATTCGATAGGCTATATATTGCCTCCAGTAGGTATTTGGTACAGGGAGATGCGAGAAGAATCACCTACCCACGGAAGTTACTGTCAAGCTTCCTCAAGTACCCACGTTGTTCGCGCATGGACTCACGATGACAGAGTAGAGACACACGAGTAATCCTTAAAGGCAAGCGTGTTATACCACTCGGCCACCCAGTGCTTGACAGATGTAGATGGGTCGGTTAAATTTCGTAAGGGATCTCCCTTGACATATTGTTGGAAGTAAAATTCATCGTAAAAAAAAATCAGTGACTGATTACCCAACAGGCAGAGTATGCTTCGGCCTATTGGCCCCACGCCTTTTATGGGCCCCACGATAACGGATCAAAATAATATTGAATTAATTTGATCTTTAACGTACTATGAGATAATTAGCGAGGGTAGGTGGGTGCGAGATTTCAACTGCTTAGGTGCCTCCACAGGGTTCAATCCAGCACTGAAAATAATAGCTGGATCGCTATGAAATGCAGTCGTCGGTACTCATTTGTTGGCCATTCCCTTGCGTTTAAAGGCTATTGGATAGGTGTAATTCATTACTGGTGAGTGTAATGGAAGTCTGATTGTGAAGAAATGGCAAAAAATATGGTACCGGTAATGTCCCATTTCTTTGAATTAAGTATCCTCTAAAATTCCTCAACAAGAAAGTGAATGAATAACTTGTATATAATTTTAATGACTTTCATACCTTTTTGCCAAAGACTTCGATGCAGTCATTACCTAAATAATTCATTTAGTGGCAAGGAGACGTGAATTTTATATAAAACTCTCAGATATTGAAAATGATCTGTTTTTCTGCACATACTGTTGGCAAAGAAAAATGCACTTCTGTCAGTCCTGAACAACCCTAAGAGAAAGTACGGAGTCCGATACTAGCAATAATCAGAATTTTATGAATCAGACAATGATACCGTTGTTCATGTATTTTGTTCATAATAATTATGACACAACTTTCAGTCCCAAACAGTATGATAATCCCCAAAATTAACAGCCTGGAATATGAACATTATATAATCTATGTATGTATGTATGTATGTATGTATGTATGTATGTATGTATGTATGTATGTATGTATGTATGTATGTATGTATGTATGTATGTATGTATGTATGCATGCATGCATGCATGCATGCATGCATGCATGCATGCATGCATGCATCTATCTATCTATCTATCTATCTATCTATCTATCTATCTATCTATCTATCTATCTATCTATCTATCCTTGCAAGGCAAAATTTACAAAATGTAGGAGTGTGGTATAATTTTTTCGTTTATTTAAAAAAAAAAACATTATGTGGAACTCATCCCAAACACATATGTAATGTTACAGGAAATTCACTGACACGGAAACATCTAGGGAAATAATAGGGGCCTAGATGTGATATATATAGCCTATATGTTTAAAAATAACGGGATCTCTTCACGAGAGCGACATCTAGCAAAGAAATTCATAGTAATTCTCGACTCGTGAATGGTAACTTTCAAACTGTAAATGCATGAGATGTAATGGCGCCTCATAACTGAATACACGCATGATGCATCCTAATAGACAATTTTTTTTTTAATTGTGGACATTGTGTAATATTATTTTTTACACCAACACATCATTTCGGCATATAAAATACCAATTCTGACAAGCACAATAAAATGTCCAACTACCGCAGTGTAATTCAGCAAATACAATGTAAAAACACAACGTACGAAATATAACTTTCAGCCCACTCAATATGATTCAATATGTCAAACTGAAACTATCGACATCTGATTTTAAAATCTCAACAACCGCCGTGTAATTCAAAAGATACAATCTATTTAAAGCAAACTAATACGTCACTTCATTCATATATAATTGAAGGACACGTGACGATTTCGAAATTCCACCATGCATTACAAAAGCATAAACAAGCATGATTAGAAATGATCACGGTTACATTCAGTGATTTTTGTGGCTCTTTTTGACTGTTTACTTAATACAAAAACTGTCAAACAAAAATCGTGCTTACACGAGTCCCATTTACGTTTTAAATAAATACTATGTTTCTGACAAAATATCAGACCCTGCAAACATAATCATCATCATCATCATCATAATAACATATTTTATGATATGAAAATGAAACAAATAAATAGAAAGAATCCACATTTTAACACACATGTAATTTAACTTCAGGTTCGTAACACTTGAAAACTTGTAAACATCTTTACATGGCCTTTCGACCTTAGAAGGTTATAGAAAAGGTACTTTTGTACGAATTTGATGGTGGAAATGGCCGACATACTTGTCTGCTTATTGATTAGGGGTTCTTTTTACATATGGTTTGGTATGAACAAAATTATTTATTCCTATTTTAATCATGTCCAGTATTATTTGAGAAGAATTATTTATTCAGACTATTCACTTGAATTCCAAAAGTGCTCACTGAAATTTTCTACTAAATTGCTATTTTTTGATACTTGTGAATTTATTCAGACATTCTAATTATATCATTTTGATACATCATGAATGTTGTTACGTCAGCTCATACAAGGCAATTGGTAAATCAAAACTATAAAGGTTTGAATTTATTGGTAACACTACTTTTGGAAATATTATATAAAACTTTTAGGATTATTTGGCATTTTAAGTTAAAATACTAAAGTTTCTCTAAATGACTTTTCATTTCTCATGACGATGATTATTCATATTTGAAAAAGATCGTCACAAGAAAAATCTGACTTTTCTTGCCATAAACAAATTCATACAAATCTAGATTATTAAATGTAAAATCAGTAATCGTGTTTCTTTTAAACGATCTGTCTTTTCATTAAAATTCTGTAAATTCTGTAATTCGTTATTCTCATCTCTTTTCTTGTTTAAAGCGTATTAAAGGAGTTACATAATTAGTTTTGCTTTGGTATTGGGATATTTATTACTGAAGTATTTGTTATTATTTATTACAAAAATATATCCACATTAAGATCGTATTTTCAAGTGTATATACATGTTATCTTAAATAGTTGACCTCAGCAAAGCAAATATGTTATATATTTTCCGTCCATTCCAAGATAAAGCTACCATTGATCACCACATCACCAGGGAGCATAATTCATCCATGGAAACAGCAAGGGGATCCGAATGTTAATTCATCCTGTAGGCACAGTGAAAGAGTCACCACAGAGTTAATGTGCCTCACAGTTTTACATGCCCTGTAATGTTTTTTTTTTCCTCCCTTGGCACTGATTGGTGGTGGGAGTATTTCCGATCACCAAGTTCCAAGCAGAACAAAATACTATTGCTCTGATATGTAGAAAAAATACCCAATTGTATTCATCAGATCAGTTTTTTAAAACAAAATTCTTAATGTAAAAAATAGAAAGTCTCACCACCTCCCATCCCCGTAGGATACATACCTAAGCCGATAAATCTGCCCCTTCCCCGTGATGATATTGATTTTCGGCTGACCTATTCGTTAAAATATACAAAACTCCTGCAGCCAATTCTGGCTGCATACATCGGTGTATATTTTATACACTTTGGCTGAAAGGTTCTTTTGGTGACATGTACATTATATTTTCAGAGCAAATCCTATTTTTGGTGACTTATAAATCCAGGTAGAATAGCACAACCCTCTGTCCTATGTCCATTTTGAATTTCACGCTAGATATAGCTGTTACCAGTTACCGGTATGTCACTACAGTGTACACACATTAGTGTACATTTTATACACGAACCAGTATTTCTCGTGACTGTGGGGCTACCATCCGCTTAAGTGTTTTCTTGGTGGTATGTACATTACATTTCTGGAGCAAATCCTGTTTGGTGCCTTGTAAATTCACGTGGAATAGCACAACCCTCTGTCCTGTGTCCATTTTGAGCTTCATGCTTGCTATTGTTACCAGTTACTTGTATGTATCTAAAGTATAGGCAGGTTTGTTCCAGAGAGATTTGCATGCAGCAAAATTGCACATTTTAATGAATAAGTTACAGCACACCCACATATCTACAATCAATATCAACACAGATGGGGGTGGGGGTATTTGTAGGCCTAATACACATCTAACAAGAACAGGACCAATGATCTTTGCTTACTAAACTACAAAATATATCACGAAACTTTATGTGTATTCTGTTAGACATTTGCTAACCTCTATACTAGATGATACTTGCTCTTCACTCGAAGCTCAGCAGCTTTCCTAATTATCTTCATTTGTCTGACTGCTCTGTAAATTTTAGCTTTTATCTGCAAAATAATGTCTTCAAATCTGCCTGGTATTGTAATATTAAGAGTACATTAGGTTTTAAAAACTGTTATTGGTTTAATGGTGATTCACTAAATTTATATTTCTTAAAGATTTATTTAACACTATTTATTCGGTAATTGAAAAATTGGTCTAAAGTGATCCAAATATATAGTACTTCGGTCAATGGTTTCATTTAGTCCCACTATTGGTCCAGGTGGCCAACTCGCTTGAGGCGCTCGCCAGTACAGATCAATCATACGGTATCACGGTACCAATTGTTTTTCCATAGACCATAAAGCTAATGTTTTGCGAAATAAATATACTTTCTATCCTACCTTAGCATGCATGTCACACACTGTCACCGAGAACAATGTTAGATTGTCAATTTTATAACAACGAAAATAGGTCCTCCATTGCATTTAAGAGAGATAACTCTGCTGGAACTAGACAGGGGTAAGAGTTATCTAGTTACACCAGACACATTTTCAGTCATGTGTACCACATTTTTAAAAAAATCTTAAAAAATACAAAATATGATCTAGATATGAATTAATATAATCTCACATGTTGCCAAGAGGCTCAACTTTTTTTTAAAGCTTAATAGAAAGTACAACTCTTACATAATGCACCAATCACAGCTAGTTTTGTTGTTTATTTCTGAATGAAATGTTCTCTACACCTTAAGGAATCGGTACACAATTAATAAAATCCGGTTCAGTACCCACGAATGTAGTCCCAGTCTATTTTTAGATCACTTTTTCCGGTCTAAATTTGGTGGTGATACTAGAGTTAGATTTTGGCATTCTTGGTAAGGATTTAAAGGCAATTGATTATTCTTTAAAATGTGAGCTTATGGTGTGGTTGTCTCTGTGTATTTCGGCGACAGTGCACATTGAGTAATAAGGTCATGGTGATGATCCGGAAGTGAAATCTGTGTTCCGTTGCCTGGTGTTTTGTTTACAATTCAGCCTCTCAAAAAAATGCAGGTCAACCCTTGACGAGAATTAAACCGTAAAGTCATCTTTGAAGGTATTTTAGATTAACATATGATTTGTATTGATTGTCACACAGTGGAAAGTTCAGTACTGAGGAACAAATGTAGAGAACATATAGTAAAATTAATTGTGTACTATGGCCTGTCAGTAAAAACTTGAAACTGATATAAATTTTTTATTATTAATGACATATACATGAAATTTTAATATGTTATGTATAATGACTTTAGAAATATAAAAATGAAATTAGAAGTAAAAAAATAATTTTAATTTTAAAAATTTAAATGAAATTTAAAAAACAATTAAAAAATAAAAAATTTCCACCAAGTATTCACATATATAATATTTTTTGGGAATGATATTAAATGATATCAGCATATATATACTCCTACACCATATACAAGCTCAAATGATAGATATTTGTCAAATTTGATCTAAGAAAATATCTTTATTAGTCAAAATGAGACCCTCATTTAAAATACATGAAGACAAAATTCTACTTTGCTTTGTACCTTTAGGTCATTGAAACTATTTATTTGGGGTTCAAACAGTTAATTTATGTGTTTATGATGGGGTGACTTCCTGAGTAACACATATCTGCTTGTATAGCTATCAGTAATTGTTTATAACCATAGTTATAGGGTATTTAGTGAGAGGACAGAGATGAAGACTTTATACTAGAACCTGTTCAAGTTCTCTACAAAATCATATTAAGCTGTCAGAGAATGAAATACAGGTCAGAGGGGTAAAATATACTTTACCCAGGTATATTTACCATTGCATGTAAGAAAACAGCAAAATGATGTAAGTTGAATACAGAATGCATTCCATTTTATTGTTTAGTTTCTTTAAGATGTTGATTGATGTAGTGCGACATTGTAGCCCAGATGATATTATGGGAATTCTCATGATCCATTTTGCTTTATGCATTATTAATGACTAATAATATTTGTTATCTGACACTTTAAAGATTACATAAGTAATATTCAAACAGATTATTTGAATTTAACTTTCTACAACTGATCCTAACATGGTTACATAGCTGACATGAACAAATATGCATATATTTTGTAATGTTTGGAATCAAAAGTTGACATTTTTAGGTTGACATGGTACCTATAGTGAATCTGTAAGGCTCAGTTTTGACTGTGTGCACTTAAAATATCCCAAGATGTTATTTTCATCATGAATATGCCTCTGTATGGTAACACATTTCAATTTAGTACTTTGACAGAGGGCGGTATTGCAGCATCAGCTGATATTTGATTCCATTGAATCATTGAATCATTGAACTTAATAACTTGGTAGCCAAGACTCTTAAAAATAGACTAAAAATGTTCAAACAGATTATTTGAATCATGTTTGCACATGTGATTTTAACAAGTACATTGCATATGTCCCACACATGCAAATATCCATCCTTGTTTACAAGTTTTCGGGATGAAAATTTCACATTTAGTTGATGATATAGGATCTATTGGTACCTATAGTTGATCTGTGTGGCTACATTTTGCTATATTCACTCACAATATCTAAAATTGTTTTTCCTTCATGAATAGGATTGCATATAGTAATAAATTTTAATTTGGTACATTGTCATTTGACTTTCCACTATACTGGTATGTATCAATGTTTGCACCAATGATCAAACCTCACCGCTCCAACATTGCCTTAAACTTTATGATACATACTCTACCTGATTAGTTATTTAACCTGTAAATGGCTAAATATGCTTGTAGAAACTTCATCTATTTTTAGGATGCATTTGTCACTTTAATACATGCCCATTGCTTCACATCTTTGAGTGTCACTCTATCAAGTTTACCTTTTTTAACCATATTTGCAACCTGAATGTTATTTTGAAATCACCATATCTAACACATTTTAACTTCATTTGCCTACATCTTCCTTTTTTTAGAATTAAGTGAAACATGTTATATATTTTCAGGTCTAGTCTGGTTTTTGGAACAAAGTATTAGAGTTGGATCAATTTGGAAGCTCTCCAGTAGTCCAATGGTGATAGCAAGGTCTCATAAGGACATGTGCAGTATGCTGCTATAAGTGACCAAGATGAGTTCATATCAGTACACTGATATACAGCATCTCAAAGACATGGCTTAGATCTTCATGAGAGAGATTCACATCTTTTTTCAGTAAGGTGAAACTGTATTTTCATATTGCATTGTTGACTTTTGTAGTTATCGGCATTAAAATGGAATGCATATTTGCTATAAAACATGGTAGTGGTCCCATCAAAACTTTAAATTTGAGTGGGATATTAGTTATACAAACAACTGTCCAAGTACCTGAAACAATAAATGTGGAACATAATACCTGTCATTGTTTCTTTAGTATGTACACCTATATGCATCTGGATAGGCATATTGCAAATTTGCTGTCAAAATCACTGTGAGCTATCATGCTTCAGTACCCCTGGGATTAATATTATCAGTTGTACAGACCTTAACTACCATTTGTTTTAAAGACCATTCATTAATCAACATTGCTGCCTTAAATTTGTCAAACTGAATGTCATAACTTGTATGAAAATTTATTTTTTGTGAAATAAAAAGTTTTTAAAATTTATATATTTTTTAAAATTTTCATTAAAATTTAATATATCAATATTTTTTAATTTCAAGACAATTTTCAGACAGGCCTTATCAAGTATTACAATTCGGTTTTTACTGCATTGAAAAATTCCTATAATTAAGGAAGATATAGCAAATTTAGTTTTGGTTTCTTAAGAACAATTGGACCTCAAATTGCACCCTATAGAACACCAGCACTACACACTTTCTGACAGCTGTCAAATGTCTTGCTTGCAAGGAAATTTCAAAAGACTTTATGTTTGAAGTTGAAACAGTAGTGGCATGCAAAATAAAATGCAAATATAAAAGTTTGACAAAAACATTGACCCTTTCAGGAATCGGTACACAATTAATAAAATCCGGTTCAGTACCCACGAATGTAGTCCCAGTCTATTTTTAGATCACTTTTTCCGGTCTAAATTTGGTGGTGATACTAGAGTTAGATTTTGGCATTCTTGGTAAGGATTTAAAGGCAATTGATTATTCTTTAAAATGTGAGCTTATGGTGTGGTTGTCTCTGTGTATTTCGGCGACAGTGCACATTGAGTAATAAGGTCATGGTGATGATCCGGAAGTGAAATCTGTGTTCCGTTGCCTGGTGTTTTGTTTACAATTCAGCCTCTCAAAAAAATGCAGGTCAACCCTTGACGAGAATTAAACCGTAAAGTCATCTTTGAAGGTATTTTAGATTAACATATGATTTGTATTGATTGTCACACAGTGGAAAGTTCAGTACTGAGGAACAAATGTAGAGAACATATAGTAAAATTAATTGTGTACTATGGCCTTAAGCTCCGCCCACCTGGGGTTGTACAATTGGTACCGTTATACCATACATCTCACAACTTCGTGAGTTTGAGCCTCGGTTTGAACAAAGTGCGATAAAGTTTACCAGAAACTTCCGGTTCGTCGGTGGTTCGTCCCGGATTCTTTCTTAGCTGAATGTACTGTCCGCCGTGTATATCCTATCATGTGATGACAAATAGCGTTAAAGCCCACAGATCGATCATTTATTCCCGCTATTGCAGCCTCAGTTTATGACGTGTATGCCTTTTTCACTGAAGCTTCCATGAGACAACAAATCAGATGCTTCTCAATACCTGTTTCTGGTTTTCTAGATACTTAGTAAACGGTCGAGATTTAGAATATTTCCTTTATTTTATTCACTTGCTCACGCACAGTTTGGCATCTAAATGTTTAAAAGCATTAATGATAGAAAGAAACAACGAAATTAAGTCAATGGGATTGTTATAAGCTTGCATTTATTTCATTCGTCATTTGTTTTCCGTATTGGTGAGAAGAAGCTTTTTTGTCCTCTATTCTTATATAGTAGAGTATACACCGCTACATATATAATTACAGATCTTAATTGTGCTGCGATATTTTGTACTCTAGGTATGTCCGTACACGTCATTATTGCTGAACACGTTCATACAGCATCACATGTTTGCGTCCAGGCCAGTATACACAAGAGAAGTGAGTCTAAAACCTGGAGCTAACTCTACAAACTAATTGTTCATATTGTAAGATGAGTTAGCTCCCTTAGAATATTTACTTTTGTAAGGTTCAATAGTCCAGTGGTTGGTTTAAAACGAAACACTAAAATGTACATTTAATGGAACGTTTTGTAGCAATTCATACGGCTTGACTCTCATTTTTTTTTGTTCGGCTTATCGTTGAGACAGCTCTGAAAATTAAAAAAAGAGGATTTTGTAAAGAAATGTTACATGCCAGTTTCGGAAATATTTGATTCTGTACGGTAGATAGCATTTCAAAGTATACTCAGCATTTTCAGTATGAGACACACAGGAACACACTTATCTTTATGCAACCCAGATTCGGGGAAAAGCCAGACATTTCAACATTTGACGGAAAAGCAGCTGTCCTAACCATGGGAATAAAGCGTTATTTTGAAGACTTTTTCCGTGCTATTACTTTAAATGGACGAATAATTCCTTGCAATCTTTTTTTCCAGGCTTTACATAAGTCACTGTTGATAGATAGGTTTGTTTAATGGCATAGCAAATCCTCAAAAACATATCGCGTGGACTTGACTGGGTCCAGGTTACTTGCCCAGAGACGCACTGCAGCGGCCGACTCGATCTTTTCTAGGTAGGATTCGAACCTGCACTCTATTATGGTCGCAAGATAATCATGCTAATCTCTGAGACACAAATGATTCCAGGTCACTGTACATAAACGGGGCGTGTGTGGCACGTGTATGCTAAAATATGTACCTACACTCTGAATTTGGCAGCAACCGTTTGAATGCTATGGAAGACAGGCTATTAGATCCTGCGATATATCACATATGTAGAACGAGATTCAATGTCAAAAATGTCAAACTTTCGTTCGGAGTGTATATATATATATATATATATATATATATATATATATATATATATATATATATATATATATATATATATATATATATATATATATAATTTGTATGAATTGACTGCCTTTTGTAAGTTTTGATTGAATGTAAATATTCACGTGATACTGATCTGAATTTGTTATTTTACACATTGATACATTCTGCCGACTACATTTGTTTCCCTGTTTCCAGATCATTTCATGTGAAGTTTTATCTATATCAACGCCTTACATTCTAATAATAACAATAAGCTCCTATTCTTGTGATTTCTCATCAAAAATGACAAGCCAGAGATTAAAATCTGCTATTAAAAGTTAAAACAATGACAGCGGTTATTAAAGGTCAGGGTCATATGTCAAGCAAAGGAATGTCACTAAAAATGCTTTTTGAAAGATCGAAATGCGTAGGAAGTAACAACACGTCCCATAAGCATGTGTAGTTTTCGAAACAAAAGAAATATTCATGGTTTGATGGCAACAACCACTTTTTTTATATTATTCAAATAATGGTTATAACAATATATCACTGACATGACCCGCTAGAACATTCTATCCCGTATCACTGTATAAAGAATCAATGAATCTTGGCTAGCGAAGATCGGTCTATGTATTCTATGGCAATAAAAATTCCTAAGAAAGAAAACTTCAATGTACATAAAGTGATTGTTTTGTTTATTAAATCTGCTAATCTAATGTTAGAAAGGAAGTAAATTGGAATTATAAGGATTAACTGACCAAGGTTGTGTATTTATCGAGGTGTAAATTTTATCTAATCACTCATAAAGTTTAGATAAAGTCATTCGGACTTTATTAGCTTCTGAATGATTAGGTAAAATCTGCACATCGATTAGTACCCAGCCATGATCATTTATATTTTTGTTGTTCTGGGGCTTAACGCCTTTTTTCAGCACACGATACATGGCGGCCAGTATAAATGGTGGAGGAAGAGTAGTAATAAATAATTGATGATCTTTTATCAGAGACCCCCGGCCCTCCCAAAACGTTGTCAGTTAACATTTTTGTCAGCAGACTTTGTTAGCTCAAAACGATGCCTTAATGTGATAAGGTTTTTCTAACACATTTTTTGACAAAAATATACTTTGTGGCCGGAGGGTCTCTGATAAAGGATACACCAATCCTCACTACTACTAAGTACTTATTTGTTAAAAATGTTATATTAAACAAATAAAATATTATATATATAATGTACAATACGTCAATCAGACATGTTGGATTCGATCTAACAAATAGATTTTGTAAAAGATTTAATTCGATCAAAGCAGTGTCAGGGTATACCGGTATCAAACCTAAAATAATAAGCGATTGCATTAAAAAGGTGGGATATTATGTATCGCCGAAATATGGATCAGTCAAAAGCGATATAAGAAAAAACAATAAAAATATTTGTCCTCATATAGAGGACTTTTTTGAGATGAAGATGGTTATATACAATGATTTTTTGGATGTGTGATTTTGATTCGGACGGTACATTTACATAAACTGATTGATGCGCATGAATATATTAACAGCTGATCATGTCGTTGATTTTGTGTTAATTAGGGGACGACACATTTACATAAACTGATTGATTCGTATGAATATATTTACAGATGGCCATGTGGTTGATTTGTTAATTAAGGGACGGCACATTTACATAAACTGATTGATGCGCATGAATATATTTACAGATGGTCATATGGTTGATTTGTTAATTAAGGGACGGCACAGTTTTACATAAACTGATTGATGAACATGTACATTTACAAATGGTCATGTGGTGATTTGTTAATTAGGGGCAAGGCGTAGAACCTTTAGTTGATCAGATAACATAATGAGGTTCTGAATTTTGTTTAGATATTATTTTATTTTTAACTATAAGACGAAACGTTAGAAACATCAGAGGGCTGTCTGCGGTGTAGGTCTTATTTTGCGACCATTTTTTGCTTTCGCAAAGAGATCCTAGATTATTTATAAATCGAAACTCTAGAAACTCAGAAGGCCTAATGGTCTTTGTGACCGGGAACCTCATTAGGTTATTTTTAGTTGTTTTAAATAACCCCTGTGCGGATATCTATTAGCAGGTCACAGGGTTAAATTACCTCCTACTGGTCTATTTTTGGACAACACAAGACGTCACAAACACATAACATATAATGATGATATATAATGATAATGATGGCCTTTTCTACTTGTGAACAGAAACTAGCACACCCACCCCAAATATCAAATCCGTTGGTGGGAAAACTATCACTACAACGTATTGACGTTGTGGTTGGGTGAATTAATTTATATTCACAAATATAGGGGTTCGGCCGGTCCCCCACTAAATAGATAATTTTTCGTGGGCATAAAATTTCCCCCTAACATAGACAAATTTTTGCCTTTCATAAGATTCGAACCCCAATCGCAATTTCCGCAGTCATTACGTCTAACTAAGCTACCAACGCATTATATAAATATATTAAATTAGTTATTATAGACTTAACAAAAGCAGCACGTATGAAAGCACGTAATTCTGCATTAAATTTTCTGATTTTAAAAACGATATATATTATATAGAGAAAACGAATATTTTCATTTCGCATTGCAATATAAAAGATAAAAGTAATGCAGTACTCTTCCCCAACAAAGGAGTGGCTAAACTAAGTGATAAAAATATCTATTTTGAAAACATTATAAATAAAATCTACAAATAAATGATTTTATATTTTGTATACATTAAACTACTTTCTCATTATAATGTGAAGAAAGCTCTGGCAATATATAAGTATGCATTACATTTGACATCAAGTTATATACATAACCATTTGCGAGAGAATATACAAATCAATAAATCGTATAAAGATGTATATGCTTTATCACAAGTTGAAATATATACTTAGACAAGCAGATACAAATGTGAAAAATAGCAGATCATAGATTCTTTGTTTGTTTCACTAATTAATTAATAATAAAACTGCACAGATTTAAGTCCATAGCAAGATATATATATATATATATATATATATATATATATATATATATATATATATATATATATATATATATATATATATATATATATATATATAACCACAATTAAGGCAATTTATTAAGTTAGTACGGCTTTGAGTTTAGTTACGTAAGGGGATTAGATCATTTTCAAACCAATAAATAAATTACACAGGTTTTAAAATTTTAAAAATGCTGTTATATGTTTATATTTAACTAATAAACAACAATTAACTGATTAAAATCAGATATGATCAACAAATACGTTAATATATTACCAACCTTTTCACTGAATTATTTCAAAGTCTAGACATATGTTAGACAACTCGCGAATGATTTTAAACTAAATACTAGCGTTATTATCTCCCTTCCTTAAAACGAGTAGTTACATGTTTGTGAGTTCTGATCCTATTGACAATATATCAACATTTTCGATTAAGTATCTAATGTTTTCATGAAAGTATAACATAAACATAATTCTACCAGATAACTTGCGGCGACTTTCGCATAGTTCTTTTATAGCTAATTTGTTTAATAAATACTTGCTACCTTTTGCAAAAACTTTTGACCTGTCCAAATCTATTATAACTTTAGTGTACATACTTCGACTTATGGGATTATGTATATTTTCATATTTTGATGAAAGAGCATCTCTTAAACATTCAAGATATGGGAAATACTTGCTCTCGTCTGTTCTAATAAGAGAAAGTTTTATTCTATCAAATTTACTGAAACAAATGCCTGACACTTCGTCATCAAATTCAAAGGAAAACTGTTGGTTAGACATCATTCAAAGTTTTACTTTATTACTAATTCCGTCCGCTAATGTCAAATTTTCAAACATTATTTCTAATACATAGACAATATTACTTAAATAATGTCCAAGAGCGGTAGTATTAATTCCGTCTTTGCAATACCTTTTATCATCACAATTACTTAGTCCACGTTTTTTAATTGTATTCGTTTCAAGCTTATGATAGTTTGTCCGAATGACATTGGTTTTAATAAAGGTGACGCTATTGTTAAGAGCAGCTTTGAAATCATCAAATGCATCATCTTCTTTACATATCCTCTAGGGATGCCTTTAGCTTTCTTTTGTCAGGTTATTATCGTCTAATATAACAGCCTACATTTTGCTTCTAAGTCCAAACTAACTCTCTAACCGGTACAAACATAAACTCGGCTTTCATTTTTCCGATAACTTTCTTGTTAGAATTATCATTAAATCCGCTACAAGTTGGATAATCTGATAGATCGAACAAATCTTTATTATCGTAAATATCTTGATAGACATTTTCACATTTTATATTGTATACAAGAGAATCCGTATCAGTAAATAGCAGCTCCGAATCTGGCCACATCTTTTTGGTAAAATTATAATGAAAATCGTACATCAACCACTTTGATATATCAAGTACAGATGCATCAACATAGATTGGCTTATTTAACTTTAAATTTGTCTTTCGTCGTTGTATTGCGGCAAGATTTTCATTAAATATTTTCATACTAACAAAACCATCGTCACTAACTAACTTATTTCTGCGATTAATATCATTAACAATTTCGAGAGAAACTCGACGACGTACGTTTTCCATAGTCTTTCCAAAAACTGAATTGTTCATTAACTTGAAAAAGTTTTTCTCAAATTCGGTTGTAGCTACGGCACGACGTTTCGTATTTAGGTTAATATAACCCGCCATCCACCGCGATTGATAAACCTTTGGCACACGATGGACTTTTCTCAGAATTAGTCCAGCATCTACCGCTTGCTTTAGGTTTTTGTAGTGCATGACATAATTTCTTTTGTCTAACAAATTTGGAACTAACTTGTTAACGATAGAGCATTTTCCTGTTGTCATAGCTCGTTGCTCAGGCGATAATAAACTGTAATCAATCGTCATTGATTCTGCGCAAAATGGATTGTCGTTATGTAGATAGTGCAACGAACTGGGGTAGTCTAAATCAACTTCAACAAAATATGAAATCTCTGTGGGAAGATTTTTTCAGTTTCTTTGAGAAACTGGTTTGGAGTTATCCAATGACCCCCCCCCAGCAAGGCATTGGCTCCTGCATATTCCACCCATAAAGGTTCACTTTATCTAAATAAATAATGTAACTCGACGGAAGATTTTTATCATAACTTCGTAAATATTTATTATTAGCTGATGCATATTTTTTTTTGCTATAACGCTAATTCCGCCTCTGATGCCTTTTTCAAAAATGTTAAACATATCGATATCTGTTAAGAGTTCTAATTCTATCTCGCTAGTTTTAAGTAGAGCGTCCCAAGACAGCCCAGGAGCAGAATAATATCAACAGGGGTCTAATCCGTAATTTACATGACTAACCTGACGAAAATTCTCGAAAACATCTGCTAGCAATAACACATCAGTTTTTAGATATAAATCGTGATAATCGCCAAATGTTTTGCAGGCAAATTTAGTCCACATATCTTTCGCATATTTATTCTCGTCGTCGCTGATGTTCTCGTTCTTGAGCTGCGAGTAAAATTTATCTTTGTCAGGTAGAGAAGTTTCACTAAATCTGCTCCAATCGTCAAGATACTCGTAAGGAAAGATACCTTTTTCTGTCAGATGGACATAGTTTTCACCGAAGCAGCTGCGCAGATTACTGAAAATACTGCAACCTTTAACGAGCTCGTCTAATGATGCCGCCATAAATTGCAAGCTGTCGATGAAGCGTAATTTGCCGAGGGTCACCGACATATACATTTTATCACGTTATTTAGTTTCAGTTTGGCTTTAATGTCTTTATCACCAAAAGCTTCCACAATGATATGACTGTCGTAGCCGCGAAAGTTGTGTAAAATTACTGGAAAAAAATCCGGAGCATGAAATTTCAAATTGCAACTGTTATGAGCTGCTCCGCGATACTGACCGGTCAAATGACACTGATCTCACACCCTGGAGTCCGCCAGAGGTTTTTCACAAATATGGCAATTAACCTCCTCATCAAAGTCGAGTTGTTGTTTAGACGTTTTTCTGGTCGGAGCTGTGCTAAGTAATCTGTTAGAAATTGTATTAACTTCGTCTATTAAATTTTTTAGTAACCAGACGGCAGGATTTTCACCTCTATATAACCTTATCGGAGAGAAAATCTATCGCTGGCACAACAAACTACCTTATAAGCTACGCCGCAAGGAATATGCTGTTGTATCTTTCTTGTACTTTATTTGTTCGGATTATTTTCTGCTCCAGCTACGGGAACGAGTATACACTCGAAATTGACGTAAATAACAAAGGGAATACTCAGCTTATGATTATAGTTTTTAAATTTTAATAGTTTATCTTTTCACTAGGCATAGTTAGTTTTTAAACATTAACGCAGTATTTGAGATGAATATGCAGTCTGTTATCGCTAGAAAAAACGTGCAAACATCTGTGACAGAAGTATTTCTTGTTTCTGTTTTTACTGTACTGTCCACCAACTAAGCCGTTACAGTTCTTTATCCAACAGTAATGTCCCTGAAAATATAATAAATTTATTGTCTTTTGCGAAGCATTATCTGACATGTATCTAGGGTAAACGTTTTCTCGCCCGTCTAGTCCGAAAACATTTACCGAGATACCGTTTTGTTTTTCGAACTTTGGTATATGACTTTCTGATACTGGAAAGTTGATGCCACCAAAATTGAGTTCGTTCTTGTGCGGAAAGTACTTGTTGACGCGATCGGAATTCTGCTCCTTGGGAAACATTGCGGAAAGAATAGACCACTGGAAACATTTATTGTCGTTGTTTTTTTTTATATTTATACAGCACTTTTTGTTCTTAATGTTTTTAGAAAGGTCGACGTACCCAGTGCCGCGAAGTACGTTATATTTTGATGTGTGAAATAAAACTGATTTTGTTATTTCGAATTTCTAACCTGAACCTGACGAAGTAAATTCTTCTAGTTTTTTGTTTGTTTCCTGGTGTATTTCATCGGCGACGATAGCAATGTTTGTTCCAGTTAATATTTTTCTCGATTTAGCTGTTAAATAGGGTTCCGAGATTTCGCTTTCAAAAGATTTTGTTTCTTCGACTGAGTGTAACTTTGATCTAATAATATGATACTGGACTATGAGTTTGATACTTTTATGAACCGCAAGTTCTCGAGCTATAACAGGTTGTCAAAGATGATATAAATTTGTAGAGGTAAACTTAGCTAATATAGTCTGATCGTCAAGTTTGTAACTGTTCTCATATCCTGAAAATGCCGAAGCAATTTTTTCGGATTTGATAATGCTCTTTTTAACGATGTCGTTCAATTTTAGCATTATATGTATATGGTAATATTGTTTATTTAATTGAAAGTTTTAATACTTATAATTAGAGATATAAAAATTTGTATATATATATATATATATATATATATATATATATATATATATATATATATATATATATATATATATATATATAATAATAATAATAACAGAACTCTTGAGATAGCTGAAGAGCAAGAAACGTATCATGTGCATCCGAAATACAACCTATATGCTGGAAATGCATTAGGTTCTGTTATCAACATAGCAACCAAAAAAACTATTGGCGTACTAACTACTGCTGGTATGTTATTATCAGTAAATAATGATAATGCAGAAATAATTGATATCTTTAGAAACGATTTTATTTATACCTTGTTTTGTTGGAGATATTCCAATAGGACAGCGAGTATATAGAGCAGATAGTGCAGTTGCAGATGATAATATCGAAAATTTAGGATTACAAAACGAATATCAAGCCCACCCAGTATTTGATCTATACGAAGCAAATGATAAAGGAATCTATTCGAAATATAAAAACTAAAAACGTATTAGGAAATTCACATAATACTGGTTATGTACACTAAACGGTACGTGGAACTAAAACAGACTTTGTTGGTTATTTTAATCATCGTTTTGTTTATGAAGTTTTTAACGGCAGCATTCATAATAGTTTAGTTATCAATCATTTTAACAAAATTAAAACAGATAATTGTCTTAAAAATTTAGATTTGGTTACGTCAAAAGAAAATAGTCGACGTGGAGATGGTTTTGATTGTAATAATTTTAAAAATCCAACCAAACAAATAATTTCAATTAATCTTGAAACTGGAGCAGCAATGATATTTAAATCAATTTATTCTGCGGCAAAATATCACAAAATTCATCCTCAAGTAATAAAAGATGTAGCTGATGGTAAACGAAGATCAGCAACGTCTATGATAACATTTGATAGATTTAGTTTTAAATACGATAACTAATAATATTGTTTATATCATTACGACAAAGACAATTATGACAAAATTCCATTACATCGTCGCGATTTAATCGTATTGTCATTATTTTGTTTGTATCAAGTTTTATTTTATCCGCCGCTGTTAACAAAAATTTATCAAATTCGCCTGATGCTATCATAACGTCAACGAAATAAAAATTATATCCCAGCAAGCAGTTTCGAACTGCTTCAGCTAATTCTTTTTTGTTTCGAATATTAACTTTACAATGATATTTTAGTTCCATAATATATATTAATTAGATAAAAGATTATTATTATAATGAGCTTAATCGATAGGTTGGCTCAGATATATTCGGAATATTTTGTTCCAGTTAATAATGTCACCGATGACAGATTTGCTGATTTCATCGACCATACTGAAAATGATATATTGTATAACTATGACAATGACGATGAAGATGATGTTGTCGTTAGCAAGAAATATTTAAGTAGACCAACAACTGGGCGATATGATGTTAAGTACCACATCGCCAAAAATATATTAAAATTTAATTTTAGCGTTTCCGAGCACCAAATATTTTGGCAGCTTATTAGAACCTATCTAAACTTAAAAGTACCGGGACAACAAAGAAACATAAAATACGATTTTATTGTTGTTGAAATATTTAATTTAATGACAGTCGATGATGCGAGAAAATTGCGCTTAATTTCTTTATGTAAACCTGTAAAATGTAGTACAGCACTGATAAGATACGAGCAAATTTATAATAATATTATTCAGTCGATGCAATCGACTTAGTTGGTACCCAACTATTAAATTTATCGCTATATCCGCGCCATTTAACTAAACTTTTGTTGCCGCGCTTTCTAATAACTTTTTCGATAACAAATATAGCTTGTTCTGTTATTTTAAGTTCCTGTTCGTAAAAACTGCCAGTTATAGGTTCACCTAGCAAGTCTTTCAGCGAATATGTAATTGGTATTGTTAAAAGTACTTTTTCAGCAACAAATACTTCTTCGCTCCAGTTAGGAGTAAATCCCTTTTCAAACATTTTCTTAGTCAAGGAAATTCTAACTTTATCGCCTACTCTAAATTTATGTCTGCGGTACATGTTTTCGTTTGCTAGTATTGGATTTGCAAGCTCGTCATTTGGCGACATTTTAGTGGTTCGGTGTTTCATGTTATTATATTCGTCAACAAGTTTCTGTAAGTTGTCAATATATTTATTCGTGTTTTTAGCTGTCAAATATTTATGAATTTTTTCGTTAAGCGTGCGATTAAATCGCTCGACGATAACATTTTTTCCTTCATTTCCAGTTACGTATTTTTTAATATTATTTTGTTCCAAAAACTGCTCTAACCTTTTATTAAAAAACTCTGCTCCATGGTTGGTCCAGATTTTGTTTGGCTTTCTTTCTGTGGTTGTTATTATGCGCTTTAGCACGTCTATCATTGAGGTCCCTGTTTTATCCGAAACTGTTACACTAAATGCATATTTACTAAAAACATCGACAACATTAAAAAGATATCTCTGCGGATCGCCATCAGCTCCAACGTTAAATTGAGCTAGATTTGACATATCAACTAAATATATCGCCCAAATGTCATCAATGGCATTTGCTACAACTTTACGTCGCGAAAACTTTGTTTTTTAGGTCTATGTAGTTCAAGTTTACATTTTGTTCCAATAAAATCCTGTTCCAGTCGTCGGTCGACACGCTCTCGCATATTTTCTGGTTTCATTTCGCGAAGTTCGTCTAAAATCACTTTGTCGCAACTGTGTTTTGTTTCACCAATAGGAAAATCAATATCTCTGTAGCAAATATCATGACGCATCACTATTGCATCAACCTGATTGTAAGGTTCTTGTCCTGGCAGCGGATTATCATTTTCGTCAAGCTGCTTATCAAGCGGATTCCACGGACCAGTATATTTATGACCTGGCAATGTCCAACCGCCTTTCGGTTTCGGCAGTTTGCAAATTAATTTATGTATATCTATTCCCGTTCCAATTATTTCTCTGTTGTTGCATTTCTGGCAATAGGTAACAATTTTATTTTGCTCTAAACATAAATCTCTATCAGCGTCGCAGTTGCACTTCATTATTTATTTATAACTGACAAATTTTTTATGAAATTTGTTGATTTTCATCAAATTTGTTGATTTTTTTAGGGTATTTTAGTCTATTTTTTTCGATGAAATTATATCATTTGGCTAGTTTTCGTTAGGTCAAAACCTCAGGAAGGTTAACGGGAAATAACATTACGTTTTTCATTTATCGATCAAAATCTGGTTTTGTCCGGATTTTTATCGCAAACTAATCATAAAAATCTATAAAATGCAAACAAAATAACTAGAAAAAACCGGATTTTGATCGATAAATAAAAAACATAATGCTAATTCCCGTTAACCTTCCTGGGGTTTTGACCCACAAAAAATAAGAAATATTACTAAAAACATAAATATTGTTTTAGTCGTCTACTAAAATAACGTCCCTGATAACATCATGGGGGCAACCCGCTCCGTAATTTGTTGCTGGCAAGTACATGCTTTTTCTTTTTCCACTTATTGCGCAAATACTTTTCAGATTTATTCTATTATTTATTCTTTGTCTTTTCCGTCTTTTCGTCTTTATTTTCCGTTTTAGTTTTACACTTGAGCCAATATGTTGACATTGTTTTATTTGTAAGTTTAGATCGCGATCTCATCATTAGCGCGAGAGGGTTGTTTGTCAAATTGCAAAATAAACTTTAAAAAAATCTGGATTTTTGGTCATCTGTTTAACGAACATCACGCAATAATAACCACAAGAGGAAGTTCCAACTGGCTGTATCTGATTAGAAGAATAATTTATTATTTTGTATTTACTCATATATCGTTTTACGCATCACTCGGTGGAATTCCGAACGAGTCGAAATAATTGTTATCAAAAACAGCTACCCAATTTGTACCAGATCCGTCATTAAAATCTTGTATATTTATAACGCTAGAACCTGGCAATGCTGGAGATGTAAGTTCATCTTTGGAATAAACTCCGCGAAAAATTTAACTTTTTTTAATTTATCAAGTATATCAAAATTTCTTAACGCAGGAGATTTTATCTCCTTGTTCCTGGCAGCGTTAATCCTCGTCCTCGTCCTAACACGCCCGGCAGTAGACTTCCCGCCAATACTGCCAGTAATGGGGCTATTGGAAGAAATCTACCTTGTGTCTTTTTTTGTCGTTCTTTTCCTTTTCATGGTTGTCTTTTTTGTAACAGTTTTTCGTTTAGGCATTATATTTAATCTTTAGACAAAAATTTTTATTATACCACCGCCAAAGACATTGCTTCTGACAATACCACTACCTTTAACTGCCTTTTCTGATGCGCCATGTACTGCTCCTGACGCCGTTGCTATCCCTAATGTTCCTAACACTGGCAAAATTTTAGGGAGTAACGTTTTGGCTATAACTGATAGTACCGGACCTAAGAAACCACCATCCACCGCAATGCGTTGGGACAGCGCAGTTATTTGTGCAGCGCTCAAGTTTAAAACGAAAGGTTTTTTGCGATCGTATTTATTCGCTTGATTTTTGGTGAACAATAATTTTGTTAAAGTCCCCAAAGCACTCGGATTGATCTTCAATGTAACCGACCTCCGCTTCGCAATTGCAGCTGTTAATTTTTTTTAACTTGGACATCGGTTAAATGTATTTCTTTTATAATATAGTTTGTCATCTTATATAACGATTACAGATTAAATTTGTATTGTCATTTTACCTCCAATGGAGTCGATTGTCACAGATCTGTCGCTTATCACTAATGCAAATACATTTATAGGCGTTGGAACTGCTGGCGCTAGTGGAAGTTCGAGTGTCCAAGTAACCTCAATATCAGCTGTACTGTCCATAGCTCGCTCGCTATGTTTACTGACGTCAAAGTAAAATATCGGATGAAGTGTACGATATTCTTATACTGATATCTGTGTTCCGTCTCCAGTATCTTGATATTTCTGCATTGAATCGAGCAGGTAGACGTACGGTCTAGTAATGTTTTTATTAGCATCATCTGCAAAATGGCATTCGATCGCTCGTTCTGGATATTGCTTTGAATTTATTCTCGCATAAATTCGTCTGAGATCAGCGTTGTCTAATTTTCATTATTTTGTGTTTGGCATCCGCGTCGATCTTGTCTCTGGAATACAACAAATAAATGACGCGGCGGCTGTTCACTCGATGTTTTTGTAACTCGCCATGTGTAGTCGCTGGTATTTGGAACTGCTGTTTGATATATTTTATGTTGTTGAAAATGAATTTTATTCCTGCGTTTTTCCAGTATACTATCTAATTCTAATGCTTTAGTGACCGATGGAGTTATTCGTGGCATCCATAGCGCAAGTTTGTTTATAATAAATTGTACATCAGCCCCACCAAATCTAAAAAGGAGATTATTTTGTTTTGCTCGATCCAAAATAAGCGTACTTTATTATAGTCTCTGCAAAAGCCAAATATTGTACTTAGTGGAAGCATCATTGTAATTTGACGTGATACTGCTGCGAGTGCTCTTCGCTTAGCATAACCTTCATTGTAATGTACAGTTTTAAAACCTGATATATGAGTGTTAACTAAAGTTAACATTACAGCACCGTCTACACCTACTGCCGGCGGTGTTATATTAAGATTATTACAAGCAGCAGTAAGTGAAACTCTTGTAGCGTCTGCATTAGCATCTGCAGCTGGTGCGACTATATCAAAATTAGCAGCATTGGCAATAAGAAAATTTCTCACATTTACAGCACTTCAAGCTGCATCAGCTCCAGCTACAACTGCTGTCCTTGGCATAAATTCTGTAGATGCTGCTGTACCATGTCCAGTATCTTTAAACCACATCATATTAGTTGCAGTTGATTTAGAGTAATCATCGGAAAACAAAATAATATTTAAGGCTGTACTTGCTACATGTAAGTGATTTAAATATCTTCGACCGTTTAATTGGCCAGCTGATATCAAGCACTTCTAAATAAACACCAACCATTATTTATAAGAGCTACGTCTATTCCTGCCGCAATTGCAGCAGGTGGATCAGCTGTTGTCATAATCCGACCACGAACTTCCAACATTGCTTTGTGAGGCAGTAGAAATAAGTCCTCGTCTCTGGTATTAAATGTTCTAACGCCAGCCTTATTAGGTTCGTTAGAATTTTCATTCAGATATTCCAAATACTCAAATTACGTCACTGCGTCGTCTTTGTCAGGAATTTCTGTAAAATCGAGATAAGTTTTTACAAACATTTCTTTTTATTTTATTAGGTTATATAAAATTATTGCGGCGTTGTAACTTTAGAAATTAAATTTGCATAATCTGCTCGCCTTTTGGTGATAAAAGCTTTTTCGTTGTTGTTATCATCGCTCTTTGAGTTGCTTTTGTTGGTGCGAATTCTGAAATAACTAGTTTGATTGACGGTGGTTCGCCTTTTATTTCATCAGATAGTTTTTGTCCCACTGCAGTTCCCGCAGCAGATGCAGCTCCAGTTGCAAAAGCTTTGCCAGCGTCAAGTGCAATTTGCGCAACTTTATGAGCTAGTCCTGGAATATTTTCAGTAATTTTAGTAAATACATTTCC
Organism: Potamilus streckersoni; assembly: GCA_016746295.1. NCBI lineage: Eukaryota > Metazoa > Mollusca > Bivalvia > Unionida > Unionidae > Potamilus > Potamilus streckersoni. The sequence continues at coordinate 1,556,743 of JAEAOA010001104.1, read as the reverse complement.
GAAAAATCCTCCTAGTATTATTCTTCGATAAACTTTTTTCTGCTTCATCATATATCTGAGGTTGTATAATTTTGTTCTCAAATCTTTCAAAAAATATACGTTTACTGTTGTTCGCGAAAGTGCACGTAATAAGTAACAATTATGTTATTAAAATCCAACTGTCTTCCAGATTGGTCTGTCAGTTGCATATTTACTTCATTTATTTGATTTTCAACATTCAGCGGATAATATATAATATGACGTGGACCGATTTGCATGAGAGAACATGGTGGAACTTCTGGTGAAAAACAGTATATAATTTGACCTTTGCTACCTTTGGCTGAATAAGAACCAGATGCAATAGAGCGATTTACCAGTATCGTATTTACGTCAGTTATATTTACTGGAAATTCACCGTCATATGTAAGATAACTAACAGAAGCATAATATGTGCGACGAAATCCTATCAATGATGCGATATCCACTCGTTGGTGGAGATAAAACAAATGACATATCTTTTAATTTTATTCTAGCTCGCAATGTGTTATAATTTGGTGCTAGCTCAAAATTGTCAGCATTACCACCTGATTTTGTTATAAGTTCTTTTATCGTTTTATTTAAGTCAGTTATGTTGTATGCACCTTGTGGAATATCAAACATCCGTGGATATGTTGCTGACTGAACATAAAAAATTAAAAAAAGTTGTTATTGATACCACTTTTGACGTTCGCCATGGCGTTCCAACAATTGCAGGAAATTAATCCAATTTCATATTGTTTTTCACGATCAAGTTCTATTAGTGAAATATACTTTACTGAAAAGTTCGCGCTATCTTTATCAGATTGGCTGGAGTCGAGTAATAATGTTGCTGACATTTATTATTATATGTTTATAAAATTAAGTCGCGGTGCAAAGTATCGTATCCGTCAGATGCTAATAAATTACTCGATCTAAAATTATCAAGTATGTCGATGATTTCATTGTCGATTTCAGCACCAACATTTTCTGCTTCTTTTGATGATATCAATAGCATTAATCTGCCGATCATTTCAGTAGCTGATGCGAATATTCCTGTTTTCTTTCTATATTCTTCTAATAGTTTTGAAAAACGTTCATCATCATAATGTTTAAATAATTTTTCAAATCCCTGATCAGCATTTTTTTAATCTCTAAATTTTGTTGCAGTAGTTTTAAAAACAGTAGCGATAGTATTATTTCTAGCTCTTTTAAAAACTTCTTCAATATTTTCAATTGGAGTTGTACTAATTTCTTTATAGGCTCCTCTACCTTTTTTTATGATACTTTTTAATTTTGTAATGAGATCATCGTATTTATTTTTTTCAAATTATAAATATTATCAAAATCAGAAATAATATTTACTTTCATAAAATATAAATATTTTTTATCTGTTATCTCATTTTTGCTTTGTTTTTATATTCACCATGATGGCTTTTACTTACTTTAGCTGATTCTTGTAAATACTCTTCAGTCATTGTAGGAGATGGTGGTTTATATGCAGTTGCTTCTGATTTTTCATCTAATAATTTTGCTTCATTAACTAAGCTAGTAAGGTGATTATTACTAAGGTATTGGCCATCTCTGATATTATTAATAGCTTCAATATAAAGATCAGCAATAATTCCATGTCGATATAATTTAAAGTCGTTATAATAATTTTCATTTTCTAAAACTACATTATCCAGATGCCTTTTACTCTCTTCACTTAATTTTTCTAATTTTGCACTTATTTCATCCGCTTTAAAATCGTCTTTTTTAACATTATATATTCTTACGTTTTTAAATTCACTATATTTTTTGTTAAAATCTTGATATTCATTGTCTGCTATTTTGCTATTTATATTTTCTAAATAGTGTTCAAATCTTTTTATCTTCTCTCTTTCCTCTAAATTTTTCTTCATGTTCTAAACTTTTCTCGATCGGTCTAACTCCTGTTGCTTCGGTTAATCTTTGTTGAAGTTCTAGCGGATTATTTATAAGCCGATCTATTTCAGCTTGTCTTGCAGCAGGATCAGCTATATATGCTGCAAGTGCTTCAGCTAATCTTTTCTTTTTCCGCATCAGATCTCTCAATAATTCTTCCAGCAGCCGCCTCTTGTTGTTCTTTAACTAATCCGAGTAAACCTTTCTCTTGTAATTAATTAGCCTCTTTTTTGAAAGTGGTTTAGTTTCGTGTTCTTTTCCAAGTAAAACCTCAGAAACTGGTTTGAAAACTTTAGCTGCTGTTTCTGCTGCAACAACTTGACCACGTCGAGCTTGCTGAACTGTTTAAATTTTGCCTGAGATTGCGCAAGCTTTTTTAGATTTTCAATATGTTTTCTGTACTTTGCTTGTTTTCCATTAATTATATACTATTTTCTATAAAATATTATTGTAGATAGTTTTCAATACAACATCGAAACATTTTCTTCTTATCATTTGTTAACTTATCTAATAAAAAGAAATCATATCTATTTGCCGATGCTTGACGATATAGTTCAATAAATTTATCTTTTGTTACGTCGCCGCACTGTTCGTTTGCGATATTTCTAATGTCAATATTGTCAAGACCTGGAAATAATATAAAACAACCAGTATTTCGCGTAATAAATATGTCGATATTATAATATTTTTGAGCGAGATAATTAGAATTGCATTTCCTATTTCGCGACAGTGAAAAATACGATCTGATTTTATTCGTTTCCTCGTTGTTTAGCGGAATATCATCAAAAACAACTATTTTATGTTCGGACGAATCGAGTTGATTAACTGGAATAAGTTCTTCCGGTTGTTTGATTATAAAGAAATCCTCGCCAGATTCAAGATCGTCACGAAGTTTGTCATTACCATTGTTAAGTAGCTCGTACTTATCTTGCTGCGGATTAATTGTTTAAATATAAACTCGATCGTAGATAAAATTATCTCCGAGAAGTAAATTCATTAGCAAATTTGTTTTGCCAGATCCAGTTCTACCAACAATAAGATAATGACAATCTGGAAGCTCATTGTTATGTTTATGTTTCACCAACCGCTCTGTATCAAAGTTTAATATCGACGATTTTGTCATTACTATTATGGTATATAATTTATCAAGCAGTAAATAAATAATGAGTTTTTACTCAAAATTTGGAAAAACAGTAGGAGATTCAGCGTCTGCTCAACAAGGTGACTGATCTAAATACGCAACTCTCGGCCAACTCAAAAATGAAATTACTAATTTATTAAATGTCACGAGTGTAGATCAAAACTAAGTTGTTATTTTTCAAGATAAAGAAAGACGATTAAAAACGAGCAATGCACAACTATCTGATGTCATTGTACGAATTCCCACAGCGGTTGTTAATAATATAGTTACTTTTACTGACCAAGGTAAAATACAAGATTCGAGGCAGTCCGTTAACGATTATGTTAAGAAAGCTGGCGATGTATTTATTGGCGACATAATAATGTCAGGAAAAAAATACCTATCTCGGAAAACCAACCGCAGATACAGATGCAACAACGAAAAAATACGTCGACGATCAAGAATCTAAGAACGTGTCAGTGGTGGTATTATGCTTGCATTTCTGAATATGAATAACAATGATATTACTAATCTTAGAGCACCAGAAACGGATTTCGACGCTGCAACTAAAAATATGTCGACGATAAAGAAATTCCAATAACGACTTCGTTAACGACAATTAATGATGGAGTTGCCACATTTAGTACTGAGTTTTCTAATCACATACAAACATTTCTAACTTTTCGTAGAAACATAAACAGAACTAACAATGATTTTTTTGGAACTCCACCAACTGTTATCATTAATCTCTCTGACATTAACACAAGACTTAACGATATCACAAGTGGCATTCCAAATATTATTCAAAAAACTGATCTCATTAAAATTTCTCACAAACAAATTAAAAATATTGTGTACACTGTAGCATCAGGAAAAGCAACCTGGTCGCAGCAAAATAACACCCTTAAACATATCGCGGAGGTCACTGGTGTATATAGATTGTCTTTGTTTAGTAGTGCAAAGTTTAGTATATTTACAACATTTCCATGGCGTCATTCGACCGATGATTTTTCTGGAACAGTGTCTATTGTGTTAAACAAAGATATTGAGGAAACGTTTATGCTGATAGCGGATAATAAAAAGTTAACCGCAGCTACTTATTGGTGGTGTATTGAATTTGTAGCTGAAACTCCAGAATTAGTTACTTAAAAATATGTAAACAAATATTATATAATGAAAAAAATATAGTCGATTTCAATCATATTTCAGAAAACATTCCGAAACAAGATGTTGACGCTCTAATGCAATATTACAGATACTATCATAAAAATCTTTGGTGCGTCAAAAATGTTACAAATACTATACCAAAATACTGCGAGTAATATCATATCTGCCGCTACTAATGACCGGCTCAGGTATAATTTCAAGTGGCGCATCATTAAATCCGTTTTTGTTAATAATATCTGGTGTCGGCGTTTCTCTTGCAGCAGTGTGTAAAAAAGTTGAACCTCGACTAACGACTAAAAAAAATGCTTGCAAAACAGCGAGTATAACCTATAAAAAGTTACTCGTTCAAATTCGATCTTATTTGCGTGGTATAAAATATGATATGGACGATTTAATACGCGACTTTCGCATTATTGATAGCATGTTAACAGATATTCTGCCAATGAGAGTTAGCAAATACGAAAAAGATTATGATAAAGTGTAGATATTTAATTAATTTTGTATAGCTTTAGTAATATCGTTATCGAATAATATATCAACCATATTGTCAATAAATGTCATCACATCATCTGCCCATCCCGCTATTCTCACATCGCTTTCAACTGCGAATAACCAGATTGATCCATATTTCGGCGATACATAATATTCCACCTTTTTAATGCAATCGCTTATTATTTTAGGTTTGATACCTGTATACCCTGACGCTGCTTTGATCGAATTAAATCTTTTACAAAATATATTTGTTAGATCGAATCCAACATGTCTGATTGACGTATTGTACATTATATCGTATTGTACATTATGTATGTATGTATGTATATATATATATATATATATATATATATATATATATATATATATATATATATATATATATATATATATATATATATATATATATATATATATAATATTTTATTTGTTTAATATAACATTTTTAACAACTAAGTACTTAGTAGTACTGAGGTTTGATTTATCCTTTATCAGAGACCCTCCGGCCACAAAACATATTTTTGTCAGAAAATGTGTTAGAAAAACCATCGTTTTGAGTTAACAAAGTCTGCTGACAAAAATGTTAACTTACAACGTTTTGGGAGGGCCGGGTGTCTCTGATAAAAGATCATCAATTATTCATTTCTACTGGAAGAAACCGGGAAATCCGCGGAAAGAACCACCTACCCACGAGAAGCTACTGGCAAGGTTTCTCCAATATTCACATTCGCCGAATCTTAAACTCGAACCCACGCAGGTAGAGGTGAGATGGCAGTGATCCGTAACTGAACACGCTTTAGACCACTTGGCCACTATTCTATTATATTCTTTTTCTTAGGCAGAGCTTTTATTAACTCATCCATTCAATTATGTCGTCTGAAATTTGTGCAGCGCCTCAATTTCCTCTATTGTTGCATTGCATTATAAATGCATGTGACAGGAAATTGTAACGAATTCATGTCTATCAGCGCAACTGTTTTTCATCACGATTTTCTTGTTAAGTAAATTTTACATGGTGGATCTCCCACGCTGACATTCTTTTATTTTTTATTTTTTTTTTTGCACCTCTCGAAATAAATTTCAGGGAAGGAAGTAGTGTCATGCTATTGAAATGTATGAGTGCTATATATTATAAACCATTTTTTGTGCATAATTTAAGAATCTTAAATCTTTGTTGCTAGATTTTACTTCACTATCCATACAGTTTATTTTGTGTGTGTTTTTCACGAACAGCTTTATTTCCGATTCAGATGATTTGAACACAAATACATTAAAATCTAATTGTTGTAACACTCATATAATTCGCCAATGTATATAATTACAACAGATGTACGAACTTGTCATGTGCATCTGGTCTGTCCAAAACAACGTCGACAAACAGAAATGTCTACAACCACGTTTCAGATCATCTGCCTTCAAAAAGATGGACGAAACGGTTGCATGAACGATCTTATAGAAAGAAATATCACGAACGACGTGAAAATTCAGCAGAAACGATCATGATGCTACTAAATATCTTATGACAAGCAACCAGACAATTTAAAAAGGTAAAATGTATGTAAACGCACCCAAGAGGCGACACTCAGAGATTAGACTAGAATTAGGCCAGGCATAATCGTTGTCATGATCGCTCCGAAATAAATTCTTTCTTTCTGTACTAGTTCATCTCGCAATTAGGCTGTTATTAATTTACATCTATATCATAGACAAATAGTTAAGACACAAACCATTTAACATTCGGATGGACTCTTAAAGATGTTGGTCGGGGGGGGGGAACTCGATTAAGGCCTTATGTAAAGACGTATTAATTTATCAAACGGTTAACCTTACGTTATCTGTTGCAATAATATCATCAGTGGTATCCATACAATAATGTATACCTGTTACAAAGGTACACATAAACACCCATCAAAACAACAAAAAAAATCACTCTTCATTAAATATAGGAATATAACTGTTTATGTTATAGAAGTGCGTGGTATTACAGGTATATCGGTTTACCACGTTTTTTCTTCTTCTGGCGGTACATATACTTCTTCACTGTATTGGCACTTCGGTAGTTTTCGTCAGGAAGGATTCTACGGAAATTCCGAGTTATCTACTTAAGAATTTAATATCAACAGCATATCTTCATTCTCCATTACAAAATAATCAAAAATCTTACCATTATTTTGTACAAAATAATCGTATTTGTCACATATTAATTTAAAACTATATTTATAATCCTGTAATCACATGATCGATATGTGTCACATATGCCAACACGGTAGTCATATAGAATATTATAAACAATATTTGGGCAAAATAATCTTTAGAAAAATGTCTGATTTAAAAAATATCAAATTGTTTATTGTTTTACATAGGTATGTTAGCGTGTCAGTTACATGTATTCCTTTATTAGACTGTAAATCATCATAAGGTTTTGTGATGATCAGTTGTTTTCTTATTTGTTTCTTACATGATTTCTTGGTTATACTACTATATTCTTTATTGCTGCCTAAGTTTGTTTTATGTTCACTGTCCCTCTCTGTTAAATATTTCCACCAAGTGTTGACACCCCACTCAAAGTTTCCCTGCGTATTGCATCAGTAGTGTAGGCAGTAACTGTATGCTTTAATGTCAACAATTACTAGTATTCAATACGTTTTCTAATGTCAGCATAACACCACACCATTTACAGGGTGGCAGCTGTAATGAAAGCTTAATCATCCCACTTCAGTTAGTTTTTATGTTACAACTTATACATCAATTAATACGTACAGAGCTGAGTCATCCGCCATAAGTTATTTGCCGTTTAACGGGGGTGGGATGGTGGTGGAGATTTTCTTTCTCAAAATAATTAATGTTTCAAATAATATAATAGATTTAATATATAATTATTTTGCTATAAATTAGGGAAAACATTTTCCTGATATTGACAAGAAATTTAGGCGGAAAGTGTCAGGCCCCAGCCTCAGAACAATTGTTTGTCCCTATATACGAGTGGTTCCTACAGTGGGCGGTAAGATTACGGTGGAAGCTCTAATACTAAATAATGTTTGTTAAGGGGTCAGGGGTAGGGGATGCTGAGGAAACCAAAGTGGCGATGGCCCAAAAAAGGATGGTAACTACTACTACATACTGTAATACGTACTTATTGTGGTATGTTCAGATGTACAGAGGTATATTATTATTCGTCATGCCAAGCTATTTTAAGCAGCGAAAACTAAATGATAATCGAAATTTGGGTGCAACTTTTGTTACCAGACTAAACTGAAAGCTTGCCAATGCCACATTTCATTTCTCGTTGCATTAATAAACAAAATTTATTTTAAAAAATCCTCACAGGTAATCTAACAATCAGAAATCTGTTTTGCTTAAAGACGTTATGAAAATATTTTATTCCATCTGCTCTTAAAACATAAATAGCTTCCATTTGTGCGTCTTCTTTCGAACGAGACGAAAACAAAAAACGACATGCACGGATTAAGAAGCCGTATATTTCGTCGCAGTACTGAATTCAGATTAACGTATTCTCCAACAAAACTAACAAACGGGTAATTAAAAGCCCCCCCCGTCTTTAATGTAACATGCAGAAATAAAACACGTAATAAATGATGGTCAGTTAGACAATATCACAGACAGACATATGAAACACAGTCAGTGATGGTCAGTCAGAGAACGTATCAGGCAGACATGTGAAACACGGTCAGACAACATAACAGACGGAAGAAACACGCAGAGTGATGGTCAGTAAGATAATGTAAGATATAAAACATGCGTAGCCAGTGATGGTCAGTGAGACAACGTAACAGACTTACAAAACACGGTCAGTGATGATCAGTCAGACAACGTAAGAGACAGATAAAACACGCACAGTAGCTATCAGTCAGACAACGTAATAGACAAATATATGAAACAGTGGTGGTCACTCAAACACCGTAACAAACACATGAAACACAGTAATGGTCAGTCAAACAACGTAACAAACAGATGAAACATACACAGTCAGTGTCAGTAATAGTCAGACAACGTAGCAGATAGCTGAAACAGATGAACAAATTGTTTAATTATGACTTCCGTTTAATACGTAGGTCTTACTGGATAGTTTCGTATTTTGACACTTCCAAAATTTTAAGTACAAGACATCAGCCTAATTATGAAAACCCTAGCATTTATAAATTCACACAGAAGCTAAATCTGTAATATGGTTTAGATTTAATTTGAGTTAGGCTGGAAATTGGGTTGACTTGTTTGGTGACTGCCTGTCACAGCTGGACTAGCATTGGAGGTCAAATGCGTAACTTGGGCTGCAAATGAACAGCCGTTTTGTCTTACGTATTTACTTCTTTCTGCTACATAGGTAATTATCTAAAAATCCAGATGGTTGAGGGGTGATGAAAAGTATACTAATTTGTTATAGTACTAGTGAACTTTATTCATGCATAAGGCACGTACTGATTCTTTTAGCCGCCTTGTCACAGGAAAATATTCAAAATAGCTCTTTGCTTTGAAAAACGAAAGTATATAAGAGGGGTTGGGGATCACCCATAAAGGACGTCCGCATAGATGGGGGAAGGGGTTTGGTTCTAATGCAGACAACTTCGAACAAGGGGGAAAGGTGTAAAGGACCTTGCGGACGTTTGCAAGCTAGTATTTTTTTTGTTATGATATTCTGTGTTGAACAGCTGCTTTAGGCCTACTGCGAGTATTCATTTATGTTTTGCGGACGTCCTGAATAAAGACTTTTAAAAAAGAACTTTCTGTTTATATTTGTTTTGCTACGTGAGCATTGTATTTTGAGAGCACAAACTATTACACTACCAGACCATAGAGCAGTGTATAATGCCGGATGGGTATGTCTGCAGCCGGTGGGGGCGGAGTGGGGTGGGGTGGGGTGGGAATGGGTGGGTTAAGCCACATGCGGACAAAAGCGGACAAGGGGAGGGGGTAGGAAAACAAATATTATCTGCGGACATTCTTTTAGTGGCCGTGTTTGTTCAGTATATAAGTCCCCAGTTGTATAAGGAATTTACCTTATTGCCGCAGTCAAAATCTCACGCGCATTGCTTTCAAGAATTTTCTATCTTCAGAGTAAAATTATTCTCATTTTTTTACAGTAGGTCATTGTCTGATGAAAATTCACCAGATAATCTGTCCAGTGAGACTTTACTACACATGTAATAAAATACAGCTTCATCAACACCATATACAATAAAAGTAATGGATTGCACTCATTAAAAAGGCAAAGAAATAATCCAATATATACACTTTTCATATGTACGGTGTTTTCTTGAACACTTTGAACTTCTTGTTAAATCACCTTTCCGATGCTCCGTAGAAAACGAAAACAACTTAGCACAATATTGCCCTGTGTTTATTTATACTATTAGAACTTTTGACACGCTCCCCAGCGGTCGAGTTCTTGGTGAAACGTATCTATTCACGCCGGTTCAGAGCAAGCATAGAGGTGTGACAGCCTAGGTATGAATGTGGTAATACCAACTTCGTACTTATGTACTTCATTCATAGTGGAGTGTACCGTTGATTGCAAAGCGTCACAAGACCGTACCTGCATTATACATAGGTACTTCATTCATCTAGGTATGAGCTGTTAACCGCAAAACGTCGCGGGAAACTAGCTAAATACATATAGATGCGAATTCTGCAGCTTTTTTGCGGTTTTAACCCTTTCTATTGATTTGATTTGATTTGATTCTCTACATACAGTGGTTGTCTGAAGGCAAGATGACCTGGCATTTGTGAGGTGCTGTGTGGAGTTATATTTCAATATTTGCCTAGTGATTGTATTGTAGTGGCTGACTTCATAACCACAAAGTATAGAAAATAGAACCGTGATATTTGAAACAACAGTTATCTCAGATCGTTAAATACATGAGGAAATTTGTGAACGCTCGATTTTTGTGGCTCTTAAAAAGTGAAAAATTAGATCATATAGTATTTCTGTCATTGACAATTTTTTGGGGAGGCAGTCGGATTATATTTCGGGAGTTACGTACCAACAGCTGATGTAAGTACATTTTCTTATATTTGTAGTCATGTCACAGACAGACGGATATTTTTTTGTATAGTCTGATTTGCATTTACGTATTAAAAAATGTTAGCTCGTTGGAGATATTTTTACCGATTTTAAACATTAATATAATCGGACACACACATTCACACACACACACACACACACACACACACACACACACACACATATATATATATATATATATATATATATATATATATATATATATATATATATATATATATATATATATATATATATATATATATATATATATATATATATTTATTTAAATATATATATATATATATATATATATATATATATATATATATATATATATATCTGTTACAGTTCAGTAATTATTATTAAAAATCATGTTTTTCTTTTCATCTACTCCCAAGTTTATAATTTTTGCTTAAACATTCAATGCAGATTACTCACTTTGCATTAATAAATTCTAAAATTACACGCAGTGTTAAAAAGATACATGTGGAGTACTAGCTTGTACGTACCTATGACGCTGTTTTTCATGCATACTGTTTTTAAACATGTAAACAAGGACAAGGTGTTGGTATAGATAATGCACATAGGTACAGAATGTATATGAATACAAGTAGTAGCAATGCATTGGACACACACACACACGCACGCACACACACACACACACACACACACACACACACACACACACACACACACACACACACACACACACACACCCGGAACAGTTACCACGAACTAACTGCATATATAGGGAAAACATAACAGGACGCGTAAATCAAATGAACTTTAGAAGTAAAAGCTATAAACAAGTAAGTGTAACAGAAAAATAGAACTACTACATACATTCGGCAGGGTTAATAAAAATAAGTGTAAGATCAGAAATGGGGAGGAAGATCTAGGTATAACTATACGTAAGAAACAAAAGCCAACATTTATGTTAATTGAAAAATAGAATCAAATGTACAAGATTAGTAGATAAATGAAAACACTAAACATACAGAAGCAAAATTATAGTCTTTACTTTTTGTGTATATAGAGAGTATTTGCACAATAAACTCGCAAGCAGGGTATTCACGACGGTATTAACATTTTTAAACTGTGAGTTTGCTCAATAATTATTCGATCGATTGATCGATGGGTCGATGGATGGATGGATGGATGGATGGATCGATCGATCGATCGAGAGAGAGAGAGAGAGAGAGAGAGAGAGAGAGAGAGAGAGAGAGAGAGAGAGAGAGAGAGAGAGAGAGCTTAGCTGCTGCTGAAAGACCCTCATGCCTGGATGTTCTTTGATTTGGAATCTCCAACGTGTTTACATATAAAAACAAATTGATACCAGACCTAGATGTTCTTATATTTTGGAATCACCGAGATTTTTTACACACCTAATAAATGGACGCCTATACCTGAATATTCTTAGGTTTGGAATCTCCATTGTGTTGATATACCTATAAAAACTGACGCCATACCTGGATGTTCGTAGGTTTTGGAATTTCCAAGCTGTTTACGTACCTAAAAAAAAAAGTAAAAATATTTTTTTTCCTTAAAGCTATTAAAATTTGAAAACCTCCAAGTAAAGTGGTCTTCAACCCGTGGCTTGGATAGTTGAATACATTTGCCATTCCAAGAGTTCATTTTATCCGAGATATATCTTGGAATACTTTCATTGATTTATTTCTTAAAGTTTGTTCGATTTGTTTGTCGTCAAATCACAAATACCTTTTTAATAACTATTTTGCAAACATTACTTACTTCACTATGTATGTTATATTCCGAGTATGAGTCTATATTAGTCTAATAGTCAGAGTATGAGTCTATATTAGTCTAATAGTCAGAGTATGAGTCTATATTAGACTAATAGTCCGAGTATGAGTCTATATTAGTCTAATAGTCAGAGTAGGAGTCTATATTAGTCTAATAGTCAGAGTATGAGTCTATATTAGTCTAATAGTCAGAGTATGAGTCTATATTAGTCTAGGCATTTGTGGCATGTGAATGATTCGACTGTCTGCATTACACAACTTTTATTTTTGCTAAATGTCAATGTCACAATATATAATCCTTAATATAAACATGATATTACGGATTTTACGGAATCCTTCCAGCAGCTGAGAGAGAGAGAGAGAGAGAGAGAGAGAGAGAGAGAGAGAGAGAGAGAGAGAGAGAGAGAGAGAGAGAGAGAGAGAGAGAGATTTTATATACATGTCTTATAAAGTAGGTCTTTAAAAAAAACTAGAAATGTGATTTTTTTTTCATTTTCGGTGTTATTACTGCCTTAATATTTATATCAGTTTTTTTTATTATTACAATTAGTAAGTATAATCTATTTAACACCCGTCGTACTCCAGGCTACAACCGAGCAATCAGCCGTAATTACGCGCACTCCTGGCTACAACGGAATAATCAGTTGTACTCCAGGCTACAACGGAATAATCAGTCGTAATCCATGCTACAACGGAATAATCAGTTCCTTTTCACGTCAGGTTTCGTTTTAGTTCTGTTTTGATCTTGTCGTTTTGCATTCTCACTAGTAGCGTGATTGCCAAGCTGTCGATTCAGCTAATTGCTCCATCCATCAAAAGAGGGCTAAAGATGTAGCGAATGTTACAGAATATCTGTATTTTATTGTGGCCCCATAATATGTTGCCCCCCCCCCCGAATTTTTATTTTGGAATAGCTCAATGGAAAAAAAATATGTATTCCTTGCTTGCCATAACCTTGTCCTCATTCCGTTCATATTAGTAGCATGCGTTGCGACATCGGAACCGTAGTATTCCTTTTTCCTTACCGGAAATTATCTACTCTGTAAAACAGCATTCTTTTTAAATGTCGTTTCAAAATAATACGACTGCAGGGTGAACGCTGGACGCAAAATTTGGACGAAGTAAAGTTAGTGAGAAGTTGAAGAAAATAGGGAAAAGTAGGTATAGAATGTTTAAAATTTAGAATGTTCAGAGTAGTAATTTTAATTTATAGTTTTGCATATCTTTATGTCTAATGATTAAGATACAGATGGAATAGTGTTTAGTCTTTATAAAAAAAAAATATTCAAATATTTCTTAGTTTGCGTAAAGTGAATCACAGGGCATCTCTGATAGCTCAAGTGATAGAGTGTCTCGAGTTAGGTCGGTCCGGTCTTGAATACGTCCCTTTTACATTTGCTTCACTACCTTTATAAAATGAAATGTTGGCTAAAATAATTTATAATGTTTTAGTACTGGATATTGATATATCCAATGACTTATAGTATTGGAAATTATTATGTCCAATAAGTCATATTATTATGTATTGGTTATTGATGTGTCCAAGGAGTCATATAATTGGATATTAATATGTCCAATTAGCCATAATACAAGATATTAATATGTCCGATGACCCATAGCACCGAACATTGGTGTGTCCAGTTAGTTATGGTATTGAGTATTGATGTGTCCAATGAGTAATATTACTGGGTATTGATAAGTTCATTGAATCATATTACAGGATTTTAATATGTTCATTAAGTCAAAGTACTGGGTATTGATGTGCCCAGTGAGTCATAGTACTGAGTATTGATGTGTCCAGTGAGTTATAATATTGAGTATTGACGTGTCCAGTGAGTCATAGTATTGAGTATTGATGTGTCCAGTGAGTCATAGTATTGAGTATTGATGTGTCCAATGAGTACTATTAATGGGTGTTGATGTGTCCAGTGAGTCATATTACTGAGTATTGATGTGTCCACTGAGTCATAGTACTGAGTACAGAATTGTCCAGTGAGTTATAGTATTGAGTATTGATGTGTCCAATGAGTCATGGTATTGAATATTGATATGTTCATTGAGTCATAGTATTGAGTATTGATGTGTCTAGTGAGTCATAGTCTTGAGTATTGATGTGTACAGTGAGTCATATTATTGAGTATTGATGTGTCCAGTGAGTCATAGTATTGAGTATTGATTTGTCCAATGAGTACTATTACTGGGTGTTGATGTTTCCAATGAGTCATAGTATTGAATATTGATGTGTCCAGTGAGTTATAGTATTGAGTATTGATGTGCCCAGTGAGTCATAGTACTGAGTATTGATGTGTCCAGTGAGTCATATTACTGAGTATTGATGTGTCTGATGAGTCATATTATTGAATATTGATGTTTCCAGTGAGTTATAGTATTGAGCATTTATGTGTCCAATGAGTACTATTACTGTGGGTTGATGTGTCCAGTGAGTTATAGTATTGAGCATTGATGTGTCCAATGAGTACTATTACTGTGTGTTGATGTGTCCAGTGAGTCATAGTATTGAGCATTGATGTGTCCAATGAGTACTATTACTGTGTGTTGATTTGTCCAGTGAGTCATGGTATTTAGTATTGATGTGTCCGAAGAGTAATATTACTGGGTATTAATGTGTCCAGAGAGTCATAGTATTGAATATTGATGTGTTCATTGAGTCGTAGTATTGAGCATTAATATGTCAATTGAGTCCTAGTAATGAATATTGATGTCCATCGAGTCATAGTATTGAGTATTGATGTGTCCATTGAGTCATTGTACTGGGTATTAATATGTATATTGAGTCATTGTATTCGTTATTAATATGTTCATTGTGTCATTGTATTAGATGTTGATTTGTTCCATTTAGTCGATGCATTGAATAAGAATTGAATATGTCCAATGAGTCATAATACTCAATAATAATATGTTCAATAAGTCATATTATTGAGTAGTGATGTGTCCAGTGAGTCACAGTATTGATGTGTCCAATGAATCATAGTACTGGATATAGATGTGTCCAATAAGTCATGGTACTGGATATAAATGTATCCAATGAGTCATGGTACTGGATATTGATGTATCCAATGAGTCTTGGTACTGGATATTGATATGTCCATTTAGTCACAGTATTGAATATGGATATGTCCAATGAACCATAATGCTAAAGTTTGATATGTCCAGTAAGTCATAGTATTGAGTATTGATGTGTCCAGTAAGTCATAGTATTGAGCATTGATGTATCCAATGAGTCGTAGTATTATGTATTGATATGTCCAATGAGTCATATTACTTTATATTGATGAGTATAACGAGTTAAAGTACTATATATTGATATGTTCAATGAGTCGTAATTAAATTATGATTGGGTTTCGAATGTTAAATGTCTCACTCATTTTGCCAATGCATACGGGATAGTGTTCGGCGGGAATTCTATAAATAGCAATGTAATTTCTAGCATTTATGATACTTGTATTAGCACCTTAATTAGCTTCAGTGCATAAAAAATTCATTTTTTTTCAAGCTGTTCGTTTTTATCTTCGAGTTAAAATAATCGTTTACTTTCATTTGTATTGCATTGTTTTAATACCACAGAAAGCTTGAAAAATTTAACTACATTTGGTACGATTTAGGCGAATTCACATACTCGAAAGTAACTATTTCGCCCGAATCGCCCACAAGCGTGGACCCAGTTAGTATTTTCATTTCTCAACATATGTGCGTTGTCGAATGGCTGACAAGCAAGCAGACCGCTCTTCCATTTTCAAAGTGATGAATGAATATTCCTTCCTTAATTAAAACAATTTTGTTGAGAGCAGTCTGGATAGTTGCAAGGTGTGGTTTAATGTAAAACTACTTTACTTCAGATGAAAGGAATCGGATGTTTGTGGGTTGTTGGTGGTTTTTCTTAAATATATTCAGGGACCGCCTTAGGCCGATGGACCAATTTATCCCAATCGGGCCCCGCGCTTACAGGGATTAATGATTGTTAAAAAATATACCGATAGAGAGAAAGTAATTTTAAAGCGAAGGAAGAAAAGTTTAATTTGTTTAAAAGTTAAAAAGTTTATTTCCAAATGCCGTGCTTGCAGAGGACACCGCACGTAAATCCGGTGTTCCCGCCAAAATGATCCAAATCGGGCCTAAAGCCGTTACTGATTCTGTTTCATCCTTAATTATAGTTACGGAAATTAAGGATTTTAACAATGGTCTATATTCCAGCGTGTTGACCTGTGTCTGCCGGTAAATTTGCAGTAAAAGTTTGCAATCTTTCACGAAAGAATTTTAATTTGATGCAAAAGTGCCATAACTTATATCAGTGTTTATTTACGCTATGGTATGTAGTTTTGGAAAACCTGAGTGATCGGATCATGTCCGTGTTTTATCTGATCTAATCGCGTAAATCACTAGTATTCAGTTGCTCTCCTAGAGGGTTAGAACAAATGAGAAAATTTTACAAATCGTACATTTATTTATATGCCAAACAATGTTAGACCAAGTTTCATCAGACCATTCCCACCTAATTTTAGATACTTTTATATTTTTGTTACGGTGAGAGGTAAAAGTTCATTGCCTATTAAAAAAATTGGAATTCACCGAAAATGCCGAAGCAACGTGGTCGATACATGGTTACCGCTTAATGCCGTGACTATCAAACTTAAACGACTTTTAAAAGGAGCACTACCCACAGTAGTACTAATATTAGTAACTTTAGTATTACGTCGTGGACAAGTTGAGGCTACGACATCGTAGCTATACCCACAGTAGTACTAATATTAGTAACTTTAGTATTACCTCGTGGACAAGTTGAGGTTATGACATCGTAGCTATACCCACAGGTTCTCTACGCGAGCTTAATGTTCATAAAAAATACAAAAGTAATATGAAGAAAGAAGTCAATCCAAGTGAAAATATTAACGCAGATTTCTCCCATGACCCGTTCTGACAGAGCCTTTTCTGTGATACTATAAAAGTGACAAGGTAAGTAACTTCCAAACACTTCATTCCGTACCTGACCCTTGATCTCCTGCTGCTATTTCCGTCTTTGAAGGCACATGACCATTATCAATGGCTTGTTGTACTCCCGAGATATTTTTATATTCATCATTCTATCATTGACTTTTCTGCGTTGCACCAAACTAAAATTACCGGCTCTGAAACGTACGAATTGCGCGAACAATTTTGCCTGCTGCGCCAATTTTGCCTGCTGCTGCTACTCGGTCTACAGTGTTTGCGACTCTACGATACATTCCTTAATTAATATGAGGACATTTGGAGATGGAATATATAATTTTTAAAATGATTGCAATACATACCACTTCGATTTAGAAAAAAAAAGGTTAATAATCAGTCTTCTAGATTTTGATTTTTCAATTGCTAAAAGTGTGAATAATAACTATGTTGTGTGTGCCGCACAAGAGCCGGAGGTTTTGAAAAACTGTACATTGAATTCCGACATAGTGGGCAGTGGACTAAGCAGACAATTATGTATAATTCTTACACGGTACATTACCATATTAATGAAGGAATTATCGTAGATTATCAACAACTGCCGCATCTCTTAGTAAGTACCGCAGGTTCGACATAGCGTAACTTTGTCCCGGCAAACAAAATTCACACAATTTGTACGATTGTACCACTGAAACAGCTGCAGGAGATCGTGGGTCAGGTGTGGAACGAAGTATTTGTAAGTCACTTTCCTTGTCACTTTCATAGTGTGATTGATTGAGTCCTAGGTCAGAACAGGTCATGGAAATAATCGGCAGTAATTTTGTCACTTGGTATGATTTCTTCCGTGAGGTTAATGGGTTTGTTTTTCAACATTAAGCTTGCGTTAGCCATCTATGGTACTTAACCCGTACGACATCGAAAGGAAGACGTTTATCTTCATGAAATTGCGACTGAAACACTATAAACCAGATTTACGAATTTATCAAACTGCGTTTGTAGTACCATGGTCATTGAAATCCGTATGATGATCTACCATTCTGTATTTATAATATAAACATCATGGAGAGACGTATTTTGTTCAAAGACTCGATGTATCTGGTTGTATCTGTTGTGAAAACCCTCACATACCCATATGATGAGAGATTTTCATCTCATATTTTCATCGTACCACATAACGGTACACACTTTTAGGCGATGACCAGTGGGCATGAGGTCTTTGTTTTGTTTGTTTGTTTTTTCCCTCTGAATTTATATATTTTGTTATTTTTTGGAATCATTAGCCTCTAAACACGTTTGCTATTTATCTTTTTTCACAGTTAATTCTTGAGAATCATTGTTTTCACGTGAATTTGTAAATTTTGTTCAATTATCCTGGTGGTTTTCTATGTGTAATCGTAATATCTAAGAAATAAAAGTGTAGCTACTCTAAATACGTCTGACATTGTTTTGGAGCAGAACTAGTGAGGATTCAGCAGGACAAGTAAATCCTTCTGGCTACAAGAAAAATTTTGTTAAATTATATGCCTCATTTACATTCACTCTTATCATATAAATATTTTCAGTGGAAATAAAGGGATATAAATTGCAACAATAATTACATGTGATGAGGTATAGGAAAGTAGAAACCAGAAGCGTTCATAATTTCTACACTACTAGCATTGTCATTGAAAATAAAATCCCTTTTTCTACTGCAAGTCAGTGATTTTTTAAAATTCTCGGCTATCGTTCCGTGTTTTCTTCTTTTGAGTAACAGTTTAACATTACATGTATGTATGTATGTATGTATGTATGTATGTATGTATGTATGTATGTATGTATGTATGTATGTATGTATGTATGTATGTATGTATGCATGCATGCATGCATGTATGCATGCATGTTTGTATGTATGTATGTATGTGCGTGCATACGTACGTACGCACACATCTACGTACTTACCTATTTACGCATATATATATATATATATATATATATATATATATATATATATATATATATATATATATATATATTGGGGCGTTTGGCCGAGTGGTGTAAGACATTCACCTTTACAGATGATTGATATCTCATGTCTTTGCATGGGTTCGAGTCTTTGTTCGAACAACATAATATGTGTGAAAGCTTGCAAGTAACTTCACATGGGTAGGTGGTTTATTACCTTGGTTTCCAAAATCCCTTTCTCTACAAAATTATACTCCGCCATATGTGCCGATAAAGTATGGATGGATGGATGGATGGATGGATGGATGGATGGATGGATGGATGGATGGATGGATGGATGGATGCATGCATGCATGCATGTATGTCATACACGTAACGGATATATCATGTATAATATATTTTAATGATGCACATCGATTGATTTAAATAAATTTACGCAGTAAATATGTATACATGTATGTATGTTTTATGCAAGTTGCAATTCTTCAACCGTTAGTTTACCATCTGCCATTGCCTTAATTGAATTTGATGTTGGAAAAGCGTGGGAGTATTTTAAATTTGTATACTTTAGATACAGGTAAGAAATACGCAATAAACTACCAATCAAAGCCGCTAGACCTATGAATATTTGATTGCATCTCTTACGTACGACTATAATTTCATTACTACCTTACCACAGAGGGGATCAATTGAAAGATAATTGCATTCTTTTGGTGAATTGAAATAGGTCCTTTTTGAAGTAATCTTTGCTTATTAATTCTTTAATGCAAAATTGGACGTGTAATTCTTGCACAAAGGAACAAAACAAGAGTTATTCATGTATATCAGTGTTGATGTACAAGCGAAGAAACTTGTAATTTTTAGAGTATCATGTATGGATTTGCAGTTCAAATTTCGATCGCTTCCAATGAATTTGCTATCCAATTGCGAGCTATGTCTACAGATGTGCAGTCCAGCTTTGATCTGTCCCAATGGATTTGCTGTCCAGTTGGCGATCTTTGCGAGAAGACTGCTTTGTTTCAGAAATCGCAATTTGGATGCCGGAAATTTTGGAGATATTCATCTTTCGATGGAAACGCCAATCACTACCACCCTCCACCCCCACTCCCCTCCCGCGCAATGTGCCGTTACTTGTCCCTCACACCTCAGCAAAGTACCTCGTTTTTAGAAACATATGAAGGCTTTTATGAGAACTAGCGATGTCAATAATGGCACGCAAATGCACATCGTCCCTCCCTTGCAAAATGTAACTTTGCTTTTAATGAATATTAATTGGGGGGGAGAGAACGTGAGAATTTTTCAAAAGGACTGTTTTGATGCTTGCGACTTAAATACTTCAGCTATACAAAAAAATTAAATCATACAATTACACACACATACACACATATACACACACATACACACACATACACACATATACACACATACACACACGCACCACACACATACACACATACACACATACACACACGCACCACTTATACACACACATACACACGCACCACACACACATACACACATACACACACACACACATATATATATATATATATATATATATATATATATATATATATATATATATATATATATATATATATATGATCGTAATGGTGACGCTGAACAGATGAATTTCTGAGAGAGTGACAGATGTAAGGTGTAGTTGTTTGCATTTGCAACATGCACAACGGAGAGACTGTCGGCATATCTCTCTATATTACTCTCTTTTGCTGTTTTTGAAGCTTCTTTGGATACTGTACATGTAAATTGTACACGATATAAGCACACAACTAATCAAATGATTGCTCACATGGGTTTGAGAGGTCAGCCTTAATTAGTCTGAAGTATACTATATTTAGTAGTTATTACTGTAAAGAAAACGAATTTTGCGAGATTAGACAATACCAGCTTCTGAAAGTGCAATGAATGAATAACTAATATATAAAATGTAAAAATAAGTTGTCGGCTCGTTTTCTTTTTCTTTTTTGTTTTTTTTTTACCTTATTAATTTTTTATTACAATTTGCCTCTGAGGTCCAGGAAATGAAAATGACCTAGCGGAGCTAGCAGTGTGTTGACAGGTGAACATCCGAAATTCGGAAAAGCTGATTATTTTATATCAACCATCAATCGTGAGCCAAAATAAAAATAATTTGAAACTTTTTTAATAATCCCTAAAATGTACAATATTATTTTAAATAGCCAGTATAACCAATGAGGAAAACCTCAAAAATGAATTTATAATCTAATCCTATGCGCACATTTAGTAATACGGCAGAAAGAAACAAATTTACAATCCGAACAATCTCAGTTGCTGTTGTAACATATGGTACTATCTACCACCGGGACTCAAATCATAATTTTTGTCTACATAGTTTCTGCATTTGTTTTTCAGTAATGAACTTTCCATAGTGTGCAAATCCTAATTAATCATGATAATCTAAAGTACTTTTAAAGATAAATTCAGGGTGATGTTCTTATCATAGGTTAGCGGGCATTTTTGGAGTGGCTGTACTGTAAATGAAGCAACGTATAATGGGTTACAGATTTAACTTTTAGAGCAGCATCTGTGTACACAGAATATACCAAATACACACAGACAACCAAACTATAATACTCATATTCTAAAGAATAAACAATTACATTTAAATCCACACTAAAAATGACAAAATCTCTCTCTAGTGTCACTATTAAAATGAGAGGAAAAATTGCTCTGAAAACATTCTGGGATTACATTTGCGGATACCGAACCGGAAGTAATTATTGCTACCCTAGTCCATAAGCAATTGAACAACTGCAGGTGTATTGCTATGACTTCTTCAGATGTTATTCAGGACCCGACGGAAATGTCTGAGTGATGTTCCGATCGCCCTGTCTTCTTTCCATTTCGGGCGCTATTTAATTGCTTGTATGATCTTCTTATACAGTAATTACAATGAAATTCTTAATTATCTTTCGCCAGGCATAATTGACAATTAACGAATCGCCATAATTGAGATCATCACCGCTGTTATCCATTAGCATATCACATCATTTCATACCTTCATTTGGTCTTTGTGTGTGTGTGTGTATATATATATATATATATATATATATATATATATATATATATATATATATATAAATAAATATATATATATATATATATATATATATATATGGCCCTCTGGCCGTAGATTGCACATGCCAGTTTTATAGTGCAATCTGTCCAGATATCGAATCATCAGGGCACCAAATGACTTTTTATAAAGACATGCTAAGTACAACAGGTGTCATTATGGAATGTATCATACGGGACGAGAAGCGCTTGCGTCTCATTGGAATTTCTAAATAAACAACTGAGTAACCGACAGCTGGGAGCTTGGTGATTCATTAATTCGGCCATGTATAGCAGGAGTAACGTGAATGTACACGCGTCAAAAAGAGTGCAATAAAACTTGTTACTTGCATTTTCTGTTGTTGAAAATTTCAACTTCTTCCAGGAAACATACCAAAAATCAATCACATGAATTGTCTCAAAGACATGTTTCTTGATTATTGAAACAACTAATCTCTTTCCTTGTCTCGTCTTTTTCTTTCATTTTCATCCCTCCCTCCTCCCCCATTTTGTTTCTTTGTTTTTCTTTGTATCAATGAGATGGGAGCAATTTTATGGTGTCTATATTAAAGCATAAGGAAAGAATTATCTTTTACATTTGCATTGATATTCTAATTAATTTATTTTGCATGATTGCTTTTGGCATATTTCTTCTTTAGATAACGTTATAAAATATAAAGAGTCATATATTTGGAGGATGGAATTCAGTCAGGAGAAATGCTCACCAAACTGTCAAGCTTTTTAGTTGGCGTCATGAACAACTCTATTGATGGTACGGAAAATGGGAACCAGTGTTGAATGAAATTTGTCAAAAAAGATAAAATAATATATATATATATATATATATATATATATATATATATATATATATATATATATATGTGTGTGTGTGTGTGTGTGTGTGTGTGTGTGTTTTTTGGCTTATCAGAATTGGTTGATAATGAAAGATTTAAAAATAAAACGATTTTTTGAAGCTTAAAATAGTCATAACTGGAAAAAAATAGAGATATTATTTTATTGATGGAATTTCAGTTTTTTTAGAGACTTGAGTTTATAATGCTTATCACTGAAATTACTGAAATTAGCATCTGACTCTTTGGTGCAAAATTGAAGGCACATGTTTCAAACACAAGTAGATCCAAAAATGCCGCGGCTCATATGGTTTTCTCTTCACAGAAGCCGTCATCCATGATGCATCTATTTTGATTAATATGGGTTCGATCATGAGCACTCAAAAATGTAAAGTTGTTGATATTTTAATATCATACGGTTTGCATAGATTTACTATAGGAAAAGAATTAGTACTACGAGTCCTGTACTGACCCACGATGCAAGTAAGGGACCTTTATGCGGTCATAATATTGCATTAAATAAAACAGTTGTGTAATTAATGACATGATAATACATAAAAAATTAGTTCTTATTAGAGAATAAATTGAGTGAAAAATTTAAGTAATAACGACAAAACTTGAATTCTTCGAGCTTCTCAGTTTTGACCATCACCCTGAGGTCTTAGCCTCTTGGGTATATCCCTGAACTTACAAGGAATTCAGGCTACACCTATAGAATTATGATAATGTTTTGTTTTGTTGTTTTCACTCACAAAAAAAAAATACAAAATGAAAATCTGTCAAAAACTTTAATCGTAGTTTCTCTTATAATTCCACAGTTCGGATTTGGCAGGTAACGCTTTAACGTTAAGAGAACAAAATTTTGGTTTTTCCTATATTATTAATTCCTTTGACATGTGCGATTTTCTGATGTCAGTCATGCACATGTGCAAACTTTGGAATTGTTCGTGCTGTTTGAATATAGGTATTTTCAAATATAAAATGTTCTGAGAAAATTCAGTTTGGGGATAACATTATTCGTCGATTAGGCGATAATGTTTTCAAGCAACAGCGATTGTACAAATTTTGAACGTTTGTAAGAGCACTTGGAAAAAACAGTATATTTAAGATGAAAGCTTCTCTCGTCTTCTGGCAAATACTTGAAGAATGCAAAGCTAGTCACCCCCCCCCCATTAACACTGAAGCTTCAACACGTATAGTGAAGACGTTAACTGACACGCACGTGCTTTTAGTTGGAACCAGTTGGACGTTAGCTCTTCAAAATATTTCTATTAGTGTACTAACATTTTCTATTGGTGTACTAACATTTTATATTGGTATAACATTTTCTATTGGTGTACTAACATTTTCTCAATATTTTCAAGACAGCTCCCCTTGCTAAAAGCCCTACTTCCAGTTCCTCCAGCTGCTATTTTGGAATTTCTCGGTTCTAAAATGTTCTTTGCTTTCTAAATGCTTGACATCCAGTTGTTTTGAAAAATGTGTCCTAGACCTAGGTCCGATTCAATAATGTAATCAACCCATCACTGTAGTATGTTTGTTGTTAGATGGGGTGATTTAGAATGGGTCGGTTTTGCCTTGCCACGCGTTTGAGCCAGATGTCTGTAACAGGGCATCAGAAGGTAGATCGTACACGTCTCGTCTGGAGGAATAACATGTAGATGGGGTCTCTTATTAACCTCAGTGCTGAAGTTAAGTTCACCCGACGAGCATGCAGTACACTTTTTCATATCTAAGCTTAGTTAAAAGTTCCCGGCAAAGTTCAACAACGAGTTTACAAGCCACAGCTGGAGAGCTTTCCAACGCAAATATTGACACTTCCGTTCCGTGTAAGAACATTTTCTTTGATGGAGAAAGAGTCCTTATTTAGAAAATTGACGATCAATATATGCAACTTCCTTTCTAAGAATAATAATTTTGAAGTCTGTTTCTATCATTAATCGCTATTGACCTGTGTATACTTATTTACACTGCTTTGAACGGGCAACTGTACCAAAGTTTGATATTGGAAATTGTACTTCTGTAGTCTTTTGGTCTATTTTGGAAGTCGATTTTGAACACTGTTACTTTGCCACACTGCTGACATCGTAGCGATATAACTGGAAAATTGTTAAAGCTATGTTTGTGTGTGTGTGTGTGTGTGTGTTTTAACATAGCTTTAACAATTTTCCAGTCATATCGCTACGATGTCAGCAGTGTGGCAAAGTAATAGTATATATATATATATATATATATGCAACACTTCATCTTACCTGCAAAGAGTACGCTAAAATATCAATTATTCTGCTCGTAATCGTTTGGGTTTTTTTTTTTAATGCATTAAGTCAGTGGAATAGTCCTGTCACAGAAAGGTTTGACTTTTATAATTGGAATGATATGTACTTGTTCATAGCAAGGTAATTTTAAAAAACTCCTGACCTTGCATTATTGATCTGATAAGTCAGCAACAATCGGCAAGCGAATTAAACAGGTAATCACTCGCACATGGAGGCGCTTGGTACACGATCATTTTAAATAATTCAAGATGGAGAGGCATGTTTCATTATTCGTGCTGATAAAGAACGAAAGTACAAATAATGTAATTTCGCAAAACCTTGTTATTCTGCGTTTGAAAATAAACGCTGCAAAAGTACCTAAGAAACTGATTCGTTAGGCTAGATAACAATTATGTTCATGTACATGCTTTCTGAATACTATATATGTTCTTGTGTGTGTGTGTGTGTGTGTGTGTGTGTGTGTGTGTGTGTGTGTGTGTGCACTAGTACTGAAATCTAATTTCCCACCTATATAACGCTCTAAGACTTTTTATCTACTTGGCTTTTAGTATGGATAGCCATATTGAAAAGTTAAGCTGCATATGTTCAGAATTGTGGCTCTAAGTCCAGCGTGCATGTGCTTTTTATTATGCAGTTGAATATTAACGGGGAGGCTGTCTTATGACAAGTTTGCTTTCTTCTGTAAGTCAAGATTAATTTCACAGAAATAAACAAATTATCTTGTCAAGAGTAATTGCATTATTTTTCCATCATACCTGTATGATATTTAAGGTGTGTATGATCTCTCTCTCTCTCTCTCTCTCTCTCTCTCTCTCTCTCTCTCTCTCTCTCTCTCTCTCTCTATATATATATATATATATATATATATATATATATATATATATATATATATATATATATATATATATATATATATATATATATATATATCTGATTGGATGACAAAAAAGCTGTACAGAAGCCCGGTCGCAGAACACTTCTCCTCCCCTGGCCACACTTTCAGTGATATAATACTTATCGCTATTGCCAACAACCACAGCTGGAGTTCCGAAACCAGGAAGGAAAAGGAATCATACTGGATACGCCGCCTTAGAACATTGAAACCAAGCGGTCTAAACCAAGAAGACTAGAAAATGAAAACTATGCACTAGTAGAATTTAACATTTTCTAAATCTTCTTATCCTTCAATTTTTACTATAAGAATAACCGGTATAGAACCAAATATCCGGGATATAATCTGCGTTACATATGTACACAAAATAAAAATAGATGTCGCTTTGGCTTGTAGACTTTTAGGGAATTATACAACGTTTTCAGTTTCCGCAACTAGTCTACACAAGCTGGTTGTATTTATAGTTTTAACACATGTGAAGATAGAAATGTAGAGGTTTACAAACGCAACGTTTTTGTGTTTATTTGTTTGTCGTAACTATGTTTTGTATTTGCCTTTGAAAAAGACTCATTAAGAGTCGAAAGCGCTTAGGCTAGTTAGTTACTAGTTTCGTACTGTTCGTCGTCAGTTTATTGCATCTATTTTAATTAATCCCTGACAGACGTGATCCCTTGGTGGATCCAGTACGCTTGAGAGGGTTGTTATTCGCCATATGATTTGTATTCTTTATATTACCTACCTCGTATGGCTCGATCTACCTTTGGTGTGATCTAACACCCTTTTCTGTCTTGTATTTATGTAGTGTTACTGTATCCGTTCCATTGTTTCCTTCTTATATTTAAATTGTTGCCGTATCTCTTAGAATGGAGACGATGTCTCAACAAATACAGAAAACATTCAAAACTTTACGCAATGAAACTAATGCTTTAATTCGCCTAAAGCATCATTGCACTTTCTTGCATCATTTCCTCGAAACAAATACAGTCACTAAAGGTCTTCAAATTCATGTGAAACCACAAATTATTGGCAAGAGTTCAAACAGATTCAACAAAAGATGGAATAAAATAACTCACGACGCTTCCATGAAACTCACAGCCCTACTTAGTAAAAACGTAAATCATCAATATCTAGCCAAATCAGCAACCATTGAAGAACTAAAACATCAGCTCAATTCCGTCTCAACAGAAGAACAATTGAAAACGTTTTACTCCAAATTAAATAAAGATGAAAAAAGACTCTCTTCGAAACTATACAAAGTCAGAGAGAGAAAATTTAGAAGTCATGATCTACAACCAATGGACTGTTGTGAAGAAACTTCAATTGACGAAATTTCTTCCAAAAACAACCGTAAGAAGAAAAATCGCCGCAAAAGGAAGAATCGCAAGCACTCTGTAACAAACACTAATGCAACTGTTACTAACACAGTAGTCAACATCTCCAATTTAGAACTTACTGATGCAGAAATAAAACTGTTATCGAAAGGTTTGAGTTTCTGTCCCCGTCCTAAAACATACGACAGAGGGAAGCTTAAGAATGACACCGAAGAATTCATCCGCCGACTAAGACTCAAAGCCCATTTTGCCTTGCAACCACCAAGCAAATCAAAGGAAAATATAAGCTGCGACCAACCCACATTTAGAAAGAAAAGTAACTGGACCCCACCAAAAAGTTCAATTCCGAATCTGGAAGCCTTTATCAACTCGGTTGAAAACGATATTTCCAGACATATCAACCATACTAACAAATATTCTAATTTGACAAAAGAAGAAACAGATGCCCTGCACTCACTGAAAAGCAGAACAGACATAATAATTAAGCCTGCAGATAAGGGTTCCGCTGTTGTCGTTATGAATAGGGAAGACTACATTAGTGAAGCAAGTAGACAACTAAGTGACGCTAGGTTCTACCAAAAACTGGACCATGATCCAACGCTGGAATATGCAAAAATCATCACTAATGTTATTGACGAGGCGTACCAAAGCGGACACATAGACCAGCAAACCAAAAACTACTTAAGCCCAGAAAACCCAAGAGCAGGTAGATTTTATCTTCTACCCAAAATCCACAAACAAGGAAACCCTGGCAGACCTATAATCTCAGGTAACGGGCACCCCACAGAAAGGATATCAGAATATTTAGATCATTTTATGAGACCACATGTCCACAAATTACCATCATATCTTCAAGACACGACAGATTATCTCATAAAAAGCAAAGCTAGTGAACCATTACTGCCAGATACATTACTTGCTTCCTTAGACGTCACATCTTTGTACACCAACATACCGCACAACGAAGGGTTACAGGCATGCAGCGAAGCATGGGAAACAAGAACTGTAAACAATCCACCCACACACTTCTTAATCCAACTCCTGGAGCTTGTCCTAAAACTCAACAACTTTGAATTTAATGAAGAAAACTACCTACAAATCAATGGAACTGCAATGGGTACTAAAATGGCCCCTTCGTATGCTAACATTTTCATGGGAAAACTTGAGGGAAAGCTCTTAGCATCGGTTGAGCGTACACCATACCAGTGGGTACGCTTTATCGATGATATAGAAATGAAGTGGCAGTATGGAAGAGAAAGTCTGGATGACTTCATTTCAAAGGCAAACAACTTCCATCCTTCAATAAAATTCACGGCAGAAATTTCCAACTCAAACCATGTTTTCCTGGACACAACAACCAGACTGGTGGAAAACAAATTACACACAGACATCTACTCGAAACCAACCGACAAACACCAGTATCTTCTCCCAACCAGCTGTCATCCAAAACACTGCATTAAGAACATTCCATATAGCCAGGCACTGAGGATACGCAGAATTTGCTCCGACGATGAAAGATTCATAGAAAGGTCTGAAGAGCTGGCTAAACATTTAATTTACCGAGGCTACGACAAAGACCTGATTGCGGAGGCAATCCAAAGGGCCAAACAAACAAACCGTGATGACCTACTCAGATATGGACAGAAAGAAAAGGTTGATAGGATACCATTTATTCTGACCTATCACCCAGACAATCCCAAAGTAGGTAAAATCATCGCAAACCACTGGCCAACCGTGCAATCGTCAGACGTACTAAACCTAATACTTCCGAACAAACCTGTAGTAGCTTACCGGAGACCAAAAAACCTAAAGGACATCCTAGTCAGGGCCAAGCTAACAACAATCGCTAGTCAAAACCAACCTAGTCAATCTGGACCCTGTGGCGATAAAAGATGCAAAACCTGTCAACATATGATAGAGACCAAGACATTCACTAGCACAGTGACTAAAGAAAAACTAAACATACATGGTCCAAACAAAACGTGCAAAACAGAGAATGTGATTTATCTCATCACATGTAAGATCTGTGGCCTTCAGTACGTGGGAGAAACTGAAAAGCTACACATAAGGATAAACCTTCATAGATCTGATTGGATGACAAAAAAGCTGTACAGAAGCCCGGTCGCAGAACACTTCTCCTCCCCTGGCCACACTTTCAGTGATATAATACTTATCGCTATTGCCAACAACCACAGCTGGAGTTCCGAAACCAGGAAGGAAAAGGAATCATACTGGATACGCCGCCTTAGAACATTGAAACCAAGCGGTCTAAACCAAGAAGACTAGAAAATGAAAACTATGCACTAGTAGAATTTAACATTTTCTAAATCTTCTTATCCTTCAATTTTTACTATAAGAATAACCGGTATAGAACCAAATATCCGGGATATAATCTGCGTTACATATGTACACAAAATAAAAATAGATGTCGCTTTGGCTTGTAGACTTTTAGGGAATTATACAACGTTTTCAGTTTCCGCAACTAGTCTACACAAGCTGGTTGTATTTATAGTTTTAACACATGTGAAGATAGAAATGTAGAGGTTTACAAACGCAACGTTTTTGTGTTTATTTGTTTGTTGTAACTATGTTTTGTATTTGCCTTTGAAAAAGACTCATTAAGAGTCGAAAGCGCTTAGGCTAGTTAGTTACTAGTTTCGTACTGTTCGTCGTCAGTTTATTGCATCTATATATATATATATATATATATATATATATATATATATATATATATATATATATATATATATATATATATATATATATGATTAATGAAACCGGAACCAAAACTAGGCAATAAGGATTTCAAATCAATTTAATGAATCAATTACTTCCTTATCTACTATTTATGTAACTTAACTGCAGTAAAGACACCAGACTGTGTGTCATTTACCTTTAATAACAGTCAACACGTGTACCACTCGTTTGCTCTCATTTAACGATGACATTCCTTGCTAGATTAGACGATACCTCGGTATGTAAATCCTGTACAATAACGTTTGCTCATACTACGCTCCTTGCTGGATTTTCCTGCAGATAAAGAATGTGTGCGTATTGATATTTAAGGTAAGCACGCTCTTAATGACCCATTAAATCGAATCAGAGAATTTTTCAGTCAAATTTATGATTCGTAAAATTGGATCAGATCACAGTTCTTTTTGTAAACAATAGAAGTAATCCGGTCGCTGGTAACAGCCCACATTTTCTTTCCTCCCCCATTGTATCTGAGGTCCATTGACTTTTTTCCGATAAAAATTATCTCAGCGGTCTGGCGCGTTCTTGTATAAGTTATGCTGTTAGTTGAGTTTTTTTATGAGAGTTTCTGTTTTAGGAGATTTCCTATTGCAAGGTCTCACAGACTCGTCTCTCAAATATTGAATCTTTTTGTATCTGTATAATGGAGCTTAGGTTTTTGCAGATTGTATGGTCATGGAATCATGCAGAGCACAGGGGCTCGTATCATTGCTTACAAGTTATGAGCCATGCATGTACCATATAATAAATACAAGGGAGGACACTTCTCTCCTTACTCACAGGACTATTTAAGAATAAAAACTGATTTGTCAAGCTACAACTCGCGTAGCGTCATAAATTTGGTAACGATGGCAGTGATCGCACGCGATTAATATGCAAGAACAACGCTCTGATTGGAATACTCATTTCTCGCTGGCCAACTGAAAATCAGTTATTAACAAATGCAGGACGTCATTTTCTTTTAATTTGCATATTAAGCAGGCGCAATCATGGCCATGTCGAATAGTAGCGTGAGAAAATGGCCCGGCATTCCTTAAAGGTACGATAGTAAGCCAAACGTCGGATACGCATACGAAGTCGAATGCCTGAGCTAAACCTCGGTGCCAAATTTATGACAGGTAAATTGTAAGCAACGATACGAGCCCCTGTGATGCAGAGGGCAGTGTTTATCGACCGATACTATGTATATCGAATTAGAGCTCCCGATACGTTATTATACTAGTACTACCTTGCATACAAAACGTTCAAATTACACATCAAAATGCACAACGTAATGCATTATAGAATACTTTTAAAATTCGGACCATGCTTGTTTATTTGTTTGGTTTTTTTTTTTTCTCGTTAGGCTCAAAGGCTAAAGTGAACTTCAGCTACGGTCATCTGTACTCCCCAATCTCTCGCACCACTCCCTCTCTAGACTTACTATTTTTGGCTTTTTCACCATAATCGCTAGACCCGTTTCACCCAAAATTAGCATAACGCATTCTGGGTTAAAATATTTTAAGTTGTTTTTACAAATAATACTGATCAGTCATCAATTATGCCAACGATTATTAAAAAAGCAAAACATTAGTAAAACTTCTCAAAAACGCACCAAAACAATTTGTCAAATCTAAATGAAAATCTCCTCGACTGAAAATTTATGTCAAGTTTTTCGGTTTCATATCGCTGACATTTTAAAAATAGTAGAAAACCTCGTTTCAACCTTTTCAAAACAACCCGACAAAGTTTAAACAAAGTTAAAAGAATGCATTCTGGTGTACGGAACATTAGAATTTATGCAAACGTTGCCCATCCTCTATCAGATATGGCTGACATTGACATAAAGAACCACTCTGCTGAATTTTGACAAATTTTTACAGAAAACGTAATGGGATGAGTGTCTTTTCATTTCAGTCAAGTTATGTTGCTCTGCTATCGATTATGGCTAATGACAGCATAAGTATAAAAAGACCTTTAAAATAATTAGTTTTTTTTTAATAACTAGTCGAAATAATTGGAAGAAAGTTTGACTGAAATCCTCCTCCTATACTTTCCTGGCCAACTGCTCTTGCGTTTGGTATTTAGATATGCATTAGCCACTTGAGCGATCTCAGATCCAGTTAGGTCTCTTGTTTAATATGTTCATTGAGAAACGTTCCTGACCATATCGAGACTTTCCCTGGCATATAACTGAAGGATTTAAACAAACACGAGCTTCGCTTATTTAAATGAAAGAGGGTTACAGCAACTATCAATTTAATGTTAAACAGCAGCAACTTATACATATATAAAACCGGCACCGGTTATCACATTAAACTGGCGCTCATAAACGACCGAGATACACTTACAAACGATTACAACTTTATCTTTACGTATACTACAAATGTAAATCTAATTATGGTGCCTATCTCTCTCTCTCTCTCTCTCTCTCTCTCTCTCTCTCTCTCTCTCTCTCTCTCTCTCTCTCTCTCTCTCTCTCTCTCTATATATATATATATATATATATATATATATATATATATATATATAAGAAATAGTTGCAAATCAAAAAAGACTGGTCAATTATAAATTAGGATATTTAAAAAAAATTACAGGACAAGTCCCGTCTTCGGCTAGTGACCTATTTCCCCAGACAAAACAAAGTTAATGCTCATAACACGAAAACATAATTCAAGTAACCATCCTTTACTGCAGATGTGAAGCAAATATAATCAATGAAGTATTAAAACATTACCACCATGAAATTAGCATTTGTCTCAAAAGGCATGGAAAAAAGGACAATATCTTGATGAATTTGAATTATGGATTGGATTACCTGTTTGAATTATGGATTGGATTACCTGTCCTTGGAAAGTGTCGCGTTTTCTAAGCACCAGCTAAAGTCAAATATAAACTATAATCTACCTAATTTGGGAATATTATCACAGCCTTGTGTTTGATTTCTAGAGATTGCCGCCGGGTTAGTGTTGAACTCTTACGCAAGATAACCCTGACCAGTAAGAGGCCGAAAACTTAAGCCGGCAATGGCGACCGGTTGTGGCTCTTAACAAAGGTTTGCCGTTATCACATCTAAATGTTAAAGGTTAGTTCAGGTATAAAAAGGAACGTCCACAGGATGAACGGGAGTGTACTTGTGCGTCTCCACATTAACAGACAGCGAGAGTGGCATTGTCCGCTAAATTTGTTTGGATTTGATTGGTCCACAGCCATATCCAATCACAATTGGGATAGAGGGCGTGATTACAATTCAGACCAGAATGATACCTTCGGAAATCATAAGAGTAATTTAGTATTCGCCTAGAATGAATTACTCCGAGAAAAAAGCCACTCGTAATTTGGCGGCAGAACTTAGAGGTAGATTCTAAGGCAAGACAAAGCTGCGAAAAGGAAGATTTCTAGGATTAGAGATCATCCGGTTCCATTGGGTCCCAAGTCTTCAAGAGTTGTCGGAATTGAGATTGTAGCCGAGACAGTCGAAGTCGACGGAAGTGTAGTCGTGCAGGAGAGAGTGGAGGAGGCGGAGAAAGTGTAGTGGTGCAGAAGTGTAGTCGTGCAGGAGAGAGTGGAGGAGGCGGAGAAAGTGTAGTCGTGCAGAAGTGTAGTCGTGCAGGAGAAAGTGGTGGAGGAGGAGAAAAAGTCTAGAGAAAGTGAAGGAAAGGGAGGAGGAGAAGCAAATTGGAGAAAGAGCGGGGAAGAAGAGGAGAAGGAATTGGAAGAAATGAAAGAGAGAAAGGATACAACAGCTGAATAGAAATATAAAGACAGGTAAAAATCATTCCCACTCTGCTAATCAAGGGGTACAATAGACTTATTAAAGGGTCGAGCGGAAGGAGTGAAATTGGAAATGTTTAGTCATTTGATTATTGAATTGGTATTAAATTGTTATTAATTGAATTTCAACCTTTTTGTATATTTAACCATCTAATCGTCGGCATTGCTTCCTGGGGGCTCGGAGCTTTACATCTTTTTTTCACTAAATTTAACTTCTAACAAAATCGGGTCTGGGTGGGACTTCTATAATAGTTGAAAAAAGATATTGGAAGCACCCCACCCCAACCATATAGCTCGTCACAGAAAGAATGTATAAATCTGAAATACTTTTCTTTTTTGACAATGCAGACTGTATCTGAAATAATTGCAGTATGAAAGGGAAAGAGTGATTGGAAAAATAAATTTTGAGGCTCTAAACATATTACCAGGTGTTACCATGAGTGCAGCTTGGGCGCTTTAATTTGACGAAACCGGGTTGAGTACGCTGAATTTTCGACCTTATGAGCATAAATAATTTCAGTTCTTTAAAATATATTACAGTTTTGCTGCTAAGTATTTACAAGATGTAATTCAACCTATTATTGTTAATACCACTCGATCATCGAATACCATTGACCTCCTTTGTGCAGAACGACACTGTATCAAAAATCATTCCAACCTTCCACGATTTAGCTGTGTAACACATTGCCTATTGAAATAATAAGTAACCTATCCGTTTAAAATTTCCTTTAAGTGAGATAAGAATAAAATACCTTCGTATTATTATGTTAGTCTTGGGGTGGATCAAGTTTAGCAATGTGCGACTAAAAACCAAAGGCAGTGGCTTAAATAACGATTTTTTTTCGTAAATGATATTTCTAACAAAGGGTATACTGCACATGCGAGCAAGTAGAAACAGCAGAAAAAAAAATTTTGCTCGAATGTCAACAATATACAGCTCTGAGATATTGTGCTTTCTTTACACTATCGACCCATCTTACAATTAAGACATTATTATCTGGCAATCCGATGTATTCCATTGAAATTAATACGCAACAATTGTTGGCAGTGCAAACTTTCATAAAATTATCGAAACTATTCTGAGATAAATACACAGGTTACAACCACACACGTGTTCCATCTTTTCTGACTATTGTACAATCTCTGGTACAATTACACATATTTGAACTGATCACATGCTTATTTATATCTGTATGAGCTTATCTGCTTTAAATCACTAGAAAATGATCGATTGCTAAAATTTATATGTAATATGGAGAATAGTTTTCAACAAGATTTTAGCTTTATACTGAATTCCCGTATATTATTTTGCTAATATTATGCGACATCACAAGCATCTTCACTAGGCAAGGTTCTGATAACCCTATCTACACATTGAGATATAGAGCAAAGGTGTCTATGAATTAATTTCATTGGATCCTGTGCATCCAATCAAAATTAAGTTCTTCCAATTTGAACAATGTTCCTACATGACCGAGATAAGGGGAACACATAACTTGAATGGGATGATGAATATGCAATTTTTCAGTGCCGGTCTGTGTTTGTACAAATACCTTTCACTCAAATACACCTGTAATTGCATCGCTTGTAGATAGTCTAGTCATACTTTAGAGTTTAAACGTACAATATGCACCACCGTTTTAGGCCGATGTACAATGCACCACGCTGTTGGTTAGTTGATATTACATATTAAGGGCAACACATGAAATCCAATGGCTTTTCGCTAGGACAAAGTACCAATATATCTGTTCGATTTGCCAAGGTGTAGATAGGGTTATTGGAACCATGGTTACAAAGATGCATCACAGAAAAAGATTCTCGTACTCCTTTTGAGAAATACATTGTTCTCGAAAGAAAACAAAAAACACTTTTTTACATCGCCCTTTACTAAAGATTACGACGTGATTGTGATTGTAAGAGTGATTGTGATTTTTATACGATTTATTTGCATCTATACAATTCATTTGGACTACATCATTGGGTAAGACCATACAGGCTTATGTCAGATCGTAGTATCTTTATTATTGTATTTTGTTAAATTGTTTGAGTAAATTCTTAATCCCTGAGGGATTTTACCTCAGGACCGTCAAAGTCCACACGGATGAGTGGGCAATCCTTGGGGCTTCTAAAATGGCAACAGCAATGAGCAGCAAAAGTCATTAAGGGAAACAAAATTACTTCCCAATATAATTGAAAACATCAGCACAAGGGAGACTACTTCTTGTATACCTAGAGTGGGATGCCAAGTTATCGATTTATCAAACTTTACAAATGAAGAAAGGCCGCGAAGAGCTGAAGTATTACAGGGACTATTTACAAATAAAGAAATAAAACCTGAGATGATCCAGGGTTTAAAGAAATGCTGGAGAGGGCTTCTCTACATCTTCCTCCAAAAATGACAAACCTTTGTTTAAACATCGACAAACTATGGAGTTTAAAGATAAAAAGAGGCAAAAATCTATAGCCCACCTTCCCTTAAAAAAAAAGAAAAAAAGAAAAACTGGGAGAGAAGACAATCGAAATGCACGTATCAGGACTCCCTCTTGAGGTACCGAACTCGGAGCTACTTGCAAAGCTGAAACGGAAATTTGGAGTTAAAATAATAGGTCAACAAATAGCGACCTATTGGGGCTTCCCCAAAATCTTCACTGGCATAGGACTAATCAAGCTAACAGAAACTGAAGAGAAAAAAAGTATCAGCAAGCTTTAATTTCATGGGCCTTATCACAAGAACAAAGTGTTGCCAATATGACAGACCATGCTACAAGTGTGGGAATGTAGGAACTTGCAAAAGGAATGCAAACCCCAATACACAGGACGAAGCAGCATATAAAGTTCAACGCAGAAAACGTATGCAGCAGCTGCAGCAAGAAGATCCGATTGCTATTTCCGAACATGCAGAAATATCGCAACCAGTAGAAGTAGAAGGAAGTAAGGACATGGAAGAAAGAAACATGCAGCAACAAGCGAACCTAGTTTTGAGTGAAGAAAAAGGAAATAAGCTAGTGATAGCAGATAGCAGTGATTATATAAACACATCAAACGGCAAACAACACAACTGAAGGTTCGGAAAAATGGTTGGATGCGAGTCAGTCAAGTTCTGCTGAAAAGAAAAAAGCAGAAGCTAGGGCCAGAAGACAACAATAAGAAAGAGAAAGGGAAATAAAGAAAACAAAAAGGCTGAAAGAAAGAAGAAAATACTACGTGCAGTAGAAGCCAAGTGAAGAGTAACCCCAAGATAAAACAGAAGAAGGAATACCACTGGACAAAACAATCGAAGAATCTATGATCTTGGAATCACCACTATAAGAAAACACGGGCAGAGACTCATCAACACCGTTCCTCGCACAGAAAAGGAAAAGATCGGCATCCACTCCAAGGACGCCCTCAGACCCAGAAGTGATATAATTCATGAAAGAAGGAAGAGAAACGCAAAGAGCGATCTCACTAAACAGGAAACAACAAAGAAGACCGATCTCGCTACAAAATACAGAGCTAAAAGGATTGCCCACTAGGGAATGAGAAACAAATTATAATAGTTAGAACCATTAAATTTGTAGGTAAATATTAATTTGTCTTCGCCAAGATGGAGGGACTGAACCTCAAAATCTTGACTGTAAATATTAATGTTTTTAAGAATAAATTAGAGAAAATAATCGAAAAATCAAACTGTATGATGTCATTTTATTGCAAGAAACTCATGGATTATCCGAACAGGCAGTGAAAATAATTGAACAAGAGTTAGACTCTCTAGTAATCACTAGCAACCACCCTGGGAAAAGTATAGCAGGAGTATCAACAATTGTTCGGCAATCGGCCAAAGTATTGAAGTTTGAGGAAACCAAAACAAATCATGATCTACAGGATAGATTTATACACATTAAGCTAAATAATTGAAACATCTACAATATCTATGTTCGAACCTCGGTAAAATCAAATTTATTACAAACGTACACAACTACCTGCAACAATATACTGCTGGACCATGCGTAATAAGTGGAGATTTTAACTGGGTATATTATGAAGAAGATAAAAGTGAAAAAATTTCAGGTTCAGACAGAGCTATTCGAAAATGGATTAAAAAAAATGTTTATAAAAACAAATAACTTACTGGATACCTACAGATGGAAAAATAAGGAAATCGGGGAATATACATATGTTTACGACCGAACTTAAGGAAGTAGACTAGATACATTCTAAATCTCAGAGAATCATATTACGACAGTTAAAATATGTAATATCCTTGAAGACAGAATAGAGTGCACTTGAACTTGAAACTTAAGATCATCAATAAAACCAAATGGGGTTATGGGCAGTGGAAATTGAATAAAACGCATCTTAGAAATATAAACAAAATGGGTTTATGAGCTCTGGAAATTGAATAACACGCATCTTAGATATAAAAAAAATGAGGTTATGGGCAGCGGAAATAGAATAACACGCATCTTAGAGATATAAACAAAATGGGGTTATGGGCAGTGGAAATTGAATAACACGCATCTTAGAGATATAAACTAAATGGGGTTATGGGCAGTGGAAATTGAATAACACACATTTTAGAGATATAAACAAAAATGGGGTTATGGGCAGTGGAAATTGAATAACACGCATCTTAGAGAAATAAACAAAATGGGGTTATGGGCATCGGAAATTGAATAACACGCATCTTAGAGATATAAACAAAATGCACGTGAGCAAATAAATCATTCTCCTGTCCGAAAGTTTGTTAAAGTTATCCACGTTTTTACTTCTAGCTTAATCCGGACTATGGAGGCACAATCTTTTTAGTGCAACGATTCTCGCATGTTTTCATGTATTGCAATGGAACATATATTATCCTCCTTGCTGAAAGACGGTGATATCGACAAATCACTTTGCTGACACAAGTTTTCTTTTAGCTATTGTCGTTAATATTTTATAGCTTCATGCAGTGTATGACACAATCTCTTTAGACAGTTAGTTTTACATTTTTTTCCTTATAGTTGTTACATATTATGGTCACAATCTAATGATGCATACATATTGATAAACCTTTTTGCTCCTAGTATTATTTTACAGAGTTAACTCCCTTTAGTTACGTGGACCGGATGCAGCTTAAAGGGTATCAGGACATCTCCCCGGACATTTCCCCCTCCCAGGACCCCTTGCATTCCCCAGGACATTTCCTCCTGAAGTCCCCCCCCCCCCATCAGATAGGCCCCCCCCCATAATTTCCCACCATTACCTTTATACAACTTTATTTATATATAGTAACATTTAGCTTTAATGTATACTTGCATCCCACATCACCATTAGTGCACAGGTATGACACCCATTTTTAAGCAGGGTTAGTTATAACAAAAATGGACCTGGTCTATTTGTCAATCAATTGTTAGTGCTTTTATTGAATGTAGAACAGGAGGTTTCTTTGAAGTTTGTTTATGAGGATTGAGTCTAACCTTTATTTATAGTGGATGTTTGGTATATTTAAGATAAACAATAGATGGATTAGCCTTCGTTCAATTAATTGTAGTTGTTTCAGTACCGTACTCCGGCCAGAGGTTGACATAAGCGGATTATGATATAACAACCAAAGAAGTACAAAGACTGTTCTTCGAGAATTGCAAATATATTAGATGACTTCGACAATCATGACATCATAAAATACTAAATAGCATTTATTTACAACATTAACATTTAAACTATACATTTTTAAATGTGAAAATGTTACCTTTGTTTGACACTACTGAGATTGATTTCAAATAACCTTTTTATTTTAACATAATATAAGTTTTTATATTTTATTGGCAAATTGTCATATTAAATGAATTAAGTTTTAAGATCATATGGGGAAATGACTGGGGGCGGGAAGTCCTATCTGATGGGGAAGTCCAGTGGGAAATGTCCGGGAGGATTCGGGGGTAGGGGGAGATGTTCTAGACCCAGCGTAAAGAATCTTTTTGTGAATGCAACAACTCTTTTTGTTTTGAGTGGATTTCTGTGACACTTCATACATGTTATGATCATTACCCTAAATGTATGCATGTTGGCAAATAATTGTACCGACACTATTTTGAAAAGAGTTGTGTTCTTTTTTTAAATATAAATTCATCTCCATAATGAAGGTAGGGATGGGGTGAAGGGGTCTGTTATGTGAACCGATTTCTCCACATTCCTCCAGTTTTTCAAAGAATTTTGCTACACCTTGCCACCATTAGTACATTAGTGAACATTGCATTACTATTTCGCCCCTATCCTCTCTAAAACAAAACTTTTTAAAAAACCGAAAAATTAGATGGGGTTTTACCCGTAATGTTGGGGTAAATATGCGTAATTGTTTGATTTTCTGCACTCAGATAGAAAATACTCTTTTAGTATTTATTAATTAAACAGACAACGTCCCATCTAACGCATGCACACGAAATGCAAACTTAGTTTCATTTACCAAAATGCGACTCCCTGCATAAGGTGCAAATTAATCTCGTAGTAATTTAACGAGAAGCACGCGACTGTTAAACTGCCAAACAGTAACGAATTACAGATTCCCGGCATAAAGTGCAAATTAATCTGGTTGTAATTTTAATAAGAGAAAAACGCCGATACCCAGCAGTAATCTAATTAGACAATGTATTGATTTAATCGTTTATTTCAAGTCGTCAACGGTTTTGAACAGTCGAGTTAAAGTTATGAAAAGGCCTTTAATTGTCTAGAATAAACGTGATTTTTAAAAAATCTCTATCCCGTACTGAGAAAACGTATTCATAAGATTGATTTGACCGAAGCCGCCAAGTTTTATATGTTGTTGTTTTGTGGGGGGGGGGTAAAGTGTTAACCAGGTAACACCATTCTTTTCCTTTTATACGAAATATTGCTTAGGATATACTGGATAATAGGTCAATTTTTTAATTTTTAATTTTTTTTTAAATTAAATTTTGACTTTTCTGAATTGTTTCCTTTGTTATTTGAATTTGCTTTTTGTTCCCCACCACCTTTTTTATTTAATCAAACGCAGCCGGAATGTCTCAAAAGAATACCGAAATGCCTGGTCTCGTAGAGGATAAGCTTTTCTTAATCAACTATGTCAACCCTTCGCACATGGAGAAACCGCCGATAATCGCATCACTTAAATCATCTTGGACAAATTTGGTAAGGGTTAGCATTAAACAATAAAAGTGACGGTATTGTTCTTGCAATTGGAACAAGACTTTTGCGGCCCTTCTGCCATATTGTTTTCTTTATTTAACACGGAATTCCTTATAAATGTATTCCCGTAAGAGTTACCCACCTGGGAAATTCTTTTCATAAAAGAGGAACAATTTTCTTATAAAAAAAATATATTCATCTCAAATTATTTTGATAGCAGTGAATTTTCTACCATTTCGTTTTCATAGCAGTGAATTTTCTACCATTTCGTTTTGATTATTTTAATTTTGTATCATTTAGTTTTGATAGTGAATTTTTACCATTTCGTTTTTTTTAACTTGTTTTCTTTTAAAATCAATTTAACATTCACCACTATTGTTTTCTTGTTGTCTTTTGTATGACCTTTTCTTCTATATTTAAAGTTTGGTGTGGAATGTATGGTTAAACATTATGACATCAACAATGAAAATGTTTTTGTTTATAAAGCAACGATTAAAAAGATGCATAATGGACATATTGGGTCTGCCAAGTCGTCCCTATATAAGCTTGGGTACAATAGGTTGCCTTCAGTCAAGAACGAAAAGGTCGAACTAGTCTTGGTCACGTGTCAATTTGCGCACGAGCAGTAAATGTAACTAGAAAAAAAGAAATAGAATAAAAAAGACATTTTGATCACGTCACGTTCTTGGCCGTTCTCGATAAAATGGGTTGTGTTTTTATTCGTTTTGATATGCAGCCTAGTGAAAATTCGACCTAATGTTTCGACTCTATGCCAAATTGAATGCAGTCAAAATTCCTCAGAAGGGTCAGTAAAAAAGTTCAAACGAATTTGGCAGTATGGTTTCATCACTCTTCATATTCATCAGGAAGGAAGGAAGTTTATCTTGTAACTGTTTTCGTCTTTTTTTACAATGAATGGCTACAAATTTTTATTGTGTTGTAACCCAGTCTAGCAGTCCGCTAGGAAGCTTACATAGAAGGTGAAATGCTCTTAATATCTCAAATTATATACTTATATACTAACAGTTATGCAATTTACCAAATAGTGCTATTTTAAGACTTACGATGTATAGATTTGTTCTGATACATCAAGGATCGCACATGACACCCTGAAAAAAACCCACCGGGTTAAAGATTTTCCACTAAATGATTTTGTATAGATATGTTTATTCCTTTTACAATTTCTGACCGTTTGGATCACCTATTAGAAAATTTCTCCAAAATATTCCAGTCTTAATTTTCACAAGGGTTAAAAAGACCCAGCTGGCGGATAAAATCTTGAATTTCTTCTCATACATGTCAAATGATTTTGAATACACGGCCGAATCTTTATTATCCTGCCGAACCGCATACAATTTACTGATATTCAGTGACGGAAGCAATTGAAACTTACTGACTTTGATTCAAAGATAGCCCTTTTTAAATGGAAGAAGCCCCAATTTTGGCTACGTCACTAGTTTTGTTGTGTTAGTAATACGATTAAATTATTTTTGCACTTTAAAGATCTGAATATTCACCTGGTAAATTCTACAAAATCTTCTGATTAAAGACGTGACTCTTGATTGAATTGATTTATTTAATACAATTATATCTTTGTCTTTTTGTTTAGATTTGATGGTATTTACAGCAAATTTAACACATTTTTGCAGTATCATGTACAGGATATTGGGAGGCAAATGCATTTCAAACTTGCGACCATT
The DNA here is from genome assembly GCA_016746295.1 of Potamilus streckersoni. Lineage (NCBI taxonomy): Eukaryota > Metazoa > Mollusca > Bivalvia > Unionida > Unionidae > Potamilus > Potamilus streckersoni. The sequence goes on along the minus strand of JAEAOA010001104.1, from coordinate 1,513,602 downwards.
GGTTTTCGAATTCGATTGAATCTCTTCTAATATAGAATATAGAAGAATATACCATTCTCAAAATTATAGTGAAAGTGAAACAATACATTTATATTTTTTTTACCGAAAAAAGGTCCACGTAATGATGTCGATATCCCCACATAAAAATCAGTTCATTGTCTGGATCCACTATTGTAACTGATCTTTAATCGGTACTATAGCAACCGATCTTTAATCGTTACTATAGCAACTGATCTTTAATCGTTACTATAGCAACTGATCTTTAATCGTGACTATAGCAAGTCAAACCATGGTCACCAATTTTGCATGAGGAGTAAGTTGAGATGTAAGTTTCACCTGACTAGTTTCATTGCGAAGATGTCACACACTTCCTACCCTAGTAAGCTTATCGATGGCAGTTGGGTTGGAAAGTCTCTATTTTGAAAGGATATCACTTGTACCTTTGGCGCATCAAAGTCTAGACGTGTCGTGAGCTAATTGGGTTTAAATTCCATTTATTGATCATTTTAAAAGCCATTTGAACGACTACGTTGGTGAAAGAAACACGAGAATGAATTATAAATATATAATGCCAAGCACTTGCTACTGCCGATTTTTCTCTCTTTTTCCGGATATTAAACTCTGTCGTTATTTATCTGCGTTTTAAACACTTCCTTGCCTCCATAGATCCGTTTAGAACCGGGCATCAGCACGTTTTTTAGGGGGGGGCATTGTGGATTAGGAATGAGAAGATACTGAGTTTGAATTTTACTGTGGTTATAGTCGTTGGGTGCCTGCATGCCATTTTGTCCCAAATGTCCTAATAACGCCAAAAATACACAATACCTGCTTCTATCGGTGGAGTGATACGTGTAGAAGGGAGTTATCTTTTCTTTCTTTTTAAACTTATGAGGGACAAGTGTCCATTACAGTCGAAGTTTTAAAGTATGTCATGAACGAGTTATTCACGCCTATGTTTGAATAGAATTTTTCGACAGATTATTTACTAATCTGTACTATATTTTTATAAGTAAATTCAATCTAGCTCCATCGCTGCACGTGCGCACAACATCGCCAAAATATGTGCAATACACAACGTTGAGATGTTCAATACACAACGTTGAGATTAAGTTCCTTTGTATCGGGGTGAAATTTTATCAATTTATCTATTTTTGTGTTTCTTCTTTAGTTTCTTGCAATGAATTTGGTGTCCTTGTGAGATCTTTTAATATGGATATATAAATATTAGCTCAAAACTTATTTTAAATAATTTGCATATATTTGTACATCAAAAATTCGAAATAAAAAGTGTTTGAAACATTACAGACAATACAAGTGAAGATTTCGAAACTACCTGTTAAAAGAGTGATTGATTTAGTTCTTGCCGTTTGCAGGTGTATTTGTTTGACAGTAGGACTTTACATCATTGATACAAAATATATGTCGGTCTACACGTGAGTGATCGATGGCCGTCGCCTTTTTTTTTGTATTTTAATTATATTATCTACTATTCCTTCGATGGTAAACCGCTCCTCATTTGTCAATGTTCATGGGCAGTCCTTCATTCGGTGACCGTTATATTGGGCATTGGTTGTTTTAACAACACGTGCATAGTTCTGACACTGAGACCTTGTGCATCTACCTGTTTTTTGCGGTAGAATAGCCACAGTCAATATCTCCATTTCGTTGTATTACCACACGTGGTCTTCGCCTCCACCCCAAAAGCAAGTTCAGCTTGTAACCTGGCAACGGTAAACAGTAAAAGCTGCAAAAAGCTACAGATATCAGTACCATTAGCATGATCGAAACTTAAAGTCTTCTTCCGTCAGGGTACTGCTCTCTCTCTCTCTCTCTCTCTCTCTCTCTCTCTCTCTCTCTCTCTCTCTCTCTCTCTCTCTCTCTCTCATATAATCTGATTGGTTATCATTGCTAGAGATATGGCTTTTTATGCTTATGCAAATACTAAGATCAATAATGTTTTATGAACGCGCGCACACACACACACGCGCACACGCAAACACGGCCAGATTTAGACATGGCGAAGCTCTAATCGATGAGAAGCTGTAGAGGTTCTTTTTGATAAGTTTTAACAGATAATAAGAAGCTGTAGCTTGTTTTGCTTTTGCATAAGTGTGTTTGTGTGTGTATATATATATATATATATATATATATATATATATATATATATATATATATATATATATATATATATATATATGCCACCGGTGGTGGTACATCCCTCCCAGCTTTGACGGGGTAGGTGAAATCCGTTTGGTTGTTGTTGTCTAGAGGTGATTGCCGACCGTGTAATTTGTCCGGGACGAGTAAATATTAATAGAATTTGAGAAAATGCAGGGTGGAATAGATAAGGAACTGAGCAGGTATATAGAATAGAATAAACCGATTCCCCGTTACAAATAAAGACAAAATTTAATTAAAAAAATCTCTAACAATACCGTTAATAACACAAGTAATAAAATACAATACGATACACTTCTTTCTTTTGAGTTAATTTCTTGCACGAATTTTCGAATGCAAGAAATAATGATACCAAGAGCCGATATGTTACGTGATAAAATTTAAATCATCATTTACATTAAGTGGAATATATCGAAGTCAGTGTCTTGTACAGTTTTCGTAACCTGTTAGTCTTGATTGAGTCCAGATTCTACCGTGACTGTTCCCTTTGACCTTTTTTTCGCTGGTAAGTCTAGGTCTCCTTCACCTTGACTTCCTTTCCAAATTTACAAGTGCCCCGTCCTTTTCGCTCCTATCAGTGTTGGGTCCACTTTGGGTTCGTAAGACATAAACGTAGAGTGTAGAGCGTAGAGCGTAGAACTTCTAGCTATCCTGGCCTTGTTTTTCCAAGTTCTTATTTCCAGAACGTTTCTGTCAATTTTTCCAGACAATTCCTTTCCCTGGATGATTTTCTACAAGTGAATGTCTTCTAAATTCAGCTCAGAGCCTTTCTTTGTACTTTCTTCTCGTAGTAAAAAGCGTAGACTAATTTTTAACTTTTCCATTTGCACATTTAAACTGAAGAGTTTTTCGTGTGAAACCACGCCCACCTTTACAGCGTAACCAATACTTCCCGCCCGAACAATGTTGAAACAATGTAGTTCGTATGGCAAACCTCGATTATCTAACTGATTTCTGGTAACTTTCAGACATGACAGTTTTCCATACCGATTAAAATTTGACCCCTACCCGGTCATTTAAAACAAAATAAGTCCCAAACTCCTGACATTGGCTGAACCAATCCGTACATTATGGCTCTGTGAATGCGGTCATTCCCCATACATCTCGTTAATCGTATCTGTGTTCAACTAATGTATTCTATCGACATTAACAAGGCAAAACAAAGATCGAGCTAAAAGTTTGGTCCTTTACAGTGTTTACACCACCGTATTTGTTATAGACTGGAACTCGTGTATCTTCAAAGATCAGCTGTGCTGCAGGGCTAATTGTTTCTCAAATTGTTCAGGTATGCTTTGCATTAATTACGTGACGATGACTTCGCCTGGAGTCCAGTTCTTTTGCGTGTGTTATTCTGTACATGTATATTTATGTGTTGGTCCTTGTTTTCGACAAAAGGTTGTGATCAGGAATCCGATGGCCATTGAGTTGTAGATAGGGAATCTCATCAGATGGTCTTTGTGTTTGTATCTTGTATGTATCAGACGAAATTCATAGTTAAAAAATCCCAGGGTTTTGTGCAGGTGTTTTGTGGGAGGCTATTGTCTTTCATGTTGTTAAGGCATCTCTCTCTCTCTCTCTCTCTCTCTCTCTCTCTCTCTCTCTCTCTCTCTCTCTCTCTCTCTCTCTCTCTCTCTCTCTCTCTCTCTCTCTCTCTCTCTCACATCTTTTTCATCAGAAAACCTCCAGTCCATGGCCTACAATTCCGCTGATGACCTTGCTAGGGGCTTTGCATGAAAATTTTATATACTTTCCATTTTTGAATCTAGAACATAAAAATTGAGATGGAATAACTGGAAATATGAATCCACCGTGAGCAGTCACCGTGGACATACACAGCTAAAATTTGGAACACAAATATAAATCTGAAATTTCCACAACTCTAATAGGCGACCTAATTTTATTCATTCCATATACTGGTATTTTGAGCTGGACGTTTATTAATGAATGTTCAACGGTCGTATTTAACGGAACAAACGGAACCAAATTTGCGGTCCGGCATTCTATTTTGCACAACATTTGCTCATAAGCTCACTATAATGGATATCTGGGTCAGTTGACTGATGGGATGCTTAATCGTTTCGCCATTTTAAAAGTTCGATATAACAGTGTTTGTTACTATTCAGTAAATGCATACATTGCTGACATTTGCTGGATGTTGGAGCCATTGTTTTCTTAGACCCACTTGCTGCAAACTTTATTAAAGCAAAATATGTATGTTCGGCATTTCAGATGAGAAAGTAGGTTATGTCATCTCATCCCGTTGTCATCTGGAAGTCTCAATAGTAATTTAGTTGAAGTTATTTTACATCATTGAATAATTTTACACAAATTACTACGTCTCCGGCGGGAGCTCCGACGTGTTTCATAGTTTTTATGGTTTTGAAAAAAAAGTTTGTTGCAGTCCTTGTCAATCATTACAAAGTTTCAAGAATTCATTCTGAGACACGTTCGCCCCTGGTGTTCAGGTCTCATTTGATAGAAAATTTGCGTTAGGATTTTCGGTTAATGTTGTTCTTTGGGGGGGGGTCTTTTTTGTGGTTTGCTCGTATGTTTTATTTTCTCACTCTGATGATGGGCATTTTTTTTTTGGTCATACGTAGGATGAATCACAATAACGATAAAATTATTTATTCTGCGACATGCTGACTCAAAGTTTTGATCTGGCGGTTAAGGTCCACAGCAGTACGAGTTCAAAATGCAGGTCAAGACCTTGCTGTTGTTGTTGTTGTTTTTAATAATAATTCTAGTAAATATCTAATTTATTATTATTATTATTATTATTATTATTATTATTATTATTATTATTATTATTATTATTATTATTGATAAATGGTTTTGATTTCGAATCCGTATCTTTCTGATTTGTTATAGTTTATAATTTTCTTTTTATGATAATGTTATTAGCATCGCATTATTGTTATATTCTAGCATACTTCAGTTTAAGAAAAATAAATTGAAATAAACAAATATAATGAAAAAATTAAATTCAAACATACATAATCTCCAATGTCGCAGATAAAATAAATAAAAGAATGTTCGTTTTAGTTTGAGTAGTAAATACACAGATTTATAAGTAAAGAAAGACAGCAATATTTATACTTTTTAAAAAAAATAAGGATTTTGAATTTGAATAAGAAGGAACAATTCCGAAGCGTAGTAAACACGACCTTGACCGCATTTTATCGTGTTGTGTTCCCAGCGATTTCTTCTGATTATTTTGAAAGTATAGACGTTACAGTGCTAACATGGCGTACGGACGAATGACATTCATTATTTTCGGCAAGGTATGATTTGTAAAAAAATAATATAACCTTAATGGAATCGCAAATATGTCAGAATTTGTATATTACTCACTCAACCACCTAGAAAATTGGTTGTAAACCTTGCTTTATATATCCTTTTTTCTCAGATATTCTGACATTTACTACAATGATAACATTTCAAATGTCTGTGGTATTTATTACAGTAACTCAGCAACTGCCTTGGATAGCATTTTATTCGTATCCAAGATGTCAAGGCGGTAACGGAGACAGTTTTGTCATTTTTATCTTCCATCTTTCTATGGTGGTGAACACCTAATTGAGCATGTCTCCTAATTGAGCATGTACAAATTTTAAAACGTGTGTGTGTATGTGTGTGTGTGTATGTGTGTAACGTCATTACACTATAATCACTTACCGTATATACTCGCATAAAGTAGATTCCGAATGCGCTGCACATGCCAACATTTTCCGATGCGACGGCACATCAGGATCTGTGCAGTTTGTTAGGAGTAACTAGGAGAAGAGCTACATAGGTCTTAGTCTGCCGACGCACTCGTCATCATCATCATCATCATCATCATCATCATCATCATCATCATCATCATCATCATCATCAATCTCTTAATCGTTAGGGCATGATATTTTACTGCAATAGAGGTGAGATTTCTGGTACAAACGCATGAAAATAAATTCCGTTATGAATTAATTACTAATCGTGTCCTTGACATGATGTTATTTGTCAGTATCATTTATGTTGATTTAAATAATATGCACTCTTTAGCATATGACAAGATTATTCGAGTCAGTGGGCATCATTCATTATTTATGCTTCCTTGTCAATATTGTCCATTTTGTAGACGTTAATTTTGTGTGCCTTTGTGGCTCTCTTTTGTGAAATATTTGAATAATCTCAAAGGTATTGGTAAAGTATGGTTGAATTTGAAACTTTATGCTACAATTGGAGTTGGGGAACTAGTCTTATTTGGATCAAGTAACATTTTAGCATAGAATGTGTTTTATATATTCCTTGACAAAATCAACGACTCCTCTTTTGAAGAGTGTAAGATACCAGCCTCAGACTTTTATCAGATGGTTGCTACAACTCATTAACTTTTTTCAAATTCGAATTATAAACAATTTTCTTAAAAGATATATGTTCTGTAGAGCAGTCAACGTTCCACTTTTAAGTCATCTCTGCTCTTAAAATATATCTCTCAAAATTCTTGTCAACCTGAAAAAGAAAGAATGAATTATTTTTCAGTTGATTTGCTAGTAAGTCGTACATTGTGTAGATCGATATGAGTACATGAAATATAACACATAACCCTTCGTCGCCACTCATAATCTCACTATTATTATATGATTACAAACATTTACCTTATTTCATTTATGTTTTCTCTCATCGGCTGGTGGGAGAAACCACAGACGTAATGACATTGAAAGGGGTCACACTGGCTCCGATTAGCGTACTTGAACTTAATGGAGAAATAATTTATGCGGAAATTGAGACTGCAACGTAATACTTGCAATATGATTATATTATGTGCAACCGTTAATGTGTTATATGCGAGGTTTCGTATTAAATGTCAGACGCCCAAACCAAAAGAAAAACATGGGCTCAACGACAGTAGTGTACTTGTTAGCTCCTTTCAAAGTTAGTATATATGTCTGAAGCAGTAAATGATAGCCAGGGGTATCCGTATGTACCCGAGTCGATCAAGACCGAGAAAATTCATGTAGGTATGTTTGCCCGTTATATTACTTGCTTGACAAATTAAAACAAAGTATAAAAACAAACCAAACCGAAACAAAAAGAGCTCATTGTCATGTTCGACGTGCACTTTATCTAGTGTAAAACGTGTACCATCTTGTATTATTATATACTTGTGGTCACAAGTGGTGAAAGAAACAAGAGAACCAGGTTTCAGAATAGAATATCACCACTGGATGTGGGACTATAATCCCTTGCACAGGCCTGTCTTGGACATTGAATCCGAGATCGCGGAAATAAAAAGTCCGACACTGACTCCGTAACGCATGTATTGTAAGCAAATGTTTGAACCTAGATGAGGTATGGCAACAATTTGAGCCTTAGATGTCTCGATTGCGATTCTCGAAGTCTCCGCATGCGCGTGATATTGGTTGCCAATTTAAGATTAGCGGTTTTTCAACTGGAATTCGACGTAATGTTGGTGATCGTGATTAAACCATTCTGCTCAGTATCTTTATCAGTACAAATCTTGGTGCAAAGAGCATAGTCCGATAATTCAGCACCCCAAAATCTATTAGTTTTAATCAATACCAGTACAGGTTTGATGTTTGGTATTAGGGAATGATGTTTATATAGATTAACACCAGTTGATGTTTAGGGGATGGTATTAGTATTGACCAATCCCAGTACATGTTTGGGAATTGGTCATTGCCAGTACAGGTTTGGAGACTGGTATAGGTTTTGATCAATGCCAGTAGAGGTTTGGGGGCAGGGCCGTTTTAAGGCATAGGCACGCGAGGCACGTGCATAGGGCTCAGAGCAGCAGGGGGCACCGCGGCGGCCCAAGAGCAACATTTCGGTGTCGGTTGTGTTAGTTGTTTAGTGTTTGTACCTAGGCCCCCAAACCTCTTAAAACGGCTCTGTTTGGGGGTTGGTGTAATTATTGATTAATGCAAGAACACGTTTGGGGGTTTGATGTAGGTACTGATTAGTGTCAGTATAAGTCTGGAAGCTGATAGTATCAAGGTTTGGGGACTGGCTTAGTATCGATCAATAGGCACATTAGAGTTGATTCATCGGACTACATATAGCCTGTTCAAAGGCGATAAACTTAAAGTGTGAATGCCAATATTTGACACAATGCACATAAAGAGTAGTTTGTCCACCTCCAGTGATATCTAAAACATAGTATGTGTCCATGAATTTTGCGACAGCTATATATGGGTAAATTCTTTAGATTACACAAGCATCTCCAGATTTAATCAATCTAGATGTTTATGTCTTTAAACAAAAACTTTCTTTTTAATGATATGTACATCATTTCTAATTTATACACTTTTAATGACAAAGTGAGTTATATCACACGATGTACCAGATTTGTTGTTTATTTGATGTCCTAGCTTGTTTGTTGGTATGTAAGAATGCACGAAACAATACTTTCCTTTTTGTTGCATCGACTTACCATGAGAAAACAAGAGGATCAGAATAAACGTTTATTGTATTGTCTGATTTAACCCGACTCTTGACTGACTTTAATAAATTTATACAGAATTTGTCATCTGCATGTCTTTAGGAGTCCATATGAATAGGATTGTACACTTCAAGGATGTCACGTCTAAATTTGTCTGATTTTTATATTCAGGAGTATACAGTAACATCAGCTGTGGGAATAATATTTCTTTAATTATTTAATGAAAATTTGAAAATTCTCTGTTGATATAAAAGTGTGAAACGGAAGATATCAACCCTTAAACTCAAACAGATGCTATTGCTTCGTGTATGAAGAGTATTTTTCCCCTTACGATGAAGTGTCTCTGGTATTAATCAAAAGAGTATCCTACAAAGTAATCAATAACCAAACATCCGTATCAATAACCAAACAACCCTATCGATAACCAAACAGTGCTATCAGTCCGAGAGCTGCTATTCAGAAAGTCATGTTTGCTGAGCAAGGTGTCACCAATGTTGATAAATTGAAGGTAAAATTTACTTTTCAATCATCAGATATCTCACGTTTATTTAACACTTGTGCGTTCAGTACAAACTCCTACATTCGGTACACTACTATGATTTATTCTGGTCTCCTTTTCGCTACTCAAATTTTTTCACTTAATATAGAATCTCCTCTGACACAAATCATTTGAAGTGACAGTTTGATTGAGACCCTCAAAGTCACAGAATTAAGTAGTTTTCCTTGTGATTAGGTGATACATAAAATAATGGTATATTCATTCTTCCTTAAGACAGGGTCGTGTGTGTGTGTATATATATATATATATATATATATATATACATATATATATATATATATATATATATATATATATATATATATATATATATATACATATATATATATATATATATATATATATATATATATATATATATATATATATATATACATATATATATATATATATATATATATATATATATATATATATATATATATATATATATATATATATATACACACACACACACACACACACACACACACACACACACGACCCTGTCTTAAGGAAGAATGAATATACCATTATTTTATGTATCACCTAATCACAAGGAAAACTACTTAATTCTGTGACTTTGAGGGTCTCAATCATGGTTGAAGTATTATTTATATTAAAATATTAATTTTGCCTAGTAATATCAAGCTAGCATTCTCCTGTAGAATCCAATAATAGCACTTTCTCTTCTGTTTGATGTATATTTGTAAATCTATATTTAATTTTATATACCTTGATTTCCTTCGTAAGAAATCCGAAATGAGAGTGTAATACCACGAGACCTAATTACTAGGTCAACATGCGAGTGTGTCTGCATGGTACGAGTGCATATACGACCGATTTAGTAGCATCGTATTTGGGAACGCGTGCTCCGTCGTGATGGTATATGGGACTAGGCAAGGAATGCTGTTTACCCGCGAAAATGGGTTTGAATCTCCGTGGAGTACGAATTAAAAATTATACATCCACTATGATAGTATTATTAGATAGATGAATTAGATAGATAGATAGATAGATAGATAGATAGATAGATAGATAGATAGATAGATAGATAGATAGATAGATAGATAGATAGATAGATAGATAGATAGATAGATAGATAGATAGATAGATAGATAGATAGATAGATAGATAGATAGATAGATAGATAGATAGATAGATAGATAGATAGATAGATAGATAGATAGATAGATAGATAGATAGATAGATAGATAGATAGATAGATAGATAGATAGATAGATAGATAGACAGGTTAAGCAAGACCGATCATGATCTTCGCATTTTGCTTCAAGATTAAGCTAAAAACAAAAACAGCTTCAGCTTCTGCAGCTTTGTTGAAAGGACTTTAATTTGTTTAGCACGGTTAAGGGATATCGGAAAGAGCTTCTTGGTTAAATAGGTGGTTACTCAAAATCAAAAATGATTTTTTTGGTTATGTTAAGCAGTATTATAAATTAAGTCTTCACCGATGTAGAAATAAATCTTCAGTTATGTGGAGTAAATATTTAACAGTGTTCAAATAAGCCTTCAGCTGTGTAGAGTAAATCCTCAACAATGTCGAGTAAATCTTCAACCATGTAGAGTAAATATTCAACAATTTTGAGTAAATTTTCAACAATGTAGAGTAGATCTACAACAATGTAATGGTAATCTTCAACAATGTAGAGCAAGTTCACAGCAATGTAGGCGTAAATCTTCAACATCCTAATAGAAACCAAAACAAATGTGATGTTGTAGATGGTTCCCGCAACATCAAAGTGACCTCTAAAATGTTTCGTCTCCACAGTATGCAAAATCGAAACAGATCATCAACGTCAGTGGCAGGGTCAAGCAAGATCAAAAAGAGATCATATTATGAAGTCATTGTCTTGGAGACACCATGTTTGAAAATAGTTACACTTCATAAAAAATTTACGAATTTATTAATTTACGCAATATTGAATCCGTGCGGTAGAATTTTTCGGAATAGACCTCAGGTTAGAAAACAATGGTATAAGTAGTTTTCAGTTCCAGTTAGATTCATATTTTAAAAGAAAATGTGTCCATCATCTTATTGGACAAGCATCCCAAGAATTGCAATTGTAATGTAGAATTTAAAGAATGGACCATACACATTTATAATATTATTCTTGATTTCAAGACAAAAATCTCCGGAAATATTTTGTTCCGTAATCAATTTATTATGCTGCAGATTTGTTATGGATGGATAAATTCACTAATATATTGGCCATTGATTTAACTAAAGATAAATTTAAAATAGAAACACATGGCATTAAATGAAAACCGCCGAGTGCTCGACTGGAATACTAACCATAATTCTACCATCACATCATCAATTTTATATAAACAATCAGAGACATTTAGCATCACATCATCACTGTTATACAACCAATCAGAAGCCATTACCACCACATGATCAATGTTATAAAAAAAGACCAATCTAGGGTCATTTCCATCTCATCATCAGTTATATAACCAATCAAAAGTCATCGTTGTTATAGAACAAATCGGAAATCTGTACCATCACATCATCAATGTTATACAACCAATCAGAATCTTTACCTTTACATCATCAGTCACTATACAGACAATCAGAAGCCGTTATATGGATTTACTTGGTGTCGTTATACCTTTGTATCTTTCTACGCTGATAGGGAATTTAAACCCTTATGGACGGACATGTTTCTTTTATGACCAGTATGCGTGACTTGTGGAATATTTATTTTAAAAAATTGCCGAAATTTACCAGAATAAATCCTGAGAAATTATGTTCTCATAGCATGCATGACATTTTATGTGTTTAAGACAGGGCAAAGAATAAGATCTGATGTAGCGGAATGTTTTCGTCTAACAAAGACATCGCTCTATGTTAAAACCATTTCGTCGAGAGAGAGAGAGAGAGAGAGAGAGAGAGAGAGAGAGAGAGAGAGAGAGAGAGAGAGAGAGAGAGAGAGAGAGAGAGAGAGAGAGAGAATCTGTGTCTAGTAGAAATAAAAAGAAACGAAATGGTAAAAGTGATAAAATTCATTGGTGTACCTTTTGTAAAATGTGTTAAGTCAACGTAATTAATGTTGTTATCTCTATACAAGAAAACAACGTACTTAGCTTCGGTATGTCTGCACAAGAAAACACTAGCTTAAAGCTGTTGGACAACGTATCCTATGAACAAAATAGTATGTAGCGTGCCAAAAGTCAAATACAGGACCAGAAGCCCAAACTAAGCAATAACTAACGATGGTATATGTTTCTGTTTGCAATCGGTTATTGATTGAGATTCATGTTAGAATTGAAATGTTCGAATTCTTTAAACAAAAACAAATGTATGACACGATCAATAATGAATATAAAATGATGACATGATCAATATAAATAGAGTACAAACGGATCGTTTGGGACATTAAACGTTCACATTTTACTGGATCTTCTTATGTTGATCTCAGCATATCAGCACGCATACAACCAACGACCTTCTCTTTCCCTTGCGTTACAGTTAAGTGATTTTTTTTTGTGCTTATGGATAGAGGATGCAAGGTTATCTTCGCGAGCAGATGCCTATTTTTAGATTAGGCAATGTGACGTTGAACCCTTGCCTTTGTATCGTTTTTGAATTGTAATTGAATAGCACCGAATACATATTAGTCCCCTGTCGTGTCCCTTTGAAGTTTCTATGCTTGTATTTCTGTATAACTGTACTGTTTTCTTTTAACACTACTATAAAGTAGAGGTAATTTGTTGGTGTCTGCGTCCGCACACATCAAAGCACATACATTAAATGCAGGCAATTATTTCTTCCTATGTCCAAGCAAGCATTATTTTTAGTGGATTTCGACGTACGTATCTTAGGTGGATTGTGCTGTTGGGGATCAGTTGTACATTAGCTATACATTAGGTTACGTTTAGCATTTATCTCAGTGTTTTTACACTGTAAAAATAATGTTATACCTGGACGGAACTTATTGAAGGGATATATTTAGACGAGTATTACACTCTCACTGCAAATGCAGGTCACTGTATCCTATGTTATACCTGGACAGAACTTAGTGAAGGGGTATATTTAGACGAGTAGTACTACACTCTCACCGCAAATAAAGGTCACTGTATCCTATATTTCATTGTTCACAGACCCATCGCATTTTATTTTTACGTTTATTTCGCTAATGACAAAACAGAACTTGGACACTGATTAGACAGATACAATTATGCCTATGTTCATAAAGGTATGTGGGGCGGAATTGGGTCATTTTATTATTACACAAATTGGTCATGGCAATTGCTTTTCCGCAAAATGTTAGCCCACATAAAACAGTTTACTATACACCATTATGAAATATGTCCATTCTATTTTTCAGTTTAAAATTTGGCGAAGTTTTGGCCTTCTTTATTACACATTGTGTTGGGACCCTTTTCGAAGAGTGTCCAAGGCGCTCGCCTTTGGCTTTACAGGTCACCGACATCCCACCTCTGCCCCCATACTGCTATATCATTACCACAAAAGAATGTCACTGTGACCTACATATCACGTCTTTCTGGCTTAGGTTAATTTTTTAAGGTTTTAGCTAAAATCAAGTTGTTTTTGTAACACATTGTTATATTAAAATTCGTAGAATTTGACGAGGGAATATATTTTCTTGAATACTACACACCTCAATAGTAGATCACTGTGACCCCATAGTTAATGCTTCAATATCTGGGTTTTAGTCACAAGCACATTTTTCTAAACCAGAAAATCAGCAAATTTTTTTATTTTCGTGCATCCCTGTTAGTACCGTGTATTTGCAGAAAAGATCATTGTGAACTGTATTTAATATTTTATTGGCTAATGTTTCTGCATATAGCTCATGTCCTAATTGGTGTTTCATTGTCTGTAGAATACAGTTAGCTATACATCAAACCATGAAACAGGGCTAGATGTTACGTCTGGATTAGTATTTCACACTTCACTGACTTTCAGTTTGACACTTTTACTGTTTTTTTTTTCTTCTGTGCTCCTTAAACTTGGTGATTTGAATCATCTCTGTTAACCGCACACTCATACCAAAAAGGACACCGTGATCTATTTTTCATATTTTACAGGTTAAGTTTCTGCATTTTAGCCTATGACCACTATCATTCCTAAAGTCACGAAAAGTGTGTACGGCGCGAGTGATCTAACGTTCACTGTTACGGATTGCTGCCGTCTCGTCTCTGCGTGGGTCTGAGTCTCTAGATTGGCCAATGTGGGTACGTGATAAAGTTTGTCTGTAGCTTTTCGTGGGTCGGTGATTCTTTCCGGGGTTTTGCAAGTTCTTCCTCCACCATTGATACTGGCCGCTGTATATAGCCAATCTTGTGCTGAAAAATGTCGTTAAACCCTACAACAACAACGAAAAATTTTTTAAACGCCTGCCATAAAGTGGAGAATTGTATGTTATAGACCATTTCACGGTTATGATCTATCCTTGAAAACACCAGAGGGCGTCTCGATACAACTCACTTCCGGATAATTCAGTCAATAAAGATGGCAGATGTAGATCATGAAAATGTGACATACCGCTCACATTCCGCAAGCAAGATCAATATATCACTATCGTAAAAAGAAATTTTATCAATATTTGATCAATTAGTTTTTTCATCTTTCATTTTCTCAGTAACTTGCGCTGTTCCCAGCTTTCAAATAAATGTTCTGCCCATTTCAAAACTTTTATTATCTTTCTATTACCACCTCATGCTCTAGTTTGTATTATTTGATTATGCGAAAGTGTATCTCTGCGTAAAAGTATTGTTAATGAAATTTATCTTGCTTGAAGAATAATGAAAATATGTTTATTACAGCTTTAATCATTGCAGTTAATGAAGGTTGAACGCAGTTAATGAAGGTTGAATGACAACGAGAAAAAATTATAACTTCTTAAAGGAGACCAGAAATAAAAAAATTCTTTTTATGTGTGTAATTCTCTACAAATTTTAATTTGATTGTAATGTTTATAAATTACATATCGTAAGTGGGTAGTGATTATATTGCGCAAACGATACAACGATTCCGTAAATTGCCAACAGTAAAATTTGTTAAAAAATTAGAAATGTCACCAATTAGCTAAAATAGCATGAATGATCACTGTGAATGCCTTGCAATTTTCTCTACAAACAAAATCGCATCTCCATTTCCACCAAAGAAACTCGGCCAGTTAACACCTGACATTTCTCTACCGTATTTGTTTTATTACCATGATTAAATTAAAAGAAATAAAACAATAGTAATATGCAGAGTATATATATATATATATATATATATATATATATATATATATATATATATATATATATATATATATATAATCTTTTATTATCGATTTGCATTTATATTAATGTTTATTATATTTTTCATGAATAACTTGAGTTATATCTAGGAAGGATATATTATTTTCAAAATGCACAAATGTCATCCACGCTTGAACAGGCAGGGGCACGATGAATCTCATTGACGATATTTTTAAATTTAATTTCCTTGAAATGTTTGAATTTTTAGACTATACATTTTGGAGGAATATCTACATTTTACAGACTATGTCTCATTTCATCAGGTGCATGGGCATGTATATGTATGTATATGTGTGAATGAATGTGTTCGCATGCGTATATTACATAAACATTCTTCTGGTTAAAAATGATTATATAATTGTGCTAAGATAGAAAGAGTTACTGGTAGATAAATGCAACAAATATGAATATTTGTGACTATCCATTTATTATTGACTTGAGCATTTTCCTAAAAACAGCCTCTTTTTCAAATCACCCTTTCTGCAATTTTACATCCGGTCACGTGGATCAATATTGATTTAAAAGGCGAACCAAAGTAATAGGACGAAATCTGTGAAATAATTGTTTCTTTTAAATTTACATATTTGATGCATGGGAAGTCAAATAGAATTGATCTAAATTTAAGAAGACTGTTTCAGATGAATTTGTTGGTGGCAATCAGAAATGCTGTTTAAAGACCCCAGCAAATTTGAGAGTTATTACAACGTGTCAGCAAAGGCAAAGAAAAATCATGCTGAAAGTTATTGCATGTACAGTCCGATGCTTGATGTTTCAAGTTTTAAGAAAACCAGCAAAAATGTAAATAATTAAATATTAGACTGAATGAATGCATGGCTATATTTGACTGGACAAGGCAAGAAGAAAATGCATATATGAGGAAATACTTTTTTGATTGTTTAAAGATGTGAGAACCCTTTCCCCCACCAAAAAGAAAATGAAACAAAAACAAACGTCATTGGCCATATTTATTAATCTGAATTTTGTACTATATTTACACCCAAATATGAATGAATATTCCATCTGCATTAATTACATTCCTTTATCTTTATCTTAGCGAATGTAATTATTGCTTCAAGTTCCTCTGAATAAATTAATATACTGTGTTCCATTTTAAAAACCTTTTCCTGGCAAAAATATTCAGTATTACAAATCAGCTGACGTATCGAACTCGTGTTATAATTTTCTTATTGAACTCGTTGTATAACTTACTTAACTCGTGTTATAAACGAACTATTAACCTTGAAAAAAAAACATGAGAAACTTATAAAAAAATGCAAAATATTGAGATGGTTTTCGTTCAAGTTATGAAGCCAAAAATGTGCAGCAAATGTTTAAAATCGGAGAGAAAAATAAAATGTTCATACAAATGTATTTGAAATTAAATGATTTTAAATTTATATTATCTGGTATAATATAAATATGGACAGTATATTTAAATTAATTATTTTATATCATTTATGTATGGACATTAAATATTATTTAATTATCTGATATAATGAAAGTATGGACACCGAATCTAAATAGCTGATGTAATGTCTAAAATTATTCTCCTATTATTCTCGACATATATAATTTATTCATTGGTTCAACCATAAAGATCTGTAGTACAGACAGGATTCTGAACTATTCCGTAACTGGAAATTTTTTATGGGCATGCGCATTGGAGCTAAGGTTGGTAATTTTAAGCGCTACGATCAGTAACTACATTGCAACCGTGAAACCCTCTATAATGTCCATCATTCCATCTGCTTGTTGCCAGTCTGTTTCCGCACAATAACTCGAATTATCATTAACCTATAGTTACCAAATCTTATGGCTGTTACGGATGATGGAAGGAAGGAAGGAAGAACCCTATCGATTTCTGATCGATTTCTGCATCTAAAGGTTAATGGACGATGTCAGTGTCACTAAAAGAAGTAAAATGGTCGTTATTATCTGCAGTTACCAAACTTGAATAGCCTGTACTTTGAGTAAAGGAAGAAGAATATCCTTTCTGAGACCAAAAAGATTAATGGTCAATGACATTGTGACTCAGAGAAGATTTTATTTTCATCTTAAATTCAGTTGAAGCTACGTACATCGACCAAAATGCGATAGACGTGAACTATTGACCTTGGCGTTGTGGCTATAAAGATGGATTTTTCAGAAATAACTCTTGTTCTAGAATAAGTTACCTTGTCAAACTTCATGGACAGCTATGTGCATTGGGGAAAAAAAGAAACCGATAGATTCTGAGGTGAAAAAGGTATCGGGTGACAGTCACCGTAAGTCTATTAAGACAACAGTGATTTCGGTTACGAAAATTTGTCAAGTGCTGCAGTGAGGACTATTAAACACGGGACAGATGTATAATGTACCGTTTTCGGAACTATTGTTAAATAAATGCGCAGTGAATTATATGTATGGCTATATTATTATAGTTATATTATTATAACCATATAGATAAATAATTGTACAGTAAAACCTTTGCTGTTTACCTATGATATAATCCGCTTACACGAAATTCGTTTTGTACAATAAAACCCTTAAAATTCCTTGTAGAAAACTTCGACACCATTGTTTGCAGTGTTGTAAACGCCAACATTGTTATGTTGAGCGCGAAAATGATATTTTTGATACTTTTGAACTTTTCATGGTTGTTTCTTTCCTTTCTCTAAAACTAATCTATATCATGGATATCAATCGCATAATGGTCTCTCCTGCTGGTAATAGCAGTAGTCCACGATAATCATGAACTGGTTTTAAAAACAGCAATGCAGGCAGGATTTTCCCTTGAATTTATATTCCTTGAGGATAGTCAGCGTAGGATTTAAAATTAGGTCAACCTAGTCTAAATTAGGTCATCTCTTGGTTTTTACCGTCGCAACGAAAGACCGTCCCATACGCTCCAATTAACCGGTGACTACCTTTGCTTATATTCCCTCCTTGTATATGAAAATGCACAAACCTGCCTAACATGGTGGTGGTGAAGGATAAAAGAAAGGACCGTGAATGACGCATTTATCGTGTATGACGATGAGAAAGAAAAAACAACTGGAGACAATGGATTCTGGATCCGGTAAGCTAACCACAGACCTACTGAAGCTCGAGGTCTATATTGTGGTTTACTTTGTTATCCCAATTTTTCTAAAGAATATTTTAGACCGACAGAAACTTGCAAGATGTACGGACAAAATATAAAACATGTAGCAATAGTAAGTGTATTTTATATTGTAGTCGCCTAAAGCACACAATTTAACGGCATACAAATATTAACATCCACTTCACGGCATCCACTGACATCTGTATCTTGACTCAGTTACCTCAACGTAAGTTCATGACCGAGTCAATTTTCTTTGACGTTCGATTAAAACAACAAAACAAAATAACATAAGACTTCAAAACAGACACCAGATTAGATATCGACCATTTAATTTTCCGGGATGGTGCTGGATAAGATTGGGAGGAAACCTGGAATTTTTATGGGGAAAAAAACTTCCGTCTCTAAAACAGCATAGAAAAATTTAGTCTGGCTCTTATTTACTTTTTTTAAAAAAAAAAGATGTTATCTTGAGGCAAAAGAAAATCCCAAGCAGTCCCACCCTCACCCCACCCTCTAAAGTCATTTCCTTTGATCAAGACTTCGAAGTTACCGAAATGTATAGTCGAATCACGCGATCTTCTGCTAAGAATCAATTAATTGTTCCAAACCACAAGACTGAAATGTTTAAAAGGAGTTTTAAATACAATGATGCCCTCGCAACATGGAGTATCGTACTTAATTGTATTGGTGTCCCTGGTGGCTGAGTGGCACTCGTCTTTACAGATCAGTGCCATCTTACCGCATGGGTTCGGGTCTCGGGCTCTGTCAAGGTGGGTATTTGAGAAAGCTTACCAGTAGCTTCCCATGGGTCAGTGGTTCTTACCGGGATTTGCCCGGGTTCTTCCTCCACCAGTTATACTTGCTATCATGTATTTATAGCAGCCAATCATGCCATGACAAATGGCATTGAACCCAAACAACAACAACAACAACAACAACAACAACAACAACAACAACAAAACACTATTAAATCATTTACAACCTTTGATGCTCTTAACTAAAATGTAAAATATTCTTGTAACTCCAAACTGTAATTTTATAATATTTTTGGAACATGGAGTATTTTAATGCCTTCACTATATGGTAATTCTTATACAATGTAGTTCATGTATTTGGATGCATAGTACATAATGTACATACCGTAGAGTTGTTTTTTTTTTGTTTTTTGTTTTTTTTTTGTTTTAAAAAATAGATATCGTCCCTGTACGAGATGAGATTTAGATCGTCCCTGTACGAGATGAGATTTCGATCGTCACTGTACGAGATGAGATTTCGGCTCAACAATTGATTATCTTTTGAAGTAGTCTACTGGTCTACTGTTTTAGGAATCACGGTACTAATTCAATTCCCATAGTAAACCTATGCAAACACCATGGTAATTAAAAATTCAGTAACTTAAAATTTTGGAGTGCTCATGACCAAACTTATATTTCTCAGTATAGATGTAACCTTGAAATCAGCTTCTGTGTAGAGGAAAGGATATAAGCCGGCATTTTCTGGAGCTGCGGTTTTGAAACATGCGCTTTCAATTCCGCACCAAAGAGTCAGGTGCTAATTTTAGTAATGAGTGTTCCAAATTCAAGACTACTAAAGAACTGAAATTCCACCATTAAAACAGTGTCTCAGTTTTATTTACTTTCAACTAGCATAAGGTCTCAAAAGATTCTTTTTCCTAAAACAACTTATATTATTAACCAATCCTGGTCACCCAAACCCGTATATACTCTATTGAAAATGCACCCATTTCTAACCTGGTTTTCACTTTTCAATACGATTAGTACCGTGAGTCCTTACATTACAGCTCAAATTTCATAATCGTATTGAGATTTCTCAGGATCTTTCCTTATTGCATGATTTGGAAATTTTTGTTGAACAATCAATAGGAATTACGGATTAAATTAGTCAAAATATCCTGTATTTTCCTTCAATTATTATTGTTTTATCACAGGAGGAAGATTTAAGATTTCCTTAAATCTAAATCCCTCAGCTGGTTTTCAAACATAAAATGTATTACCAGGTGTACAGTTTTAAAACTGAAGATTTTTTCCATCATTTATAATGTCCTTTTCACAAACATTCCAATATTGTCAAACCTGTTATGAGCAAAACGGGACAAATCATTTTGAGGAAAGATGTCGAGATATTTAACTGAACCAGTTTATAATTAGGTCAACAATACAAAAAAAATATGTTACAGTTGTTGAAGTAGACAATTACAATGTTAAAATTTGTTCGAGGATTTTAAGCCGGTTCTGGCAGTAAATGATTAAGCTGAATCAAATCCATTTACGACAGATCAATAACAATTGTTTATAAACGGGGGTGGGGGAAGGTTAGGCAGGGTGACTGAATTTCTTTCTAACCATTGTATATGTTCTCTCAAGATAACTTTTAAAAAAAAAAAAACTTGTACAATGAATATTATTTATTTTTTTAAAACTCGTACATTGGTTATTATTATTTTTTTCTCTTGATTATTATTATTTTTTTTCTCTTATAAATCAGAGCAAGAATATGTTTTGTAGCTATCAATGACCGGAATATTTTTCTACCAAATATTTTGCTAGTCTCCCTTCCCAGTCCCATTCCACCCCCGAAAATTAAATGGTGGGTCTGTTAATATTTCTCGTAAAAAGTTGCTTAATGGCCATATGGAAGGATCATCAATCAACTGTAATAGAACTGCCAAAAGCAAAATCTTTAAAAGACGAGTCTGTCATAGTAAATGTTTGTTACGTATAATAAAAAAAAATAATAAAAACCAACCCAAACCCCACCCCAACAATCAGCATAGTTTAAAAATAATTTTAATGATATATAGTCACAATTTTAAATGCACGATTTAATCGGCTTTTTTTCAAAAATTAATTTCTCTGGACTCGACGTAAATGAGCCAGTACTTAGCCATTGCAATAATTTGTTTCGTGCGCCCTGATCTTTGTTGTCTTGTTCTTATGTGAAACGGAACAATCACGCAACTTTTGCATTGCAGGCAGTGGAAGTACAATAACTTTATTTAATTTCTGGAAAGCATGCTTTTACGCTGTGTATTTATATGGGATAAGGATTGGACTATTTTTACAGTATAAATCATATTCATTTAAAATGTCATTCAAATTCTCTTCCTTAATTACTTGAAATATAATATATGATATAATTTAACTATTTTCATGCGCTTTTGTGGGGATACTTTCGTAATATCCAAAGTTCATAATCACGATAAGCGGCAATTACAACAAGCCCAAACCCATTTTACAAATAATTGAAGCAAGTTTTGGCGATATTACGTTGTTTTTTTTTTTCAAATTGCTGTAAAAATTGAATCCATTTAGAAACAATAATCTGCATAAATATCAGAAAACTATTCTTTTTTTTTCTTACGTAAAGGTACAATTTCACGTTAAATGCCTTAACAACTCAAATTATGAAATGTCTGCTTTGATTATTTGCTGTTATAATCGCTTGTTATATCACGGCGGTGTTCTAGTTAGATCTCTTCTGTGTTTTAGATTATGGTGGCATAGCCGTAGTGTACAAGAAATGGTACATCACGGGTAAAGCATTAGTAAGTGAAATATTAAATACAGTGCTGTCAGTGTGTGTGTGTGTGTGTGTGTGTGTGTGTGTGTGTGTGTGTGTGTGTTTGTGTGTGTGTGTGAGTTAGATTTTTAATGTAGCTTTAACAAATTTCAGACATATAGCTACGATGTCTTCAGTGTGGCAGTTTGTGTGTGTGTGTGTGTGTGTGTGTGTGTGTGTGTGTGATTTAGATTTTTAATGTAGCTTTAACAAATTTCAGACATATAGCTACGATGTCTTCAGTGTGGCAGTGTGTGTGTGTGTGTGTGTGATTTAGATTTTTAACCATTTTAGTCACATCACTACAATGTCTGCTGTGTGGCAGTTTATAGTGCTGTCTAACACTGGGGCATCATGCCCCAGATATGTAGCATCATATCTCACCCAGTCACATTATCCTGATACCAGGCCAACCAGTCCTAACACTAACCTCTTAATGCTGAGTGCCAAGCGAGGCAGCTGTTAGTACCATTTTCCTAAGTTTTTGATATGATAGAACCCGCGACCTCAAGCATCCGTGACGGACGCTTTAACAATTTACCGGAGAGGTCTGACCGTTATGTAAAGCCAATCATGTGTTGAAAATAGCGTCAAACCCACGAAACTACACTTAACCTTTCAGCAGCTGAATATTGTCGAGAAGCAAATTTAGAAGTATGATCACGTAGCCAGTTGTAAATGGTTGGCTTCGTATATTCTGACGACATAACATTTAAATTAATTTTAAAAAAGGGACCAGACTCATGATGAAAATATTTGCCACCCAGGAGACAAAAGAGAGATTGTCATGTAAAATTAGGAAAGAAAGCAACGGTCATACAATAAACCAGTTGTATATTTTCTTTTTTGATACCATATATCGGAGGATGGGGCGTCTTCAGTTTCCACAGAATTTCCTTGTTATCTGATGAGGTTGCATGTATTTTTAATAAATAAAAAGTCTTCACTAGGAAACAGGTTCATTTTGATGTGATTGCAGCTCAGTTTTATTGCATGGAATTAAATAAACGTTTGGTGAAGCTTCTTATATAATATGCGGATAATGTATATGTTATGAGGGAAAATTTTTAATACATACAAATATTTGATTCTCTGTGTTTTTAATACCGATACTTTGTACTGTGTAGCTTTAATACCGATACTTTATACTTTGTATTTTTAATACCGATATTTTATACTCTTTATTTTTAATACAGACATTTTATTCTCTGTATTTTTAATACATGTACTTTGTACTCTGTCTTTGTAATAATTTGTATTTCTAATACAGATATTCTATACTCAATATTTTTAATACCGATACTTTATACCCTGTATTTTTAATACCGATATTTTATATCCTGTATTTTTAATACCGATACTTTATACCCTATTTTTAATACCGATACTTTATACCCTGTATTTTTAATACCGATATTTTATACTCTTTATTTTTAATACAGACATTTTATTCTCTGTATTTTTAATACATGTACTTTGTACTCTGTCTTTGTAATAATTTGTATTTCTAATACAGATATTCTATACTCAATATTTTTAATACCGATACTTTATACCCTGTATTTTTAATACCGATATTTTATACCCTGTATTTTTAATACCGATACTTTATACCCTATTTTTAATACCGATACTTTATACCCTGTATTTTTAATACCGATATTTTATACCCTGTATTTTTAATACCGATACTTTCTACCCTGTATTTTTAATACCGATACTTTATACCCTGTATTTTTAATACCGATATTTTATACCCTGTATTTTTAATACCGATACCTTATACCCTATTTTTAATACCGATTCTTTATACTCTGTATTTTTAATACCGATACTTTAAACCTTGTATTTTTAATACCAATACTTTATACCCTGTATTTTTAATACCGATACTTTCTACCCTGTATTTTTAATACCGATACTTTATACCCTGTATTTTTAATACCGATACTTTATACCCTGTATTTTTATTACCGATACTTTATACTCTATTTTTACTCATATATTTTATACTCTGTATTTTTAATACCGATACTCTGAATTTTAATGCGGTTATTTTATACTCTATTTTAATACCGAAACTTTATGCTCTGTATTTTTAATGCGGGTATTTTACATTCTGTATTTTAATACCTATACTTTATACCCTGTATTTTTATACAGATATTTTATTATTGAACATAATACATAGTGATACTGATGACATTTTCTTCCTTGTGTGAGCGTGAAATATGCCTAGCGTTAGATTGAAACTTTTGGAGAAAAAAAAAAACTTTTTATTCCTGATTTTTGTATGGTTCAGGGGTGTTTTGGGTCAAATGGATATATTGAATGCTTCTTAAACTACAAATGGAAATAAATATTGTACTAGTAATTACCAGCAAATTCACTGGCCTATTACTATAATGCTAGCTGAGTCCAACTACGTTGGCAAAAAGTGTGGTTGTGTCAACACTCATTTAAGATGTAAACAGCTGCAACAACGTATTTCACTGAGTTCTTAAGTACACCGGTACTGGTGAGGTAAACTGACCTTGCCATTATACTTGGCTAACTTTAAAGTACAGATGTATGGGGATCAATTATATTTGCAGTTTTTGTAAAAGAATTTTAAAAGTAAGAAAAGCTCAACGTAATGTCATTGTTTATGGTAAATTAAAAAGAGTTCCAGTTAGCTTCTACTTTAAGAATAGATTGATTGTCATCTAACAGTACATTTTATTTAAACCATTTCCAAGATATATGTATGTCTTACCCGTCGCTTTTGTTTTTTTCTTTTTCATTTCAAACAGTTGATCTTTTGTTACGGACATTCTTAATGATGATGGACTACTAGAAGTATGAGATAAAAATTATATAGAATCCATATCATGGGGTTTTTTTTGGTTTTGGTTTTGTTTTGTGTTTCGTTTTTTTTGTTTTTTGTTTTTTTGTTTTTTTGTAGTCATGTCACTTTAATTGTAACTGAAGTTGTAACTAGATATACATGTGTATTAACGATGGAATGTTAAAAAGTATATTTGATTATACACACTATTGGTAATATTATTGCCATTTTCGTGGTAGTGTTCGCAAAATTCTAATAAAAGTAGGAAATGATACGCATTGATCCGCATGAAAGGGTCCACTCTTTCTGGGACAAACGGAAACAGGGTCTTGTGTTAAGGAGTTTTTAAATAGGAATCGAGCTAAGAGTTTAAATATTGAGATGACTCAACAAACGAAAACAAAAACATATCAGTGAGTATAAAAAAAATAATAAAAGCATGTTTAATTACAAATGTAATTAAGTATAAAATAAACAATTCAAATTATTGGATTATATAAACGGAAGTATTTCGCACAATATAATCTTTAGTTCCAGCACTTTATAATAAGAAAATATATAAGTTGCCCCTGTTGTGTAGTACGTGTTGATATTGCTACTATTGTTGTCGTTATTATTGTCATTACAGAATCATGAATAATCAGTAGTTAAACCTAGGGTTACATCCCTTTATGTTAAGATAACATAGGTCACTATTGATCCTCTTTTAGTAGGTATATGCCAACTATATTATTAGCATTTCATCCTTGAAGTTCAAGTCAGTAAGGTATAAGATTTCAGCTGTCAGACATAACTTTAAATAGATATAAATAGAGCTGGTAACGTTTGTAAATTAAAAGTGCTCTATCTTCGTTTTTTGTCTCTAATTGCCTTAAAAAGTCTCATTCAGAATTGAAAATACTTCAACCAATTAAAAAACTTGTTTTGCACTATATTTTGTTGTCAGCTTTTTTAAAATTTGTCTTAATTAGTCTTGGCACACACAGTGCACTGCTGTATCAAGTGTACTTGAATGGACTATTATTTGTCACGATTCATCATTTCAATATATATATATATATATATATATATATATATATATATATATATATATATATATATATATATATATATATATATATATTATACTGTATTTTAATACCGATACTTTATTCTCTGTATTTTTAAAACGGATATTTTATACTCAGTATTGTTAATATGAATATTTTATGCTCTGTATTTTTAATACCGATACAAGTTTATACTTTCTTTTTAATACCGATATTTTATACTCTGTATTATTAATACCAATACTTGACACTCTATATTTTTAATATGAATATTTTAAACTCCATTTTAATACCAATACTGTATATTCTCTGTATTTTAATACCGATACGTTATTCTCTGTATTTTTAATATGGATATTTTATACTCTGTATTTTTAATAGATATTTTTATACTAATTTAATACCGATATTTTATGCTCTGTATTTTAATACCGATATTTTATACCCTGTATTTTTAATATGAATATTTTATACTCCATTTTAATACCAATACTGTATACTATGTATTTTAATACCGATACTTTATTCTCTGTATTTTTAATATGAATATTTTATACTCCATTTTAATACCAATACTGTATACTATGTATTTTAATACCGATACGTTATACTCTGTATTTTTAATATGAATATTTTATACTCTTTATTTTAATACCGATATTTTATACTCTGTATTTTAATACCGATATTTTATACTCTGTATTTTAATACCGATACTTTATACTCTGTATTTTAATACGAAAATTTCATACTATGTATTTTTAATACGGATATTTTTAATAAGTTTTTTTTTACTCAGTATTAAAACAGCTACTTAATATTCTTTATCTTTAATTTGAGTTTATTATCGAACACAATACTTAGTGATACTGAATATATTGTCTTCCATATGTGAGCATGAAATATTGCCTAGCGTTAGATTGAAACTTTTGGAATATTTTGAATGTTTCTTAACTGCAAATGGAAATAAAAACTGTTATACCAGCAATTTCATATATATATATATATATATATATATATATATATATATATATATATATATATATATATATATATATATATATATATATATATATATATATATATATATATATATGTGTGTGTGTGTGTGTGTGTGTGTGTGTGTTTGTGTGTGTGTGTGCAACAGTACTCTTGAAAGAATGCACCTTTATCATGAGTCACAAGGTCATATTCATAATTATGATTTCAAAATACAAATTCTGATTGTTGTTTTCTTCTCTGTAAGTAAAATGAGAAGTATAATTTATAAGGAAAAGGCTTTTATTTTACAAAGGAGAACTAAGTTGAGAAAGAGCAAGTTGTCAACTTACACTCTTTGGTTTGGACTGATTACTTTTTCACACTATCATTCAGTAATAATTTTTCAATAGTAGTAGTAGCAGCAACAGCATTAATGGTACTAATGTTTTGTAAATAACCATGCAGTGTATAAAAATATGCTGAAATAAGACATACAATATACAGTAAACTTTATAATCATAATTAAAGACACACATGACAGTATGGATAATAAGTATATGGTAATACATGCCAACATAATACACAACGGATGCACACATTGTACAGGTAAAACAAGACGGGTAAGTTTAAACCAGGATTATCACATTAAGCTATAAACTTATTTTCAATGAGGTCCTAGCTGTGGTTAAAGATTTGTGTGCCAAAAAACTTCAAGAATATAAATAAATAAGCAGATTAAAATAACAGGTAACCATGACAGTCAAATAAAATGACCCTCACATTTTAACCAGATGGAAGAACATGTGTCATAAATCAATCATTTGATAAGAATGGAAGCATTTGTATTAAATAAATGCAATTACATGAAATCAATAAAAAAAGAAATCTTTTCTTCAGTAATTTTGTCATGTTCCATTAAATGGGAATCGGCTGCAGTTTTTAATCTGTTTTTGTTTTTAATATTTTGACTGTTCAGTTGCAAGATGTTCCAGTCTTAGATTACATTATAAGGCAGGTTGTAAGAAAATATGCTATTTTACTGAGACAATAGAAAGTTTTAATTACTGCCTCTAATATTATTATGGTGTTGGTCTGATACACCTAGAAAATTACAGGATAAATATGCTGGACAAGTTCATGGCGAGTTCAAGCCAGTACTCCTGCAAGTACTCCTGGTTTAACCTTAGGTTTTTAACTCTTTTCTTTATTTACTATCACAATACTTGGGATGAGGTGAGAAGTAAAGACTGGCGAGATCTTTGTTCAGTCTTTTTTTATATAAATCTTTTGGTTTTATTTAGAGTTATTTGAAGCTTGTTTTTCAAATACCAAGTCCAGAAAAGCATGGGGAAAAAGTCCAAATGACATTGAATGAATGCAGAGCACAAAGACTTTAAAGAAGAGGGACCTTGTTTGTAAAGAGACCTAAGCCTGTTAGAGTTTACAATACAATTTGCTCTTGTTTCTTCAGATTACAGTAAACCTGTTTTGAAAAACCACTGTGATGTGAGACCACCTGTCTTGAAAGACCATATTATTTTGGCAGAGGGGGTGGTCTTTTAAGAGAGGTTCTGCTGTAATATTAAGTCAATATTACCTCCAAATATTTTAGGTACGAAATTAAAATCTTGCTGTGAAAAGAGTATTGTGCTAGTATGAGCATACAAAATAAATCAATTTACAGTCAGAATTGAGGTTTAAAACCATGTCCTTTATGTAACTTAGAAAGAGAAGAGGTTTTAGGATAGTACCCTGATGTAATCCACAGATTACAGTTACAGGTTGAGACGTTGTTTCATTTACAATTTGGATTTCATTCCATAAGTATTATTGGAACTAATCAATTGATTTTTGTTCCCAAAATAGTATAATTCACTGTGTCAAATGCCTTTTTGTAAATCTAGAATGATTATACTAGTGCATAAATCTTGAGGGTTTTGTGATTTAGTGTAGTCTGTCAAATCAATTAGGCACCTATCAAATGGCACATTTTTTCTTAATTTTGCATTGCTTTATATATAAAAGAGAGAATTTGGCCAATTACAAGAAACAGCTGAGCATAGATCTTTTTGGGAGGGAAGAGAGATGCAGGGTTATGTCCTTTTTAATACATTGTTGGCTATGTCCTGCTGAGAAAACTGGAGCAAAGTGACTTTCCTAAGGTTATAAACAGGCAGTCAACACATCCTGTCATGAATAGGTACTGAACCTGTGACTGATCATTTACAAAGTCTGATGCTTTACCATTGACTTATCATGGCTTCCTGGGGCCCCAAGTGGCAGAGTGATCTAAATCCCTCACCTTTACAGCTAACTGACATCTCAGTCTGTACATATGGGTTCAAGTCTATGTGAGATGGCTTGCAAGTAGCTTTCCATTTATTGGTGGTTCTTCAATGGTTCTTCCTCTAGGAAATGTACCAGCTGCCATGTATAGCCTATGATATGCTGGAAAATGGCATTAAATCTACAAAGCCAATCCAAACCATGGCTTCCCATGAGAGATCCCAGTCCATAAAATACCTCAAACTTAAATGAACTAAGATCATCAAATACTGAGTGCAATCTCGAATGAACTACTAACAATGATCTCCAGATTCAGTGGTCAAAAACCAACCTTTCCAAAAGCACTTTTACACCTACCTTATGGTACTCTTCACCTCTGAAGATACATAATTCAAATTCTTTTGTTTCATTTAAAACTTCTTTTAAAAAATTCTTTTTTATTGTCCAAGATATATAATTTCTTCCTAATCAAGAATGTTTTTATTGAGTCCAGAAATGATGTATTTATTTAGTGTACCATATATACTCACATTTAAGTCCAACTGCAAACTGCGCAGACTAAGACCTGTGTATAGCATATTGTTTATGCTGTGTATCTGTTGATCAGTATAGTTACACATGTTAATTCAGTTTATATGTGTGAGTATGTGTTTGAGGATACTTGAGTGTGCGTAACTAAGTGACTTTTTCCTAATATTTTTTTTATAATATAACTGTTATAAAAATTGAGCAGCACAATGCAGAAGGGTCTTTCATGACCAGATGTGTTATCCTCATTAACTAGAGATTATTATTATCATAATCATTAGTATTATCATTATTATTATTCATATTATTATTATTATTATTATTATTATTATTATTATTATTATTATTATTATTATTATTATTATTATTATTATTATTATTATTAACAAATAAGGAAAGGAAAAGGAAAATTTTTATTGTTGAATCACATGACCATTTTGCTTTTTCAGTAGAGTGCATTTTTTGAAACAATCCTAAAATGTTGCACCTTAGAGTTTGCTGATTTTCTGTGCCATATTAGGTGCTAAATGTATTCAATTTAAAGTTATTAATGTAGACTGGTACTGAAAGCAAGACCTTATTAATGTATTGGGGTACTTCACACAAGGCCTTTTTAATGTACAATACACAAGTTATTATTAATGTAATGGGGCACTGCACAAAGGCTTTCTTAATGTAAATGGTTACTACACACAAGGCCTTATTAATGTAAAGGGGTACTTAATTCATGACCTTATTAATGTGAAAGGACAGTGTAAGAAAGGCCATATTAATGTAAAGATTACTACACACAAGGTCTTATTAATGTAAAGGAGTACCACACACAGGACCTTATTAATGTGATGGGAAAGTACAAGCAAGGCATTTTTAATGTAATGGGGTGCTTCACACAAGGCCTTTTTAATGTACTATACCCAAGTTATTATTAATGTAATGGGGCACTGCACAAAGGCCTTCTTAATGTAAATGGTTACTAAACACAAGGCCTTATTTATGTAAAGGGGTACTACACACATGACCTTATTAATGTGAAAGGACAGTGTAAGAAAGGCCATATTAATGTAAAGATTACTACACACAAGGTCTTATTAATGTAAAGTGGTACTACACACAGGGCCTTATTAATGTGAAGGGAAAGTACAAGCAAGGCATTTTTAATTTATAGAGGCATTGCAAAGAAGGACTTGTGGTTTGTTTTCCCTAAATGCTGCAACTGTAAATATATTGGTTTTCTTGTTGAAAAAAGAAATTATATTATATCTATAGTTATATTATATTTATACATAGTTGAGTTGGAACTGAATTGGACTTGGTGTTATATAAATGAACTACCTTTAAGTTAACAAGTGAATATTAAACTACTACCAATCTAAGCCATTTGTCTGTGGCTATATATATATATATATATATATATATATATATATATATATATATATATATATATATATGGGGGTGCTTGTGCATGTACATGTTTATAAAAACTGTTTGAAAATTTCTCTGTATGGATATAAATTTTACCAGTAAAAAATTGTCCTTGATGAATTTTTCAAAGAGAAAGCTTCATATTGAAATATGGTGTATCTAGGTGCAGACACCTGAGATAACTGGTACAATAACTTCTTGTGTTGCAGTGTTGTCACAGGCTTAAATATTTGCAATTTCAGGCAGGTGCAATAAGTTAATGAGTGGCATGGGGGAGAAAATGTGCACAAGTGTTGAAAATCTTTGATGGATACTCCTACTTCATTTCTTTGAAGTGACACTTCATTTTGAGTAGTTTCCCTTTTTGTCTTCATTTGATTCAGTTCAGCTGAATTCGTGTTTTAGATCTTATTTTAGAAAGAAAGGTGAAGAAAAGAGATCCAATTGGCTTTTCAGTTTTATGATAAATTATGCATGACTAGTAAACTATTTATTAGTACAGTCAGTGCATGATTGTTAAAACAAGAAACTGAACTATTTTGGGTTAACAAGAATTATAGAACTAATCCCTCAGTGCTTATTAAGGTCTGTTCTAAATTAAAAGTCAATTCCAATGGTAAAAACAGAGACTCAGATATGCTGTTTTATAATGCCTCGTCAGATCAGGGTCTGTGGTGTTTCTTATGCTGATAACAAACTGCAGAGATCCAGATCTTCTGGCATATTATGCGATGGCAGATCTGGGTCCATGCAGTTTACAGTTTAATTAAATTTTGCCAGAATGTCATTGATTTATTGAAAAATTTGCTTTGTAGATTGAATTTCTTTTCATTTTAATTATATGTAACATCCACGGGCTGTTCTGTAAAACTTTTTAGAAAATTGTGTAGAAAAAATCAATAAATTGTGTAACACTTCAGGGTCATATTGTCAAACCTTGCCTCAGTGTCTTCATTAGATCCCTTCTATATTCAGATAATTTATTATTTTATTTTTATTGGCAAAAGGAGTTTAATCCCAAAACTTTCATTTCTTGAAGGGACTCTAGAAATCCACCATTTTCTTGATTGAATGAATATTATTAATTTTGGATAAGTATTTATTGTTATGAAATTTCTAAAATCCCAAATATTTAGAGCACTATCTTGTCAATGAATTATTGTAATTTGTTGTTTATTTGTTGTGGAAAGAAAAAGTGTGCATTTCAATGTGTCATAGTGCATTGTATTTAAATTTGATCAACCTTACTTGTTGAATATGTAAATGAGCCGATATGGTCACACTAGAGCGCATTCACATTAGGGCGAGGAGAAAAAAAATGAAGTTCAACATGATTTAATTGCCATCACGTTTGAATACTTACAGTCATATATTGTTTCTATTATAATAATATTCTTTTTACAAATTTCCATAACTATTTTTTTATCACGTGTCCCTATTTGACATGTTTTGAATTGGCTAGTTTTTCAAAGGTATACATGTGTTACATTTTGGGGGTTTACTCCCAGAGCCGTCAAACCCAATGCCTAATTAAATGTTTTGCTGTGTTTTTGGGAACGTAACACATGTTTTTACAACAAAAAAAATGAACCCGTCTCAACCAAATAAACATAAGCCGACTAGCTCTAATGGGACTAAAATATTTTTGTCGATCTAGTGGGATAAGCTCTAATGGAGTGCGCTCTAAGGAGACTTTACAAATGAGCCTGT
Organism: Potamilus streckersoni; assembly: GCA_016746295.1. Classification (NCBI taxonomy): domain Eukaryota; kingdom Metazoa; phylum Mollusca; class Bivalvia; order Unionida; family Unionidae; genus Potamilus; species Potamilus streckersoni. Next base: position 1,480,677 of record JAEAOA010001104.1, on the reverse strand, counting down.
CATCTTTGCAGTTGCATATTTAGACTTGATTTTATGAGGTGTATTTTATAAAGTTTGAAGGTTTTTCCTCCATCAGTTTGTAACACTCCGGTGGCCTAGTGGTTAGAGCATCCGCCCCAGATGCGGTAGGCCATTGGTTTGATCCCCGGATGAGTCATACCAAAGACTTACAAAAATGGTACTAACAGCTTCCTCGCTTGACACTCAGCATTAAGAGGGTAGTGTTAGGACTGGTCGGCCTGGTGTCAGGATAATGTGACTGGGTGGGACATCATGCTACATGTCTGTTGCATGATGCCCCAGTGCTAGACATCACTATAAACTGTCACACTCCAGACATCATAGGATATGACTGAAAATTTTTTTAAAGCTATGTTCAAAATCATAATCACTTTACAATCACACCTCCACCAGTTACATTGGCCTCCATGCATCATGGCTTTATTCCACAACAACAACAACAGCATATATTTTGACTTTGTTTATGAGGTGAATTGTATTTTAGGTGTATTGTATTTTAGGGGTATTGATTGGTAAAGTGTAAAACGTATTGCAGATCTTAATTCTTTTTTAGCCAAACTTATATAAATATAAATGCCCATCTAGCATTTTCAAATCATCAAATATAACTTGAAAATATGGTCAGACTTTTTTTTCTTGGAAGTTAAAAATCAGCCAAGTCATGCATACCTTGTGTTTCTCTTATCTTCAAGATGGATCGACAACTTTTGGAGATCAGTGCCTGTTGACTGAGTCACTTGATGATTTAAATACATGTAAACAAAGGAGTAGAATGAGATTCTATACCAGAAACACCACAAAGCCTCTTCATTGAGGGACAATTTTACTGCATTACGTGATAAATCAGTTCTATGACAGGAAGGTATTACCACACATGCTTGTTTATAGGTCCAGCCCAACTACAAACTACACAGACTTTCTATGCAGCTTGTTAGGAGTAATCACTATGACAAACAGAATAGACCCTGATCTACAGGGGCATTATACTACAGTAGATCAGGATCTTTGTTGTTTGGAATTTGACTTAACATACAAGTAAGTATATATGGTATGCACTTTAATGAGTTGTGGATTTGTCCAGATTTTAACTGGTTTTTTAAAATTTTACTCATCCATACTGCAAAACAAATGTACCACAAAATAATTGTTAATTAGGATTGTAACTCAACACTGTTTTGCATGATTTAAAAATGCAAGTACCGTATGTGCACACTTAGGAGTCAGGTCCAGATACAAGTAATCTGACATCATTTAATGTGCCAGCAGATCAGTGTCTGTGTTGTTGTCTGTGTTGTTTTCTGTATTGTTTATTCTACTGGTTATTCCTAACAAACCTCATAAACCCACAACTGCTGGCTCATTATCTAATGGCAGATCTGGGTCTATTTTGTTTGTTCCACTGATTACTTCTAATAAACTGCACAGACCCAGATCTGATGGCACATTATACAAGGGCAGATCTGGGTCTATGCAGTTTGCAGTTGGACTAGACTTTAGAATGAGTATATATTATTGCAGAAAATTTAAACCCCAAATAAATGTAATCTTCTTAAATAAGGACGTATAAAAATTAGATCAGGGGTAGAAAAATTCATTGTCAAATAGCCAGGCCCATACAAAAATCAAAGCCAAGCCATAAAGTGCCTGAAAGTTAAACACTCATCATTGAATGGCATTGATTTCAAATAAGTATGTTTGTTATTATGCATGACACTGATGAGCCACTGACATGAAATGACAGATGAAATAGATAGAGGGCATTGTGCATATTAGTAAATGGGCCACTATAATGAAAGGACAGACAGAAAAATTAGGCCACCAGTTGATTTTTCAGGGTAATTAGAATTTTCAGTCTGGTTGACTGAAAGGTTACAATGCTTACTGAAAATTTGTTTACCCCTGAGTATTGCACCAAGTGGTCTAAAGTAATTATCTTTACGGATCACTGACATCTCAGCTATGTTGGCATGGATTTGAGGCTCTGGCTTGGCTAGTAAGTGTATGTAAGGAAGCTTGTCAGTAGCTTCTTGTATGTCAGTGGTTCTTCCCAGTATTTTTGTTTTCTTCTTCAACCAAATATGCTAATTTTTTTTCTTCAACCAAATATGCATGTATAGTCTGTTATGTGCTGACTGTCATGTATAATCTATTATGTGCTGGGTGTTATGTATAGTCTATTATGTGCTGGCTGTCATGTATAGTTAATTATGTGGTGACTGTCATGTATAATCTATTATGTGCTAACAGTAATGTATAGTCAATTATGTGTTGACTGTAGTTTATAGTCTATTATGTGCTGGCTGTCATGTATAGTCTATTATGTGCTGACTGTCATGTATAGATTATTATGTGCTGGCTGTCATGTATAGTCTATTATGTGATGGCTGTCATGTATAATCTATTATGTGATGGCTCTCATGTATTGTCTATTATGTGATGGCTGTCATGTATAGTCTATTATGTGCTGGCTGTCATGTATAGTCTATTATGTGCTGACTGTCATGTATAGATTATTATGTGCTGGCTGTCATGTATAGTCTATTATGTGCTGGCTGTCATGTATAGTCTATTATGTGCTGGCTGTCATGTATAGTCTATTATGTGATGGCTGTCATGTATAGTCTATTATGTGCTGGCTGTCATGTATAGTCTCTTATGTGCTGACTCTTGTATAATCTATTATGTGCTGACTTTCATGTATAGTCAATTATGTGCTGACTGTCATGTATAATCTATTATGTACTGACTGTGGTGTATAGTTTATTATGTACTGAGAGTCATGTATAGTTATTATGTCTATTATGTGCTGACTGTCGTGTATAGTCTATTAGGTACTGACTCTTGTATTATGTGCTGACCATCATGTATAGTTATGTGCCAACTGTCATGTATAGTCTATTATGTGCTGAAAAATGGCATTATATAAACAAAACCACAACCTACCATTAAATACACTAAAACATTTTACATGGGGAAATGGTTTATTGAAATAAATTTCAGATTAGTCTGTTATAAAATTCTTAAAAAGATTTTGTTTTATATAAATAGTATTAGTTGTACAGAAAGGTAGCCCAACTTTTATGACCCGTATAGGTGGGGTCCATTCATGGAACTCTAGTGGTTCATAGGTTGGCTTGTTAAACTTTGGGACTGAAAGTGTTTTTTCAGATCCTGCTATCCATCAGCCTGAATTAGCTGCTGAAGTGTGCATGCAACCTTAATAGCTTTGACACTAAATAACCTACTTGTGCTAATGTTCTATAAAACACCAAACTAACCAAGCAGAGGGTCTCTTCTAGGATATGTAGCTGTGAGATTCACATTCATTTCTAAAAAGTCACACCAAAAATGAAGCAATGCATGAATTGTCTTTCAAAGTGGCAAGTCCTACCTTACCCCCCCCCCTGGTCTTTTGTCAATTATCCAATTTTCAAATGGATGACCCCCACCACCCCTGCCAAAACTTTTGCTTAAGAATAAATCTGAACACTCATGACAGCTGAGATGTTGCATAGTGTTATCTTTTCTGACAGCTGAGATGTTGCATAGTGTTATCTTTTCTGGAAGATAAAACTGGAGAGTGGAAAAAAACCTAATGAGATTGAAATGGTTATCACTTTACACTTGCACTTGTCAGAGCCAAGGATTGAATCCAGGACTGCAGACATGCAAAGTGCATGTATTACCACTGTACTATCCATGATCACTATGGTGTCAATACCTTCAAGTAGCCTCTACCTGATAGGATATGAGGGTAGGGAGGGCACCATGTATAATTTGGTTGAAAAATGAAAGAAAATTCAATGGTCACAATATTTTAAATGTTTGTGTTGCAATTGAAAGTTGAACAGTCAGTGTCAGTTTAAACTATTTCACCTTATATTGTAAACTTACCTGGAACTTATTTGGGATTTGAAAGCAAATTGAGCAAATATAAAAATTTGATTTTTAAATCATTTTTCTGTATAAATATTTCTTTTGTAAATATTTATGTTACCAAAACAAACCCACTTTGAACATTTTTGATACCAAAAACCTGCCATTAACTGATCAACTGTGTAGATTAATATTTCAGTAGATTGGAATTTTAATTTTCATAGTGAAAAATGATGTATGGAAAACCTGTCATATGGTAGTCATGAAACAGAATATCTCTCTCTCTCTCTCTCTCTCTCTCTCTCTCTCTCTCTCTCTCTCTCTCTCTCTCTCTCTCTCTCTCTCTCTCTCTCTCTCTCTCTCTCTCTCTCTCTCTATATATATATATATATATATATATATATATATATATATATATATATATATATATATATATATATATATATATATATATATAAATCAAACTGCAAACAACAATAATCCTGACCTGCCATAGAATATGGAATTACTGATCAGGGTCTGTTCTGTTTGTTATGCTAATTACTCCTAACTGCACAGGTCCAGATATGCAAATGAATTATGCAGTAGCAGATCTGGGTCTGTTCTGCTTTGCTGTGGTATACCATATATGCAAATTTATTGTAAAATTCAATGTAGCTTAAAGATATAAAACAATAAGTGATAAAGTAAAAGATGGAGAAGAAAAAAGTCAGAAAATTCTGAGAAAATAAAACCAACCATGGAATTATTTTACTCCGTAAATGAATCTAACTCACTTTTGTTTTGTATGCCAGGTGGACTTGAAAGATGTGTGAATGCTGATTTCAGCATTATTATTTGTTTACAGGTAATATTTTTCAGTCTTGTTTTTAAAACATATATGGAGAGAGAGAGAGAAAAAAAACACTATTGATAAAGGAGAATGTAATAGTTTAAATTTTTAGTAGGAGTGCTTGATAATATCTTTACTTCCTACAGCATGTGCCCAGTGTTAGTATTAAAAGTAATTATAGTTTACCAAAGATGTGATAGTTGAATATTTATTTTAATATTATTACAAATCTGCCAAACTAATTTTGTTCTTTTTAAATCATATTAATACATGAACACTAACTTAATTTTGAACTGTTTTGAGTGATTTACAATAGGTATCAGCTATTCTTGTTTTAAACTAATGTACTTCCATTTTCATTTCTTTTTTTAATTTTTTAAATTTTAAATAAGAGAACATTATACACAAAATACGCTTTTGTGCTGGTCTGTCAGCTATTATTGAACCAACCATTAGCCCAAGTTCATTATTGCTGCTCCTCTTAAAATAGAGAACTGCCATGAAAAGTCACACCCACACACACACACACACACACACATACACATGCATACACACACATACACACACATACACACACACATACACACATACACACACACAAGCACCTTGATGGTCATAAATGAAAACAGTGTTCTGTATCAATGACAACAATTATCTTGAAAATCCTGTTACTAATGCTTCCCATGAAAGATGATCAAGTTAGCATAGAGTTTTCATTAAATGACTTTTTAGGGTCCTCAATCCCCTAAATCTACATTCACCACATTAGGGTCCTCAATCCCTTTAGCACCACATTGACCCATCGTATCAATCTATTAGATCTACATTCACAACATTAAAGGTTTTCAACCCATTGTCCCATGGTATCAATCCCCATAGAACCATGTTGACCTATGGCTTCAGTTCAGTAGATCCACATTCACCACATTAGGGTCCTCAGTCCCCTTAAAAACTCATTGACCCATGGTATCTGGTGCTAGTTGAAACAGCTTATTAGACAAATGCCCATTTGTGGATGCAAGAGTTATTGCCCATAGGAAGTTAAATGAAATAATTACTGATTGAATATGGTGACTTCATTACTGTCTGCTTGCATTGTCTGGAAAGGAAAATTGTGTAATAAAGGGTTGGAATCAGTGAAACTAACATGCATCATGTGTCATTTTCTTTGGAGACCACATTTATTCCAAGAGGTACATGCAATAAGCATTCTGATTGGTTGCATCCTATCACATAGCACATGAGATACATGTAATGAGCATTCCGATTGGTTGCATCCTATCATGTAGCACATGTGGTTTCTTCTAGTTTTATATACTAAGAGACAATGTTGAAAAAAGAGGACCAAGTGCTAGTGAAGATGATCTGCAATTTTTTTAGCACTCTGGTTGTTAGTTCATATTTTTAGTATATAGTTAGCACTCTGGTTGTTAGTTCATATTTTTGTTTATAGTTAGCACTCTGGAGTTTAGTTGACATTTTTAGTATATAGTTATCACTGATTTTTAGTTGACAATTTTAGTATATAGTTAGCTCTCTGGTTGTTAGTTCATATTTTTAGTATATAGTTAGCATTCTGGTTTTTAGTTGACATTTTTTAGTATATATTTATCACTCTGGTTTTTAATTAATATTTTTAGTTTATAGTTAATTTTGACCACTTTGGTGGCTTGGTGGTTAGAGCATCTGCCTCGCAGACAGGGAGGTCACAGGTTTGAACCCTTACCAAGTCATACGAAGACATAAAAATGGCACTAGCAGACTGGACAGCCTGGTTTCAGGTTAATTTGACTAGGTAGGAACTCATGCTAAATGTCTTGGACATGATGCCCCAGTGCTAGAGTCATTTAAAACTGCCACAACTGCCACACTGGAGACATTGTAGCAATATGACTGAAAAATTGTTAAAGATACATTCAAAATTCACATCACATACATGCACACACACACACACACACACACACACACACACACACACACACACACAAAAGGGTTCAAAAGTTTAGTTTATAGTTAGCACTCAGGTATTTAGCTGTACTAGCCTGTGAGCATGATAACACAAACAAGTATAAATGGATTTTATTGGACCCAGTTTGTGGATATATCTGAATAATACCTTGAATAATGCTAGTTCAATAACTTGGGGTTTTATCCAGAAAAAAAAATTAGAAATTTAATCCATGTAGCATGTGGGTATATCTTGACATTGTCTGGGACAATTCAGCTCATGGATTTGCTGTTGATGATATCATTTTCAAGGTCAAAGGTCATGAATTTTTTTTTTACTTGACAGTTTAACTTGTAAACATGTTATACAGGTAAGAATGTTTCATACCAAATTTGTTATGTTTGAATTTCTTGAGGTAATAAGAGATGGTTTCAATACTTGAACATTATGAAGAATACCTGGACTTGACTGGGATTTATCTAAGTTCTCCCAGGCTCATTGGACATTTCTGTCTTCAAAGCATTGGCCAGTGTACATCTGCATATGGTGCACACAATTAAATCAGTAGTGCCAAATATAAGAAGGCTTACAGCTCACCAGGTATCCTGTATCAAGCTCTTTGTACCTGGTATTAATGATTTTGTCAGGTCATTGAGTTCACTCCTACACACCATTCCTTTTCTCAATGACTTGTACATTTAGGTGTCATATGCAGACAGACTGTCTGTGCTAGACATGTACAAGTGTAGTTGGACTGGCTAGTTGGAAGATTGATGCATCCTGTGGTGGGGATATTCAGCTATGAAGAGACCATACTTGTTTAATGGTATAGGAGCATAATGGTGAGAATAAATGAAACTGTCAAGATATAAAATTATATATTTGCATCCCAAAATATATCTGCAATCACTAAAACTATTTTAGTCAAAATTCAAATCCAAAATTTTTTGACAAAATCTTGAAAGTTTCAAATTTTACATAAAAATAGAAATGTATGGTAATTTCCTTTATTATAATGTTATACATGGCAGCCATTGAAGATCCCTCATTTTAGTGCAATTCATGGGGGCATTAAAGTGATATCCATATCCCTCATTATAATGTTATTCATGAGAGCCATTAAAGATCCCTCATTTTAGTGCAGTACATGGGGGCATTAAAGTGATATCCATATCCCTCATTATAATGTTATTCATGGGAGCCATTAAAGTGATATTCATATCCCTCATAATAATGTTATTCATGGGAGCCATTAAAGTGATATCCCTCATTATAATAATATACATGGGAGCCATGAGTGATTTCCCTCCTTATGATGGTGTTCATGGAAGCCATTAAAGTTATTTCCCTCATAATATTTTGGTACTTGAGAGCCATAAGAGTGAGGGACCTTTGTGTTGAGGTTTGGCCATATATGCTCACTTAAGAGCCTAATCCATCTATGAACAACATGAACTCTGATTTGCTGGCCCATTATACACAGTTCTTATTAGCCAAAAAATTAAGTTATGTATATACTCACTTCAACAATGAGTCCAACTGCAATGTGCACAGTTCCAAATCTGCCAACACATAATGCACCTACAAATCAGGGTCTCTGCCATTTTTTTACATGTAATCAGAAGAACAAACAACATAGACCTGATCTGCAGGCACATTATGCTATCACAGATCAGGATCTTTGTTGTTTGCAGTTTCACTCTACTTATAAGTGAGTATATACAGTAATTGAAATTGGGTCAGTAATTATAAAATCAGTTTTATCTGATTTTGATCAAACTTTGAATGTGGGCTGATATCACTATTGTGGATGACTTTTAATAATGAGTGAGATCCCCCATATATTACCAATGTGATATTGTATCTTATTGCCTGGGCTTGTTGCCATAATGGAATTTGCATTTTTATGAAAATTGGTTTATTTGCTTATATGATCAAGTTCAGTGAAAGTTGAGTGTCTTGCATCAGATTGGCTGACGTTTTTTTTTTTTTTTTTAAATCCAGCTTGATATATTAGCTAGGTTGATAATGAGCAAGACCCTTGTGTGTTAATGAGGTGACCTTGCATCTGATAGACTAAGCTACCACCAGTTGCAAATCATGTTTTTGATCTGAATTTGAATGTTGTTTTATATTGTCATTATCTCCTAGAAGCTTGATAAGATATTATTGTTGTGATCTGACAGGCTGAGTGTCTCGACACTCTTGCAATTAGATTATACTTAGATTTTAAAGTTCTTGAATTCTTGTATCATCAAGACATTGAATGAGTTTGGTTAGGAGCAAGATTCACACATTTTGTGAGGTAATCTTGTATCATATTAACTGAGTCCCTTGCAGCTCAAAAGGCCAAATTTAGCTTGTGTTTTATTGAAACCTGTTATATAGACTTATTTTATATCAATTCTGTAAGAAGCAACATCTTATTTTAATAGGGTGATAATGCATCTTATTGACAGGGCATCTCTTGCAAACATTTTTCTGATTGAGATTTAGAAAGTAGATTTATACTGTACCATCAAGCTCCTGGATGAGTGTGATTGTGAGCCAGGGCTGTGCATGTTAATTACTCATTATAATAATAATAATAATAATAATAATAATAATAATAATAATAATAATAATAATAATAATAATAATAATAATAATAATAATAATAATGACTTTATATAGCACTTAATCTTTTGAAGCTCTAAGCGCTTTATAACATTTGACAACGCTTAAAAAGAATAAAAAACATGCATAATGAAATGATTACAAAAATAATAAAAAAACACCACACAAATTAAAAACAGAAAAAACATGCTGTAAATTTTTAAGTTAAGGATACGTTAAAAGGATACATTATTAGGTCTTTATGACTGTTCTTGCAGTTCAAATAGATGAGTTTTAAGAAGCTCCTGAATGACATGTTGTGTCTTTGTGTCTAAGTGCAGTGGGCAATTTGTTCCACATTGCTGGACCCTGATATGCAAAAGAAGGTTGTCCATATCATTTCAACTTCATAGTGGGAATATTGAGAATAGAGTGTGGTGTCAGAAGAGGATCTTAAGCATCTTGCAGGTGTATGCACATGTGTGAAGTCAGATAGGTTTGTTGGACTGGAGCCCGTCAGTGAAACATAGCACAGAGAACAAATTTTGTGTTTAATTCTGGATGCATAGATAGCCAGTGTAGGGTACAGAGCAGTGGAGAGGTGTGTTCTGAGCGTAGTACTCTATGGATGATCCGAGCAGCAATGTTTTGAACTTTTTGAAGTTTCTGAAGTAGATATTGAGATGAGCCAGACAGAATTGAATTACAATAGTCCAGTCTTAAAAGTACTAAGGAACACACAAGTGTTTTAGTGGCATCAACTGACAGATACTTGTGAATGGAGCTGATGTGTCTCAGCTCAAGATATGCAGCCTGGCATATGTTCATGACATGTTGATGCAATGAGAGAGTACTGTCAAGAGTGACACAGAGGTTTCTTACTGACTGAATTTGATGTTGGTGTTGCTGATATTTATTGTCTGATGTAAAGGATGTGAATGAGAAAGTCTTTGTTTTGTAATCAGGATGGCTTCAGTTTTATCATCATTCATCTGCAGCTTGTTACATGTCATCCATGATTTCACATCAGAAATGCACCTCTCTATGTCTTGGATAGTAGCTTCAACTTCAGCTGGATGGCTAGATTTGTATATTTTGTGTCATCAGCATACAATTAGGGAGACACTGGAGAGTGTCAGAGTGTACAGAATGAAGAGAACAGGTCCAAGAACAGACCCCTGTGGAACACCACAGCATAGATCAACTGGGTTGGATTCTTTTCCATTTGCAGACACAATTTTTTCCTGTTGACCAAGTAGAATTTGAAGCATAGTAAGGCTGTATCGTGAATGCCAAATACATGCTGGAGATGGTGAAGTAATATATCATGGTCCATAGTGTCAAATGCTGCAGACAAGTCAAGGAGAGTGAGGACTGTAGTCTTTTCACCATTAAAAGCAGAGAGAAGGTCGTTGACTACTTTCAGAAGAGCAGTTTCAGTGCTGTGGTGAGGGCGATATGCAGATTGTACATTGCTAAAAGGACTGTTTGAATTCAAATGAGATTCAAGTTGGGATAGAACAACTTTTTCTAAGATTTTTGACATGAATGGCAGATTAGAAACAGGGTGGTAGTTCTTTAGATCATTATAGTCAAGTGTTGGTTTCTTCAGCAGAGGTTTTACAATGGCAGTTTTGTAAAATGATGGGAACTCCCCAGATGAGAGAAACATATTAATAACATCAGTTAATGAAGGCAATATTGGATCCAATCACTCTAGCAGCAGTGATGTTGGAATTAGATCCAGTTCACATGACTTTGGTCCACTCTTCATCACGATTTTACGTACTAAATCCATAGAGACAGGTTCAAATGCTGCTAATGGTTGCTGCTGAAATTCTGTATCGCAACTGTTTGGTGATGACGAGTCAACTGAAATTGTGTTGTCTAGTTTATCTCTAATGGTTTGTATTTTGTCATGGAAGAAATTTGCAAACAGGTCTGGAAGGTCGACTCAAGAGAAAGTAGCTGGAAGTGGTGTACATTTGTTCTTTGACAGTAGCTTGTTAGTAATCTCAAATAGTTCTTTGCAGCTGAAATTTTCAGTGATCTTAGTACTGTAATTTGCCGATTATGCTGCATTGACTATGTTTGTGACATTCTTCTTAGTGGCATCATAAATCTGCTTATGAATAGTGAGTCTGGTGGAAAGCCTTAGTCTCTCAGCTTTACAACTGTCTCTTTTAGCAGTGCAAAGCTGATCCCTAGCACAGCTATACCATGGAGAACACTTCTAAATTGCTACTTTGCACTTGGTTGCTGGGGCATGTTTGTTTAGCAATGAACAAAGGCAGTTATCAAGTTGTTCTGCTGTAGTAGGTAAGCTAGTTGTTGGGTTTGCTTGGATGTCATGCATTAGTTTATTTCAGTTCATCATATGGAGGTTTGTCTTAGTAGGGAATAAAAGTGAAGGGTTAGGGATTGATACGTCAAAATGGCATATAATGCAGAGGTAATCTGATGAAAGTTTGTGGGACTCCAGGGAGGATTGAAGAATATTATCATCTGGTCTGTAAAGAATCCAATCTAAAATGTGACTATGTTTATGGGTTGGTTGGCTAACTGACTGTTTGAGGTTGAAAACGTGAATGGAATCTAGTATTTTAGATGTGCATGAGTTTTCAGGACAGTCACAGTGAAAGTTGAAATCTCCAAGAATAATTAGGTTGCCACCTATAGAATTTCCATACTCCAGGAGATTTGGAAACTGCTCCAAAAAGAGAGATTCTGTCAGCTTGTTTTTTCTACTAGGAGAAGGGCAGTAAAGGCAAAAAAATGAACTGACCCTTATTCCAGTTTGAGTGTAGTTTGGACTAGTTCAAACGATGTGTGGTTGAAATTGAAAGTTGAAGTGTAGATAAGACGGTTGAACATGGAGTTCCTTTCGATGATAGCAATTTTACCTCCGTGGGTGTAGTGGGGGAACAACTTGATGGAGTAACCTGTGGGTGTTAAATCTGTGCACTTGGGTTTGTCACCTGATATTTTTAGCCTTGTTTCTCTCAGGAAAAAGATGTTGATGTTCTGATTGTTGATAAAATTAACTATTTCTGTGTGCTTTTCTGATGGTCCTAATGATAGGGCATTGAATAATGCAATCTGCAGTTGTCTCTCTTTAATAGTTGACACAAAGATTGAGGAATCAATTGGAATTTGAATTAGGTTGTCTAAATTAACGGCTGAATTTTTTAATTTATGTGCCGGAAAGGGCAAAAGGGAGATAACTGGAATTCTTCCTGTTCTACGCCGGCCAGTTTTGAAACAATGCTTCTTTTTTCGTTTCCATTTACAGTTATGAAATGATGAATGTAGTCCCAGGTAGTCCCATACCTTTATGATCAAAAATTTTTTATTTAGACTGTTGAAAATAGGTAAAATGGATATGATATAAAAGTAGGGTGTGTGTTTGTATGTGTGTGTGTATATATATATATATATATATATATATATATATATATATATATATATATATATATATATATATATATATATATATATATATATATATTTGTGTGTGTATATGTGTGTGTGTGTATATATATATATATATATATATATATATATATATATATATATATATATATATATATATATAGTTTAATACAAGCAATACTATCATACAGGTTAGAGAAATTAAATTCGTACTCTACTGAGTTTTGAACCCAGGTCCTGTGAGTAAATAGCACCCTTCGCCTTGCCTGCACGCACCAACAGCATCACCACAAAATGATGGCAATGAATCGTTGTTATATAAGCTCTTGCCTAGCAGACACACTCCCATGAAGACCTAGTAATTAATTCTCATATATACATACAGTCGTTCCAGATTCCTATTAAAGAAATCAAGGTATATATGATTTTTGTATTACAATTAATTATTAATATATACCAGACAGAACAGACTGTGCTATCCCTGGATTCTGTAGTAGAATCTTGATAATGGTGGGCAGAAATAATAGTTAAATACAAACAATACTATCATACAGGTTAGAGAAAATAAATTTGTACTCTACTGAGTTTCGAACCCAGGTTTGCGAGTATATGTGTGTGTGTATGTGTGTGTGTGTGTGTATGTGTGTGTGTGTGTAAAATGGTCTACTGTTAAGATATGTAAGCTGGTGAGTAAAGTCAGACATGCTTGAGCCTTATGATGGACTTGAAGTATTTGCTCACCAGTTTGCATTTTACAAAAACAAGAGTTCTTTTTAAAGATTGTTATGAGCATAAGGTAAAAATTCATGGCAGTTTGACTAGACTAGCACATTTTGTTATCAATCAGAAGGATTAAATATACCTGTGACAATACTAAACTTCTTTTATCAGTAGTACATTATAATTTAATGTACATGCATGTACTGTGCAACTATCCTTAACCAGCAAGTTACAGGGGGTGGGCAGTAAGGTAAGGGCAGTTTTTCATTTAGACGGCTCAGACTGTTAAACACAAGTAATGGGCAAATTTTAGCCATTATAAAGAATTTAAAGATGGTGGCAATAAGAACCATGGGCATTTTTCTTGTCATTTTCAAATTTTTTAGACATGGTTTATGCATGATTTACACCAATAAATTCAGAAATGTATACAGTAGAAGGAATTATAAGGTTTGACCTTAGACCAATGGTAAATATTTTCCTTGTTTCATTGTTTCAAGCATTCATGTTTTAAGTTTTCAACTGTGCACATGCCTACCTGTCGTTAGATATAAAAAGCAGTAGATTTTGGCACTAATTGGTAGTAGATGCAGGTAAAGTAGATTGTGTTGTAATACATATGAAAACTTGTTTTATGTTCCAGTTGTGAAAAAGTGGAATTCTTGTGAAGTGAAATTAAGTGATTTTTTTTAATGTGGAGGCTTATATATTTGTGAAATTAGGTTTTACTGTTACAGTTGAGTAGGATGGGAGAGAAAACAAATGGCTGGCTGTGAGAAAATGGGTTCATTGGGATACTGATTAAGAATTTTGGAAAAAAAAGTAGATAAATTTGCAAATTAGTTCTAACTGCTGTTCTGTGCTGTATGTAGCTGTACCAGTAATTTGCTGGTAATTCTGGTATCTAAGAATTGGAGTTGCTCTTTATCTGTCGAAGGTAAATGTATGATTCTGTTTTCCAATTCTGTTATACTGTGTTATTATTCTGTTATAGTATTTTATAATTCTTTGTTATTGTATTGTAATTCTTTGTTACTGTATTGTATTTCTGTGATACTATGTAATCGTGTAATACTCTGCTGTAATTCTGTCATACTGAATTTCAATTGTCATACTTAATGGCAATTCTGTCTTAATATCCTGTAATCTTGTGACATGATATTGTACTTATGTGATGCTTTGTAATTAAGTGACACTGATGTAATTTTGTGTTACTGTACTATAATTCTCTGATATTGTATTGTAATTCTGTGATACAAGTACATGTACTTTGTAATTCCTTTTTACTGTGTTGTAATTATGTGGTACTTTTTTTATAATTCTGTGATAATTTATTACATTTATGTGGTATTCTGTTGTTATTCTGTGATACGGAGCTATGATTCTGTGGTACTGTATTATAATTCTGTGATACTTTATTACAATTCTATGATACTTTATTACAGTTCTGTGATACAGTATGCTACCATTAATATTTCATACACTAATTCCATAAAATATTTGGTTATGGATTTTTTCTTACTAAAGTCTAAACACCATGAAATTAATGATTTTTTTTTTTTGTTATCTTCAATTGTTTGTCCCCCATTTACAAAAGTTATAGACAATAAAGTCATGTTAACCTGAATATGTTGGTTACTGTGCACCAGACTGACTTCAGTATTGTTGTTTTGTTTTTTTACAAGAATGTAATATAGTTACTGAGCACCAGATTGACTTCAGTATTGTTGTTTTTTTTACAAGAATGTAATATAGTTACTGTGCACCAGACTAACTTCAGTGTGTTTTTTTTTGTTTTTTTTTTTTTACAAGAATGTAATATTAGTTTCTGTGCACCAGACTGACTTCAGCAGTGGTTTTTTTTTACAAGAATGTAATATAGTTACTGTGCACCAGACTGAATTCAGTTTTTTTTTTTTTTTTTTACAAGAATGTAATATAGTTACTGTGCCTTAGACTGACTTCAGTGTTGTTGTTTTTTTACAAGAATGTAATATAGGTATTGTGCACCAGACTGACTTCAGTGGGGTTTTTTTTACAAGAATGTAATATAGTTACAGACTGACCTCAGTGGGGTTTTTTTTTTACAAGAATGTAATATAGTTACTCTGCACTAGACTGACTTCAGTGGGTTTTTTTTACAAGAATATAATATAGTTACTGTGCACTAGACTGAATTCAGTGTGTGTTTTTTTTTTTTTTTACAAGAATGTAATATAGTTACTGTGCAACAGACTGACTTCAGTGTTTTTTTTTACAAGAATGTAATATAGTTACTGTGCACTATACTGACTTCAGTATTTTTTTTTGTTACAAGAAGGTAATATAGTTACTGTGCACCAGACTGACTTAAGTGTTTTTTTTATATAAGAATATAATATACTTACTGTGCACCAGACTTAATTCAGTGTTTCTTTTTTGTGTTATTTTTTTTTTTTACAAGATTGTAATATAGTTACTGTGCACCAGACTGACCTCATTTTTTTTTTTACCAGAATTTAATAAAGTTATTGTGCACCAGACCAACTTCTGTGGGTTTTTTTTTACAAGAATATAATAAAATTACTGTGCACCAGACTGACTTTAGTGGTTTTTTTTTTTTACAAGACTGTAATATAGTTACTGTGCAACAGACTGACTTCAGTGTTTTTTTTTTACAAGAATGTAATTTAGTTACTGTGCACCAGACTGGCTTCAGTGTATTTTTACAAGAATGTAATATAGTTACTGTGCACTGGACTGACTTCAGTGGGGTTTTTTTTCCCCAAAAATGTAATCTAGTTTTACCCATACACTCTGACATAATTGTTTTTCATGTTATTTGATGTGTTTTAGTTGAGATTATTACTAATAAAATTTGACAGTGTACAAAGAAAACCCTTTTTTCTTGCAATTACTTACTTTCTCATTCACAGTTGTACACAGTCATATTAATTATAACATGATGCCCAGTCAGATGGATCATGTTGATTTTCCTCCATTTTTGCAAGTTCATCCCATCTGCTAAAGTTTTTAAAAGAAATGTATACATTTAAAATTGTTTTCATTGATTCATCTTTTGGCAGCTTGTATAACTAATTTTATGTTGATTCCATATGAGTGGAAAAGCAAAAAATACAAGTATATAGATGCTTATAAGAGTCCAACTGCAAACTGCACAGATCCAGATCTGCTATCATGTAATGCACCAACAGTTTTGGGTCTATGCAGTTTGTGAGGAATCAGTGGAACAAAGAACATACACCTTGATCTGCAGGTGTATTATGCTTGATAGATCTATGATGGCTGCAGTTTCACTTGACTTTTATGTGAGTATATATGGTGGCATTTACTGCTCTGGTATACCATTGTTATTATCATTAGCAGTTGTTTTTTTTTTAAATTAAGTTTTGCAAAGTATAAAGGTAATATCAAATATCAGTCGGAAGATTTGTCTTGAGGTTTGGGTTAAAGTTTTTCATTTGGTAATTTCTAATCAATTTGGATGCATTGGATTCGATTAATACTTCAGATAAACTTTACACCCACCCAGCCTCATCTCTTTTATTGTCATAAAGTCATGAAGATTTTTTTTAAAATTTGAATTTATGCCATGTTAATTACCATATATATTCGCTTATAAGTTGAGTCAAACTGTAAGTAACAAAGATGTTGACCTACCATAGAAGAATATGCTAGCAGATAGTGGTCTTTATTATTATGATTACCCATAACAAAGTGCACAGACCCAGATCTGCCAGTGCATTATGCAACAGCAGATCTAGGTCTGTACAGTTTGCAGTTGCATTTTTCTTATAAGCAAGTATATATGGTATTCTAAAAATAGATATAGGATTGCAAGATGACAGACTTTTGTTACAGAACACTATGCAAACTCATATTTGATTTTATTTCTGATGATAAATTTCATCAGTCCCATGAACTATCATCAGAGTTACACCTGGTTTAGTCTGTACAAATATTTACTGGTAGTTATTGATGAAATTACAGCAGAAAAGTTCAAAGTTCAAGGCCAGGACAGTGACTATCTTGTGCAGGAAAGGGATTTATTTTCATTGTCATTTTATTTTGATTACTGTATGTGTTACAAGTTGGATCTGACATAAGGTGTGATTTAGAAAGCTTGATTTAGATGAGTTGATTTATTCCATGGACCTAAAATTTTGTATTCTTATCTTAGGGACAGGGTTAAAGGTTAAAGGGGATAAGGAAATAGGTTACTGGCACATTAGTTTTCATTATGGGCCTCAGGTGAGGTCAAGGTCAAGGCAGTGTGAATAAAGCATGGTTAAAATGTTGCAGTTAAATTTTCTATCATCAGACCAGTAAGCCATATTCTCTCCAAAAGTTAGCTGACCATTAGTTCATCAAACTGTATGAAAAATCATAGGGATATGTATGTAGGTGTCCATTTTGTGGAGGTTGAATATGAAAGAAGAGATAATAAAAAAAAGTTTGTAAATATTATCCTTCATGAACACATGTCCTGTTCATGCTAAGTTCTTATTGAACAGGTGTTTTATACTTTCAGGTGTTTTTTAGGTTAGGTTTCGTAGTAATTACATGCCTCTTGAATTGTCCTTTATGTACAGGTATTTTGTATATGCATGTGTCTTTTAAATCAGATTTTATTGAGTTTCCTTCATGAACAAATGTTTTTTTACATGCAGGTGTCTGCTAAGTCTGGTTTTATAATAATGGCAGACACTTTTGTTGTCCATCGTGTGCAGGTATCTTATTCTTGCAGGTATTGCTAAATTTTGTTTTGCAGCAGCAATATACTATTTGAGTTTTCCATCATAAACATTCTTTTAAATGCAGGTGTATGCTACGTCAGGTTTTGCAGTAATTATGTTATTGTTGTTGGGTTTAACCCATTTTTCAGCACAGATAGGCTATACATGGCAGCCAGTATTAATGGTGGAGGAATAAACTGGCAAGCTTTCTCACATATCCACCTTTGCCTACTCAACTCACCAGTAATTACAAATATCTTGATCTACAGTCACTCTGAGCACTTACCAGTCAAGTTTTCATGCTTTGTTATTATATCTAGTCATTACATGAAATCAATATATATGACCTCCTTGGCAAAATGTGTATTCTTTACTACCGTATTGTCAAAAACTGTCATAAGGAGATATACAAGTTTTCAAGACCATAAATACTGGAGTTATCCTGAGTTGACCTTTGACCTTCTATTGTTTGTCAGCAATAGACACCTATCCATCAAAGGGGTAGCATTGATTATGCCCTACCTTGCTAAATGCAGGGACATCTCAAAGTGGAAATTTTATTATTTATGGTAAGATTGGTGTGGGACAAGTAGGTTATTTATTACTGACAGTCAGAGTATGGTGACTTGTCAAGGACATACCACATAGCTAAGCCAGACAAATTTTGGATTTGACAATTCCTTTGGTCAAAAATCTGGTACAGGAACTGTTTTTGTTACTGTGGTTGTAAGACTTAATGGTGAATGTTTTGGGGGGAGTAGATTACATCAGTTACAATGGATGTAATAGCACCGACCTGGTTCTGTTATCACCTAATGCATCACTGATCTGTTTAATTGCTGCTTGCATAAAATTACCACTGAATAGCATAACTCCTGATATAATATGAACATCGGGTAGGGGTGTGTGTGTGTGTGTGTGTGTGTGTGTGTGTGTGTGTGTGTGTGTGTGTGTGTGTGTGCAGAAATATGGTAATCTATAACAGGAATTCATTACTAGCAAGGGTATCATTGAATTGACACGGGTCATTTATACAAAGATTAGATTCATTGTTATTGCAGCCACCAGGGTGGAGGCCTCCCAGTAGGGGCCAAAAATTACCTTCCAAAAGATTTGGTGGAGAAGGGGCCCCAGAATTATTTTGGTTGTGAGGTGGGGACCAGAATGTCTCGCTATTCCACTGATAAGATTCAGCCTTTTCAGCAATTAATTTCTATCAAAGGTTTTGCCTACCAACATTGACAAAAGTTTAAAGTGTTTATCTAAGATCCTGCATGATAATAAGTTCATGTTCAGACAAAAGTTTACAGTGTTTATCTAAGATCCTGCATGATAATAAGTTCATGTTCAATGGTAATCCTACCTTCCAAATTTGACAAAATTTTAAAAAACATTTCCTAAAATTGTTTTTCATAATAAGTTAATCTCTCCTATTTGACTGTTTTTAATGCTGGCTCCCTGTTCTTATCATACGAGAAGTACAGTACACTGGTTAGAGTTAGTTTATGCAACATTCCTGAACAGCCATCACAATATTTTAATAAGATATTTATTTTTTGAGTTTGTATTGACTATACAAATTCTCATAACCTGTCACATCATATATTCTCACATTCCAGTTAGGTAAATAAAGGGATTTTTTGTAGAATTCTATGATAGAATGCATTTCCCCATGTTACAGGTTACTGTGCCTGGTTTTGGTAATTATACAGTTCTAAGGTCTACTATTGACATGTGCTGAAGTCATGTGACACCATATTATATCATGCCAAATGCTAAAATATTGCCTTCCCCTTGGTGAATTGTTCTACTATATTGTTCTTGGTTGCTGGGGTGGGGTATAGTGCCTTTGCCCTTGACTTAAGCATTATACCTGATGGCATTGGCACCAAACCCATTAGCTCCAGACAACGTTGTAGGAATACATTGTCTGAAGGGAGAAAGGTAATAATATAATAATAATAAATGTCATTTTTTGCAGGCCCAATGTCAACATGATGCTGACAATGAAGGAATAATCCATATTTGATTTCATCCTTCCAGTGTAGTACCATGTACAGAGACAAAAAGAAAAGTAAGTTTCTTTTATTTTATTCATGGGGGTTAAAGGTTTCTTGTAACAAATAATGTCTCACTAAAACCCTTAATACAACCATCAGCATACTATAAGGCCACTCCTTCTGCAATAATGAGCACTATAAAAAGGTGGCCTGTCATGAAATGGACTGAATGATTGAAATGTACTATTTTGGGTTGGTCAGGCTGGTCTTATTAAAGGAATTGTTGTGAGGGGTCTCAAATGAGGGGATCACTGTATATTCTTCTATCCTCAATTTATTTGCCATCTGTACTTGCATCTAAGTCTGGTCAAACTGCAAACTGCATAGACCCTGGTCTATTGCATAATGCACCAGTAGGTCTGGGTCTATGCAATTTGTTAGGATTAATCAGTAGAACAAACAACATAGACTGTGATCTGCTGACACATGTGATTGCAGGTCAGGGTCTATGTTCTTTGCAGTTGCTTATTGTGGAGTTTTTTTTATCAGTGTGGGACCCCCTCAGATGAAATATCAGAGGGAAGTCATATGTCAGAACAATTTTGGTGGAATTTTTTATTCAGGTTACAATATGACCAAAAGAGCTTTGAGATGATTTAATTACCAGTGGCAGACATTTTGTATCCTGGAAACCTTTAACCCATGGTTTTTTGTTTTTTTTGGGTGGTGGATTGGTAGTGGTATAATTTGATGTAAGTTGTAGAATAGAATTTACTAGTATTAGTGCACTTCTTTCCATATCTTTTTATGTCATTGCTTTCACTTTCAGCACCCTTTTATCTTCCTGTCTTATGCATAAAATTAAAAAAATTAAAATTGTGAATTAAACAATGAGCAAACTCCATATAAATTATTTGTATTGGAATTCTCTTGTAGAAAAACCATAGTTTTAATATCAGTGATTTAATATTGAACCAGAATTTCAATGCTCATCAGAGGGAATTTTTGCATTAAGGAGTTTAGATACCACCATGCTTTTACCTACAGTCCATCTGTATGTCCATAAGTCCATCAGTCTATCTGTATGTCCATCAATCAGCATGTTGGTCAGTCCATTTGTAAGTCCATCAGGCCATCTATATGTCCATCAGGCCATATGTAAATCCATTAGTCCATCTATATGTCTATCAGGCCATATGTAAGTCCATAAATTCATCTATATGTCCATCAGGCCATATGTAAATCTATTAGTCCATCGATATGTCTATCAGTCCATATTTAAGTCCATCAGTCCATCTATATGTCCATCAGGCCATCTGTAAGTCCAACAGTCCATCTATATGTCTATCAGGCCCTATATAAGTCCATCAATCCATCAGTCTGTCCATTAGTCCATCTCATTGTTACCATATCTCCTTGTAAATTGTTTGGTGGAAATGTTATCTTGCCTTGTGGTGGTCATTTGCAAGTGGAAAGTTTGGGTGGGGTTGGGGTGTCATAACTGGTACTTGGTGAGGGGTAGAATGTGTAAACATTTGAATTACAATGACTTTTTGAAATTTATTTTGATTTCATATGTCCAGTCACAAAAGGAAGGACATTAAGTGCATGAAAAAATCACAGTATGATAGAGAGGGTCCAATGTCAGAATGGGTCATTGGGGTAATATGAGATATTTTTGTCACTCTGTGTGACTTTTTTCCTTCAGATTATTGTTTTTTAACATCAAGCTCAGACCAGTACATGTGGACAGAATTTGCACTGTTCACAAGTTCACTGTCTGGTGGACAAAGTTGTGTCTGTGGAGGGCGGATGGAATATGCAGTTAAAAGTGTGTGGATTTGTTGTTCTTGTCTAATGCTAGCTAATAGCATTTTAAAATGATCATTTGGGAAAAGCTTTAATTAAACAAAGCCCATATGTTAGACAGAATTCATCAATTCATGGCTGGTTCTCCATTGGTGTGGAAGAAGGCAGAAGCTGTGGTGAAACATTCTGGTTTCAGACTGGACCAATTACAAGGTAAGTGGTTTTGGCATATCTAATGGAAAGAGGTGCAGTTAATTACCATATGTACTCCCTTATAAGCCAAATCCAACTGCAATTACCATAGAGCCTGATCTGCTGGCACATTTTGCACACACAGATCAGGGTCTGTGTTGTTTATCCTAAAAGACAGCATGGATCAGGTCAGCTGGCACATTATGTAATGGAAGATTTGGGTCTTTGCTGCTTGCAGTTGGACTGACTAAGTAAGTATATATGGTAAAATTTTTACTGTGATAGATCTGTGTGGTTTTCAAGCTGATAGGAAAACATTCATATCACCATTTTTCTGAATGCAGGACAACATTCATTTTTGAGAATGTTTATTTCATTCATTCTGTTCCAGCTGAAAACTCACAAAGTAGTCACAATCTGTTTGTTGATTTTGATTATTTCAGTGTTGCAACCCACCCCAACCCACCCTCATGTAATATTGGAGCTATAACTATAACTACCATTAATACTTGCTTGTAAGTCAAGTCACACTGCAAACAACAAAGATCCTGATCTGCAGTAGCAAAATGCACCTGCAAATCAGGGTCTGTTTTGTTTGTTCTACTGATTGCCCTTAACAAATTGCACAGACCCAGATCTGCCAGCACATTATGCAGATGGACTTGACATATAAGCAAGTATATAGTGTCTGTCTATTGGTCTGTCTGTTCATAATCTGTATGTCTGTCTCTAAACATTTTCATATCTGGACCAAAATTCAGAAACTGTTCATTGGTATCACTATGAAACTTGGTCCAGATGTGCCTTATTTGCTTTCATTATTTTTTGATTTTGTCCATTGTTTTTGGTTCAGCCATCCATCCATTATCTACACGACTTTTGTTTCTAGGGAAGAACTTAAAAACCATTGATGATATATCTGTGAAATTTGGTAGCTCAGTTAGATTGATGGTCCACATTGCCTTATGCTATTCAAGGTTCTTGTTTTTCTCTCAATATTTGTAATTTTATTTCTTTGTTTATCCCATTCATCCATCCATCCGACATTTGTTTCCACAATCATAATTCCACTGAACTATTACAATTTTGTACATATTTTATACTAGTTTATACCTCTTGTTTTTTACAATTCTTGATTTTAAACATTTTTAATGCTTTTGGTTTTTTTTGTCCATCCATCTATTATCAATACTATTATTTTTCATGGCTAAACTCCTGAACTGTTTAACATATTTCAGTGAACTTTGCTATGCATTTTAAACTAGTGATGTAAATATGCCTTTTGTTATGCACAAGTCTTCTGTTTCAATTTTGTTAAGAATATTTGTGTCTCTTTGCCTGTTAATCATCTAACCACTATCTACACTTTCATTCCTGGAGTAAAACTTGTGACATGTGTCAGTATGTACATGATTTGTCTGTTCCTTCGGTATTCTATACCAGTGGGATATGACGGAATATATCTTCCAGTCTGTGTATCTGTCTGTCCATACAAACTTTATCTTCCACAGTATAACTCTAAAAACCATTCAAGATATTTCAGCCAAAGTTGATACATATTTCAGGTACATTGCTTAGGGGTTCCATTACATACTTAGAAATTTGTGCATTTTTTATTTTTATATGCTACCACAGAAGAAAGATGTATGTAAATTGAGAGTATTGAACTGTTGAGTATTTTCAGTGGATGTCTTTGCATAAGCAAGTGACCAGGGTGTGGGTCATCTTTTGGGTTGGTTCAGTGCCATCTATACATTGATAAATCTCATTATTTACTCAGTTGATATTGTACAATACAGACCCACACTGTTGATACATCACAATACTAGATTTTCTTGTCTTTCTATGCTTTATATTAATTAATCATTAGGTCACTTAAAACATATTTACACACTGTCACAACTTAACTGATACACATGATCTTTTTATTTAATTTTATTATATCTTTAGAAAATATTTTTTCCAGTGATTTATGTAGATTATGATTTGTTTTGGTAAATGTATTCTGCTTGTGAATATTTTGTATTTGTACTGTTCATTGAATTCATTGATTCTTAATTCCAAAAACTACTTGCAGTAATCTCTTTACTGGTACCAAAATGCTTCTCCTCCACTTTCAGATTTGAGTGAGTACTTACCTTTGACCCAGTGACTTAGATATATCCATAAAAGGAATGAAATCAACAAAGCATTTTTTTACTTCTACCAACTGCCAAATTTTACTCAGTATATCCAAGGATAAATAAATTTTTAAAAAAATGAAATATTACCTTTGCAGGTGTGATAAGTTCCACTCAATACACATGTATATTTCAATGGAAAATTGGCATCAGCAGATGCTGTATTTTGTTCCCAGAGCCCACAGACGTTTTTGTTTTGATAGGATAAACTCATTAACTGAGAATTGTAAAGTATAGGTACCAAAAGTTGCTCTCAGAGAGAAGGAGATATGTTAGCTCTTGAAGAATGCTCCTTGCTTGATGTCATGTGCCTTCGTACAACAAATAATAACAGTAGTGGTAATAAAAATGTTTTATATTATTTTATTTCATAAGATAAATATTTAGTAAAAGAAAGACAGAAAGCAAAGGAAAATGTGTTAGTTTCATTTGATCAATAACTTCAGGTTATACGACCATGGACTTGTACTGCAATGCAAGTAATGTTTTTGCAAAACAAAGACTCACCTGTGTACTTTTCATTTTGTTTATTTTACTGTTATGATACTGCCTTGATACTGTTATGATACTGTTTTGATGCATATGTTATTGAAGACATTTGAAAAATATATAGATTTAGATACAACATGACTGACGATGCCTACATCTAATCATCTTGATCACTTCTGTTTCCATTGCTAATACAAAATTTCTTTTCTGAAAATCACTTGATATATTTGTATTATTTGATAGGAGAAAAAAAACATACAAGAAACATTTAAGAACTATCATTGCACTGACAGAGAGATACTTATTAAAGTTGTTTGCATAAATACAGAATTATTGCAGTTATTTGACCATTAGCTGTAGTCAGTTGAACTGGAATTGCTTATACAAGACTAGTACTTTTGCATACCTTAGCAGTATTGAAGAGTGCACATTTCTCCACCCACCCACTTGCAAGTCCAGCTGATAAAGGCTGTATGAAGTTAAAAACTAGGACTTGAGTAAAAATTGGACTTTTTGCTTTTATTTTGTTTTGTGGTCCATTCTGTTACTCATAAACTTACTTACACAATTGAGCTAATGTGCTGTTTAATACTATCAATACATACATATAATTACGACACACACACACGCACACACACACACACAGAATCAGGTCTAGAACTGAAACTTTATTAAATGCGCATAATGTGGAGTTAGTCCTTTATGCCGAATTGCATCTGCTGACTCAGTTTTTGAAGCTTTAAAGACAAAAAAAAGAATAAATGGATGGAAAATATATTGAGAAACCCCATGTAGGTGTATGCTAATGAGAGTTTGGATGCTGTGTTTAGAAATGGTGGCAAATGCACTATTGTTGCTTTTGTTTGGTTACCATATTTACTTATACTCAAGTAAAGGTGAAGTCCAATGACAAACATCGTAGACCCTAATGTGCTGTCTCATAATGTGTAAGCTGATCATAGTCTATCGTTGTTCTTCTAATTGCTCCCAAAAACCTGCAGGGAACCAGATCTGCCAGTGCATTATGAAATAGCACATCTCTGTCTATGCAGTTTGCATTTATACCTGACTTATACCACTGCATAGACCCATATTTGCAACAGCAGATCTGGGTCTTTGCAATTGGCATATATGTCATGTGACCTAGTTGTATTGATTAAGGTGATACCACTCCTAAAACTAAAAGAATGTCTGACATGCAGGTCAGATAATAATAATAATAATAATAATAATAATAATAATAATAATAATAATAATAATAATAATAATAATAATAATAAGAATAAGAATAATAAGAATAATTATTATTATTATTATTATTATTATTATTATTATTATTATTATAATAATAATAATAATAATAATAATAATAATAATAATAATAATAATAATAATAATAATAATAATAATAATAATAATAATAAAATTAATAATAATAATAATAATCTTTTGCTTATAATGCTTACTGTACCATTGGAGTGAAAATATTTATTCTTTCATTGTAAGCCCTTCATCTGCAAATAAAAAGTTGTACTGCTTTTGCATTATCATAGTGCAGAACTGGTAATTGTGGATTTGAGACAATTATAGCCAATGATAGGTGATTAAGTTATAATAGCCCTTATATCAAGGGAGCTCACCTGTACCTGGCTTGAAGGGTGTTGGGCTCAGGTAGAAGCCATCTGTGCTTTTAATTTGTAAAATTTATTCATTTGATTTTATCCACATCAGTTTAAAATCATATTTTGATGAATTTTTCAGTGCATTAAACCTTTTCTTCATGGTTATATAAGTTTTGAACTTGAAATAATGTAAACCTTCATATGGAAGAAAAGAACAAAGAATAAAAGAACAAAATGACCAATATTATGTTGGGTTTTAGGATTGTGGTTTTGCATTTCATTTCTGGTTTTACATTTTCCTTTTCTTCATAGCATTATTTTTTTTTACATTCATCTCAACAGACAAGGGGAGCTGATAGTATCACATTAGGTATACAGGTATACTTGTAGTCCATAAATCCTGGGTTTGATACTACCCATGCCAATCCAGATCATTTGCCTTGAGAAATGCACTTAGCTTCCATTTCCTCATCATGATGTGTTAAAAGTGTCAATAAAACTACCCCCTACCTCTCCAAAAAGCCATTAAAACTACCCCCACCCACCAAGGTGCCATTAAAATTACCCCCACCCCAAAAATGAAAACTGAACTAACCAAAAAAGACAGAGCCCATTATACATTGTGAACATTTCAGTCAAATATTATGATGGATAATACAGGGTTTTATTTTGCATTTATGGTGTACAGTGTTTTTTCCTTCAATTTTTAAATATTTTATGTTAAATAGGGATCAAAATGCCGTTTTTTCAAATAATTTGACATCAAGGATTCATTAAACATCCTTCAAAGCTGGATGGTCTAGAGGATTAAATGTAAACTGTTTCACTGTTAATTATCAAAATAAACTATGTTCCAGCCACTTTGTTAAAAAAAATTTATTGGTTCATTTTTCTTTGAAAAATAAAATATTTCTGTACTGGTTGTAGGGTAACTGAGTGCTGTTTTACCTCAATTTTGATAGCTTTTAGCTTTGAGTTTATTTACACCTTCATGGCTCATGAATTTCAAAAGAGCCAATTTACATTTGTTTGATACAGATAATAAAATTATCTAAAATATTTCAGTTAAACAGCAATACAGTGAACAATGAACTTTGTGTTGATTGTTTTTTCCATTATAAATTTTCATGGATCACAGATCAAGTAGCTAAATTACAACATACCAATATCAAATAGGGACTATCCTCTTGCATTCTTGAGAATGGCAGATATTTAATATTTCTGTATTGGACAACTGCAGACTAACACTCAAATTCAATGACAGATTGTCTCATTAATATATATTTTCCCCAAAAAAATATTTTGGGTGAATAAACCCTTAATCTCACAGTGCATAGCTTATTGTCTCCCTGTAGCCTTTAAAAAGAAACAACACTTGAATTTTTTAAAAAACTATTTGAAGTAAACTCCCACTAAGGGTTATATAGTATTTTTATATGCTGACCATAAGGTGGAGTGTATTATGTTAAGATATTTTCCAACCATTAATCTGTTACCAATTTGGCTTTTGCATATTTACTTGATGTCTATATGTCTACAGTAATCAAACTTGATGAATGGCTTGCAGTTGGGTGGGATAGGGGAGAAACCCTATAAATCTCAGGTCAAAAGCTCAAAGGTCAAGGTCACTTGGACTGAAAGAAGAAAAATTGTGTCTGCAGAATAACTTGAGTTTGCTACCATGTACAGTTACCAAATTTTATGATTACTTGTAGTTGGGATAAGAAGAAACTCTATTGATTTGGGGGTTAATAGATCAAGGGTCACTTTTATCAGAAGTGGAAAAAAGGCTTTTGCACATTAATTTGAATTCTCTGTTATCTCTGGTTACCAACTTGGATGGCTCATGGTTAGAATAAGAAAGTAACATTGATTTTGGGGTCAAAAAGTCGAAGATCAAGGTAACTGTTACTGAAAGAATATAAATGTGTTCTGCATAATAATATTGGCTGTACATCCAAAACTGGACCAAACTTTGTGGATGGCTTACAGTCATGAGGTGAGTGAGAAACTAATCAATTGTGGGGTCAAAAGGCCATTGTCAAGGTTACTTTAAAGAAAGATGCTTTCTAAAAGAAATTCAATTAGCTACATTATGGGATGTTGTAAATTGTGATTTTCATTATTGTTGTTGACACCTAATTTATTGAAAACTTTATAGTCACTTTACATTACAGGTGAAATAATTACTTTACTTCCATGACACCTGTTCATTACCTTTAATTCTTTTTGTACAGACAATATACATGTACCGTCATTCGAAAATCATTTAAATGGCCAAATTCTCAGCATAATAAGCCATAAAAAATAAGTGTCATTATCAAAAATATTACAATCTCATTGGACTTACCTTGTTTGACAATTTGACAAGTCAGTCAGACTTGTAATTGGTCACTTTGTTACCTATTTCATGTGTGTCATACATACATACTTTCTGGAAACATATTATCCTAACTTGCTTTCATGGAGCTGCCAAGCAGTCAAAGTTTGTACCTTCAACCTGATTAAATAAAGATAGCATGGTTGCACAGAATGTACAATCTTATTAAACATTCACAGAACCAGCTTGATGATGGATCATTAGTGTGCAAGGACAAGTTTATTTTTTCTACCAAAATGGGTATGTATGGATGCTCAAGTGGCCTAGTGGTTAAAGTGTCCACCTTGGATGTGGGAGGTTGTAGGATCAAACCCCAGCTGAATTGTACCAAACAAGTACAGAATTGGTACTTACAGCTACCTCGCTAGGCACTCAGTATTAAGAAGTTAGTGTTAGGAATTTTCGGCCTGGTATCAGTATATTATGACTGGGTGGGACATGATGCTCCATGTCTATGGCATGATGCCACAAACATGTGGCATGATGTCCAACCAAGTTGCATTATCCTGACACCAGGCAGACCAGTCCTAACACTAACCTCTTAATGCTGAGCAACAAGCAAAGCAGCTATTGGTACTATTTTTTAAAGTCTTTGGTATGACTTTGATGGGGATTGAACCCGCAACCTCCCACATCTGAGGCAGACACTGTAACCACTTGGCCAACGGAGTGGTCCAATTTGGAATGTAAACTTAGGAATATTTTATTCATACTCCATGAAAAGTTCAAATTATACATAATGGTCTGGTATATAAAATGATCATCAGTCCTGCTAATGGATAAGGTGCTACAAGTCTACCTGTATCTTCAATGACTGATAATCAGCAGGAATAACACCCCCTTAGTCAAACTACACACAACACATGCAGTATGTCCTCACATAAAATTGGAGTCCAAATGCAAGCATCATAGACCCATACACAGTCTACGATATATGCTGCTAGTTCTACTGATTGCTTCCAACAAACTACAAAGATATGCTGCTAGTTCTACTGATTGCTTCCAACAAACTACAAAGATCCAAATCTGCCAGCACATTATGTAACAATATATCTGGGTCTATGCAGTTCATATGTTAATCAGTTTTTATTTATTGTAACCTGTATTGCCATTTGTCGGTTTTTGTTGTGGGACCTTCCATGATCAAAACCTGTTCCTATTTTATTTTTATGGAGTTGACACCATTATGATTCATGATGTTATGTTGTGATGTTATTAAGGCTGTGTTTAAATTGTCAGATAAGTAAACTTTCCAAATGGAATTTTTGTTATGGTACACAACACATGGGATTTTCGTACTTATAAACCCATAAGCATTTATAGTTTACAACACATGGAAATTTTGTTTATACAGTACTCACAAACCCACAAGACATAGTATACATCACAGGATTTTAGTTTATAAAGTACTCATATCCCACAAGTTAGTTTAGCATACAAGACATGGGGATATTTGTTTATACAGTACTCATAACCCCATCATGCAATATAGTATACAAATCATGGGATTTTAGTTTATACAGTACTCATAGCCCACAAGTTAGTTTAGCATACAAGACATGGGGATATTTGTTTATACAGTACTCATAACCCCATCATACATTATAGTATACAAATCATGAAATTTTAGTTTATACAGTACTCATAGCCTTATAAGTTAGTATAGCATACAAGACATGGGGATAATTGTTGATACAGTACTCAAAACCCCACCATACATTATAGTATACAACACAAGGGATTTTAGTTTATACAGTACTCATAGCTCCACAAGTTTGTATAGCATACAGCACATGTGGATATTTATTTATGCAGTACTCACAACCCAATCATACATTATATTATACAACACATGGGATTTTAGTTTATACAGTACTCATAGTCCTAAAACAAACCTTAAAAAATGCTGACATGGCTGGGGTTTGAACTTCCCACATGGAAGGCAGATGCTCTAACCACTTAGGCCAGGAGAGGAGAGGAGTCTTCAAATCTGCTGTTGTATAATGTGCTGGCATATCCGGGTCTACACAATTTGTTAGAAATAATCAGTAGACAAACCACATAGACCCTGATTTGCTTATATGTGATTGCAGATCCAGGTCTGTATTGTTTGCGGTTGAACTTGACTTACAAGCAAGTATATGGCACAATAACTCCAAAAGTTATCCTTTCTCTTTGTTAGGCTGTTATCACAGATCTGCAAATTAAGACATTTTTTTCAATGCAGACTAATATCCAATCCAAGAATGCTATTACATGTATCGGGTAATCCAGCTTGATAGAAAAAGAGGGGTGCTTCTCTCCATCTGCCCTTATTGCCCTCTCCTCTGCCATTTAAGAGTCCTTTTTTCTGTCTCTCTCTGCATACCATATTGCCAGTTTTCTGTTTTTTTATTTTCTATTCATCCCACTTTTCTGTTTATTTCATTAAGGATAAACATATGGAGGTTATTTAACTAAATGGTTTTTCTTTTCTTTTGAACCTATCAATAATTTTAATAGCTATTAATAGACAAAAAAAATAATCTTTAAAATGATCTGCATATGCAGCAATGCCAGACACCTGCAGATATATGCATGTGATGTAACACAGGTAAGAACATACTGTAAAATGTAATGATACCCATCAACTCATATCAAATCTAACTTGCATAAAGTTTATAAAATTAATTCTGTCATATCCTTCAATTTTATCATTCTAAAGATTGTCACAAATCCATTGATGGCTATTTTTTGTGACTGGTGAGTAAAAAATGTTTGTTTTAAAGGGGACAGTTGATGAAGATGCACAGTGGAAAAATAATTTGAATAATAATAGTAATACCATGAGCATTAATTAACATTTAATTAATATTTTTAACATATTGAAGAATCATTTTAAGCTCAGAAATGTTTGTGTGAGATGGATCCAATATTTGTTGGCAGCTGATCAATCTCCAAACAGCTAATCTTTGAGTATGAAGAGAGTGACCATATGCTTGAATGAGATTGTCATACCTGATGAAACAAGGATTTACATTTTTGAACTAGAATTAAGAGAAATAAAATTTGCATAGGAGAAAATTAGTCAAGACCACAAATTACTTGGCATTGTCAGACCAAGAGAGTTTTATGTGCATTTAAAGTTTAGAGCTAGGTCATCCAGGCATCTGCACCTGTCTGCTAGTATCACTGGACATTTTTTGGCCTCCAAAGTGATGCCAAAATTTGTGGAACAGTACTGAACTGAATGAACATCTGTCCACTGGTACCTTGGTAATCCATCTTCTCCATGACAATACACTGACCACCAAGTCATCAGTTTGACAGATGACAATACACTGACCACCAAGTCATCAGTTTGACAGACTTCATGATGGAGCACTTCATTTAAAACTTCCCATATCTTGTTGTAACAGCCCTGGTTTGGCTATAAGTGATTTTGGGCTCAATCCTGTTACAACAGGTTTACAAAGGGGCAGCAAAATCAGAATACAACTGGATGTGTAGATCTGAAATGTATTAACAGCATAACAAAGAGTGAATATGGCATTTTACAGATGAATAATCAGACAGTGTAGAGGTGCACTTAGCGTACTTTGGGGAAATGCACTGATGTGCCTTTCACCAATAAAGAACTTTGTTGTACATTAATATATAGAAGTTTTTAAATACCTCTTGTACAGTATAATGTCTTTTTGTCTGTTTCTTCCAAAAAGATAAAAATTGATTGTTCATCATTATAATTTTAAAAACTGTCCCTTGACTGTTCCAAAAAGTGCTCTTCCTTCAATGAAAGTGCCTTCTTTGCTAAATGTTCCCCTTCCATCTGTAAGAAATTGGAACACTCTATTTTTATGGTCTAAAATGTTTTCAACCAATTTCAGAGTACCGTGGCATTTTGAGCGTGGAGTTGGGATGGGGCTATTGCCCCTGGGCAGAAGGTAAAAGAGTGCCATCTAATTCATATTATTTTTTTGCATTGCAGGCTTGGTGTTGTGGGGACAATTCTTCACAATATTTATATTGGGGTGGAGAGGAGAGGGAGGCAATTGATGTAAAAATTTCCCCCCCCCATAGCACCTCAGTATGTGTAACAGTAGAGAACATTTTCCCAGGGTGCCTAGAACCATTGTACTGTCACTGATGAGGTTATTGAACAAAAAACCTTTAATTATTCACTTAAATGGTAACAGAAGTTAACTAATTATTCAGAACTTAATATACCATGGAGAAAGATACCTAAACTGTAACTATGTTGTAATTGCAATACATTAGTATTTTTTATTGGGGAGATATCCCGTAATTTTGACACCATTAAGGAAAATTAGATATTGGAATAAATTATCTAGGGATGTGTTTGAAGCTGTTCACAAACAGGTTTACTGATGTTTTGTAATGGAGTTATTATAAGACCCATTGGTTAAATAGAGTCTAATATATGACTGTAACGACTTACCACCACTAGCATTGTTACACATGTCAGTAATAGCTTTTTTGAAGCTATCTGATTGCATGTAAACTACTGATACTATTTTCAGTTAAGAACCCTAATTGCTTGCATATATCATATATGCTTGCTTATGAGTCCAACTGCAAACTGCACAGTCCTAGATCTGTCATTGCATTGTGTGCAGGTAGATCTGGGTCTGTGCAATTTGTGAAGAGTGATCAGTAGAACTTACAAAATAGACCCTGATATTCAGGCACATTATGCTATGGCAGATCAGGATCTTCTTTGTTTGCATTTTGACTTATCAGCAAGTATATATGGTTGAGAATGTTTGATTGTGAACAACTTAGAACCAAGGTGCTGGCAGGTCAAGGTTTATGTTGTTTATTTGATTTTTTATTTAAAGTAAACAACATCTGCCCTATCCTGTCAGCATTATGAGAAAGCAGATCTGGTTCTATGATGTTTTTAAATAAGTATGCCCCCTTGTGAACATTTAATCCACAACTTGAAAATGATGTACAGTAAAATCTGTCTTGAGTGACCACTGCTATGAGAGACCACCTGTCTTGAGAGACCAGATTTTCCATATACAGATTTTTTGATTATATAGCATTATGACCTGCTATGAGAGACAACCTGTCATGAGAGACCATTATGTATTGGAAGAAGGGGTGGTCTTTCAAGACAGGTTCCATTGTATTTGTTGGCACATATGCAGTAGATTTATGAAGCATTGGAGATATTTAGGTATGAGGTGGCTTGACTATAACAGTTGCCACTGAATGAATAATTTTATTTTTGTCATAGCAGCACTTTTGATTGCAATATTGGCTTTATAATGTCAAGAAAATGGGAGTTAACATGTCTATACCAAGTAAACACTAGGGGTGGGTATCTGTCCTGTGACCCGCAGTCCTATCCTCTACCAAGTGAGCTACTGTGTCTACTCTTGAATTATAAGCGTACATGTACAATTTATAAAGTGTTAGTAATCTGTAGAACAGTGCTGTGAAAGAAAATGATTGTGCCAATGTAAAGTGCAGAGCATCTTCAGAAATATTGATTTATGATGTAGAAATAATTGTAAATTTTCCTCATAGACCTGTTTTTGTTGTAATTCAATATGAGCTCATTAATTGTGTATCACTAGAAAAATTCACCCATTAATTTTTTTTCTTCTCTACTTATCTAGATTAGAAGAATCTGACATTCAGTAGGTTCAAGTTTGATGAATTTTTATACATATTGTGAGTGACAGGCTATTGTTACCTATCTTGTTGAGTGTTATTGACAGGCAAATGTTCCCTATTGTTGTAGAGTGTCAGTGACAGGCTATTGTTCCCTATAGTCCTAGAGTGTTAATGAGAGGCAATTGTTCCCTATAGTTGTACAGTGTCATTGACTGGCCATTATTCCCTATAGTCCTAGAGTGTCATTAAGAGGCCATTGTTCCTGATAGTCATAGAGTATCAGGGCCAGGCCATTGTTCTCTGTAGAATTTCAGTGACAGGCCACTACATAGAGTGTCAATTACAGGCCATTGTTCCCTATAGTCATAGAGTGTCAGTCCCTATAGAGTGTTAATGACAGGCCATTGTTTCATATAGCCATAGAGTGTCAGTGACAGACCATTGTTTCCTATAGTCTTAGAGTGTCATTGACAGGCCATTGTTTGCTATAGTCATAGAGTGTCATAGACAGGCCATTGTTCCCTATAGTCATTTAGTGTCATTGACAGGCCATTATTTCTCATAGTCATAGAGTGTTAATGACAGACCATTGTTCCATATAGTTGTAGAATGTCACTAATAGGCCATTGTTCACCCTAATCATAGTGTTAATGACAGACCATTGATTCTTATAGCTGCAGAGTTCAGAGACAGTCCATTGTTTCCTATAGATGTAGAGTGTCATTGACAGGTCATTTTTTCCTATAGTCATAGAGTGTTAATGATAGACCATTGTTCCATATAGTTGTAGAATGTCACTAATAGGCCATTGTTCCCTCTAATTGTAGAGTGTTAGTGACAAGCCATTGTTTCCTATAGTCGTAGAGTGTCAGTGACAGGCCATTGTTCTCTTTAGTCCTTTAGTGGTAGAGTATCAGTGACAGGCCATTATTTCCTATAGTCATTG
Organism: Potamilus streckersoni; assembly: GCA_016746295.1. Lineage (NCBI taxonomy): Eukaryota > Metazoa > Mollusca > Bivalvia > Unionida > Unionidae > Potamilus > Potamilus streckersoni. The sequence goes on along the minus strand of JAEAOA010001104.1, from coordinate 1,445,274 downwards.
AGTGTTAATGACAGATCATTGTTTCTTATAGTTGTAGAATCTCACTGATTGGCCAGTGTTCCTTATAGTCATAAATCGTCAATGACAGGCCATTGTTCCCTATAGTCATAAATCGTCAATGACAGGCCATTGTTCCTTATAGTCATAGAGAGTGGATAACAGGCCATTCTTCCCTATAGTCATAGAGTGTCAATGACAGACCATTGTTACATATAGTCATAGGGTGTTATTGACAGGCCATTGTTTCTGTGGTAAACCCCTCCTCATCTTTGTTGTGGTAGGTTACCTGGTTTTGGCTATCATAAACACAAATTTAATCAAAATTCAAAACAATAAAATTCACAAACAAGTGTGATAAATGCTACAATTTTAAAGAGACACTTCTTTCTTTTTGAATCAACTTATTCAAGAATTTTTAAGTACAAATAAGATTATACCAATAGCAAATATGTTAAACAATAGAATTAAATCATCATCAAACTAAGTGAAAGATAATAAACCTGCCTTTTATTGATTCATAAACTGATGTATCAACTCAGTCCAATTCCACACTGACAGTCCTTTTTGACTTTCCTATGTCATCAAGTCAGGGTCTTCTTCACTCTTTCCCCTCCTTTTCCAAATTCTCTGGCATTCTGCTTCTTTCATCCCTACCAACATCTAGCCCTTTTTGGGTTGTAAATTGAAAGACATTCCATAGCTGTCTCACCTTGTAAAAATATAAACAAAGAGCAGCCTAAATCTTCCATCACATTATACTGGGGATATTAATCTCACCCCTCTTTATGTCAGATATAATTCTATCGGAATTCCAACAAACCGTGGCTATCTAGTCTAATTGGTCATGAGGGACCATACAAAACTAGTCTTACAAAATTAATGGTTGGCTAATTGTCATTTCAACACCCCACCAAGACTTTAGTTCCAGGCTAGTCCCATTGCACAAAAGAATGAAATTCCTTACTCTACTGTATTTATAATAACAATCAAGTAGTTACCCTACATGAACTCATATTGGAGAATTCACATGGATTTTCATAATCTCAACTAAAATAAGACATGAAATTCTAGATACATAACCCTATATATAAATATGGCATGAAATTCTAGTTACATAACTTCCTAGAATAATCAAGACTATACCTTAAGCAAACCAGCAATGTATATATTAAGAAAAGTATCATTGTGTGGACTCAGATAAACGAACTCAACACAGTATTATACTGTGTCAAGAAAAATTGATATATGAATTTAAACAAATAAATCCCTGCAAATACAAGCAAATAAATCATACAAATCATCATAACGACTTACATGAAATTAGTGCAAATACCTTGTGATTTCAGGCTGTTGTGTCTGTCAATTTCTCCAGACAATCATCTCCATTGGATGATTTTATGAGTAAATTTACTTTTTAAATTACTGGGAGTCTTCTCACATTTGTACTTTTTACATTCATTTTCTCTTGTAGAAAAGCATAATTTGTTTAATTTGCTATTAGCACATTTAAACAGAGTTTTCATGTAAAACCACACCCCACAAGTATGGTTACCCAACTGATTCTTGGTAACCTTCAAAAATGACAGTTTTCCATACAGATCAGAATTGACCACTATCCAGTTCAGTTTGAACAAATGTAGCTCTTAATTAAATATCGATAACTCATGACAGAGCTTGTACCAATCCGTGCATTATGGTGATTCAAACACTTACAGGTTTCCATAAATCTAATTAATTGTACACATGTCTAACTAAAGATTTCCTACAGAGATTGACAAACAAAATTTGCTCCATTACAACTATCTGGTATAATAATTAATTCTTACTGTATGATTACCTGGTATCATAAATAACATTTTAGTTAATTATTTTAAATATGAATAAAGTTTCTTGCATTATTTGTGCTCCCAAATATTTTAGAAATTGATTTGTTGTTGTTGTTGTTCTGGGGCTTGATGCCATTTTTCAGCACACTATAGGCTATACATGGCAACCAGTATTAATGGTGGAGGAAGAAACCGGGAAAATCCACGGAAAGAACCACTGACCTATGAGAAGCTACTGGCTTTCTCACATATCCACATTTGACAAACTTAGACTCAACCAACACAGACAGAAGTGAGATGGCAGTGATCCATAACGGAGAGTGCTTTAGACCACTTGGCCACTCAGGGCCCCCTTTTATAAATTGAAAAGTTAGGTTAAATCTATAATTTCTACAGTTGTATTGGCTTGGTCTTGTGTTTTATTCCACAACCACAGTAGGTTATTTAGTGCTGAGGCATTTGGATTAAGTATATTGCCCAAGGATGCACCATCATAACTTAGCCAGGCAGATCCACTGGTAGGATTGCACCTGCATCATTTCAATCATGAGTGTGACATACTTGTCACTGTATCACTGTAGTTGGTACCTTCATTAATAGTTTTTTTATTACACATGATAAGGTGTATCAAGAATATGCTACATTCAAAGTCCATGGATATTCTTAAGTTGTAACATTCACTTCCTATGGCCAACCTTTTGCAAGACTCAATTCAGAGCTGTATACTGAATAAGGTCGGTTCTATCACAATGCCAAAGGTAACATGATCCTGTGATAGATATGTCATTAACAGCTCAGAGGAGGGAAGATGTGGAGTTATCTCACCTTTAATCTTGAGATTGGGCAAAGGTATTGTTTGTGTTCATTGAAGAAAATAACTTGATTAGGTTGGATTTCATTCATGCCATATTAATGTCAAGGTTCCTGGATCAGTGGTTCTGACAAGTGGTTATTTATGCTTTTTAAATAGCAACATGGGAGAGTTTCAGAGTTGTGTATCTTACTATAGAGACCTAATTATGTATGGTATGCAAATAATTCTACAGGTATATAAAAAATTCTACAGGTATGCAAATAATTCTACAGGTATGTACTCTTTCAGATGAAAAGATTTTTAAAACACTGAGGAAGTCTTAAAAATTCAGTGCTCAGCTATGATATGTCAAAAGCATGGAATTGATATAAAGTTAATGTAAAATGATATAAAGTTTATATAAATTGATATAAAATTAATATAAATTGATATAGAATTTATATAAATTATATAACGTTAATAAAATGATATAAAGATAATATATATAAAGTTAATATAAAATGATATAAAGTTAGTATAATTGATGTAAAATTTGGTATAAAGTTATATAAAATTAATACAAAATGGAATTATTACTGTGTGCCTATAGTCAGAACATGTAAAATATTTAAATCTCTAGGTGTACCTTATAAAAACATGTTTTTGTATGATGTTTATAATATTTGAACAAGTAAAGCAGTTTTAAAGTATTAAAGTGCATACTAGAGATAATTTTTATTGGTAAATATTCATAATGACCATTATAAATCATCTCTCATCAACACTGCATACAGTATTGTGTATGTCTCATATTTTTTATACTGTTACATTATGCTTTCACATTAAATAGCGGGGGTCCAGGGGTAAAGCTTTCACATTGTATGGGTGGGTGGCCTGGATGGTCAAGTAGTCTATAAAGTGCTTGCCTTTGCTGACCATGTATAATTGAAACTCAGGCTCAGCCAGTGTGGGTGTGTGAGAAAGCTTGCTATTTTTCTCTAGGTCATTGGTTCTTTTAGGTTTTTCCCTGATTCTTCCTTCATCAGTTAAACTGACAGCCATGTAAAGCCTATTGTGTGCTGAAAAATGGGTGTAAAACCCATAACAATAACAGTATTGTGAGGGATGTAAGAGTAATCAAGTTCAAACTTGTAATCATGTAAACTGTAATGAATATTTAGTCAAACTCATTCAGTAACATCTTTTTATCCTTACCTCCAATTAATTTTATTCGTGGATGATTATTTCTCAACAGGCATAAACTACATCCAAGTAGGTTGTATAACTACTTCAGTGTGTAAAACTAGGCTGTTTCACGTGTATGTGTGTGTGTGTGTGTGTGTGTGTGTGTGTGTGTGTGTGTGTGTGTGTGTGTGTGTGTGATTTGGATTTTTATTGTAACTTTAAAAAATTTCAGTCATATTGATATGATATCTGCAGTGTAGTAGTTTATAATGATGTATGGCACTGGGGCATCATGCCACAGACATGTAGCATGATGCCCCACCCAGTCACATTATCCTGACACCAGGTCAAATAGTCCTAACACTTCCTAATATTGAGTGCCTAGTGAGGCAGCTCTTGGTATCATTTTAGTAAGTCTTTGGATCATTCAGCCATGGTTTGAACCCATGACCTCCTGAATCCGTGGGGCTGATGCTCTAGCCATTACTGGTCAACAGGAGTGGTGGTTCACATATTGGATTAGCTTTCATGATTAAACTGTTCTCAGAATAACATGGTTCCATGCATAATGAGGTTGACAATTATGGACCTCAACTACCTTGTTATAATAAGAGAGAGAGAGAAAGAGAGCTAGCTGTACTATACAGGTCCATGCAGAGTTTTTTCAGAGGCTAATAAATTATGGATACATGACAAATCTGTTTTTATCTCCTCCATAGTTTCTTGATAACACAGTGATTCAACACACTTGCATTGCACTTCTACATTCTTGAGTTTGACCCATGGATTTAACATGTACAAGGTTAATTTAATTGCATATCATCTAAGGTTGGGGTTTCTCAGGGTTTTGCTCTATCTCCAAGACCATATTAAACAAGATCTGAATTATTTAGAATACACTTTTAATTTGGTAGAAATTGCAATGCACTTGAAAGTATATAAATAAAATACAAACTCTTTTTCTTAAAAATTAGGCAAACTTTTTTCTGGTTTCACAAGTTGGAGGACATGCAATTATGGGTAGATAAAGGAATAATTTGCAGCCCAGTGATTAAGGCTTGTGGGCAATAAATGAAGATGTACAGTGCAATTTGCAGCCCAGTGATTAAGGCTTGTGGGCAATAAATGAAGATGTATAGTGCAATTTGCAGCCCAGTGATTAAGGCTTGTGGGAAGATAAATAAGGAAGTATGATAAAAATTTGCAGCCTAATAATTAAGGCTTGTAAAGTAACCATGGTGATTTGATGAGATATTGCAGCCAGAATAAGGATATCCTTGTAAATTGTTGTTGTTGTTCTGTGGCTTAATGCCATTTTTCAGCACACGATAGGCTATACATGGCAGCCATTATTAATGATGGAGGAAGAAACAGTGAAATCCATGGAAAGAACCACCGACCCACAAAAAGCTACTTGTTAATAACTAAACATTCTGTTAAACTTGTCTCTGTCTTTAATTCTAGTGTCTCACATTTGTGGCTCTTCACATCTTTCTGGTTTTACTCTTGCCAGAACACAATTAATGCCAGCTCCATTTGCTTGTAAATATAATGACTGAGTTTTTAAAATATATTTAGTTTTTTAAAATTTTGGGGGTTTTTCTGAAAATTAAAATTTTTATTGATATATGCACTTAATTGTGTGGATTGGAAAAGGATCATTGTTGATACCTATACTTTAATATGTAGATTGGAAAAGGATCATTGTTGATGCCTATACTTTAAATGTGTGGATTGGAAAAGGATCCACAAAAACCAATGAAAAATAGCAATTACACTAGGTACATACATGCATCACAAGAGCCACAAAAACCAATAAAAAATAGCAACTGCACTAGGTACATGCTTCTTGACCATTAAACATACACATGTGTGAAAATGAGTGACTCCATTTGTATTTTCACAATCAATTTAGTAAGGCTGTTGAGGTCATTCATTCATACAGAGATGGGAGGGGAATAAACATGTAGAAATAAACCACAAAGAATGTCAATCAGATTTCCTATGTGTGGTTCTGATAATGGTATAAAAAGAAAACAGAAGGTTGGAACTAATTTTTAATTTTCATTCATGCCATTTTAATTCAGTTTATTTCTTGGTTATGTTCTAGTGTGTGTGTATTCGATAATATGTCATAGGATTGGAGCCATTAAAAGAGGTTAGATCAGGTTACCAGAAACACAGGGGAGGAGGGGGAGGGTCTTTGGCCTAAGCATAAATGCTTTGATCAGTTTTGATACACAGTCATTTATTTCCCTATTTACCAGTTGAAGAGAGTGAAAAACTGATAGCTGCCTAAAGCTGGTTTATGTTTTCCAATTTTATTTTGATGAAAAATATCAATCTTATCATATTACTGACTAGCTGGCAGTGTATTACAGTAATTTGCTCACACCTGGCCCAGCAAGAAAGTCTAATGTATACAATTTCAGGTAATTAGCATATTTCCAGGCATGAATCTAATCTACCTGTATATTCAGATTGTTGATTCAGTTTGCATTTCACTAACAGCAGCAGAACATATGTCAATCAAAACTTATATACCTGGTACAGTTATCTGCAAAACAGCTGTGTAAATAAAGCAAATGTTAAACAAAGGCAGACAAATCTGTCCATTTTCAAACACCAGTTACCCATATTGAAAATAAACTGAATGAACTTTCATTTTTCTCCAGGTTGCAAAATTAAAATTTTCATAAGAGTGCCCAATGAGACGTTAAAGTCTATTAGTATATGTACTTATGTTGAAGTCCATTAGTACATGTAATTATGTTGAAGTCCATTAGTACATGTAATTATGTTGAAGTCCATTAGTGCATGTAATTACACTGAAGTCCACTGGTACATGTAATTATGTACAAGTCCTACATATAATTATACACACTGAGGTCCATTAGTTGTTGCTGTTGTTGTTCTGGGGCTTACATGGCAGCCAGTATTAATGGTGAAGGAAGAAACCAATAAATCAGTGGAAAGAACCACCAACCCAGGAGAAACTACTAGCAAGCTTTCTCACATATCCACATTCACCGAGTCTAAACCCACACAGACTGAGGTGAGATGGCAGTGATCTGTAACGGTGAGCACTCAGGGCTCCCAGGTCCATTAGTATTGTAATTATGTTGAAGTCCATAATATGTGTAATTACCTTTCCCATTCATCAGTCCTTTTCCATATATCTGCATATCCAGACTTTTTGTAGTTCAGCAACCCCATGACATAATTCAATGCCATTTGTCATTGAGTTGTATTATGTGAAGGTTTTAAAGCAACTACTACACTAATTAAGTTCTTAATATGTTCCCATCGTTTTCTTACTTTTTTTATGAAATTCAGCGCATTAATTATAACTTCAGATGCTCCAAGACTGTCTGACTTATGTTTAGCACAGACTTTGACAAAACATAAAAATATCAGGATGGGTTATATGACACAACTTGTACAAAATCAGCATAGGTTATATTGACACAACTTGTACAAAATATCTGCATAGGTTATATTGACACAACTTGTACAAAATATTTGCATAGGTTATGTTGACACAGTATATGCAAAACTCAGCATATCTTATGCTGACACAACATAACAGAAATTAGCCAAGTTTTGTTCATACAACAAGTAAAAAAAATCAGCATAGGTTATGTTGACACAACATGTACAAAAAATCAGCTTATGACACAATATATAAAAAAAATGAGGTTATGTTGTGTTTTCAGTTGTATCTAAATCAAATGACTGATGTTTATAGTGCAAGTGACATTTTCAGAACTGGTTAAATCACACCTGTTTGCACTGTGAACCTATGCAAAAAGTCAAGAGGTCAAACTCAATAAACATTTTATTTTTTGTTTGAGCTATTATGGTTCTTATTGTTGAATGTTGTGATATTTTTCATTGGTTAGTGTATATCCAGGAAGAATTAGAAATTAGAATGGCAAAGTGGTCTGAAGCAATGCCATCTCACTTCTGTCTGGTGGGTTGAGTCTAGGATTCATGGAATGTGGATATGTGAGAAAACTAGCTTCTCGTGGGTCAATGATTTCTGTTTCTTCCTCCACCATTAATACTGGCCGACATGTATAGCCTATCATGAGCTGAAAAATGACATTAAGCCCCACAACAGCAACAACTTTATAGAGCTCCATCTATAACAGGACTTCATGTGATTCCATCACACTTGTTTCTTTGAATTTTAATTTTTGAAGGAAAAGTAATTTTATACATTTTGATAATAAAGATTTATCTTCTTGAAATTGATGGGGTATCAGTTTTTACATAATTCTCCCCACCCCCACTGAATTCTTTTGATGTAAAAACCCTCTCTTGATATAATACACTTCATTATAATGTTATTCCCATTAGAACATGGTGCCACAATGGACTCTATGACCAAAATCATACCAATGTATAACAGTATGGATTAAAGGAAGACCTCATGAAGCTTGGTGCTATATCTATATTTCATTATCAGAATAGCATCATTTGACAAATTTTTATATTTTCCTCTTGACCATGGTTCAGTACATAATATGTGGTGCAGTGTATACTGCATTTTGGTGAGTGGGATCACTAATTAGAGTAATTACCAGGGTTGCCATCTTTATAATTCCTATGATTTGTATTATTATTTTCTTATGTGACTCAACTTTAAATAAGTATCTATTTTCTTTTTTAATATCCACAAGAAATTAGGAAATTTTTTTATTACAGAAAAATGTAATAATGGATAACATATTTGTCATAACAGACATATGGTGTAATTGTACAAATATGTTAATGTAATTTTGAGGTGAAATGTAACTTAATCCAATATTGTTATAAGAGATTGTGTGAAGTTTTAATTTTGGTGAATTTGAAATGATAATATTTCCTGTGATGATTGGATGTAAAAGACAGCTCTCAGTGGCATAAGCTCTTCTGCTTTGATGTACCAAAAAACAGCAAACTGAACCAAAATTGACAATCCCAAATATTGCATCTGAGCAAATTTTATTCCCTCCTTTCTTTCTGTAAAAATGCCATAAATGAGACACATGTGAGGTACATCTAATCAAATGTAAGGTATATCTAATGAAATAATCCAATGTAAGGTACATCTAATCAAATGTAAGGTCAATTAATGAAATAATCAAATCTAAGGTACATCTAATCAAATGTAAGGTATATCTAATGAAATAATCAAATATAAGGTACATCTAATCAAATGTAAGGTCAATTAATGAAATAATCAAATGTAAGGTACATCTAATCAAATGTTAGGTACATCTAATCAAATGTAAGGTACATCTAATCAAATGTAAGGTATATCTAATCAAATGTAAGGTACATCTAATCAAATGTTAGGTACATCTAATCAAATGTAAGGTACATCTAATCAAATGTAAGGTATATCTAATCAAATGTAAGGTACATCTAATCAAATGTTAGGTACATCTAATCAAATGTAAGGTACATCTAATCAAATGTAAGGTATATCTAATGAAATAATCAAATGTAAGGTACATCTAATCAAATGTAAGGTATATCTAATAAAATTATCAAATGTAAGGTACATCTAATCACATGTAAGGTATATCTAATGAAATAATTAAATATAAGGTACATCTAATCAAATGTAAGGTAAATCTAATGAAATAATCAAATGTAAGGTACATCTAATCAAATGTAAGGTAAATCTAATGAAATAATCAAATGTAAGGTGCATCTAATCAAATGTAAGGTAAATCTAATCAAATGTAAGGTACATCTAATCAAATGTAAGGTACATCTAATCAAATGTAAGGTACATCTAATCAAATAATCAAATATAAGGTATATCTAATCAAATGTAAGGTATATCTAATCAAATGTAAAGTACATCTAATCAAATGTAAGGTACATCTACTAAAATAATCAAATGTAAGGAATGTCAAATCAAACAATCAGATAAAAGGTATATCTAATAAAATAATCAAATGTTAGGTACATTTAATCAAATAATCAGATGAAAGGTACATGAAATCAAATGTAAGATAAATCAAATCAAATAAGATACATCTAATCAGATGTACATACATCAAATCAAATAAGCAAATGTAAAGTACATCTAATCAGATAATCAAATGTAGGATACATCTAATATTTTTTATAAAGTCACTCAAATCAGGAACTATTTATAGACCTTGTAATGGTTTATGATCTGATGTATTATTATTGTCCTTGTATTACTAGGGTAATTGCAGCATAATGGTATATTCTTGGCACTTTCAGGTAATTAAATCATAACCCAAGGGGATAAATTCTCTTCCATGTTTTTAATATTCTGTAAACTGCAACACTGGTTATATATCTCAACACTATCAAGCCACAGCTGCTCAGGGAATTGGGGAATATCAAATGTTTCTCATCTACAAAATTACATATCCATATAGTTAATTAGAAATTTTCAGGTCTAAACTGTGCATTAACAACAGTCTTCAACTTGGTACATTTATACCTTGGGGGTAATCTTGCCTTGTGGCCATGAAACCTTGCCAGAACATCATAATATTTTCTATTTGCCAAACACCAAGATTTTTATGAATTAGCAAAAATCATATATTTTTTCTTTATATGGTAGGAGCCATGATAGCTCAGTCTGTCAAGTGTCAGCTTTGTAATCCAAGCAGCACATGTTTGATACTGACTCAAGCCAGTCTGGGTTGACTTTGTGTGAACTTGGGAATAGCATAGTTCCATTTCCTCAGCAAAATGTAGCCAATCAAGTCTTGAAAGTGCACTTAAAACTGATACCAATCAATCAACCAATCAACCAACAAACAAACCAGCAAGCCAAAAAACAACCATCCAACCAACATTTATAATTGATACAAAATTTAGGCAAATAGTAAAAACTTTTAATTGGCTAGCAAAGCTTTTGACTTTTCCTGAGCTACAAGAGTCCCAGAGATAATTTTTCAGTCCATCTTGCCAAAACAAATTAAACACTCTGCAAGACTTTATTTTTATGTATTTGAATACATGTGCATGTATTTATTTGCATATCTATTAATAATAGTTAGACTCTTTTCATTAAGGAACCTATCCTGAAAGACCACCCCTTTTCTAAAACAATGGTCTCCCCTGACAGGTGGTCTCTCATATCATAACATTATATAATCAATAAATCTGTACATGGAGAACCTGGTCACTCTAGACAGGTAGTCTCTCAAAGCAGGTGGCTCTCAAGACAGGTTTTACTGTAGTATTTTGGTGTGCAGTCTTTCTACAACCTACTTGAGAACCTTTCCCTTGTATTGTTGCTTTTTTTATTCATGTGTAAATAGTTACAATCTGTTGATCAGTGAATCTGCCATTTATCCTTTTATATTTCTGTTTAAATAGTACATACATATTTATCTTCTTAGTGTTGATGAAGTTCTAAAGCTCATTTTTTTTTAAAAAAAAAGTGCATGTGCATCTATGTCTATAATAAGTCCTATCTGGATTTTTTGTTAATTATCACAATCTTAGTGGCAACTTAGTATTTTGTCTGATTTTTATTCATCTAGTCCTATCTTTATTTTAGAACCAGACACAAATCTATCTCCACAGTGAATCACTTTAGTACACCAGCTCTCATTGGTTTCTTGTTCACTAAGGTCTCCCTGCTCTCAAGAGAAACTTTTCATCTCAGTAATTTATCCACACATAATTTTATTAGAAAATTACTCATGCATATATCTCCATAGTAAATCACATGAGAGTCACAGTCTTCTTGGGCCTCTTGTTAATTATAAAAAATAATTCATCCTATTGTAGAAAGATGGAAGGAGGTTGAGGTGTGAACTGATACATAAAACACACAACAGATTAATCCTAATGTCATAATCTGGGGATCTTGAGGGTAAGGCCAGCCTCTCAAGGCTTAGATCAAAGGGAAACAGGGAACATAAGAAAGGTCTGAATAATTGTGATTTACTGTTATCATTTCAGCCAGATGAACTGGGTTTTGATAGTTCAAGATTTGGTTGCATTTGAAAGCACAAATTAGGACACCATTCCGATTCACAATGGAGTTGCTTTGTATTGTTACAATGGCTTGTATTTCTAGTTACTTCACATATCAGTCTAATGGTACCCTAATAGCAGGACATTAACAACATTTTATCAGGAAAGGTGGTATCAGATACAAAACAGTCCATGCCCTTGTCAGCCATTCAAGATTTGACTAAATTTATGCAATGTGCTTTACAGCCAAAGATGAAATGGTGTAAACAATTATTGCCTGACTCATCAAAGTAAGACAAACACAAGCAAGTAGTTGATATTTGTTCTCAGGGTTTTGGGGAAATTGTTTGATTGTTATTGAGGTAGTGTTTGAACTCCTGATGCATTGATATTAATTATAATGTTTGAACTTCTGATAAATGGACAATAACTATATTGCTTGAACTTCTGATAAATGGACATTAACTATAATGTTTAAACTCCTGGCAAATGGACATTAGCTGTAATGTTTGAACTGTTCAATGGATATAAACTATAGTGTTTGAACTCCTGTTGTTGTTATTGTTGTTGTTGTAGGGTTTAACATCATTCTTCAGTATAAGATTGATGGCCAGTATCAATGGTGGAGGAAGAACCCGAGAAAACCACAGAAAGAACTACTAACTCATGAGAAGCTACTGACAAGCTTTCTAACATACCAACATTGGCCAAATCTGAGACTTGAACCCATGCAGAAAGTATGAGATGACAGTGATTCATAACGGTGAGCACTTTAGACCACTTTGCCACTTGGGGACCCCAAACTCCTGTTGAATGGATGTCAGCTATAGTGTTTGAACTCCTGGTGAATGGATGTCTGCTCTAGTGTTTGAACTCTGGTTAATAGACATCAGCTGTGGTGTTTGAACTCCTTATGAATGGATGTCAGCTATAGTATTTTAACAATTGGTGAATGGATGTCAACTATCATGTTTGAACTACTGGTGAATGGATTTCAGTTGTAGAGTTTGAACTACTGGGTGAATGGGTATCAGCTGTAGTGTTCAAATTGCTGGTGAATGGGTATCAGCTGTAGTGTTCAAATGCTGGTGAAAGGGTGTCAGCTGTAGTTTTCATATTGCTGGAGAATGGGTGTCAGCTGTAATGTTCAAATTGCTGATGAATGGGTGCCAGCTGGCTGCAGTGTTCAAATTGCTGGTGAATGGGTGTCAGCTGTAGTGTTCATATTACTGGTGAATGGATGTCAGCTGTAGTTTTCACATTGCTGGTGAATGGGTGTCAGCTGTAGTGTTCAAATTGCAGATGGATGGGTGTCAACTGTAGTGTTCAAATTGCTGGTGAATGGGTGTCAGCTGTAATGTTCAAATTGCTGATGAATGGGTGTCAGCTGTAGTGTTCAAATTGCTGGTGAATGGGTGTCAACTGTAGTGTTCAAATTGCTGGTGAATGGATGTCAGCTGTAGTGTTCAAATTGCTGGTGAATGGGTGCCAGCTGTAGTGTTCAAATTGCTGGTGAATGGGTGTCAGCTGTAATGTTCAAATTGCTGGTGAATGGATGTCAGCTGTAGTGTTCAAATTGCTGATGAATGGATGTTAGCTAACCCCTTCAAATAACAGAATTCTCTTCAGACTTTTCCTTATATCTACTCAAAGACATTTTTCATTCTTAAACATTTCCCAGTGATTGAAAAATGATTCATTGTGAATATTTCATTAATATTATAGTCAAAATATTCAAATGGTAGAGTTCAGTTGTTATGCATGTTACATAACACCTGCTTATTAGTTAAGTATAACTACAAACAATGGTAGACCAAGATCTGCTATGCATAATGCACTGGCACTTCACTTTTTATGGGTTTTTTAAAATTTTATTTTACTTATTGCTCCTAACAAACTTCAATATAGGATGATAGATCTGGATATGTGACAGCTTATAAGCTAGTATATACAGTAATTACTCTGTTTTACCAGCATACTGATTAGGCATTTCCTGATCACCTGATTAGACAACAATTCATCCCTAGCTGATTGAATTGGAAGCCAAATGCCGTTAGAAATGCCGATTCACAGATGCCACTTCTGGTCACTGAGTACAGTAATTTACCAAGCAATGCCTTGATATTGTGACTGTATATTCAGGAACTGCATATTCAGGTATTGATTGTTCCAATATTCTGACTTTGATTTAGTTATTGCTTCTTTTTATGTACAGCATGGATGTCCTCTTGATGTATTTTTTTTTCAGTTACAATATATAAGAATTACTGTTAGCTTCACATAAGGTTTGGTTTTTAAATAGTGATCTGTGGAACTGCATGATTTAATTATTCAAAGCTGAATAGAAAAAAATCCAGCAGTTTGTGATCTATTTGTTACCACTACTTTTCCAAAACTACTTGAAGGATTGCCATGTAACTTCACACACATTTATCCCATGGTCCTAAAATGAAAATGGTGCTGCTCAGACACCTAAAATGGCCATCTGAAAAAAATCTTGTAATCCTGAATGAATGGTCAAACCAAAGACTTATAATAATAGTACTAAAAGCTGCCTCAAAAAGCACAGGAGGTTAGTGTTAGGACTGGTCAGCCAAGTGTCAGGATAATGTGACCTGGTGGGACATTAGGCTGTATGTATGCATCGTGATGCTAGACATCACTATAAACTATCACACTGCAGACATTGTAGCGATATACTCAAATATTGTGTTATAATGAGGTAGAACTGTAACAGTTGTATAAATTACCAAGGATCTATTGTACAGCGAAATAATTTCAGTAAGAACAAAAAGTTTTTACAAAGGGAATGTGATCCAAGACTGTTACAGGATATGTAGCTTTATACTTATGGATTTTGATATACTCAAATATTGTGTTATAATGAGGTAGAACTGTAACAGTTGTATAAATTACCAAGGATCTATTGTACAGCGAAATAATTTCAGTAAGAACAAAAAGTTTTTACAAAGGGAATGTGATCCAAGACTGTTACAGGATATGTAGCTTTATACTTATGGATTTTGATATACTCAAATATTGTGTTATAATGAGGTAGAACTGTAACAGTTGTATAAATTACCAAGGATCTATTGTACAGCGAAATAATTTCAGTAAGAACAAAAAGTTTTTACAAAGGGAATGTGATCCAAGACTGTTACAGGATATGTAGCTTTATACTTATGGATTTTTATAGTGAGAGACCACTGTTGAATATAAACTATCTGATTTGTATTGGGACAAGAAAATGGTTTTGTCACATTTAAGAGTATAGATAACTGAGTCTTTATTTTTATTTATCACACAATTGTCACCTTTATTATCATCATGATGTCTTATACTTAAAACCCTTGGTTATGTTATTAAATCACTATAGTCACAAAGCAACATTATTGAATAATGCAAGGTCATTAACATACATGGAATTTCAAACCTGTCAGGAAATCTGTGTATCTAACTAAACAATAAAATAATACAATTTAGGCTCTTCATGTTGTTGTTGTCGGGTTTAATGCCATTTTTCAGCACAAGATAGGCTATATATGATTGCCAGTAGCATTGGTGGAGGAAGAACCTTGGTAAACCCTGGAAAGAACCACTGATCCATGAGAAGCTTCTAGCATGTTTTGTCACATACCCACATTTGTTGAACCCGAGACTTGAACCCAGGCAGAGAGAGGTGAAATGGCAATGATCCATAATGGTGAGTGCTTTAGACCACTCAGCCACTCAAGGCTCCCCTAAGATCTTCAACTTGGTGTTATAAATTTCATATCAAATGGCATATAATCTTATTTAACATAGTGTCATAAATTTAATACCAAATGATATATGATATTCAACTTAGTGTTATAAATTTCATATCAAATAAACAGAGCATCCTGGTATGAGGGACTTCTGTCATATAAAAAGAGCTCTCAACAGAAACTATCATCTTGACTGAGATTTCTTGGCTACTTATGTATTTGGCTATTAGGTACATGTTTGCCAGGTGAGTGATCTCATGCCCAGTTGGGCCTCATGTTGATAGACTGGTCTACAAGAGATTCTTCACTTCTAATCAGGGGTAATTCTGAGTTGAAACAAGTGTTCTTGGACTGAACATCTGATTACCCAACACAGAAAAATTTAAATAACTACCTTCAATTATTCTACATGCATTATCAGATAGAGAATAATAATTTTCTTTCATACATTCTAAGGGAGAATGGCAGAGTTAAAACACACATCTAAACTTCTTCTCTGGAAGCCACTGTTGACTTCATTTCATTACAAAATACAACTTTACTTAATCTTTTTTCCAGCCTAGATCATAAATTACAAGATGTAGCCAATTATGAGAACAATCCATCAGTCCTTGATTTTTTTAAAAAATAAGTTTCACACTACCTCCTTCTCAAAGGTTTATCATTATTCCTTTAGATGGTGCCAATTTTAGGTCCAATTTGATAATTCAAATCTATTGCTGGTAACATTTGGACTACCCTGCATCTCCAAGTATGTTAGATTAAATGAAGCATTCAAAGTAGAGAGCTTAAACAGATTCCATTACCTGTAAATTTACTTTATCATTATCTTTATTATTTCCCAAAGCAACCAATAATATACACTAGTAAAATAAAATAAAATAAACTCAGTTTGGTTTTGTGGCACAGCAACACAAGTAGTTTCTATTGCCATAGCAATGGCAGTAATGTACCTTGCCAAATGCACCTCAATAGCTGTTCCAGCTGATTCAATGTTAGGATTCAAACTTGCACCTGTTTGGGCTCAAGCCTGGCATGCTAACCACTGAGTCACAGCATCTCCAAGTGTTATTATTGCCTGTTATGGTATCATTATGAAGTATCATTATGTAATTACTTATCTCCATTACTGCTTAAATCACTTCAGTGGAGAAATGAAATATATAGTGGACAGTATTATTATCATTGTAGCTATCTTTCTTCAATAGGTTTGTCATGGTTCAGTTTAGAGTTCTTTCAGGTGCTGTAGAGTGGTTTGTTATGGTTTAGGTGATGGTTATTTATGTACCTGTAGAGTGGCTTGTTATGGTTTAGATGAGGGTTATTTATGTACTTGTAGAGTGGTTTGTTATGGTTTAGGTGATGGTTATTTATGTACTTAGAGTGGTTTGTTATGGTTTAGGTGATGGTTATTTATGTACTTGTAGAGTGGTTTGTTATGGTTTAGGTGATGGTTATTTATGTACTTGTAGAGTGGTTTGTTATGGTTTAGGTGAGAGTTATTTATGTATTTGTAGAGTGGTTTGTTATGGTTTAGGTGAGGGTTCTTCATGTACTCAAGTGGTTTGTTATGGTTTAGTTGAGGGTTCTTAATCTACTTGTTGAGTGGTTTGTTATGGTTTAGGTGAGAGGAAGTCAGTGCTTGTATTGAGTTGTTAAGTTCAGGTTAGAGTTCATGTGATTTTAGCAGTGTTCTTCAAGGTTCATGTACTTATAGAGAACTGCTGTGGTTCAGCATTTAGCATGCCAGACCAGGAATTAGTGGATTGTGAGTTCAAATCCTGTTGCTACAAGACTGGGACATCTTGCTCTGGTATTTCCATGGGTAAGAAACCATGCTTTCGTTGCCTGAGCACCAAATAGTCTTTAATGTGCTAATGTGCCATTCAGTTAATCAGTTAGCCATATGCATATTCAGTGAAAATTGTCTTTTAAAGAGCACTGTAATGAGAGACCACCTGTCTTGTGAGATATAATTCATATTGTATGGATTTAAAGATGATTTGTTGACCTGTCATGGGAGACCACCTGTGTTTAGTGACTATTCTTTTGTGCAGATGAAGTGATATTTCAAGAAAGTTTAACCTGTATTTCATTAACTACATTGATGCTGTTGATACTTGTTGTTTTTGAGTTAATATTTTCAAATGATATCTACTTGCTCACCCCTTTTTTTTGCATGGGGTTAAGGTCAAAGTTTTGTTCATTTGTTCAGCTCAGTTTGACATCTGGTCATCAGAAAGTAACAGTTGTATGTTAGCCATTGTGACTTCTCTCTCATAGATTACAAAAATATACTTGAAAGTGTTCCTAACTTAAGCCACATGATCATGTGACATGCTCACTTAACACTAAGCATCTTGTGTAATTGCTTAAACTGCCAATGAAGGAATAAGTCATGGCAGAAAGTGCAAAATGTCATCAGGCATTCTCAGTTTAACAGGAAAGTTGAAAGGAATTTGACAAAATAAACAGAGACAGAGTTCTTTGGTCCCTACTAAGAAATTAGAAAGAGTGAAATTAAAAAATTGTTTTGTCAGTCATATTCTAAAATGTAGGAGAGGAGGGGATAGGAGGGGGAAGGGGAAGTGGAACTGTAATGGATGTATAATTATATGTACAGCAAGCTGTTTGTACCCAGATTTTATTTGACAAGGTGGTTTGCACCATGATTAAAAATTATTCATATTTGAAATAATGTTGTTACAAGTTTTATGACATTTATAACATTGATTCCATAACATGCCTTGGATTTTAAATGAAAATATTAAATATTCAAAAATTATTTATGTCTTTCATACTTTCATACTTATTTTAAACTTGTGGTTATTACTCACACCTGTGTTATCCCCTTCTAGAAAGGCCACCCCTGTTATATGCTCACCTGCCTGTTTCAGAATGGGAGGCATTATAAGTGGGAGATCTGTATGTTGAAATAATGAATTACATTTGCCTATTGAAATATGGATTACATTTGCCAATTGAAATATGGATTACATTTGCCAATTGAAATATGGATTACATTTGCCAATTGAAATAATGAATTACATTTGCCTATTGAAATAAGGGATTACATTTGCTAATTGAAATATGGATTACATTTGCCAATTGAAATATGGATTACATTTGCCAGTTGAAATATGGATTACATTTGCCTATCAGCAAATGGGGACAGATGTGTCAGCAAGTAAATGGTATTTTCTAACCCAGAACTGACCTTGTGGTTATCAGCAAAAGCTGTTCCAGTTCATTAGGTTGAAGTCTATTGAAGGGGAAAGATTACCATGCTGGGAGGGACAGTGGCTGGCTATTCCTACAGTCAGTCTTACCATTAAGATTAATAATGCACAAATTGTTGAAATTAATAATATTTCAAACATTGAGATTTTTTTTCTTTTTTGTATTTAATGTAATTCAGATTCATTTTTTAGGTATACATGTATATATAATTAATCAGACATATGTACACCTTACTGGTGATTTTGATTTAGATATAATAAATTTGTAATTGTAAACAATGTTATTTTTATGTTTTTGTGAGTTGGATACAGTCATGATACATGTATGCAAGTGAGATAGAGCTCTGCTCAATATTGATTTTGTTATATCTCCATTTTGAGTATATACAGTATGTACTCACTTATAAGACAAGGCCAGCTGCAAATAACATAGACACTGATTTGCTCTTGCATAATGTGCTGGCAGATCAGGGTCTGTGTTGTGCTACTGACTCCTAACAAACTGTATATAGTCAAAACTGTGGGCTCAGTATGTAACAGCAATTCTGGATGTGCACAGTCGGCAACTGGATCCAACTTGTGAGTGTAGATGTTAGATTCTATTATCACTCCATGAATCACACACACACACACACACACACACACACACATGCACACACACACATTCCATGAATCACACACACATACATTCCATGAATCACACACACACTCCATGAATCACACACATACATACACACACATACTCCATGATGAATCACACACACATACATTCCATGAATCACACAAACACACACATACATTCCATGAATCACACACATACACTCCATGAATCACACACATACATACATTCACACACAATCCATGATGAATCACCCACCACACACATACATTCCATGAATCACACACATACACTCCATGAATCACACACATACATACATACATACACACACACTCCATGATGAATCACACACACACTCTCCATGAATCACACACACACACATACATTCCATGATCCACACACACACTCCATGAAGCACACACATACACACACACTCCATGATGAATCACACACACATACATTCCATGAATCACACACACACACACTCCATGAATCACACACACACACACATACATTCCATGAACCACACACACACTCCATGAAGCACACACATACACACACACTCCATGATGAATCACACACATACATTCCATGAATCACACACACACACACTCCATGAATCACACACACACACACTCCATGAAGCACACACATACACACACACTCCATGATGAATATCACACACACACACACACACTCCATGAATGTGCCCCATCTTTATACACCTCATATATCCCTATTTATATGTTTACCATCTTTAAGCACTGTCAAGTCAAACTGCAAACAACAAACATCCTGATCAGCATAATGCACATGCAGATCAGGGTCTGTGTTATTTCTTCTACTGATTGCTCCTCCTAACAAACTGCAAAAAACCCAGATCTGCTGGCTCATGTGATGGCAGATCAGGGTCTGTGTTATTTCTTCTACTGATTGCTCCTCCTAACAAACTGCAAAAAACCCAGATCTGCTGGCTCATGTGATGGCAGATCAGGGTCTGTGTTATTTCTTCTACTGATTGCTCCTCCTAACAAACTGCAAAAAACCCAGATCTGCTGGCTCATGTGATGGCAGATCAGGGTCTGTGTTATTTCTTCTACTGATTGCTCCTCCTAACAAACTGCAAAAAACCCAGATCTGCTGGCTCATGTGATGGCAGATCATGGTCTGTGTTATTTCTTCTACTGATTGCTCCTCCTAACAAACTGCAAAAAACCCAGATCTGCTGGCTCATGTGATGGCAGATCAGGGTCTGTGTTATTTCTTCTACTGATTGCTCCTCCTAACAAACTGCAAAAAACCCAGATCTGCTGGCTCATGTGATGGCAGATCAGGGTCTGTGTTATTTCTTCTACTGATTTCTCCTCCTAACAAACTGCAAAAAAACCAGATCTGCTGGCTCATGTGATGGCAGATCAGGGTCTGTGTTATTTCTTCTACTGATTTCTCCTCCTAACAAACTGCAAAAAAACCAGATCTGCTGGCTCATGTGATGGCAGATCAGGGTCTGTTATTTCTTCTACTGATTGCTCCTCCTAACAAACTGCAAAAAACCCAGATCTGCTGGCTCATGTGATGGCAGATCAGGGTCTGTGTTATTTCTTCTACTGATTGCTCCTCCTAACAAACTGCAAAAAACCCAGATCTGCTGGCTCATGTGATGGCAGATCAGGGTCTGTGTTATTTCTTCTACTGATTGCTCCTCCTAACAAACTGCAAAAAACACAGATCTGCTGGCTCATGTGATGGCAGATCAGGGTCTGTGTTATTTCTTCTACTGATTTCTCCTCCTAACAAACTGCAAAAAAACCAGATCTGCTGGCTCATGTGATGGCAGATCAGGGTCTGTGTTATTTCTTCTACTGATTTCTCCTCCTAACAAACTGCAAAAAAACCAGATCTGCTGGCTCATGTGATGGCAGATCAGGGTCTGTTATTTCTTCTACTGATTGCTCCTCCTAACAAACTGCAAAAAACCCAGATCTGCTGGCTCATGTGATGGCAGATCAGGGTCTGTGTTATTTCTTCTACTGATTGCTCCTCCTAACAAACTGCAAAAAACCCAGATCTGCTGGCTCATGTGATGGCAGATCAGGGTCTGTGTTATTTCTTCTACTGATTTCTCCTCCTAACAAACTGCAAAAAAACCAGATCTGCTGGCTCATGTGATGGCAGATCAGGGTCTGTGTTATTTCTTCTACTGATTTCTCCTCCTAACAAACTGCAAAAAACCGAGATCTGCTGGCTCATGTGATGGCAGATCAGGGTCTGTTATTTCTTCTACTGATTTCTCCTCCTAACAAACTGCAAAAAACCCAGATCTGCTGGCTCATGTGATGGCAGATCAGGGTCTGTGTTATTTCTTCTACTGATTTCTCCTCCTAACAAACTGAAAAAAACCCAGATCTGCTGGCTCATGTGATGGCAGATCAGGGTCTGTGTTATTTCTTCTACTGATTTCTCCTCCTAACAAACTGCAAAAAACCAGATCTGCTGGCTCATGGGATGGCAGATCAGGGTCTGTTATTTCTTCTACTGATTTCTCCTCCTAACAAACTGCAAAAAACCCAGATCTGCTGGCTTATGTGATGGCAGATCAGGGTCTGTGTTATTTCTTCTACTGATTTCTCCTCCTAACAAACTGAAAAAAACCCAGATCTGCTGGCTCATGTGATGGCAGATCAGGGTCTGTGTTATTTCTTCTACTGATTTCTCCTCCTAACAAACTGCAAAAAAACCAGATCTGCTGGCTCATGGGATGGCAGTTCAGGGTCTGTGTTATTTCTTCTACTGATTTCTCCTCCTAACAAACTGCAAAAAACCCAGATCTGCTGGCTCGTGTGATGGCAGATCTGGGTTTGTGCAATTTGAAAGTTGGGTTCATCTTATAAGTGAGCATATAAATTCATATTTACTGCTGGTTCTTGTTAATAAATTTTTCCCTCTTGCCTACAAATAAGCCAAAGTCTTTCTAACAGATCAAATTCTGCATCTCCACACATCCTGTTAAACCTGTCAGAACCAATCATTTAAGATTGAAAGCAATGGATGTAACCTCTCTCTCAATGCTGGCAGAGGTTTCTCAATTATTCAGGTAAATTGTATCAGGTACAAGCAAATTTTTACAGCTGTGCTGATAATGCAACGGAACTGAAAGAACTGAGCTTAGTTTCAACAAAGTAGGTTGTTATTTCACATTAAATTCCAACCTTCAATTCTTCTACCACAGCAACTGTTCATTTAATTGCATTTGTGTGCATATAGTTGCAAGAAGACACACAGGGACCTGGATAATGTAGAACTGAAAGAACTGAGCTTAGTTTCAACAAAGTAGGTTGTTATTTCACATTAAATTCCAACCTTCAATTCTTCTACCACAGCAACTGTTCATTTAATTGCATTTGTGTGCATATAGTTGCAAGAAGACACACAGGGACCTGGATAATGTAGAAGACACATAGGGATAATACAGTAGAAATGCCCTTCCCTGTTTGTGATTCTGGATATTACACTAGTTCCACCCTGAAAGACTTGTCTTATTATTAGTTCTACCCTCAAGGACGTTTCTCATTACAAGTTCCACCCTCAAGAACTTGTCTCATTACGAGTTCCACTCTCAAAGACTTGTATCAATATGAGTTCCACCCTCAAGAACTTGTCTCATGAGTTCCACTTGCAGGGACTTGTCTCATCAATAGTTCAACTCTTAAAGACTTGTCTCAAAGAAGAAGAGGTACCTATTGCAGGAAGGTCAAATGGTAGAGAAATGGAGTCCTTGGTTTAAATTCCAGTTTGGTACTGCATCTGTCCATTATGATACAGAGCACAATGGGCTAAGACCTATTTTCTCATTTACATCTGACATGATATTTTGTGTGCACATTATGGCCCAACCATGGTTTTAATAATCCTCAGTATTAAGTTGCTTCATTTACAGTGTGGTACACTTTATGGCTGTGTTGAACCACATTGTAATGAGGGATCACTTTAGTTGCCATGGTCAACCAGCCAGTCAGATTCTGATAGGGACCAGCTACTGTTTACAACAGCTTAGTTAAGACTGATCCTGTGTAAAATCTAATATATTGTACAATGGATTCTGGACTTGGGGCCTTTAATCCACCATATGATTCAGACCTCAAAACAAATTTGAGTTTGGGTCCATAATCTACCATACCAGTGATGTCCAACCTTTTTGACACCATGGGACACTGAATAATTTTTCTTGAAGCCGAGGGCTGCAGCATGAAATAAATGTAGGCCATTAACTTTTTTTTTAACATAAATGCACAAAAGTTGCTAGAACTCTGGCTGGCCATTTAAAATCAGCCTATTGACTGCACTACACCATTAAAGCTCCTAAACAAAGCATAGTATGGATCTTTGATCCACTACACCATTCAAACCTCAAAAATCCACTACACCATTCAAACCTCTAAAATCCACTACACCATTCAAACCTCAAAAATCCACTACACCATTCAAACCTCTAAAATCCACTACACCATTCAAACCTCAAAAATCCACTACACCATTCAAACCTTTAAAATCCACTACACCATTCAAACCTCAAAAATCCACTACACCATTCAAACCTCAAAAATCCACTACACCATTCAAACCTCTAAAATCCACTACACCATTCAAACCTCTAAAATCCACTACACCATTCAAACCTCTAAAATCCACTACACCATTGAAACCTCTAAAATCCACTACACCCTTGAAATCTCTAAACACAGCATAGTCTTTAATCCACTACACAATTCAAACCTCCAAACATAACATAGTCTGGGTCTCTTTTCAACTTTGCCAATCAAAATTCTAAAACATTGAAATTAAGTCTTTAATCCAACAAACCATTTAGACTAACAAAGGCTTTGGAGGAGAATGGACCTTTAATATTTCACACCAGTCAGACCTCTTTAAGGCAATAAAGTCTGGGCTTTTTAATTGCCACATGATTTAAAACACTAAAGGCAGCAAGCAGAGTCTGGGCCTTTAATACACCATACCAATGAGAATTTGATTAGAGAAATGGAGTCCTTGGTTAAATCCCAGTTTGGTAATGCATCTGTCCATTATGATACAGAACACACAGGGCTAAGACCACTGGGACTGGCCCACAACATTCAGACCACAAGACACAGTAGGGTTTGGGCTTTTTTTACACCATCTCACCTTTGTCTGCATAAGTTCGAGTCAGTGAGAAAGCCTGCCAGTAGCTTCTCATGGGTCGGTGGTTCTTCCGGGGTTTTTTTCCAGGGTTCTTCCTCCACCATTAATACTGGCCATCATGTATCTTGTGCTGAAAAATGGCATTAAACCCCACAACAACAACCATACCACTGGGACAGTCCCACACCATTCAGACCACAAGACACAGTAGGATTTGGGCCTTTAATACACCATACCACTGGGACTGTCCCACACCATTCAGAGCACAAGACACAGTAGGATTTTTGGGGCCTTTAATACACCATACCACTTGGACTGCCCCACACCATTCAGACCACAAGACACAATAAGATTTGGGCATTTAATAAACCATACCACTGGGACTGTCCCACACCATTCAGACCACAAGACACGGTAGGATTTGGGCCTTTAATACACCATACCACTTGGACTGCCCCATACCATTCAGACCACAAGACACAATAAGATTTGGGCATTTAATAAACCATACTACTGGGACTGTCCCACACCATTCAGACCACAAGACTCAATAGGATTTGAGCCTTTAATACACCATACCACTGGGAATGTCCCACACCATTCAGACCACAAGACACAGTATGATTTGGGCCTTTAATACACCATACTAATGGGAATGTCCCACACCATTCAGACCACAAGATACAGTAGGATTTGGGCCTTTAATATACCATACCATTGGGACTGTCCCACACCAATCATTCCACAAGACACAGTAGGATTTTAGCCTTTAATAAACCACACAATTCAGACTTATAATCATAGAGGAATTTGGGCCTTTAATAAAATACACAATTCAGACTTATAATTCAAGTAGCGTTTAGGCCTTTAATAAAATACACAATTCTGACTTATAATCACAGTGGAGTTTGGGCCTTTAATAAAATACACAATTCAGACTTTTAATTAAAGTAGAGTTTAGGCCTTTAATAAAATACACAATTCAGACTTTTAATTAAAGTAGAGTTTAGGCCTTTAATAAAATACACAATTCAGACTTATAATCACAATGGAGTTTGGGTCTTTAATAAAATACACAATTCAGACTTATAATCACAGAGTAGTTTGGGCCTTTAATAAAATACACCAGTCAGAATTAATATCACAGTGGAGTTTGGGCCTTTAATAAAATACACAATTCAGACTTATAATCACAATGGAGTTTAGGCCTTTAATAAAATACACAATTCAGACTTATAATCACAGTAGAGTTTAGGCCTTTAATAAAATACACAATTCAGACTTATAATTAAAGTAGAGTTTAGGCCTTTACAAAAACACAAGTCAGACTTATAATCACAGTGGAATTTGGGACTTTAATAAAATGCACAAGTCAGACTTATAATCACAGTGGAATTTGGGACTTTTAATAAAATACACAATTCAAACTTATAATCACAGTAGAGTTTAGGTCTTTAATAAAATACACAATTCAGACTTATAATCTCAGTGGAGTTTAGGCCTTTAAAAAAAACACAAGTCAGACTTATAATCACAGTGGAATTTGGGACTTTAATAAAATACACAAGTCAGACTTATAATCACAGTGGAATTTGGGACTTTAATAAAATACACAATTTAGACCTGTAAAATAGCAAGTTTGGGCTTTTTATAAATCAAATGGTTCAGGCTTATAAACATAATGCAATTGGCACCTTTAATAAACCACAATTCAGGCCTATCAGGACACTGGAGGTTGCACCTTTAATTAATACACAGATCAGACCAATTAACACAGCATAGTTGAGGCCTTAATTAACCATACAATTAAGACCTATAAACACAGTGGAGTTTAGAGCCTTTTAAAAAAAAACACAATTCAGACTTATGACCTGCATTCATTGATTGTAGAAGTCGAATTCAGCTTACAATTTTTTTTTATTGACATGATGGCACTACCTATTTGAATAAAGGGAAATAACTGAGCTGAATCCCACATTAGCCTATAGGCATAGCTGTGCCTAACCATCAACATATCAATTCCTTTAAAACTAAATTTTTTTCTGATAAAAATTTTATTATATAAATATTTTAATAGCACTTATTGGCAAAATTACCAAGTGTGAACATGATCAGTTGGTATACATTTTAGAGAAAACTGAATAGATTTCAGTCTGTGACCCAGTTGTTAGTGTGCCAGATTTGTGATTGAAAGTATTGGTTTGAATCCTAACATTGGAACAGCCCTTGTTGGATGAGTGTGATAAAGGGCAAGGGACTTAACTCTAATTGCCTTGCCACTGAATAACCTAATTGTGTTGTTGTGCCGCCATAAAGCAAACACTACTGCTTTGCAAATCATGCACTAACATGTCCTTTCCAGTCCTCCAGTTTGGTTCCAAAATTTACCAGTTGTAATAAACCTACCCTTGACTTTTGGATATATTAAAGAGGCTGGCCTGGTTTTATCACATGATAAATTCTGATCTTTGAACTTATTTTTGTGGAGGAAATTATGTTGGGACATTTTGTATAATTCCTTTTTGATTTAGATAATAGAACACTGTAGCAAATTCTTACAATCTAATTCTACATAGTCTGCATCTTATTGCTCAATCATTGAGCTTGATAAACCTGGTCATGCTTTGAGTCACATTATTTTTATTGCCTTGGAAGGTATAAGAGGAACAACTCTGCAAAAATTCTTTATTAGTTTTAAATAAGAGTTGCTTCCCATGTTATGGCATTTGGTTGTCAAAGGAAGACCAATTTTGTTTGAAAAAGCAAAGAGACACTACTAAATTGTTTTTGTCTTTAATATTGTGTTTGTATAGCATGTATTTTTAGACATGAACTTTATTGGTCCACACAGGTAAAGTGCCTTAATAAAGATATACAGTTTTGTTTTGATGTTTGATGACATAGCAACACAAGTAGGCTACAGGTACTTGGAGTAAAATGCAGTGCCAAAAGAAAATGACAAGTTAGCCAATCCAAATCCAGCATTCTAAACACTAAGCTATTGTGGATCCTGCTCATATTGCCTCCCACAACATTTAGTTGAGTACATTGGGCCTAGTCTGCTGCATCCTTAAGTCTGCCAGAGTTAGGGGCGGTTGGGTTGGGTTTATAAAAAAAAACATGTTTATTTTGAAGCTAGATTGATACACTGTATGTCATGGGGCAAACATAAGAGTCACTATTGAAATTACATATATAAAAATGAATTACCCATGGTCCCACATTAAGGGCACTGGTATAATCTTTGAATGTTTTACATACAAACATGAATTACCCATGATCCCATATTAAGGGTACTGGTATTTTATTTGAAATGGCATGTACAACATCCATGGTCCCAGGGTTTTGTTATGATCTGTTTGCAACATGTACCTCACCTTATCCTGGTCAAGCCATAATTAAAATAGAATCAAGAATTTGCATTTATACATACATTCTACTTAGAATTATCAATCACTTTCCATAACATATGTTATCTTATAATGCTGTTACACTGTTACATTCTACTTAGAATTATCAATCACTTTCCATAACATATAACATATGTTATCTTATAATGCTGTTACACTGTTACATTCTACTTAGAATTATCAATCACTTTCCATAACATATGTTATCTTATAATGCTGTTACACTGTAATGAATTTTTATCATGTAGCAAAAACCTTGGTTGAAATATGTTATAACTCTAACACTATTAAAAATGTAACATGTGTGCTTAATATGTAACTCCTGTTTCTGTGTGATAAAGATATTGTATTAATTTGTATTGCATGCAAAATTTACTGTATAATATAATGCAACTGTAAACAGCAGGGAACAAAGGGAAAAGTCTTATTTCCATCTGTTACATAAATTGACGGCTATCTTTTCCATTAATGAGCTTGTACAGTTTATTCACTAGTAAAAACTTTGAAACAATTTTAATTTTTTGCATAAAACTGCAAACTTTGCTCCCATAGAACAGAAATGAATTCACAGTAAATTAAACCATTATTGCTATAGTTATGAAATATGTACATTTGGAGATGGGTGGATGGGAATGGACTTTACTTATTGATAGTCAAACAGTGTTGACCAAGGTCTGCAATGATAAATATTGTTTAGTATTTAACTGCAAGATTAATGTCTAAAGGGGCTTATATGTTAATAAACAATTAAATGTAAATAAAGGAAATAATAACTTACTGTTTACAGAGAAATCTTGGTTATTGCAGCTAAACTTGTGCCTCTGTATTTGATCATTTGCAATGGTTTAAGTATGGTTAGTGTCAAATATATTAATTTAATATAGATAAAATATTTGGGTTCACTTTTCCATTCCTTTAAACTTTAAGGTTGATGAAGTGTCCTACAGTTAATAAGGTTGATGAAGTGTCTTACAGTTAATAAGGTTGATCAAGTGTCCTACAGTTAATAAGGTTGATCAAGTGTCCTACAGTTAAAAAGGTTGATCAAGTGTCCTACAGTTAATAAGGTTGATCAGGTGTCCTACAGTTCAGTGATAAGAAAACACAGATAGACTAATATCAGTTTTAGAAAGTAGATGAATAATTTGCATATTGCTAAAAACTGCCTTGACATGTTAGAGTAAAATTTTATCGAAATATTTTTTACTGTTTATTAGGTCACTGACAATGATGCATAAATACCTTAAAATTTCTTGTACAGAGAACAATTTCACAGCAAAGTTTACATATTTAAGATTAAATTCATTAATATTTTTAGTATTTTGTCTTCTGATGTCCCCTCCAAAAATACTAACATGTGTAAAATTAATACAATACACAATTCAAAAATTGTGCTTGAATGATGAATGTGACAGCAGCAGCCATGTTATATGGTCATACTGTAAGGACTCACTTGCAAGCAGAGTCCAACTACAACCATGTTATATGGTCATACTGTAAGGACTCACTTGCAAGCAGAGTCCAACTACAGCCATCATAGATCCTGATCTATCAAGCATAATGCACATGCAGATCAGGGTCTATGTTCTTTGTAACACTGATTACTCCTAACTGCACAGACCCAGATTTGCTGGAGCATTATGTGACTTATGTGACAGCAGATCTGGGTCTGTGCAGTTTGAAGATGGACTCATCTTATAAGTGAGTATATATGGTACCTGCTAGAATATATGTGCCATGGAGAAAGTTTTACACTTCAATCCCAGATATTTGTGTTTTGATAAACATGATTTTCAGTAATCTTAGAAACAAGAACCAAACAAATGGAGATGGAGAGAGACCATTCTTTACAAGCAGGATTTATGCCATAACAAGTAACCTGTAATAACAGTCTTATGATCTTTGGGACATTTTATTCATTTAATTATCATAGAGGTAATTAAATGAAAAGGTGGTCAAAGATGTACAACTATCATTCCATAGATTATTTCATTGGCTGATGAAAACTAGGGGGATACCATATTAAATCTTTTGAACACCTCTGTGTAAGAACCCGTTAGCAGACCTGCCATCCCTTAAGATTTTACTTAAAGTCTTACAGCAGTTACTCAGACTCACAGAATAATAGAAAAATTATGAAATTATTATTGTAGTCAGATCTGAATACTGGCTTGTCCACTGTTTGGTCCAGATCTTTAGCTTATGTGGAGTTGGTTGTTGTTGTTGTTGTTGGGCTTAATGCCATTTTTCAGCACACGATAGGCTATTCATGGAGTTGGTAGGAATCCAGACAAACTTCATAGAGGAGTTGGTAGGAATCCAGACAAACTTCATAGGAGCATCAAAGTTTAATGGGACCATTGTGTCTGCATGAAAAAGCTTTTACTTAGCAGTATCTAGAAATGGCATCCAGCATATGAAAGTATTTAATGTGAACAGTGACAATGTATATTCAATTAGCATATAAGTATAAAATGGAATAATTAGGTCCTTGGGAAAAAGTGTGAAAGGCAATAATTATGTTTATTGAAAATGATGTCATCTTCATATTTGTGTCTCATTACAGGAGAAATAATTGCTGTTTCAGTATGAAACCAAAAAAGAACCCCAGTTGAGAAATCTAACAAAAAACCTTTGAGCTCCATAGGGTTTAGAACTGCAGTTTCCAAAACTGTACCATATGTAATTAAGTTCAGATTAACTGTACTGGAAGTAAAATAAGTTCATTATAACTGTACTAAAAGTAATTAAGGTCTATGTGTACTTCGAACTGTTAGTTGAACATAATATTTGCTGTCTCTGCATTTGTCTCAGCTCATACTTAGTACTTACTAAATGGATGTTTTTCAAGTCAACCACAACAGTACATGATATTACTTACATCTTACTGAATCTTTATCACTTGTAGAGAAATACCGACCACCTTATCAAGAAGCATTTGTTAAGTTTTCATGTCTGCATTAGACATTGCAAACATAATATACACAAAGGGGCACAACCCAGTTCATTTGAAGTTAGGTAAATCAAAGAGATGTGTGTTGAGAAACAAATGTTACTGCATATCATGCCCCTGATTAAAAATGTGTAAGTCATCATTATTAATGACTATTGAGAGGCTTTTAATTGTCAGCAACATTTTTTTGAAATGGGATTTTACTCGTGTGTGTAAAATGCAAAACAAGATTTTTTTTATGGATTTGTTGTTTGAAAGCATAACGTTGAAATGCATCTGTAAAGTGAACAGAACCCAGCAAAAACTTTTTTTTTGCAAATATCTACCATGTGCAGTTGCAATTCATTGTTCACACCTGCATGTTTTACACTCCATCATAACAGTCCAGGTGCAGAAAAATAATTTCCTATGCAGAGAAAAATTCAACAAGCTTTTCAGGGCAGTTTGATAAACAGAACCATCCTAGATGTAGTGAGTGCAAATAAGAACACAAATGTCACTTGCGTTACCCTCATCCACGCTACTGAACTATCCAAAGCATCTAGTAAGACTAGGTTCCAATGTATTTAATGTTTATGTGGATGGGGAATTATGAGAATGTGGTCTTATATGTATGTGTATGTGTGTGGTAGTGGTGCAAGTAATCCAGTATGGCCAGGCATGCTTTACTGTTAAGACATTTATTGTCTTATGGTAGGACCATACCAGACACTTGGAGTGGGGTGGGGCAGTATCATACTTGTAAGAAATAAAATCTACTACTTTTGGCAGATGATGGGTTAGCACCAAAAAGCAGGGATTGTTTACCACCAGAAATACACATTTTTTTTGTTTTTTGTTGCCTTCATTTTGTTTTCAAAGTGATCTAAGCATGTGACAAACTGATGTAGAACAATTTTTCAACATCACTGCACTCTTTAGTATGCATGTACAAATGATGAAAGATGTTTTGAAAATTTTTGTTGCAGTAAGGCCAATTCTATGCATGACACATTTGGGTAATTTTGAATATCACTTGTCAATAACATGTGCATGGGCCAGTTAATATGACCTTGGACAGAACCATTTCAGTTGTAGGGGTTGAGGTTTTGGGCCAGTTGATTTAATATTGGGACAGAACCAATTAATTATGGGTGGAATATATATTTTGTACCAGTGGATAGGATATTGAGACAGAACCAATTGGTAAATATCACTCCCCAACTTGTCTTTAGCTGGAAACTAATTCCATTGTATTGACCCTAGTTGAGTTTTTAATTCTACTGTTTACAGAGGCTCCAAGGCCATTTTACACTAATTGCAAGGTACACATTGCTGTAAGATAATGTCATAACCTTTATATGGATTTCATTTAAATTAACAATTTAACAGTGTTATAATAATTATTTATTATAACCTGTGCATGGGTTTCAGTTAAAACAATTATTTATCAAGTCTAGACAGGAGTTGCATAGGGCTTAACCCCAAACTTGGTATTTTATAGTTGTTCAAAAAGTATTCTGTCCGACACATCCTGTATATGTGCTAAATTCCAGACACCTGCAATCAAGGTATCAAAATTTAATTTCTTTACCTTGGCCACCTGTCCATGCAATTTGGAATGTGAACAAATCACTTCCCAGAAAAAAATTTTGAGACTGACTTTTGACTGAACACAGTTAATCAACTTTATGCCTTTCTTTACCATCTATCATCAGAGCTAAAGGAATATTTATGGTTGTTTGAGTTGTTAGATAAAAAAGCCTTTGAGTCTTAGTCATTGAATATGTACTGGAGATGCCTAAAATGTACTGGAGATACCTAAAATGTACTGGTGATGCCTAAAATGTACTGGAGATACCTAAAATGTACTGGAGATACCTAAAATGTGCTGGAGATACCTAAAATATACTGGAGATGCCTAAAATATCAGATTGATATGATTGAATTTACTGTTTTCACTGTGACTGGACAGAGAGAGGGTGGTGTCAATAAGTATTAAAGTAGACAAAGAAAAGTATGAATTTAATATGTTTATTATCATTAATGAAAATTTTAATCCTATCTGTATACATTCAACAGATATTAGAATAGGAATTTTTTAAAATTCTTTTCAGCTCACAGTTGCACCAGTTCGTGTATTTCTACTTAAAGTGTTTTCTTAAAGCATTGTTGAAGGGAATAGGTTCTTGTTTTAACTGCTCATTAGGTATAACAGTTCTTTCTTGGTAACATTTTTATTATCTGTTGCAATATTCATCTTTTACAAATTCTTCTCTTTTCCCCTACCCCCATATCCAAATGTTTTGTGTACAAATTAATAATGCCTCTTCCATAGCAACAAATATGGCTTCAGTAAAATGAAGATATGGCCCTCCCACTGATCAGTAATTCTGAGAATGGACTTTTGAGCAGATCAACAAATTATGTCATAAATCATTGAATTTGATAAAGATTTAGATTTATTTAAGTGCTCCAGGTACCAATTTCTCACTGGTGGTCACATAGAAACATAAAGTGATAGCCACTTGGTTACACTTAAGGAGTAAGTTTATTTTAGTTTCACATGCAATCACCATTGCTATCATTTTGGTTTTGATAAAGTCTTTTATTCTTAAATAGTTTAAACTTGCTGTATTTTCTACCTTTTTGACTGATTGATTTACCTGCATTGGTGGAAAGAGTAATATTTTAACGACCTTTTCATGTGCCATTGGGAAATAAAAATGTTTGATTACTGGTTTCATATTTTAGTATTAGGAGTCAAATTGCATTTACAATATCAAAGAAAAAATTAAATAGAACCAGTCAAATAAAATTTGATTCTGTTTTGGAGATAATGTGTAAATGTGAAGCAATCTGAGAGAAGAAAAATATATTAAGAAGCTAGAAATTTTGTTAGATGAGAGAGGCCATACTTTGCACCACAGAAAATTTTGTAGAGGTTATTTCCAAAATTTGCAGATTATCAGTTGCAAATCATCCTGATGTTACATATTAAAGAAAAATCATGCCATTGTTTATGTGCATCTGGCTGTGCACAGTAAATTGATGTCATTCTTTATATGCCATGATGTCAGATACCTGCAATTCATTTTTTGAGTATCTTTTTTTAAAGAATGTGTCAGTATCACTAGTGAGGTGTGATGTTTTTATACAAAGAAAGAGATACATTATAAATATTAAAAGGTAAAATTATAAATAAGTAAAGATACTTGTAGATAAAAGAAAACATCCCATTTATTTTGCAAGTTTCCTATAAATTCTTGCTTACTAGCAATGTCCAAAATGTAAACTGTAACCATGGCAGCCACCATGAAAATCTTTTTATCTCTACTTTTCATGGAGCTTAAACTAACAGATGTCTTGCTGGTTCACTAAATGACTTGTTAAATTGCCATGGTAACAATGGTAAAAACATATTATGTTAACTCTACAGGAACAGAAAGTCATATTGACTTCAGGTTTAATTAGAAAATTTTGTATCATGTCCAGTTGATCTTAAATGAAAATGGCACCAATATTGAAATCCAGTATGGCTACCATACAACAACCATTTTGCAATTCTTGGTATTACTACTCCTACTGAATTGATGGCTATATCTACAGGGGGATTTCACTAAAAGACTTCCCATGATGTTTAGTTGGTCTTGAATGAAAATGTCTGATACAGCCACACTTCAGTCATCTTGAAAATCTTGTTATTGCTACTCCCGAATGAAAGTCATTATTGAAATTATTATCTCTCATCTCTTATATGTTCATATGACAATGTTGGTTTTTCAGCAATAGCCTTTTTGTGATAGATGTAGTTGGTCTGAAATGAAAATGGTGCAAGCTGTCAGAATATATTTTACATAATTTTAACATTTACTTTTTATATTTTTATCTTGTGTTTGATCTTACTTATTTTGAAAGTATTTATCTTCCAACATTTTTGTGCAATAGATTTTTACATTTTTTTTATACATCTTTTGGCACTACTTAAGAACTTTTATGCTAATGTGCCATTAAACCTTGTTACATGCTTTCAATCCTAGATTTTTAACTGTTGTGTTTTATATGTCTCTCTTAAATCAGCAGAGATCAGAAATTTGGGTCAATTAATATATAATTAACTATAATTGTGTCATTTAAATAAAATACAAACTTCAGATTCATTTTTAAAAAAGCTAAGCCATTTGAAAAGTGCCCATATTTTATTTGCTTAAAATTATGTGTCATGTAGATGGCACCATGCTATAAGAAAAAGGAAATCATTGACATTGTAATTCCTTTTGCTACCACTGCCATTTTCTGAGCAGCCCACATATAATTCATTCAGAAAGTTTCTGGATGACTGTATATCTGTGATTTATCCATTAATTAGCTAAAGAAAAACTGCTTATACAATTTTAATTGCATCAGTGGTAGAATATGGTGAAGCTTACAGAGTAGAATATGAGGCTGTGGGAAATCTTTAACAATTTATGATCTGCTTTCTGTTGCAGAAAATTGATGTCATCTCAGTAATTGGGTCATAATAAAGTGATTTAAAAATCATCATACGCTTTTCTTGCATGCTCCATAATATTAACAGTAAGTCCGATTGTTTCCATTTATTTTTGCTGGTAATGATATGTAGGTGCCATTCAAAATCAAACTGAAGAAAATGACATAAGAAAATTCTGACCCTCACACTATGTAAATACAAAAAAAAAAATTCATTTCAGCTGCAATTTATTTATTTTATGGACAGTTAGTGACAAAGTACTTGTGTATGTAATGTACTTGTGTATGTAATGTATAGATACAGTATTTATTCACTTATAAATCAAGTCCAAGTGCAAACAATATACACCCTAACCTGTTATTGTATAATACCTGCAGATCATGGTATGTGTGGCTTGTTTGATTAATTTCTGCTTACAATCTGTATAGACCTAGATGTGCTGACACATTATGCAATTGTCCTTCTTGGTCTGTGTTGCTTTCAGATGGATTCGACTTATAAGCAAGTTCAGATGGTATTCAAGTATAGTACAAGTCACATGGGTCATGTATGTGCATTTACTCATTTTAAATTAAATATACATTGTTCTTTAAAAAAATTAACACTATTTTTCTTTATCTAAAGTCTATTCAATCTTGATTCTTGAATGCTCTGTACATTAAATGTCACCAAGAAACTTCAAATGAAAATTATCTATCACTATGGACTTTTATAATGGTAGCCATGGGTCAAAATAATAGCATGTCAAATGAAATCATCACAATTAAGGGTAGTACAAATTTGTTTATCAATATGCCAAGGTTTCATTGTGACATCATAGTGCCAATATTCAATCTGGATTGTACTGGATCACACCTTTAGGTTTGTCTCTTTCAAATATGTCTTTGTACTTGAGCATTGATTTTGATGTATGCAACTCGAGGCATCTAAATAATGACCTTCCAGAGGAATATGGATGTATAAGAATCCAAATGAAGTGAATACTTGCCACTTAAAGATATGTAAAATCAAATTCTAAAAAATCACATCCATTACTGAAATAGTCTATATGATCCATCTGATTTTTACTATGAGTTTTACAGGAAAATGCACACATAAGATATTACAGTTTGTAGGTGATTTTGGATTGCTGGGAGTTATGTAAAAATATGTACTGTTAAAAAATTTAAACAGCCCAGCATTTCAAAAGCAATAAAAAGACCAATCAATTAGATGAAACCTTGTGAAAATGCAATTATCCTGTGAAGATGAAACCATGAATGAATGAGCAAAATTACAAAAAGGTTTAATAAAGTGAAATACCTCAGGTGAAGAGAAAATGTGGTTTTCTTTTGAAAAAATATATCATACCTACCCATGTATTTACTTGTAAACTTATCCATATATATCCCTGAAATGTACTATACTCCAAAGATGTACAATATTTACCTCTGAAATGTACCATATTTACCCTGAAATTTACAATTTTCATTCCCAAATTATTTCCGCTGAGCTATACCATATTTACTCCTTAAATATGCCATATTTATACTTCAAACATACTATATTTACCCCTGAAATATACCATATTCATACTTGAAATGTACAATATTCACATTTGCAATCTGGAGCTGCAATCCAGTGGCCTAGTGGTTAGAGCATCCGCATTAGATGCAGGAGGTCACAGGTTTGAACACTTGCCAAGTCATACCAACGACTTATAAATATGTTATTAACAGCTGCCTCACTAGGCACTCAGCATTAAGAGGTTAGTGTTTTGACTGGTCAGCCTGGTTTCATAATATTGTGACTGGGTAGAACATCTTGTTACATATCTGCCGAATTATGCCCCAGTGCTAGACATCACTCTAAACTGCAACACTGCAGACATGGTAGTGATATCACTGAAAAATTGTTAAAAGCTACATTAAAAATTCAAATCACACACACACACATACACACACACACACACACCCCTAAAATGCATTATGTTTACTCCTTAACTGTAATGTATTTACTCCATAAATCTACTATGTTTACTTCTGAACTCTACCACATTTACCACTTAAATATAGGGGTTTTAATTGTTTATTCCACATTACAAGTATAGCAAAACCTCTCCTGAACAACCATCCTTTCTTCCAAAACATAATGGTTTCTCAAAACAGGTGATCTCAAATGACAGGTCATATATAATCAGCAAATTTGTGTTTGAAGAATGTGGTCTCTCAAGACAGGTTTTACTGTATTGCAGTCATCAGGGACCATGGGGGTTTTCTTTTGCATTTAAATGTTAGTTTAAAGTTTTAAACATACTGTAATAAAAGTCAATGTATCTTTAAATCGGGTTATAAAATGCAATAAAACCTGAATAACTTTGAAATAAATTGCCTAAATATATTTTGTATTATTCAAATGACTTGCATAAAATTTCTTACTGGGGATAATGCAAATAATACAAATTTAAACAACTGAAAATTCTTCACAAAAAATGACAGCCTTCGGCTATTTGAATTTTTGGAGTTAAACCATATCTATCTTGAGAGTCTAAAGCAGGAAAAGCTGAGACAGGAATGCATTTCACCTGATGATTGCTTTCGGCAGAGGAAACATTTATCTCAAGATTGACAAATTTCATCCTCAGAACACATGATGATAAGGAAATGTTATATGAACTTTAAAAAAAAGGTCCTTAGGCAAGGTTGATATCAGAACATAGCCATTTATTTTCTAACCTTGAGGTTCCCATTAAGCTGTCACATAGAGAATATTCACCTGCATTTTCTTCATTTATTCAGGGCAAAATAAATTTGTGGAAGGTATGCATTTATTTGAGACATGTTTTTTCTAAGCCTGAGCACCTTGGAATACAAAGGAACATTCATTTGAGGAGGATGGATGTTTACTTTTGACCTCTCCCTTTGACTGCCATGTTGTAATAAAAAGCTTGATTCCGTATTTACAGCACTAAAAAGTGTTTCTTAGTGACCAGACTGTTAGAGTTAAGTACAAGAAGCTTGCTCAAGAACACACCTTGGTAGCTGACCCTCAAAGCCCATTTGGTTAAAAATTCAGCATGGTATCACCGAACAAATATGGCTTTATATATATATATATATATATATATATATATATATATATATATATATATATATATATATATATATATATATATATATATATATAATTTCAAAAAAATTTCATATGTCAAAACAGTTGACATAGATCTGCTTGTACATGGTGCACTGGCAGGTGTGGGTCTATGCAGTTGGATTTAATGTATAGGTGAATATATATATGGTGAGGTTATTGATTATTTGCCATCAGGGAAAAGTTAGAGTCTGAGGGTACAAAGGTATTCCTGAATGCTACAGTTAGCATATATTTTGTTATTGACAATTTTACCATAAATACTTACTTATAGTTGAGTCCAACTGCAGAGACCCACATTTGTAATCACATAATGTGATGGCAGATATGGGTCTATCCACTTTTTGTATGAGTACCAGTAATCAGGAAGACAAAATAGACCATTATCTGATGGTGTATTTAGTTACGGCAAATCAGGATCTCTTTTTTTTTTGCAGTTGTACAGTGTCAGTTTTAAAATGAATACTTAGTAATGATTGGCATTTGTTAAAAATTGTATATATGAACAAAATGAGAACATTGTACTTGAATGTACAAACTGTGTAATGTTAAAATTCTGATATTTGAGTATAGGCAACATTTTAAAAAATGGCATGTATTAACCTGTGAGAACTTTATTTTGATATATATATATATATATATATATATATATATATATATATATATATATATATATATATATATATATATATATATATATATATATATATATATATATATATATATATATGTATGGGATTTAATGGCATGTTGGCACAATTGTGTTTTTATAGTGCCAGTTGAATATAGTTTTCAAATTTGCAAAGATTCAATCTGTCAAAGACACACTTCTAATTAAACATAAACATGTAGTCCTACAAGATAAAAATAAAGGTAAATATGTTAAAATTCTTTGAAAGGTATGTGAAAAAAGATAAGATAAAAATGAAAATTATTTTAAAATTATTAAATTTAGAATGATAAAGATAAAACACATGCTGAATCCATAAAATAAAAGACCAGCATATTAAATTTCTTTTAATTAACACAGTTGTGTGTGATTATTAATGGCCCTGATTAGTATTGCTTGTATGGACACTAAAGAGTTGTCCAACAGGTAAATAACCAAAACATTTTTAAGAACTGTCAGTCAATGTGGTAGTTTTTAATGCTGTAGTATACAACCAGACCAAATTTTGTACATGCAGCATACCAACAGCAGGAGGGGGCCTGGCTGATCGGTCTAAATCTGCTAATCTGTTACAGATACCATCTCACCTCTGAGGTGAGTTCCAGTGGGTAAGTGAGAACACCTACCAGTAGCTTCTTGTGGGTTGGTGGTTCTTCCCAGGGTTTTCCAAGGTTCTTCCTCCACCATTAATACTGTAATACTGGCTGCCTTGTATAGCCTCTCTTGTGCTGAAAAATGGTGTTAAACCTTACAACTACTACTACTACCATCAGCAGGAGAGTTGCTAGTAAGACAAAACATTTACCTATATACGTTAGAATCATTATTATAAGAAAAGTAGGTTACTAGGAACAACTTTAACTTGGTGTGGTTTACAGTAATGGAGTGTCATAATGACATATTCAGTTGAATTGATCATCATGCAGTTTTAGTGTGTCTAGCAGCATTTTACTCCAAAGTAAATAGGTACTAAATCTAGTTAGATCTAAAAACACTATTTCATTATGTATTTTTTTTAGTGAAGTATGAAGGTCCAGCTGATATTTACTAGAACAGTCCACTTGTCAAAAATTTGATAAAGTTCATAATTTTCCAGTATTATGATGGCATTAGCAGACAAAGGTCTCTGTAAATTGTTTAAGTATTTGTTACCTTTAACCTTTCACAATTAAAATTATCATATGGCATGTCAGGATCAACAATTTCTGTATGGTTCTGGAAGCTATGATATCAGGCCATCATCAACTCTCTGATTATGTTTCCACAAGTTTTCATTAAAGGACACATGGTACTAATGGTATGCAAAAATGAGAACCAGCCTGGAAATAGATGAACATTAAATACAGTATGGGTGGTCAGGATTGGTTAATAATGAAAGTTATGTTTTAGGAAAAAATAATCTTTTGGGAGCTTATCCTGGTTGTAAGTGAAAAAAAAATACAGACATTGTTTTATTGATGGAATTTTAGTCCTTGAACAGTCTTGAATTTGGAAGACTCATTAAAAAAATCAGCACTTGGCTCTTTGTTGTGGAATTGAAAGCACACATTTCAAACACATGTAGGTCCAGCAAATGCAGTGGCTCATATCCTTTCCTCTACATAGAAGTGGACATCCAGGTTTCATCTATACCAGGGGTGTACAATACCACAATCATAATACAGTAATACCACGATGGTTGATAGAAGAGTTAGTGTGAGTAGATCTGTAGCATTAAAAAAAAATAGACATCAACCTATATATGTTTTCGCATTTTTGTGGTTGGTCATTTTATAAGTAGCTTGCATGCTGAAAAAGTGTGTGCACCCCTGATCTATACTGATAAAAATATGTTTGATCATTGTCATTTTGAAATTTTAAGTTATTGAATTTTTAATATGGTCTTTGCATAGGTTTACTATGGGAACTGAATTAGTACCATAATTCCTATAGAATAAGACACTTCTTAGTTTTGTTTGTTGTTTGTTTTGAAGGCAAGGCCTAGTTGATATATAGGAGGGCTTCTGATTGGGGGTAATGGGCATAAATCGCTTTGATATTTTGAGGATAAGGAGATTTTTAAAGTGGGGTGTGGGTGTACCATAGTTTGGCTTTCTCCTATTCTGGTGTTGTTGTTAGTTCTGTTTTTTCTTCCTTGCCTATACCAGGTCCCTAGAGTGCAGCTCTGGCTTATGTTGGGATGTCTTTCAAGGTCAAAGATCATTACCATGGAAAAAAAATGAACATATGGTAGGTATTGTATGGTCACATGTCAGGTGAAAGACCCTAGCCTGCAGAAACTATTGAAGAATAAATGTAAAACATAACAGTCCTAAAACATAACAATTAATCCAAATGGGATTGCCTGGTTTTTGGCACACAAGGTTATTCAATGTTTGGCATCATTCAAATGGGTGTTTGTATTTATTGGCATAGCATGTTAAAGAATATTTAATAAAGTGTAATTAGGTTTTAATTGCAATTAGGTTAGGTTTTAAGTGTAGTTAGATTTTAATTACAATTCAGTCAGATCATAATAAGCAGTGCAGTTTTCAAATGATTTTTTTTTTATCCATTCTTCAAGCTTTATCTTATACATGTAATTGCCAGTAAGCATACTGTCTGACCAAATGAGATTGGCATGTTGTCTGTCATATGTTGTCCATCTGTCTATCTGTTAGCACAAGTTTGTTGTCACCACTCCTAAGCCACTTCAAGAATTGCCTTGAAACTATACACACACATTCATCCTAAGGTCTTTTTAGTTTTGATGAGCATAATGTTACTTCGACATCCAATATGGCTTCCACAGTAGCCATCTTGAAAGACTTGCTATAGCTAATCAGTGATGCCTTTTTATTGGTCCTAAATAAAAATGTTGCTGATCTGAGATCCATTGTGGGACCATGTAAACCATCTTGAAAATCATGTTGTTACAGCACCTTCTGAATGGAAATTCATATATACATGGCATGAAGTTTCACCAAAAGACTTCAATTGGTGTTCAGTTGGTCTGAAATGAAAATGGTGCTGATCTGATTTCTAATACGGTCATCACAGTAGTTATGTTGAAAATCTTGTTATACCTATTCTTCCAGAACAGTAAATCATATCAACATAGGATTTTCACCAGATGCCTTCTTGTGATATCGGGTTGATCCAGAATAATAATAGTGGTGTTCTGCCATCCAATATGGCCACCACAGTGGCCATTTAGAAAATCATGTTATTACTAATTCTCTTGAATGGAATGTAATATCTAGATGATTTTTAAATGAAAATGATTGTGCAGATCTGATTTCTAATATGCCTACCACAGTGGCCCTGCTGAAACTCTTCAAGATGAAAATCATATTGATGCTGGGTTTTCACCAGAAGACATCTTAAGATATCAAATTAGTGCTAAATGAAAGTGGTGCCACTCTAACATCAAATATTGCCACCATAGCAGCTATCTAGAAAATCTTATTATTGCTACTCTTCCTAAGAAGGTCATATCCACATGGAATTTAAACCAGGAGTCTAGTTGGTCCAGAACTTAAACTGAATCTAATCTTATTTCTAATATAGCCATTATGTTGACCATTCCGACAAACTTGTTATCACTATAGCTCCAGAACTGAAGGTCATATCAACACAGGGTTGTCACTAATAGACTTTTTATGATATCTAATTGCTTGTAATGCAGTTGACATAATCTTATTTCTAATATGGTTGCCATGATGGGAAGCCACTTGGTGCTACTCCTTCAGAATGGAAGGTCACATTGTTGTAGAGATTTAACCAAAAATCTTTTGTTGGCAAAAAAAAAACAACAATAGTGCCAATCATACATACCAGAAGCTAATCTAATATCTTATCAATCAAAATTATCAAAAGTGGTTTCAACATTTGACAGTTTAAAAGGTAGGTGTGTGTACTGCATGTGGTGTGGTGTGTGTGTTGGTATGTGAGAGAGAGAGAAAGAGAGAAAGAAAAAAAAGAGAGATTTGTAGTTTTAACCTAGCTTTAACAACTTTTGCAATAATGTCTGCAGTGTGGCAGTTTATAGTGATGTCTATCACTGGGGTATTATGCCACAGACATTTAGCATGATGACCCACCAGGTGAATTATCCTGACACTGATTTCATTATGCTGAGTGCCAAGAAGAAATAGTCCTATCTTTACTTAAGGGGCAGTAGAGCTGAAGTCTACTTTGAGGGACTCTGGTTAATGTCTGCCTCATTCATGTTTAGTTTGACCTTTAGTGGTCAGTAGGCCAAATACTGTTTTAATAATTAATTTGAGTGTTAATTGATTTTTACCTCCATAAAATCATTTCAAAAAAATAAAATTAGATAAAAGATTTATATATAGGTGAATAATTTAAAAACAACATACTGTACATTTTATCATGGCAACTGGGTTATGGATTGAAAATGCACTTTTTAGTGTTGGACCATTTCTATTTTACTTTAGAAAAAAACTGTTTATTGAATAACATAAAATATAATTGCCATGTATAAAATAGTAGATGTATAAAGTTGTACATGTATAAAATAGTACATGTATTTAAAGTACATGTATAAAGTAGTACATGTATAAAATAGTACATATATAAAGTAGTACATGTATTAAGTAGTACATGTATAAAGTAGTACATGTATAAAATAGTACATATATAAAGTAGTACATGTATTAAGTAGTACATGTATAAAATATTACATGTATAAAGTAGTACATGTTAAAGTAGTACATGATAAAATAGTACATCCAGACCTT
The DNA here is from genome assembly GCA_016746295.1 of Potamilus streckersoni. NCBI lineage: Eukaryota > Metazoa > Mollusca > Bivalvia > Unionida > Unionidae > Potamilus > Potamilus streckersoni. The sequence continues at coordinate 1,401,345 of JAEAOA010001104.1, read as the reverse complement.
ACATTTCATTTCTAATCTTGGAGCATGTTCATTTCCACTGGAATGCTTGATATGTCCTGCATTATATATCTGTTTGCCTTTCTGCTTAAAATTAAAATTATTGATTTATATCAAGCCATTTTCTTTAGTTCTTTGTAAACTTGTAGCTTTGTATTAAAAAAAATATTGGGAAGTAAATCTAGCTGGTTATTTATTTCTCTGAGGAATTTAAGCATAAGTAATCCTTAATTTGGAATAGTAACCAGAACCATGCCTTTAATATTGAATGAGCACAGTTCATGTTCTTTGTGTTATGACTTTAGGGCTGGAAATAAAGTTGTAAAGCAGTAGTAAAATTAATTGATATTGAATCAAGATGGCCATAAGAAGCACATTGGGGAATGTGTAAGTACCACACAGGATGGAAGGTCAAACAAACCTAACTGGCAGTGAAATTTACCAAATTGCAAATGCTGAGCCATTTATAAGTTGATTGGTTTGTTGGTGGAGGAGGCATGAGAGGATTGTACAGTAGCAGATTTTAATGTGATTGGCTGGGCTTTCAGTTGCCCCACATTTAGTATATTTCAGTTTTTTTTAAACAAAACCCACAATCTAGCCTCATTTCAGAATTAAATTCCTCTCTCCCTATATAGACATTCTTGAATCTACATGTAAAAATGTAACATAAATGTAGCAGTGAAAAGGTGTAATGTGAAAAGAATGCAGTTCATGAGATTATATCCTGATAGTAACTCATCCATATACAAAAGTTAGGGCACTGTGACCTAATTCTTATGCACTACTAACTAGTGTGGTTGTCTCCATAGCAGTCTGTGTAAGCTATTCCACATTGCTCTAGTTGGCAATGGATTTCTTGGGTATCAGTAACTGGCAAGGGATTTCTTGGGTATCAGTAACTGGCAAGGGATTTCTTGTCTATAAGTAATTGGCAAGGGATTTCTTGTCTATAAGTAATTGGCAAGGGATTTCTTGTGTATCAGTAACTGGCAAGGGATTTCTTGTCTATAAGTAATTGGCAAGGGATTTCTTGTCTATAAGTAATTGGCAAGGGATTTCTTGTATATCAGTAACTGGCAAGGGATTTCTTGTGTATCAGTAACTGGCAAGGGATTTCTTGTCTATAAGTAATTGGCAAGGGATTTCTTGGGTATCAGTAACTGGTATGTTATTTCTTATGTATTAGTAACTGGCAAGGGATTTCTTGTATATGAGTAATTGGCAAGTGACTTGTGTATGGATTATTGGCAAGAGATTTCTTGTGTATGAGCAACTGATTGAGATTTATTGTATATAAGTAACTGGCAAGGAATTTATTGTGTTACTTAATTGGCAAGGGATTTCTTGTGTATGAGTGAGTACCTTGTTAAACTGTTTGTAAAATTCTGACACTTTGGCAATTAGATTTGATGCAACCCATATGAAAGGAAATTTCAAGATTATTTAGACATTTGTTTTATAGCTATTTTCTTGCTTTCCATGTACTGGTTAACTTCTTTGTCACAGAGCCATAAGCTAGCTGCAGGGACACACATATGCTTAGCTCTCCAGTGATAACTTGAAATTAGCTTGCATCTGTTACAGTATATGGACTTATTAAACAGTAGATAGAAAATAGGAAGGGGGGGGTGCATTGGTGGGCAGGAAACATCTGATGAATAAGGGAGATAACTATCTTGAAATCCTGGATATTCTTGGGGTCCGTAGAACATCAGTCCCATTGAAGGATTGAAGATGGCTGTTCATTAGTTAGCCAGAAAAGCAAGTTGATTTTGATATCAAACTGTTGTTGTAAGAATACTGCTTCTGTAAAAAATATAGAATCCAAAAAATAGGAATATTTATGAATTGGTCTCTTTATAATACTTTAGTATTCCTATACTATAATACTAATACCACAACTACTACTAATGATGATGATAATAATGATAATATAATAATGGTGATAATAATGATGAATTATTTCAAGCAGTTCTGCATCCTATTCATTTACATCAGAAGAAAGTAAGATATTTTAGGGAATTACAGTATTATTGGGTGTTCATGATTCTGTGGTTGCATCAACAGGATACCATGTACAATGAAAACAATTTGTCTGATAAATATCCTTGTTAAGACTTCCTGAATGAGTCAGTTATTATGAATGGCTACTTTTTTACCTGGACAAATGATTGTAGATAATTACTGGTACACATAATATATTACTAATTCCAGGTGAGTTTTTGTTTGTGCAGGTAATATATTACTAATTCCAGTAATTTCAGGTGAGTTTTTGTTTGTGCTTTTATATATGGATTGTATATAATGGATTGTTACTATACCAAGAGATAAATGTAATGGTATGTTGTTCAAGAAATTCAGCTGACTTTTCTATTCAATGGATATTTGTAATTTTCAAGCAGAATGGACCAACCATTTTTCAAAATTGAACCCTTTAGCACATTCAGGGTCTGCTTCTGGAGTAAATATCTGTTATAAGTCCAGAAAAATTGGCTTTGAAACTAACATGACAATTTCCTAATTTGAATGGAATTGTGTGTGTAAAGACCATCATCATTCAGTTGGTTCATTTATTGTGAATGGTCTTTGTTTTACCCGACATGTAAATCACAAGTAACTAGGTAGGATTTATTTGTGTCATCTATCAAATATTAGAGACACAACTAGTTAAGGTCAGTTTTTTTTACTTATATATTTTATTGTCCCTTTTACTAATAGTTTTATTAAAAGTATATTGTGTAACGAGGGGCACCATATATCTGTATAATCAAAAAGATAGATAACTGATATCAGGATCACTGACATCTCACTATATTTCACTAAGGCCATGTAAAATTTTATTCAAGTCAGAACTGCACTAAAATGTTGCATAGACTGCTGATTTTAATTTTATCATATTTTGTGCTTTTATGCTGATTTTGTCATCAGCAAATTTGTATTAAATTTCATTTTCAGCTTTAAAAAAATTCTTATAAAATTCTTATTACTATCTGGATTGTACACATTCAGACACTGCAGTTTGGGTCAGAAGGGTACCAATTCTTTTTTTTTAATAAAATAATCTTTATCAGACCACTGAAGATTGGGGTGCAAGTTAGAACCAGTCTAGAATTTGATAAAGCAAGGCCATATTAATTTTGATAAGAGATATCAAGACTTATTTCTTTTTCATTACAGAAACATATTTTTTCAATTAAAAGATTGTATTACAGCTAGAGAACCAGTAAAACATCTTAAAGAAACAGCCAGCCACATAGAGAAACTGCCCAGTAGGATATAAGTAACCAAGTGAGGTTGATAACGGTAGCCAGTGTGAGAAATTTTTTTAATTATTACAGCAGTAATGGATGGTTGATGATAATTTGAGCTTATCAAAATGTTAGGGAATTTGTAAACCAGTCAGGGAGTTATTATATCAGCTGGACCAAGATGGTTGATGATAACTGTTAAATTAGACCAAGATGGTTGATGATAACTTAAATTATAAAATGCTGAAGCAATGTGTAAGCTCAGACTTCATGGGAGATTTTAGAGTTCTGAAACCCTAACATACAATAATGTTTATTAACAGATAAAGATCTGAAAAGGAACATCTCACTCAAAGTTGGCAATGTTTTTGCTGTTTTATCCAGTAAGTTTCCATTTCAAACATTCAATCTGAATTTGTTTTATTTTCCTTCTTTTTGTAAATGTATATACCAAAAAGAAATCTTTTGTTTAAAATTAGCTAGAAATCCCCATTTGAAACACAAAGCATATATAGTACATAATTATGTCAAGATTTCTTTAATACAAAGTAAAAAAGTTGTCTTTAGTGGTTTACCAGTAATACTGCTAGTGTATTTGTGCAATGATTAGTTCTGATGGTCATAGACCAGAAGAGATGGTGTGATGTCTATCATCAGTATGTTTATTAGCACAAGATTGTTTTTACTACTCCTCCTAGAAGAATGCCTTGAAACTTTGTACACCATTCATCCCATATCTATTTGATCCCAAGTGAAAATGGTCCAGGACATCCAACATGGCTACCAAGGTGACCATTTTGAAAATCATGTTATGGCTACTCTTCCAGAATGTATGGTCACATCAACATAGCTTTTAAATTAAAAGATTTTGCATAATGTTTAGTTGGTCTTATATAAAAAGGATCTAATGTCAAGTATGGCCTCAATAGTAGCCATTCAAATTCTTGTTACTCCTCCTAAATGGATGGCCCTATCAGCATAGGATTTTCACTAAAAGTCCACAAATAATGTCTACTTGATCCTAAATGAAAATGGTGCCAATCTGATATCCATAAAGACCACAGTGGCATCCATTGTGCATAATTAATTAACCTGAATGTGGTTAAAAATATCAGACATGTTCAAGAGTTAAAAGGAGATTATTGGAAATTCTTGAAACCAGTTGAGCATCAGTCCCTTTGAGAGACTCGTTAAATTTATCATTAAGATATTGAGTTAAGACAAGTCCAAGGTTAAAACTCAGACTATAAAAATCCTAAGTCAAAAAATGACCTTCTCCTTGATTTAACAGTTTTCAAATCTTTACACCCCCACCCCTCCATCTCTCCACTGGACCATCACTCTGGGAATTACTAAAAGTATATAATTGCAACAAACAATTTATCAGAAGTCAGTATAAAATATGCCAGGGTAGTTGAAAGTTTACTATATTTTTTACCTTGTCAAAATCATACAAAATGGTTTATTCAATAAAAACCACTGTAAAATATTACCAAATGGACTAGCTTATAAGTCCACCTGCATACTGTAAAGACCCAGATCTGCCATAACACAATTCACTGACAAATCATGGTCCATGTTGTTTGTTTAAATGAATGTTCCTAACAAACTGTATTGACCCAGTTCTGCCAGCAGGTTAATATTTTGGGACCAGACAGGATATCCAGTATTTCCATCAATGAATTTTAATCAGCTAGAGTAAATAAAGATCATATCACTACTGAACAAGTTGTCAAAATGTTGAAGGTCAAGGTCATAGTGCTTGCATTGCAAATTTTTTTTTAAATTTCATTGGTATTTTTAATTTAAAAAAATACATTTCATCTGTAGCTATTGGGAGGCATTAAATTTTGACCTAGATTCAATAATTACATAGCACACATGGAAGGACAGATCCAAGGTCAAAGGTCAATATCACAAGATAACTGAGTTTGGGATTTTCAGATTCACAACAAAACACCATTGATGGGAATGCAATACAATATTTAATGTTATATGAAAATATCAAATGAAGTATGATAGACATGTGCATGCAAGGGTCCCAATATGGAACTAATTAACATAATTAGCATGATCTTGCTAATGCAACAAATAAAGAAAGAACTATTTATGGTATATCACAAAACAGAAATATGATCTTCACAATAGTAAAATACCAATGATATTTTGCTCAAAATGATGAATTGATAGTTTTACCCACAATGGCAAAACAAATGGTAGTTCGTTCAAAATAACGAATTGATAGTTCTACTCATAATAGCAAAACAAATGGTAGTTTGTTCAAAATAATGAATTGATAGTTCTACTCATACTAGCAAAACACTGGGTATTACAAAAAAATCCTACATTTGCCCACGCTAAAATGTTATATATCTGGAGCAATGTCTATACTCCCTTAACTCTTTGCTACCAGTTCCACTGGCCAAACAAGCAAAGGTTATTTGTAGTCACGACCACAGTTGATTCCTGGGTTAGACAATCAGGGCCCACCACTTTGGTCTGCAATGCCTGATCACCCTCAACCTGAAGCAGCACTCGAAAACATACACACAGCACAGCTCAGTACTGCACACAGCTCTACACAGCACACACAGGTCTACAAAGCTGTACACACAGCACAGCTCAGCACTGCAAACACAACATACATACAGCTCTACAGAAGAGCTTACAGCACTGCACAGTACTGCACACTCTACAGCACAACACAGTACTGCAACACCAACACAGCACTGCAACACTAACACAGCATAACACAGCACCAACACTGCACTGCAACACAAACACAGCACAACACATCACCAACACAGCATTTCTACACTAGCACAGCACAACACAGCTGAAAATATATCCAATACAGTGTACTATGCATGACACTGGTTTATACCTTAGTATGCAAGAACAGTACAGTATATGCATAAGTTATATACATTATCAGTCTTGCATTATATAAGACAAACAATAAACAGGTTCAGGAGTAGATTGGTGAATTATAAGATTCATAATGCACTATACAGTCATTTACTAAATGCAGTCTTGTAGAGTTCTTGCTGAATCACAAATAAGAATATAACATATTAGGATTTACTAAACATCATTTACTAAACTAGTCTAAGGGACAGAAATATGAAATCAAACATGATAATACAATAGATATAACTTACAATGCATATAAATGAATAAATTACATACCTCTACAGCTGGGGATATGTAGGTCTCAAAGTAGACCTCCAGACAAAACAGTTTGTAATGTAAGGATTTGACTTGAAGGTAAAGCATTTATACACAGGAAATGTAGCTCAAGTCATCTGTGTAATTCATTTATTTGGTTTTTCCCATCTAAAGCTCTCTTCACATGCAATGCAAGATAAATCAAACACTGTTTTGAAATGTTGTACAATGTACATTGATCACTCTCAGGTATCATTGTACATGAAAAACCTGGGTACATTTACTTAATAAAACAAAATAAATTTATACTATTCTGTGACAGTCAAGATCAATCAAAGGGGTCATTTTAGTTGAGATTTTTAAAAGTAATTTTCTACAGATACTTGAAGGGTTTATATTTTCTGTTTCTCTAAGTGGATTGTTAACATGTTGCTCATAGTAGTTTTAACATAGGAATCAGATGGTTAAAAGTACAGAGGTCAAGGTCATAAAGTCATGGGTCACTAATATTACAGCATTCAGACTGTTGGATCAATTACTGTACATGTAATTTCTTTGCATGGACTGTGGACTGGATGCATGAATATCAGTGTGATGTGGCTGATGTTGTATTACAAGTGTTGAAGTAAATTATTTTTTTATAAACCTTTTTTTATAACTCTGTCATGGTATTATCTCCAATGCCAAGATTACAGATACAAATAAAATTGTCATTCAAAATCATCAATAACAAATGACACTGCCTATTATTCAACACAGGTGTTAAATTTATCTGACAGGTGATTAGAACTTAATCAGTTTTGTAAATCACAAATTCCTAAGATCAAGTTACCTGAGATCAAGATAGAAAGATCAATCATCAAAGATAACACCTAATCCTACAATAATTATCATAATCCTTTTTTCTCTAATCCATAGGACATTTACTTATATATGTTCTTTGCCAGTGGTCCAAGCATTCCTAAGTCTATATTAAGGCATTGCCAGGGTCTCTTTAACAGGATAAAATGATTGATAAAACTATACACTCTTTGCTTACAAGTCAAGACAGGGCCTAGTGGCCCAGTGGTCTAACGAACTGTAAATGGTGAGTCTAGGATATGTGAGAAAGCTTGCCAGGAGCTTCTTGTGGATTGGTGGTTCTTTCAAGTGATTTCCGGTTTCTTCCTCCACCATTAATACTGGCCGCCATGAATAGCCTATCGTGTGCTGAAAACTGGCGTTAAGCTCAACAACAAGTCAAGACCATCTCCAAACTGCACTAACCCAGATCTGCCACCGTATCAATGCACCAGCAGATATGCATCTATGCAATTTGTTAGGTGCAATTATTGGAACAAACAACAAAGACCCAGATCTGCCATTAAGTAATATGCTAGCAGATATGGGTCTATGCAGTTTGTAAGAGTAATCATTTGGACAAACAGCATAGACCCTGATCTGACAGTGCCTAATGTGCCAGGGGGTATATTATTTGTAATTGGAATCAAATTGTACACAGTTACATGATATTGAACTATTGGGACATATTATAGAAAATTAAAATGGTAATTAATATAAACTTGATAATTGAATTGGTAAGTGTTTCTACATGCCCTATGAAAGGTTATTCTTGATTGGTCCTTCACTTTATTTCTGTCAGACTGCTCCATTGGGCTAGTGCTCATAGCATCTGTTTTGGATGTGGTAGGTCATGGGTTTGAACCTCAGCTGAGTATACCAAAAAATTATAAAGATGGTACTAGCAGCTGCCTTGCTAGGTGTTCAGCATTAAGAGGTTAGTGTTAGGACTGGTCAGCCCAGTATCAGGAAAATGTTACTGGGTGGGTCATGATGCTAAATGTCTGCAGCATGATGGCCCAGTGCTAGACATCACAATAAACTTCCACACTGCAGATATCCTAGCCATATGACTGAAATATGGCAATGTTAAAACACAAATGACACACATTTCCCTGTCAGCAGAGAAACTGTTGTATTTTATTGATGTCAAGTTTTTTAAATTTTAACTCAGACTTTTCAAAGTTTGGGTTTTCTGCCAAAGTTGAAGTACAACTAGTATATTTTGTGTAGTGTAACTATATTATAAATTAAATTGACCCATCTCTCTGAGAATTTCAATATTTCAGCATAATTTTTTAATTCTTTTGCTTTAATAATGGTATGGTCTTCAGGAAGCCTTGATAATAACATTGAGAACATTGATAGGAGAGTACAAAACAATTCTGTATGAAAAAGCCTATTAACACCTTCTGAGAGTCATATTTCTCTTTTCATGATTTACACTAATTAAAGGTTGTGATAAATAGGTTGCTGTTAATAAAAACCTAGGTCTGATTTGGCAAAGAAATGTAAATTATCCTCTTGTATGCTTCAACTTCATTGTCTCACATTGTGTATGATAAGAATGTTATACAAAACTGAATGCAGTATAGGAAGTTATCAATAGGTTTACACCCTTTAAACCATAATCTAAATTTCAGTTATCAATATATATCTTTTGGAATCTTGTTTAAATATTAATGTAATATTTTTTAACCACAAATGACTTACTTCCCATATTTTTAGTATTGGTTACCTCAAAGTATGGTGTAGATGTATTTACTTCTAGGTATCACAGGTATGTACCTGGGCTAATTACCTGAATAGTTTACCTTGATGTGGAGACATCAAAGGGTAGATTTAATCAGGTGTTGTCAGATAGCCAATTATCTGGTCAGGTAGCCAATACCCTAACCTGATTATTCTGTAACTAATGCTATACACACCTGTGGGTTAGGAAATGGTAAAAAATGTTGATTCATTGTTTTTTTGTGGGGTATAGGTTTAGAATGATTTTTGTGGTTAGTGCACACAATGGATTTAATAAAATTAACAAGAGCTTTTTCCCAATCCATGAATTTAAGTGCAAACCAAAGTGCTATTTTGGGGCAAAGCAAAACATCATAAAATTGAATTCACACTAATTAATTTAATAGATCTTAGTCACTAACAGTCCTCAGTAAATTTACCTTGACTTTATGGAATGGCATGATTAATGCTGGTCATAAGAGTTTATGAGATGGTCTGTTGTCAATTTGTCTGTTAGAACATGTTCATTATTGCTACTCCTTTACACACATATTCATCCTCTGCTCTGATCATGTTAGACCAAGATGAAAATGGTTCTACACTCATATCATATATGGCCAATACATTGGCTAGTTTGAAAATGTTATTGCTAATTCTCCTGAATGGATGGTCATATCAACATAGGGTTTTAGCTGAAAGACTTTGTACTTGGTCCTAAATGAAAATTGGGATAATCTTTAATTATCTCTCAGCCAATTTGGCCCCCATAGCAACCATTTGGATGGCCAGGTCAGAATGGTGTTTCACTTCAATTTTTTTGACATATAGCTGGTGCTTTTCTTACGACCAATATGCTGTCCAATATGGCAACCATCTTATGCTCAATATGCTGTCCAATATGGCCCCATCTTATGCCCAATATGTTGTCCAATATGGCCCCATCTTATGCCCAATATGTTGTCCAATATAGCTTCATCTTATGCCCAATATGGTTCTATCTTATGCCCAATATGCTGTCCAATATGCCCCCCCATCTTACACGCAATATGTTGTCCAATATATCCCCATCTTATGCCCAATATGCTGAAAAAGGTAATAATAAATAAAGGTGGAGTTTTTATTTCTTGATGTTGTGTTCAAATTTGGGTCCATTTTGTTTGAGAACATTGATAAGGTTAAAAGTAAAATTAATGGTTTTTTTCTACAGAAAGGCACAAGGAATTGTACATATTGATGGAAATTGATAGGCTTGGGCAGCCTGCATTGTGAATATTGCTTGTTTTGAATAATGAACCCAATCTACCCTTACTTAAGTCTGAATTACCATGCCTTTACTAATAATAAAATTGTTTTTGATCTGAGAAGCATTTTTGTCATATGTTTTTGGAACTGAACATGGTTCTCTTTTGCTCTAGTTAGCCAAGCTGTAATTATAACAAAAAGTTATTGGTGGGTTGCTCTATCTATCCAGTTACCATATATAATTGCATCAAAGTTAATTCCAACTGCAAACAGCATAGACTCTGATCTGTCTTGCATAATCTGATAGAAGAACTGCTGTGTCTGCAGTTTATTAGGAGTAATCTATAGAACAAAAAACACAGACCCAGATCTGCCTGCACAATATACAGGAACAGGTTAGGGGCTGTATAGGTTGCAGTTAAATGAGTATTAACAGTAGCCATGTCATACCACTAGACTTTAATCTTGGGCAGATTTTGAGTTTCCTTAATCAAAAACACCTGCTAATTTAACACTTTCTGAAGGGTCTAATGCCAGCAACTTGCAACAGTAACATCTATGATTTGCTCTCAGAAATTGTGTTGCTATTCTTGTTCATGACTGTCTCTATGACTATCATCATTGATAATTACACCTTGTATTATTTTTTTACATAATGTTCCAAAACATGTTAAAAAGTGGATAAAAATCATGTATTTGAGGATTTTAAGAACACTTATGGTGTTACAGGTGCAAAAACCTGTTTTACAGTAAAACCACCAAAAACATATTCAAATACAAGAGTTATCCCCTAAATTACTATCATATAGATGGATACAGCTACTATTTAAAATCATACAGAGACAGACCTATATTTTTAAAATCATACAGAGACCAATGTACACCTTGACCTTTTTTATGACTTTAAAATCATACAGAGACAGACCAATGTACACCATGACCTATTCTGTGACTTTAAAATCATACAGAGACAGACCAATGTACACCATGACCTATTCTGTGACTTTAAAATCATACAAAGACAGACCAATGTACACCATGACCTATTCTGACTTTAAATCAAAGAGACAAACCAATGTATACCTTGACCTTTTTTATGACTTTAAAATCATACCGAGACAGGCCAATGTACACCATGACCTATTCTGTGACTTTAAAATCATACAAAGACAGACTAATGTACCCTATGACCTATTCTGTGACTTTAAAATCATACAGAGACAGACCAATGTTTTCCTTGACCTATTCTGTGACTTTAAAATCATAGAGACAGGCCAATGACCTATTCTGTGACTTTAAAATTATACAGAGACTGACCAATGTACACCATGACCTATTATGTGACTTTGAAATCATACAGAGACAGACCAATGTACACCTTGATATAGTCTGACTTTAAATCATACAGAGACCAACCAATGTACACCATGACCTATTACGTGATTTTGAAATCATACAGAGACCACCAATGTTTTCCTTGACCTATTCTGTAACTTTAAAATCATACAGAGACAGACCAATGTACCCCATGACCTATTCTGACTTTAAATCATAGAGACAGACCAATGTACACCTTGACCTTTTTTATGACTTTAAAATCATACAGAGACAGACCAATGTACACCGTGACCTATTATGTGACTTTGAAATCATACAGAGACAGACCAATGTACACCATGACCTATTCTGTGACTTTAAAATCATACAGAGACAGACCAATGTACACCTTGATATAGTCTGACTTTAAATGTAGAGACAAACCAATGTACACCATGACCTATTATGTGACTTTGAAATCATACAGAGACAGACCAATGTTTTCCTTGACCTATTCTGTGACTTTAAAATCATACAGAGACAGACCAATGTACACCATGACCTATTCTGACTTTAAATCATAGAGACAAACCAATGTACACCTTGACCTTTTTTTATGACTTTAAAATCATACAGAGACAGACCAATGTACACCATGACCTATTCTGTGACTTTAAAATCATACAAAGACAGACCAATGTACACCATGACCTATTCTGACTTTAAATCATAGAGACAAACCAATGTACACCTTGACCTTTTTTATGACTTTAAAATCATACAGAGACAGAGACAGAACAATGTACCCTATGACCTATTCTGTGACTTTAAAATCATACAGAGACAGACCAATGTTTTCATTGACCTATTCTGTTACTTTAAAATCATACATAGACAGACCAATGTACACCTTGACCTTTTCTATGATTTTAAAGTCATACATAGACAGACCAATGTACACCATGATCTATTCTGTGACTTTAAAATCATACAAAGACAGACCAATGTTTTCATTGACCTATTCTGTTACTTTAAAATCATACATAGACAGACCAATGTACACCATGATCTATTCTGTGACTTTAAAATCATACAAAGACAGACCAATGTACACCTTGACCTTTTCTATGATTTTAAAGTCATACATAGACAGACCAATGTACACCATGATCTATTCTGTGATTTTGAAATCATACAAAGACAGACCAATGTACACCTTGACCTTTTCTATGATTTTAAAGTCATACATAGACAGACCAATGTACACCATGATCTATTCTGTGATTTTAAAATCATACAAAGACAGACCAATGTACACCTTGACCTATTCTGTGATTTTAAAATCATACATAGACAGACCAATGTACACCTTGACCTTTTCTATGATTTTAAAGTCATACATAGACAGACCAATGTACACCATGATCTATTCTGTGACTTTAAAATCATACAAAGACAAACCATTTACACCTTGACCTTTTCTGTGATTTTGAAATCATACATAGACAGACCAATGTACACCATGATCTATTCTGTGATTTTGAAATCATACAAAGACAGACCAATGTACCCCATGACCTATTCTGACTTTAAATCATAGAGACAAACCAATGTACACCATGACCTATTCTGTGATTTTAAAATCATACAGAGACAGACCAATGTACACCTTGACCTTTTCTGTGATTTTGAAATCATACAAAGACAAACCAATGTACATCTTGACCTTTTCTGTGATTTTAAAATCATACAAAGACAAACCAATGTACACCTTGACCTTTTCTGTGATTTTAAAATCATACAAAGACAAACCAATGTACACCTTGATCTATTCTGTGATTTTAAAATCATACAAAGACAAACCAATGTACACCTTGATCTATTCTGTGATTTTAAAATCATACAAAGACAGACCATTTACACCTGGATCTATTCTGTGACTTTAAAATCATACAAAGACAGACCATTTACACCTGGATCTATTCTGTGACTTTAAAATCATACAAAGACAGACCATTTACACCTGGATCTATTCTGTGACTTTAAAATCATACAAAGACAGACCAATGTACACCTTGACCTTTTCTATGATTTTAAAATCATACAAAGACAGACCAATGTACACCATGATCTATTCTATGACTTTAAAATCATACAAAGACAGACCAATGTACACCTTGACCTTTTCTATGATTTTAAAATCATACAAAGACAGACCAATGTACACCATGACCTTTTCTGTGATTTTAAAATCATACAAAGACAGACCAATGTACACCATGACCTATTCTGTGACTTTAAAATCATACAAAGACAGACCAATGTACACCATGATCTATTCTGTGATTTTAAAATCATACAAAGACAGACCAATGTACACCATGATCTATTCTGTGATTTTGAAATCATACAAAGACAGACCAATGTACACCATGATCTATTCTGTGATTTTAAAATCATACAAAGACAGACCAATGTACACCATGATCTATTCTATGACTTTAAAATCATACAAAGACAGACCAATGTACACCATGATCTATTCTGTGACTTTGAAATCATACAAAGACAGACCAATGTACACCATGATCTATTCTGTGACTTTAAAATCATACAAAGACAGACCAATGTACACCTTGACCTTTTCTATGATTTTAAAATCATACAAAGACAAACCAATGTACACCTTGACCTATTCAGTGATTTTAAAATCATACAAAGACAGACCATTTACACCTGGATCTATTCTGTGACTTTAAAATCATACAAAGACAAACCAATGTACACCTTGACCTATTCAGTGATTTTAAAATCATACAAAGACAGACCATTTACACCTGGATCTATTCTGTGATTTTAAAATCATACAAAGACAGACCAATGTACACCTTGACCTTTTCTGTGATTTTAAAGTCATACATAGACAGACCAATGTACACCATGACCTATTCAGTGATTTTAAAATCATACAAAGACAGACCAATGTACACCTTGACCTTTTCTGTGACTTTAAAATCATACAAAGACAAACCAATGTACACCTTGATCTATTCTGTGACTTTAAAATCATACAAAGACAAACCAATGTACACCTTGACCTATTCAGTGATTTTAAAATCATACAAAGACAGACCATTTACACCTGGATCTATTCTGTGACTTTAAAATCATACAAAGACAAACCAATGTACACCTTGACCTATTCAGTGATTTTAAAATCATACAAAGACAGACCATTTACACCTGGATCTATTCTGTGATTTTAAAATCATACAAAGACAGACCAATGTACACCTTGACCTTTTCTGTGATTTTAAAGTCATACATAGACAGACCAATGTACACCATGACCTATTCAGTGATTTTAAAATCATACAAAGACAGACCAATGTACACCTTGACCTTTTCTGTGACTTTAAAATCATACAAAGACAAACCAATGTACACCTTGATCTATTCTGTGACTTTAAAATCATACAAAGACAGACCAATGTACACCATGATCTATTCTGTGACTTTAAAATCAATCAAAGACAGACCATTTACACCTTGACCTTTTCTGTGACTTTAAAATCATACAGAGACAGACCAATGTACACCATGATCTATTCTGTGACTTTAAAATCATACAAAGACAAACCAATGTACACCTTGACCTATTCAGTGATTTTAAAATCATACAAAGACAGACCATTTACACCTGGATCTATTCTGTGACTTTAAAATCATACAAAGACAAACCAATGTACACCTTGACCTATTCAGTGATTTTAAAATCATACAAAGACAGACCATTTACACCTGGATCTATTCTGTGATTTTAAAATCATACAAAGACAGACCAATGTACACCTTGACCTTTTCTGTGATTTTAAAGTCATACATAGACAGACCAATGTACACCATGACCTATTCAGTGATTTTAAAATCATACAAAGACAGACCAATGTACACCTTGACCTTTTCTGTGACTTTAAAATCATACAAAGACAAACCAATGTACACCTTGATCTATTCTGTGACTTTAAAATCATACAAAGACAAACCAATGTACACCTTGATCTATTCTGTGACTTTAAAATCATACAAAGACAGACCAATGTACACCATGATCTATTATGTGACTTTAAAATCATACAGAGACAGACCAATGTACACCATGATCTATTCTGTGACTTTGAAATCATACAAAGACAGACCAATGTACACCATGATCTATTCTGTGACTTTAAAATCATACAAAGACAGACCAATGTACACCTTGACCTTTTCTATGATTTTAAAATCATACAAAGACAAACCAATGTACACCTTGACCTATTCAGTGATTTTAAAATCATACAAAGACAGACCATTTACACCTGGATCTATTCTGTGACTTTAAAATCATACAAAGACAAACCAATGTACACCTTGACCTATTCAGTGATTTTAAAATCATACAAAGACAGACCAATGTACACCTTGACCTTTTCTGTGACTTTAAAGGCATACATAGACAGACCAATGTACACCTTGATCTATTCTGTGACTTTAAAATCATACAAAGACAAACCAATGTACACCATGATCTATTCTATGATTTTAAAATCATACAAAGACAGACCAATGTACACCATGATCTATTCTATGATTTTAAAATCATACAAAGACAAACCAATGTACACCTTGACCTATTCAGTGATTTTAAAATCATACAAAGACAAACCAATGTACACCATGATCTATTCTATGATTTTAAAATCATACAAAGACAAACCAATGTACACCATGATCTATTCTATGATTTTAAAATCATACAAAGACAAACCAATGTACACCATGATCTATTCTATGATTTTAAAATCATACAAAGACAGACCAATGTACACCATGACCTATTCTATGATTTTAAAATCATACAAAGACAAACCAATGTACACCATGACCTATTCTGTGATTTTAAAATCATACAAAGACAAACCAATGTACACCATGATCTATTCTATGATTTTAAAATCATACAAAGACAGACCAATGTACACCATGATCTATTCTATGACTTTAAAATCATACAAAGACAGACCAATGTACACCATGATCTATTCTATGATTTTAAAATCATACAAAGACAGACCAATGTACACCATGACCTATTCTATGACT
The DNA here is from genome assembly GCA_016746295.1 of Potamilus streckersoni. Classification (NCBI taxonomy): domain Eukaryota; kingdom Metazoa; phylum Mollusca; class Bivalvia; order Unionida; family Unionidae; genus Potamilus; species Potamilus streckersoni. The sequence goes on along the minus strand of JAEAOA010001104.1, from coordinate 1,384,654 downwards.
TTAAAATCATACAAAGACAGACCAATGTACACCTTGATCTATTCTGTGACTTTAAAATCATACAAAGACAGACCAATGTACACCATGATCTATTCTATGATTTTGAAATCATACAAAGACAGACCAATGTACACCTTGATCTATTCTGTGACTTTAAAATCATACAAAGACAGACCAATGTACACCATGATCTATTCTATGATTTTAAAATCATACAAAGACAAACCATTTACACCTGGATCTTTACTGCCTATATCTTAAACTGTTATAATTTCAAAGTGTACAGAAATTGGATGAAAGGGTAAGCTCTGATCTACTGGTGCTTTATGTGGCATAATGGTTTAATTTTGAGTTACATTGTTAAATTTGATAATTGGCTCTGCTAATCTGGGATACAGTCGTCTTAGGAAAACTATTTTATGGCTGGTATGTGGTAGCCTGTGCCCTTGATCAGTGTCACCCTAAACAACCTGGAACCTATAATTATCTTGGTCTTATTTTGACCAACCAACAACCATCATTTGTCAGGGAAAAGATGTACAATGCTACATTTGACATCAAACACCTTAATTAGGTCTGCCTTAGAAATTTTAGATCAGTTGTCCCTTCCAGATAGTATTGTTGACAGATCCTTAATTTGAATCCAGTGTGCTGGATTGTCAGACTTGATATTTGTATTTCATTTACTGTATTGTACCACAGGCTGTTATTGTTAAAACTTATAAATAAACCACTCCCTCATTATAAAACTGTCCATGGAATCCATGCATTATACCTCTTTATTGTGAGAATATCTTATAATGAGGTATATAATATATAGAATTCTACTACTGAATAATAAAATGGTATCTGTGAACATACCTGCCTTGTAACAAAATGTATATTATATTACAAGGCATTATAGTGAGGGAATACTGTGTTTGTAGTAGGACAATACAGTTGGGTATGTTTGATATCAAGAAAAGACCTTAATGACTATTGAACATATTGTCCACTGTATATAACTGACCTCTGGAAGCTGGACATATTGTCCACTGTCTATACTTGACCTCTGGACACTTGACATATTATCTGCTGTACATATTTGATCTCTGGAAGTTTGACTTACAGTCAGTGTATACTGGACCTCTTGAGTCTGGACATAGTGTCCACTGTACATACTTGACCTTAGGAAGCTACACCTATTGTCCATTGCACATACCTGACCTATGAAAGCCATGTATATACAAATACACGGTCATAAATAAATCCCACTTTTCAAAAGTCCTGTAGGTATCACACCACCATTCAGTATTACTCAATATCATTATCCAACATAAAATTCCCAACTTTAAGAATAAAATCTAATCTTTAGGAATAAAAATTAATCTACATGTATTTTCATTGATTGATTTGAAGTATTTCCTTTAGTTTAAATTTACGTGAAAAAATAACATTATTAAGATATTCAATAACTTATTAGATAGGTAGCTACTTCGCTCTTTTTTTGTTGGGATCAGATCTTAACCTTGGTACACAATATTCCTTTGCTAGTTGCCATGGCTACAACACCTCAGATTGACCATTTTTGTCAGATCAGTTCATGTTAGTTTATATCAGTACATCAACACCATAAAGGTTATATTATGCAAAGAAAAGTTTAGTGTAAAGTGCCTTACAAAAGGACACACCATGAAAACTCTTAGCAAAGGCATTTTTCAAAAACATGGTTGTTAATAATTGCAACTGAATTTACGACCTTTGTATAGAATAACTGATTTGATCTTTCTGAAATCTTTTTTATGTGACACTTTTTTATATGAAACTAAAAATCACATTTATATTAGTAGAATGTTACCTATAGACCTAATATGCTAAGAGAAGTGTGACCCTTAATAAATCTGTCTGCACATTTTACGCCCCTCTATGACAGTTGTAAAGAGGGTGGGGGATCTAAGGTGATGTCTTTATGCCCCTCCATGACAATTGTATAGAGGTGCTGTCCTTTGCAGATCACTGCCCATGTGAGTTCAAGTCTCATCTTGGTTAATGTGGGTGTGTGAGAATACTTGGCATTAGCTTCACATTGGTCAGTGGTTCCTCCTGGGGATTTTCCAGGTTCTTCCTCCACCAAATATCATGGGCACCGTGTAAAGTCTATCATGTGTGGAAAAATGTTAAACCCAACAATTTTAAACAAACAGTGGCATGGGCATACAGTAAGATTATTCTTGTCCATCCATCCATGCATTGCATCTTTGCTTAGCTTTAAATTTTGTGTGGCAGTCATGTTCCATGAACTCAATTTCTTATGATTTTTTTTTACAAGCGGTCATCTTCCTTATAATGACCTAATCACACACACACACACACACACACACACACACACACACACACACATGGTTTAATGATACATCAGCACAATCCAGACTGTATAGTGACAAGATAGTTTAGGTATCCACAACTATGCATTCAAAACAAAGATAAAATCCTTAAAATGCAAAGTCTGATTTTTTTAATATAAACCATCCAATTTTTTTTCATATTCCCAACAGTCCAACAATTTCTTTTTTTTTTTCTTAGGGTGTGTGTGTTCTACCTCCCTTAGTCTATACAAAATGGGTGGCTGGAATAAGATTTTTTTTAAAAAAATGGCCATATTTGACATTTTTTTTTCTTCATGCATTGCCTAACACTGTGTAGATCCCAAATTGAAATTATTGAATCACAAGATGTGGTAGCATGTTGTATATACTTGCTTAAGAGTCCAGCTGCAAACTGCACAGACCTAGATCCTCCAGTGTGTAATGCACTGTCATAGCTGGGTCTGTGCAGTTTGTTGGGTCAAAGTGCAAACAATATAGAGCCTGATCCATCATCACATAATATGCTTTCAAATCTGGGTCTATATTGTTTTGTTCTATTGATTATTCTTAACAAACTGTATAGGACCAGATGGAAATAGGCAGTTTACTGTTAATCTCATATGTGAGTATATACAGGAGTTTTATGTAACTGATGCTTCTCTGAGTTGCTGTAAGTTGCCATAAATATTCAGAATGTGGATTTTGTTTCTAGTTGTGTAGCTCCATGTTTGTAAAACTGTGTACAAAATGACATTAATTGAAAAAGACTGATTTTGTTTGACTTCTTTCTATAACAAGCCCAAGATGTGTTTCCAATTTTGGATATCTAAAGATCCATTACCAAGGTCACTAACTCAGTTGCTCTGGACCCTCCCTCTAAAACAAGCAATGAAAGCTTATTGTCTGACCTGTATGGTGGGGAAATTGACAGGAAGTGCTCAAGTAGTTGTAAGTGCTGATTGTAACTGATTATTCTTAGGGTCACCTTAGATATCACAGCTTAAATATGACCTACATTATATACTTGCTTAGTGCTTCACTGGACTTATCAGTCTCAATTGCTTAATAGAAAAGATGTATAAAATACCCAATTTTCCACTAGTTGACATTTTTTACCACTGTTTATGAATTGACTTTCCACCAGAAGAGATCCAATAATATATTTCTTAGAATCTGTATATTTTTTTCTGATGTTGGTTTCTTCTCCTTCTGTCTCTTGAAATGGTGTAGATGCATGTTGTAAAGATTTGTCATTATTTTTTGTTTAGAGCTTATACTTAATGTCATTGATGGATTTGTTTTCTTAAAAGGAGGGCAGTGAGCCCAAACAAAATTATGGTGAATATGCAACTGGATCCATGACAACTAGGACAATCTTTTTGGCAATCAAACTTATTTGCAAATTAGGAATAATGACCCGCCACACTATTTGTATGCCTTGTCATTAAAATGTGGTAATTCCTGGAAGCTTCCTCTTAATATTTCATCTGGCTACAGCTTCACAGAACTTATCAAAATTCTTCCTCAAATTGAGATTTTTGGAGAACTCAAATTTGAGGAATTCCACAATTTCAGTTTTCAAAAATGCAAAAGTCTCCAGGTGTTCAGTTGTAGTCCTAATGTGTGTGTGTGTGTGTGTGTGTGTGTGTGTGTGTGTGTGTGTGTGTGTGTGTGTGTGTGTGTGTGTATGTGTGTGTGAATATACTACATTGATGTCTGGTCTTCATACACAGATGTTCTTTAGATGCAGGTAAATATGTAATAATTTGTATACATGTTTAAATGGGACCTTGTTTTGTCTATATACATAGTTGTTCCTTATATGCAGGGTTGTCACTATAACAGGTTGCACTGTATTAATAGAACCATGCATATGGTAACAAATTCAAGGTTATATAGGGCATATCATTCTTCAGGCACTTCCTCAGGTAACAGGTTAAGACTGGAATTAAAAATAAATCCTCCAATAAAAGAACCAGGTAAAGGCATTCTAAAAAGGGCCTGTTGCTTGTTGCTCAGGTGTAAATAAACTTAAGGTAGCAGTTTCTCAATAAACAGGAAACGGGAATGTTTTATATCTTACTTTTGTGTAAATATTAATGATTTTTTTGTATAGAGGAAATGTCTAGTAGAGGTCAGAATTGTTGATGAAAGGTGTGTGTGTTTCTGTGTGTGTGTGTTTAATGGTGCAAAATGCAATTTTAATCACAAAGTTTATAAATTTTTTCAAGTGTATTTGTACATATTTGAAGAAATTATTACCTGAAGATGTGAAGAAATTATTACCTGAAGATGTGAAGAAATTATTACCTGAATATGTGAAGAAATTATTACCTGAAGATGTGAAGAAATTATTACATGTAAATGTGAAGAAATTATTACATGTAGATGTGAAGAAATTATTACAAGTAGATGTGAAGAAATTATTACAAGTAGATGTGAAGAAATTATTACATATAAATGTGAAGACATTATTACATGTAGATGTTAAGAAATTATTACATATAGATGTTAAGACATTATTACATGTAGATGTGAAGAAATTATTACATGTAGATGTGAAGAAATTATTACATGTAGATGTGAAGAAATTATTACAAGTAGATGTGTTACCATGTATGAGAAGAGTTTGAAAAAAATAATCAGTAATAAAAAAAACCAAAGTATTTTATGTGGAAGGGTAAAACAAAATGTAGTTTTCAAAATCATAAATTAGCAATAGTGGTTGAGTTTTAAATGTGTGTATGTGTGTGTGAGTGTGTGTGTGTCTGTGACTGTGAGTGTGTGTGTATGTGTGTGTGTGTGTGTGTGTGAGAGAGAGAGAGAGAGAGAGATTTTTAATGCAACTTCAACAATTTTTCTGTCATATTGCTGTGATGTCTGCAGTGTAGCAGTTTATATAGCGATGTCTACTAGCATTGAGGCATAATGCCGAAGACATGTAACATCATGTCCCACCCAGTCACATTATCCTGACACTTGGCTGACAAGTCCTAGCACCATTTTCATAATTCTTTGGTATAACATGGCTGGGATTTGAACCCATGACCTCCCACATCTGAAGTGGACAGTTTACCCACTTAGACCACAGGAATGGTCCTTTAAATTAGCAATGGAGTAGTTTTGAAACATATTGTTCTATTGCTGGAAAAAGGCTAAACATGAAAATATTTCCACAATGCATTGATATTGTAAAACAATCATTTGCATGAAAGAATGCATCATTTAACACAATATTAAAACTTGAGTGAACCAGAGAATAAAAGAGAGTAGGTGAAAGAAATGGATGCTTTTAAAAAAGAGGAAATGCTTAACTCAGTAGTATTTCTCTTTAAATTAGTTTTAGGTGAGAATAATCAAAACTGTTTACATTTTCATTCTTTTTCTCGTCCATAAATAAGCATGGGTCAAAAAAAATTTCTGATTACCTAATTATGCAAGTAAGATGTCAAACTGTCCACATTATGTTTTTGTTTGGGAGAGAAAAATTGGTTTTATTTGTTTCAGCAGACCAAGGAAAGAGGTTAACCCTAAATTGTCTGTTTTTCACAAATTTTGAATTCCTTGCATTCCATCTACCTGTATACCAAGTTTCTACCTTTATAAGTAGGATATAAAACAATGGACAGGCAAGGTATATTTACATTCTTCATTAACCTTGACTCCAAAAGATCAAAGTACTTTTGCTATAGCTTTGAAGTTGTGAATTATTGCCCTGACTCCCCTTTCAAAGTATTTTCCTATAGTAGAAGTGAAATCCAGTAATATTTGAACTTCATTATCAGGTCAACAGGGTCATATATTGATGTTATGTGTAGTAGTTGAAATTTATTTAGTTGACCAAATTGCTCAACTTAGAGCTTTTAATTGAATATCTACTTTCTCTGCCTGTAGCAGCATATTCAACCAAGGTCTTAATTTTCCCAATTGTTATTTCTCATTAAATGTTACCTTTCTTAAGAAGCCATGACTCCAATAAATGCAAATACAGTATTGGCCTTGATATACTAATGTGTATTCACTTTGATACACTACAGTACATTGGGCTTGACATACTATAGTGTATTGGTTTTGATATACTAATGTGTATTCACTTTGATACACTATAGTACATTGGACTTGACATACTATAGTGTATTGGTCTTGATATACTAATGTGTATTCACTTTGATACACTACAGTACATTGGGCTTGACATACTATAGTGTATTGGTCTTGATATACTAATGTGTATTCACTTTGATACACTACAGTACATTGGGTTTGACATACTATAGTGTATTGGTCTTGATATACTAATGTGTATTCACTTTGATACACTACAGTACATTGGGCTTAACATACTATAGTGTATTGGTCTTGATATACTAATGTGTATTCACTTTGATACACTACAGTACATTGGGTTTGACATACTATAGTGTATTGGTCTTGATATACTAATGTGTATTCACTTTGATACACTACAGTACATTGGTCTTAACATACTATAGTGTATTGGTCTTGATATACTAATGTGTATTCACTTTGATACACATCAGTACATTGGGCTTGATTTACTATAGTGTATTGGTCTTGATATACTACATTATATTCACAATGATATATGCAGTCATTGGCCTTGATAAGCTGCCATGTATATGTCTTGATATACTGGAGTGCAGTGTATTCACCTTGATATACTGAAGCACATTGTTTTTGATATTGTGTATTGATTTTTATATATTACAGTGTATTCACCTTGATATACTACAGTGTATGGGTCTTGATATACTGCATTGGACTTCATATACTGAAGTGCTTGGTCTTGACATAATACAGTGTATTGGCTTGAATATGCTACATAAATTGGTCTTGATATGGTACAGTATATTCACCTTGATATACTACAGTACATTGGCCTTGATATACTGCAGTGCATTAGGATTGACATAATACATTGTATTGGCTTGAATATGCTACAATAAATTGGTCTTGATATGGTACAGTATATTCACCTTGATATACTACAGTACATTGGCCTTGATATACTGCAGTGCATTAGGATTGACATAATACAGTGTATTGACTTGAATATGCTACAATAAATTGGTCTTGATATGGTACAGTATATTCACCTTGATATACTACAGTACATTGGCCTTGATATACTGCAGTGCATTAGGATTGACATAATACAGTGTATTGGCTTGAATATGCTACAATAAATTGGTCTTGATATGATACAGTATATTCACCTTGATATACTACAGTACATTGGCCTTGATATACTGCAGTGCATTTGTCTTCATATCATAGTGTGTATTGGCCTTTATATATCAGTGTATTGGCTTTGATTTATTATAGTGTATTCACCTTGATTACACTACAGTACATTGGCCTTCATATATTTTAGTGCATTGATCTTGATATGTTACAGTGTATTGGCCTTATATTCACCATAATATAATACAGTACACTGGCCTTGATATACTACAGTGCACAGGCCTTGATATACTACAGTGCACAGGCCTTGATATACTACAGAGCATTAGGATTGATATAATACAGTTTATTGGCCCCTTTTCACTACTGTGTTTCCTCATTTGTAATCCACACCTGTCAGCAGTGTATAAGTGGATGAGGGTATATACCACTCATTCTGCTGAAAGCAGTCTAGTATTTGTAATGTCAAATAAAATGGTGTACAGTCTTAACAGTTCATTGGGTGTATTGTTACCTTGTTAAATACAGTACTGGATTTCCTAGCTTTAATGCTCAAAATTTGCATTTTTGAACTGTTATTGATTTGTTGAATATTATTAGAATGAAAGCTGGATTATATCTCCAAATGTATGCAAATTGTATTTCCCAACACTTCAATGGCAGAAGCTTTTGTCCAGTTGTGTACCTTACCCTTGTAACATGGAATTCAGAGATCATTGCTATTTGTTTCCTTTGAAAAGTTTTATAATCTATAAAGCAGTGAATTCAGGTCAGGATCATGTCCTCATAGTCCTTCAGACGCTTGGCTTGTACCCTATTTTACCTTCCAATCCAATTGCAGACAACACAGACCATGCCACTACATAATGCTGTAAAAGATCAGGGTCTATGTTGTCAAATTGCATAGATCCAGACCTTCTACCACAGCATGTGATGGCAGACCTGGGACATTCATCTTATAAGTGAACATATATGGTAAAAAAATTGTAGGTTAAGAAAGTAAAGGATGTAACCATTCATGTAGAATCATCACCGACTTAGGTGACATCACCACATTACTAGGCTGGTGAAAAAACATGTGGGAAAAACACTCAAGGGCAGTGATAAATAAAGTAAAAGATTTTTTAAATGGGGATATATTATATACTTCATCAAATGGCCAAATAAGGTTGTCAACCCATTTGGTAATTGGACAGTATTATTATTTTTGCTAAATTTGATCATATGACTTGTATATCCACTGAAATGCCATTATTGACTGAAAGTGCTAACTTAGTGCAGTGATTCTTAGTGTTCCTGCATGTTCAAAAAAGTTAAATAATTTAAATATTTTCTGTTCTTATAAGTCCATTTTTTTAAAAATTAATATTAATGCATTGCGGTTATGAAGAGATTGAAGTTTTTATATTTTGCAATGATGGAAATTTTATACCTGGCAGAATTAATTTGTAGATCGAGTTTTGTTATACAAAGGGGAAAATTCTAAAATTAAATTCTTTGATTACTGTCAATTTACAGTACCCACAGACATAATACAAAGAGTTGGGATCAACAGAACACAACATAATTATGTGTGATTTAAACGAAAGCTAGCATTTAAATGAAAGCTAGGGTCCCCCTCAAATCCAGGTAACAGGATGACTCATTTGTTAACCTGCAATGCTTTTGTTGACAGTTGGAACAGCAGATAAGCTTGGGAGGGAAGATTTCCACACCCAAAGTTATTCATTTGTCAAAGAAAGCTTAATGTGAAATTAGTTTGCATGCTGTACTTCATTTTATTATATTTGCCTGACCAACAATAACAAACTAAAATATATTGGTACCTGTTGAAATAAACAGACACCTGCATATAAAGGACACTTGCATATAAAGAACATTTATGATATGATCAACCATTTCATTTATATATTTAACCTTTTTACAAAGGACATTTAAACAGAATACATGTATGTGTGTATGTATGTGTGTGTGTGTGTATATATATATACTAAACACTGACCACTAAATGAATGACTAGAACTGTGGTAACAATGAGTGTAAACTTAAAGATATATTTATAACTCAATATCTCTAAGTAATGTTTCATGTTGTACATACATAATTTTACAAATGCAGCTTCCCAAAACAATGATTCCTAGATTTAAAAAAAATAAATAACTGATATATATATATATATATATATATATATATATATATATATATATATATATATATATATATATATATATATATATATATATATATATATATATATATATATATATATATTGGTCTAGCTTAGAGTTTAACATTGCATTTGTGATTAAAAAATTGCTTCTTAACAAACTTTGGGGGTCATTTGGGAATGCTTTCTTTATTTATTCTCTTGCAAGCAAAATCTTTCTTAAAAAAACAATTGCTAAATTTATACCTTAGTAGAAACATGCATCATTAATCTTCGGCAGGAAACTGCCATCATTTTCTGTATGGGTAATAAAAAAAACACCAAAATTCTATCATCCCTTGAGTATATTTATTTTGTGGAGCTCTGTCCTCCAGCAGTATTGATAGCTTAAATGCAGTGAATATTTGCTTCAGAGACACTGCCTGTCATTTGAGATATCTTTGTCTTTTTTTATTGCATTAGGACAAAATTACAAAAAAGTACAGAGAATGACCCATTGCATTGTAGTACTATTTTGGATAACATTTTTATTGTCCTTTTCCTCATCAACCTCACCTTATCACTGCTGGCTTTGGAATCTGCCAACTGCAGAATGCACAGACTAGGATCTGCCATCCCATAATGAGTAATCACCGAACAAAGAAATTAGACCAGGATCTGCAGCCAAAACCTATGTTGTTTGCATTTGATCTTAAGTTTTAGGCAGTATATATAGTTAGCCCTTTGCATTCTCCTTGATGTCATAAGCAGTGATTAATGGAGGCAGAAGCCAAGGTTGCTAAATTATCAGAATGCTGGATTGTGACTGAATGGGTGTGGGTTCAAGTCTTACCATCAAATCAGCAGAATCAGCTACCATGGTGTTTCCTTGAATAAGGATGTGAATATTAGAGTATTTTATGGTCGCTTGTGACATTTATCGAATTGAATTTATAAAAAAGTCGTTGTATATATTTACAAAAATCATCAGACTGCTACAAGGTTTTAAATTTATATTAAACTGTATGGATATATATATATATATATATATATATATATATATATATATATATATATATATATATATATATATATTGTATTGCCATCTTTGTATCAGAAAAGTTTTATTTATGAATTTGTTAGACTTAAAGTGAACTCAGTTTTGTTTAAATGCAGAAAAGAATGGTGTATATTAACACAGTAGGGCTTGTGAGATTCCCCCTGCATTGAAATCCCAGCATAACTGGACTACTGTGGAGTATAGTGCTGCTCCACAATTCAGCTACACCAAACCACACCACTAGTTGTAGGTATTGATTGTAAATCAAGATATGTATTCAAATGAGGGAGGTGAAAGGTCAGATCCACAACAAGGCTGGGCCAAGGATATTAATATATCATAGCTACATGTGGTCTAGGAGTGAAGTGGATCATTTTTGTGTAGTATGGTTAAACATTCACATAGAAGTGGTTTTTGGACTTGCTTTTGTAGACATAAAGGTAATTCAAGTGCACATAAAACATTCTTTATGTTTGAAGGAAAATTTTTAATTTAGTTTTGCATTTTGCAAGATTTATTTTCACTGTCACACCTTGTGACACAATGATTGTGCCTGATTATGTGTACTATTTGCTATAAACAGTTTTAATGTAAGATTTCTACCAGTGAGGTTCCAGTTCAGTACATATGGAGTATGTTACTAGTGCATTTTAGTACATTTATGGGAAAGGAAAATTATAAAAGACTACATTTGGTAATAATGTGCAGTTTGTTGGGCAATTCATGGACCAGATTTTCAGGTAGAGATGATGTCAGTGACTGAAATGGATTTCAATTAACAGGTCAGATTTGGAAATTGACAACAATTACTAGGACCACTATAGATTTTAGTTTGGGGATATGCATTGAAAATGTTGATGGATTTTCATGAAGTTTACATTTACAGTTTTTATAGGTAAGTTGAACAGGTGTATATTCAGGTAATTCTTTAAATGATGATGTTTTTCTTTCTATTTTTTAAAAATCTTTTTTAAGACACTTTTACATTACTGATAATCAACATTTAAACTTTAAACTTATATTAAAGTCCTAAAAATAGTAACAGTTTATAAACATTAAGCATGTTATGAGTGACATAAGTTATGGTCTTTATCATAGTTAGGTTGGAAGAGTTTACAGGTCAAATTTCACTCAGCACTTCTGTCTGGTGCATATGAAATACTGTTAGAAATCAAATAGACATGATGTGTACATGTGGCCATCAAAGAATGGTCCTCTTTGTTAACAGACACACAATCATAATTGCTTTGTTGCTTCACATGTAAGTTTAAGTAAAAGCAGATTGGAGAGAATGTTGTTTTTTTTTCTTCTCCTATTTTGAATTGATCATTTGTCCAATCAAAAGTGGAGGATTGATCCAACATAAATTTAGCTTTATAAGACATGAAATGTAGCCTCAAATATAGACAGAAAAAACTTGATGTTATCAGTTACATATTTATTCCATTTAAATTTGGCCTGAAAAGATATAGTGACAGCTTGATTGAATAATTTGGTTCAAAATTATTGGACTATATATTTTTCTAATAGTAGGGGAAAGAAAAGATTTATTTCAGCTCAGGGAATGTGCATGTAGTGTAGAATCAGTGTGCCCATCTGACATTATGTTCAATTGCAACAGTTCTTGTAAGCATAATTAGTTGACAGTGTGCAGCCAATACTAAATTCAAGTAAATTTAAGTAACACTCAGCACTGAGCACTGTGTTGTTATCACACAAGTCCTACTTTTATAGTGGTCAATATTAGTACACATGGGATTGTGTTGCTATCCTGTAAGGTCATTTCCTTCTGTTGTGTCAATATCAGTACCTAAGTGGGATTGTGCTTTTGTGATGCAACTTTATAAGACCTTTTTCTTCCCTGGTGGTTAGTATCAGTATATGTACTGGATTGTGTTGTTATCATGTAAGGACTTTTTTTCCCTGGTGGTTAGTATCAATATATATGTACTGGATTATGTAAGTGGGATTGTGCTTTTGTGATGCAACTTTATAAGACCTTTTTCTTCCCTGGTGGTTAGTATCAGTATATGTACTGGATTGTGTTGTTATCATGTAAGGACTTTTTTTCCCTGGTGGTTAGTATCAATATATATGTACTGGATTATGTTGTTATCATGTAAGGCCTTTTTCTTCCCTGATGGTTAGTATCAGTATATGTACTGGATTGTGTTGTTATCATGTAAGGCCTTTTTCTTCCAAATTATTGACTTGGGTACTGAGTTGAGCAAGGGGTGGGATCGAAGAACCAGCTAAATTCTCTACTCAGCTGCAGCTATGTTTGATACTAACTGCAATGCACCATGATTATGTCTCAGAGGAATTAAAAATGCATACATAATTGTTTTATATTTAATATGATTCTTATGATGTATGTATAGTAGGTCAAATAATTGATGTTCATAAGAAGTAATGATAATCCATGCATACGTATGATGTCTATACCCTATATACACCAGGCTGACTGTAATCAGGTGTTAGTTACAATAGCTCTTGGCTCAAGGTACAGTTATAGATTGTGTGTGTGTGTGTGTGTGGTGTGTGTGTGTGTGTGTGTGACCCTGATCTGTTCTTACATAATGTACCAGCAGATAAGGGTCTGTGTTGTTTCTTGTACTGATTAGTTCTAATGAACTGTGACTGCCCAGATTTACCATCATATAATAGGATGACAGATCAGGGTCTATGCTATTTACAGTTACTGTAAATGCCCAGATATTGTATACTAAAGTATAATGTGTCTATATTTTATGATGTCTTGCAGGAAATATACAGCAGACTGAATAATGAACTAACCAGAAAAATTTCACAAACACTTCAAAATGTATGAACATTCGTCAGATTCTACAAATCTTGTGCTTGCAAAATTCTTTTTTCTTACAGAAACAATCTTCTAAAAAGATTTTACTTTACATGTATTACCATGTATACTTAAATGTCACTATGTTTATGTAATTCAAATCTAGCCACCTGGCTTGGAAATTATTGTTTAATTTACTAAAAGTTATGTCAAATCTAAAAACAACCACAAATGTCAAAATGACTTGAAAAATCACAAAAATTGCTGAACTGAAAACTTGGTGAAAGTTGTGAAATTCATGGAAAAATCTTTTGGTGTGGTCGGTCATGAGGGAATGGACCCTGATCTTTTGGCTGATTATGACTTGGTAGATCAGAGTTCATGCTGTTTACAATTGGTTTGTGATTTACAGCAGTAGATATGGTATTTACTAATAAGTACCACACTATAATTTAAAATCAAGCAATAGTTATTATGATCAGTCATTGGTTATTACAATTAGCCACTTATTATCTGCTCCGTTTGCCTTGTGGTTAGAGCGTCTGCCTCAGATGCAGGAGGTCGTGTGTTCGATCCCCTGTTGAGTCATACCAAAGACTTACAAAAATGGTACTAACAGCTGCCTCGCTTGATGCTCAGCATTAAGAGGTTAGTGTTAGGACTGGGCGGCCCAGTATCTGGATAATGTGACTGGGTGGAACATCATGCTACATGTCTGTAGCATGATGCCCAAGTGCTGGACATCACTATAAACTGCCACACTGCAGACATCTAGTGATATGACTGAAAAATTATTAAAGATACTTAAAATTTATAAACACCACACCACTTTTTATCATTAAGCCACTGCTTATTACTTTTAGACAATATTTAGTATAGTCAACCATTGGTTATTAGACACTAGTTATTACAATCAGCCACTAGTTATTACAGTCAGCCACTACTTATTACATTCAGCCAGTTGTGAGATAGCTTAATACTAGTAGCTTGTCATGGGATGGTGGTTTTCTCGGGAGAGGGGGGAGTCCTGGGTTCTTCATCCAGCTGAAAAATGGCATTAAACCCTACAACAATAACAACAACAACAACATTCAGCCAATAGCTGTTATAGTCAACCACTGGTGTCAACCACTAGTTATTATAATGAGCCATGAGTTGTATTAATCCAACAAGAGTTACTAGTCAGCCAGTTGTTACTGCAGATTTTTTTAGTCTCGAATTTCAGATTTGTTACAATATAGTTTCATTAAAAAGCAGTTATGTGGTTCCAGTGAGATTTACATTGATTTTTGTAGAGTTAGGCTATCACTGAGTGCAGTATGCTTTTCATAAGATGCCGCTGTAACGTAAATATTCAAAGTTTTGCATTCTATGAATATGCAGCTGTTGTAAATATTCAAAGCTTCATATTCTTTGAATTAATTTGCAAGATATTTTGATTTTCAGAATAAAATAGGCATCAATACATTAACATTATAATCATCTTTGCAGTTGCTTTATCACACTGAATGAAAATAACTACTTTCATTATGTCAGTCTTTTGAAATAAAAAAATAAAAATTAAGGCACTCTTACTACAAGGCCTTTCATTACAACAAGGTTCCTATTATAAGGCCCATCATTATAACAGGTTCATGTTATAAGGCCCTTATTTATAACACAGTTTCTGTTATAAGGCCCTTCATTATAACAAGGTTCATGTTATAAGGCCCTTTATTTTTTACACAGTTCCTGTTATAAGGCCCTTCATTATAATAAGGTTCCTGTTATAAGGCCCTTCATTATAATAAGGTTCCTGTTAGAAGGCCCTTCATTATAACACAGTTCCTGTTAAAAGGCCCTTTATTTTTATAGTTCCTGTTATAAGGCCCTTCATTATAACACAGTTTCTATTATAAGTCCCTACATTATTACACAGTTCCTGTTATAAGGTGGGTATCATCATGGATCCAATGTTATTAAGTGGTAGTAATGTTGTATGTATGCTGTACTTCATTAATAAATGTCTGACTGTAAGGCAGTATATTTTATTATTCCCATTGACAGTGTTATAATGAGGGAATACTATATGCATCATATATTTCATTATAAGGCAGTCATACTATAAGGTAGTATACTCAGGGCTAGATCTGACAGCATGATAATGAGGGGTTAATTATAATGTACTCTAATGTAAGGCTGTATAATCAGTATCCAAAGTTCAGCATTATAATGAGTAAGTGTGTAATGTACTTCAATATAAGGCAATGATATTTTAAGGTAGTATAGTGTGGCTCACATGGACAGCATTATAATGAGGGAGTGTTATATTATCATTTACTTGTAAGATGGTATTACTTTAAGGTAGTATTCTCTATAGCTTCCTTTAATAGAGTTATAATAAGGGAGTTCTGTTTGCATTATGTACTTCATTGCAATATGGGCTCTCTATAAAGTGGTGTAATATATGACTAAAAAAAAAATTCTAAGTATAGAAGACTCCTCAGGGGCTTACAAGTACACATGGATTTAAGGGATGCATAAAAAGGATATGAATTATAGGAAGCAAATTCTTAGTTGCAACTGCACATGTGACAGTATTGAACTAACTCCACACAATATTGTACAAACTCCACACACAATATTGTACAAACTCCACACACAATATTGTACTAACTCCCCACACAATATGTACAAACTCCACACACAATATTGTACAAACTCCCCACACAATATTGTACAAACTCCACACACAATATTTTACTAACTCCCTGGACAATATTGTACAAACTCCACACACAATATTGTACTAACTCCACACACAGTATTATACTAACTCCCCAAAAATATTATACAAACTCCCCATACAGTATTGTACTAATTCCGCACACAATATTGTTTTTACACCCCACACAATATTGAACACCCAACAAATTAGTGTATTAACTCCCCACACAGTATTGTATAAATTCCTCATACAATATTGTATTAACTCTCCACACAATATTGTATTAGCTATTCACCCAAAATTTTACTAGCTCTCCACACAGTATTGGACTAGCTCTCCACACAGTATTGGACTAGCTCCCAACGAAATATTGCACTCTCATACATAGGTCTTGTGGGAAAACCAGTCTTCTTGTCAAGACAGGCACTTAGAATGAAAGATGTCTGGGACACCATGGAATTCAATGGAAAAATAAGGCTATGCTCTAAATTGTTGGGTTGAAGTGTTTTACCACACACAGAGTGCAGGCAGGAAGGATTTTTTGTAGAGGCAGGGATTTTATCACACTGGTGCTTGTTTAATAAAAGTAAAATGTTACTGTTTTATTATCTACTACATATTTCATCAATAGGAGATTTATGATGTTGTATTTTAAAATTTAAAGTCTGCTGTAAGGGAAAAAAAAACCTTGAACAAAGAACATAAACTGTGTATTTTAAAATAAGAAAACATTTGGAAGTTTAATCCATATTGCCCTCCATTGTTACATTGGTTTGTATGTGCCATTAATTTTCCTCCAGTTTAGGTCTGTTAATATCAATATTGATTAAGTTTATCTAAAATCATTTGACAAAGTTTCTCAACTAAATATGGTTTAAACTAAACGAAAACATACTCAATGTCTATACAACCCATTATGCATAAGACACTTTGTATCAATGCATGCATGTACATTGCAATGTACATTATTGTGATATGAACTTAAACACAAGACAAGTTCATATTTGAGTAAAATCAAAGTAGTAGTTTTAGAGACATTTTAGCTCAAAGCTATTTTTTTTCTATTTTTAAATTCATTTTTTAGGAATATTTTCAACATGTTGACCCACTGTATGTAACATGATAGTAACTAATGTAACATAATATTAACATGTAATGTTACATGATAGTAACATGTAAATGTAACATGATAGTAACATGTAAAGGTAACATGACAGTAACATGTAAAGGTAACATGATAATAGTAACATGTAAATGTAACATGATAGTAACATGTAAATGTAACATAATAGTAACATGTAAATGTAACATGATAGTAACATGTAAAGGTAACATGATAGTAACATGTAAATGTAACATGATAGTAATGTGTAAATGTAACATGATAGTAACATGTAAAGGTAACATGATAGTAACATGTAAAGGTAACATGATAGTAACATGTAAATGTAACATGATAGTAACATGTAAATGTAACATGATATCAACTGCTAATTCATGATGATAGCCCTTCCATGGACCACAGGTCATTAGAAAAGGTGCTAAGCAAGAAGCCCTTCCATTGACCACAGGTCATTAGAAAAGGAGGTGCTAAGCAAGGTTGACTCACATGTCAGAATACTTTATAATTGGTTGGGTTAAAAAGCATTTGAATCAACAGTAATGGCCTCTTTGTCACCTTAAAGATGAAATGATTAACAGTTTGTATGTGCCTGGATTTAACTATTATTTTCACTTCATTATAGGAGGATGATTTTCAAGGGCACCAATTGAAATCAGAAATAGGAACTGTTTACCCAATATTGTTGTGATGTTAAAGACCCACTTGTACCAGTTATTGAATACAGTCACCTTAAATTGAGTATGGTCAAGCTTAACTCAACAACCATTAATAATAGTATAACATGATCTTTTTGTGAAGGGATATTGAAAACAGACTTGTTGGTAAAAGATACATTGATGTTAGGATGGTGTTGACAGGCATATAGCCTTTGTGTATCCTGGGACTATCAAATCCTGTATACATAGTGTTAGATACTAATTCAACCAAATGGACTTTTAAATGCTGTTGATTAAATTATTAGCAGTTGGTAGGACTAACAAGTAAAATATTACATTTAGTGGTATGCAGATACTAGAAAACTATTACATTCAGTGTTATACAAGGACTAGAAAATTATTACATTCAGTTACATTCAGTGGTATACAAGTACTAGAAAACTATTAAATTCAATGCTATACAAGGGCTTGAAAACTATTACATTCAGTGGTATACAAATACTAGAAAACATTTACATTCAGTAGTATATAAGTACTAGAAAATTATTACATTTAGTGCTGTACAAGTACAAGAAAACTATTATATTCAGTGGTATACAAGTACTAAAAAACTATTACATTCACTGTTTATACAATGATTAGAACACTATTATGTTCTGTGGTATACAAGTACTAGAAAAATATTACATTCCTTGGTATACAAGGACTAGAAAACTATTACATTCAGTGGTATACAAGGACTAAAAAATACTATTAAATTTAGTGGTTATACAAGTACTAGAAAACTTTTACATTCAGTGGTATACAATTATTAGAAGACTATTTCATTCAGTGTGGTATTCAAGGACTAAAAAATTATTACATTCAGTGCTATACATATACTAATGCAAGGAAACTATTACATCCAGTGAAGTATTAACACAAGCAAAATATTACTAATATAACACTAGAACAATGAATCTCCATAATATAATGATATCCTAATGCAGTGATTAACATTAACTGGTGATTATTAATGTGTGAAGTGTTATGATACCTTAATACAGTGATTAATGTTAAATGGTGGTCATTAATTAGTGAAGTGCTTTGATACCTTAATACAGTGATTGATATTAACTGTTAATTATTAATTAGTGAAGTGTTTTGATACCCTATTGCAATGATTCATATTAAATGGTATTCTGTAATTAGTGCATTGTTTTGATATCCTAATGCTGTGATTAATGTTAAATGGTGGTTATTAAGTAGTGAAGTGTTTTGATACCATGATGCAATGATTAATATTAAATTGGGTCATTAATTTGTGAAGTGTGGTGATACCATAATGTGATTTATAATGTTTAGTGGTGGTTATCAATAAGCAAAGTGTTTTGATACCCTATTGTAGTGAATGTAAGGAAGTGTTTTGATACCTATATGCAGTGATTAATATTAAATGGGGTCATTAATTTGCAAAGTGTGGTGATATGATAATGGGATTTATAATGTTAAATGGTGGTTATCAATAAGCAAAGTGTTTTGATACCCTATTGTAGTGAATGTAAGGAAGTGTTTTGATACCTATATGCAGTGATTAATATTAAATGGGGTCATTAATTTGCAAAGTGTGGTGATACCATAATGTGATTTATAATGTTAAGTGGTGGTTATCAATAAGCAAAGTGTTTTGATACCCTATTGTAGTGAATGTAAAGAAGTGTTTTGATACCTAAAAGCAGTGATTAATATTAAATGGTGGTCATTAATTTGTGAAGTGTGGTGATACAATAATGGGATTTATAATGTTAAATGGTGGTTATCAATAAGCAAAGTGTTTTGATACCCTATTGTAGTGAATGTAAGGAAGTGTTTTGATACCTATATGCAGTGATTAA
The DNA here is from genome assembly GCA_016746295.1 of Potamilus streckersoni. Lineage (NCBI taxonomy): Eukaryota > Metazoa > Mollusca > Bivalvia > Unionida > Unionidae > Potamilus > Potamilus streckersoni. Next base: position 1,364,738 of record JAEAOA010001104.1, on the reverse strand, counting down.
TATTAAATGGGGTCATTAATTTGCAAAGTGTGGTGATACAATAATGGGATTTATAATGTTAAATGGTGGTTATCAATAAGCAAAGTGATTTGATACCCTGTTGTAGTGAATGCAAGGAAGTGTTTTGATACCTAAATGCAGTGATTAATATTAAATGGGGTCATTAATTTGCAAAGTGTGGTGATATGATAATGGGATTTATAATGTTAAATGGTGGTTATCAATAAGCAAAGTGTTTTGATACCCTATTGTAGTAAAATGTAAGGAAGTGTTTTGATACCTAAATGCAGTGATTAATATTAAATGGGGTCATTAATTTGCAAAGTGTGGTGATACAATAATGGGATTTATAATGTTAAATGGTGGTTATCAATAAGCAAAGTGTTTTGATACCCTATTGTAGTGAATGTAAGGAAGTGTTTTGATACCTATATGCAGTGATTAATATTAAATGGGGTCATTAATTTGCAAAGTGTGGTGATACAATAATGGGATTTATAATGTTAAATGGTGGTTATCAATAAGCAAAGTGATTTGATACCCTGTTGTAGTGAATGTAAGGAAGTGTTTTGATACCTAAATGCAGTGATTAATATTAAATGGGGTCATTAATTTGCAAAGTGTGGTGATATGATAATGGGATTTATAATGTTAAATGGTGGTTATCAATAAGCAAAGTGTTTTGATACCCTATTGTAGTAAAATGTAAGGAAGTGTTTTGATACCTAAATGCAGTGATTAATATTAAATGGGGTCATTAATTTGCAAAGTGTGGTGATATGATAATGGGATTTATAATGTTAAATGGTGGTTATCAATAAGCAAAGTGTTTTGATACCCTATTGTAGTAAAATGTAAGGAAGTGTTTTGATACCTAAAAGCAGTGATTAATATTAAATGGTGGTCATTAATTTGTGAAGTGTGGTGATACAATAATGGGATTTATAATGTTAAATGGTGGTTATCAATAAGCAAAGTGTTTTGATACCCTATTGTAGTGAATGTAAGGAAGTGTTTTGATACCTATATGCAGTGATTAATATTAAATGGGGTCATTAATTTGCAAAGTGTGGTGATACAATAATGGGATTTATAATGTTAAATGGTGGTTATCAATAAGCAAAGTGATTTGATACCCTGTTGTAGTGAATGTAAGGAAGTGTTTTGATACCTAAATGCAGTGATTAATATTAAATGGGGTCATTAATTTGCAAAGTGTGGTGATATGATAATGGGATTTATAATGTTAAATGGTGGTTATCAATAAGCAAAGTGTTTTGATACCCTATTGTAGTGAATGTAAGGAAGTGTTTTGATACCTAAATGCAGTGATTAATATTAAATGGGGTCATTAATTTGCAAAGTGTGGTGATATGATAATGGGATTTATAATGTTAAATGGTGGTTATCAATAAGCAAAGTGTTTTGATACCCTATTGTAGTGAATGTAAGGAAGTGTTTTGATACCTATATGCAGTGATTAATATTAAATGGGGTCATTAATTTGCAAAGTGTGGTGATATGATAATGGGATTTATAATGTTAAATGGTGGTTATCAATAAGCAAAGTGTTTTGATACCCTATTGTAGTGAATGTAAGGAAGTGTTTTGATACCTATATGCAGTGATTAATATTAAATGGGGTCATTAATTTGCAAAGTGTGGTGATATGATAATGGGATTTATAATGTTAAATGGTGGTTATCAATAAGCAAAGTGATTTGATACCCTATTGTAGTGAATGTAAGGAAGTGTTTTGATACCTAAATGCAGTGATTAATATTAAATGGGGTCATTAATTTGCAAAGTGTGGTGATATGATAATGGGATTTATAATGTTAAATGGTGGTTATCAATAAGCAAAGTGTTTTGATACCCTATTGTAGTGAATGTAAGGAAGTGTTTTGATACCTAAATGCAGTGATTAATATTAAATGGGGTCATTAATTTGCAAAGTGTGGTGATATGATAATGGGATTTATAATGTTAAATGGTGGTTATCAATAAGCAAAGTGTTTTGATACCCTATTGTAGTGAATGTAAGGAAGTGTTTTGATACCTAAATGCAGTGATTAATATTAAATGGGGTCATTAATTTGCAAAGTGTGGTGATACAATAATGTGATTTATAATGTTAAATGGTGGTTATCAATAAGCAAAGTGTTTTGATACCTAAATGCAGTAATTAATGTTAAATGATGCTTATTAATTAGTGTTATCAATTACATGTTTCCTAATGACCTTGGTAGGTTAACTGGTGACTGTTATACACGGAACTGTTTTGATGTCCTGCTGCAGTGATGTGTTTTTTGATCAGGAAACAAGGAGGCTAAGCACTAGACCAGGATGGTCCCTATTAATGCTCTGCAATTCTCTCTTTCTCTTGGCAAAATTGGGATGTCATTTCACTTTTGTAAATTATTTACTTTGGTAAAAATAACAGTAAGCACTATCAAAATAGGACCTGTCACTAAACATTATAATATATGCATATTCAATTTATTGTTGATGACAGTAAATGTAAACTAATGGTTAAGGGCAATTTGACATTCCCTTTGGCAAATTAAATAAGGGGTATAAATGTGTAAATATTATGTATTAGTGGTGCCAATTGTCTCGGTAATATGGATACAATGAAATGAAGTTTACTTACCTACAGTTTACCTGGGGAATGAGATCAGCAAATATTACTAACCTTTGTTTCTTTAAATATTAGGGTCAAATATCTTGCAAATTGTTTGGTCTAGACAGCTGTTCTAGCCAATTAGTAAGCCAGGCAGGAATTTGATTGGCATTAATTAATTAATGTTTGATTTTTAGATCCTGTTTAAACTTTTTGGTCAAATTTAGGCAAAGTGTATTTTTAAGGACACTGTATTGTGATATTGCCACCTCAGACCACATTTTCCTGCAGTCATTTTATTTTGTGGTTTTGATTATACTCCTGATTTGCTTTACTCATCTCTGATGGTGTGACAGAAATCAAGTGGTAGCTAAATCACCCTCTTGGAAAAAATTTTATAATCTTCATTTGGGGACATTTCCTTTCTTTAAAAAAAAAATCCATGCAAGCAAAAACCACTTGAATCAAATCTAATTTTTTTTTGTTTTATCTGTAACAGATGGTTTTTAAAAGTGTTATCTGTGTATTGGTAAGATCCCACAACAAGCAATGTTAACGTTTTTACAATAATCCTTAACCAGAAATACTTTAAATCATTAAAATGCTAGGTCTTGTATTGGAGTATATATAGTAATCAGTCAGGACTGGAGGAAGTTAATATGGTTACAAAAAGAGACCAGCACACATGGCTGTGTGGTATCCTGTAACTCTATCATTTTAATATTTGCAAGACATCTGCTTAACATTTCAAGTGGTCTAGATTAACTTTTTGGTGATAACAAGGAAGTCCTGGTAAGGAACTTACTTTCTTGTATCTTTATTAGCCCACCAGATGATACACCAGTACTTAATCCTGTTGGGATACTTGTTTGGTGTCGGATGAAAAAAACATACAGTAATTCTTCTAATGATATTGTGGGATTCTGTCAGGCAGTTAGTTCAGACTTTCTGAAAATAATACAACTTACCCCTACCTGCATGGTTAACAGTTTGAAGTATCACTACCTTATAAAGACATTTTTAATGATGTAGTTAGATGTTGATTATAGTCTTCTTTTTAGGACCACATTCTTCTAAATTGTAAATGACATGGTCTTTGTAGGTGTACTTTGTAAATTATTTGGTCCTTGTAAGTGTACTTAGTAATGACTTAGTCTTTGTAGGTGTACTTGGTAATTGACTTAGTCTTCAAAGATGTACTTGGTAAGTGACTTGGTCTTAGTTGGTGTTGGTGTACTTAGTAATTGACTAGGTCATTTTAGGTGTACTAATGGTAAATGACATGATCTTTGTAGATGTGCTTGGTAAATAACTAGGTCATTGTAGGTGTACTTGGTAAATGACTTGGTCTTCAAAGATATACTTGGTAAGTGACTTGGTCTCTGTAATTGTGCTTGGTAAATTACTTAATCTTTGTAGGTGTAATTGGTAATTGACTTGCTCTTCAAAGATGTACTTGGTAAGTGACTTGGTCTATGCAGGTGTACTTGATAAATTACTTGGTCTTTGTAGGAGTGCTTGGTGAATAACTAGGTTGTTGTAGGTGTACTTAGTAAATGACATGGTCTTTCCAGGTGTACTTGGTAAATGACTTGATCATTGTAGGTGTACTTAGTAAATGACTTGGTCATTGTAGGTGAACTTTGGTAAATGGCTTAGTCTTTGTAGATGTGCTTGGTAAATTACTTAGTCTTTGTAGGTGTACTTGGTAAATGGCTTGATTTTTGTTGGTGTACTTAATAAATAACTTTGTCTTTATAGGTGTACTTGGTAAATGACTTGGTCTTTGTATGTGTACTTGGTAAATGTATACAGCTGTAATGGTTGAGTTAGATCTCCATAATATTACATCAGAGAATGACTGGTACAAATATTTTTCTTGCCTAAGGACTAAGGAGGGAAGAATACTGGAAACTCAGATGATTGATTTCTTTTAAACCATAATTAACAAACATGTTGATAAAGTTAATTGATTATAATTTATTAATTAATTTATTAACAAATACATTCATCAAGTTGGAATTCAGAATCATACAATCTTCATTGTCTTTATATAAAAGCCAGAATATTAACATTGTTTTTGATATTATTTATTTGTAATAATTAAATGTGACTTTACACTTCAACTACAGCATTGTACTTGTTTGAATTGAATTGATATTCACAGGAATAATATTTAAATGCATTGACATAACATTGAATTGAATTGAAAGCTGACTTACACTAAGTGTGTCAGGTCAGAGAAGATAATGCTTAAGTTGACTTGAACAGACTGGTAACTTTTGAAATCTAGAACAATTGTGTTACTGAATTGTTGAACTAATCAATTATACTATTTCTCTGTGTTTGTTTAATCACTGGAGTCTGATGACACAAAATGACTTTATCAGCATTATGAAAATATTTATAGTACAGATAAGGTTATCTCATGTCACAAATTTTCACCATATTTTATTGATAAATTATTTTGTTCCTGTGGCATAATATCAAACTGAATTTAGCTTATCAAGGACAGCAAGGTTTGCCCTGACCTTGGACTGAAATGTAACCTACAAAATCTATGGGTATTGTGTTACTCAAGTGGGGTGGGTATTCATGGAGTATACAATTTAATTTTGTTGGTGTAATATCCAACTGAATTTAGCTCCTCAAGTTTTTGAGGATAATATTTGGAATTATTTGAATCATGTAGACAATATTGTAGGATAAGAAACCATAATAAATTATGAGATATTGGAGTAAGCATTAATCAACTGAACTGAGTATGTAAAGTCAGTCAGGATGATGTTGACAACAACAACAATAATAATAATAAAAATAATAATAATAATAATAATAATAATAATAATAATAATAATAATAATAATAATAATAATAATAATAATAATAATAATAGCAATAATAATAACGATGTTTTTTTTTAGAGAAGGTAACTCAATATAAAATATTTCTAACTTGAGGCCTTCTAGTTGTTGTTCAAGATACTCAATATATACAATATGATGTAAAACAAATCTGGCTTGACACTAAAGAATTAAGTGATTCTAAAAATCAAAGTTTTAAGCCTGGTACATATAGATGCTCAGGCATCTGTGAACATGAACATATATAAAATATAAAAGATCATCCTGTGTTGAAAAATTAAAATGTGAAAAAGATGGAAAATTACAGAAGCGCAGTCTGTGTTTATATTATTTGAACTATTCTTATTTCGTCCATTTGAGACAATCTAGCTTACAAAGACTGAGAATTACCACACTTTGATAGTAGAACTCATTTCTTATAACAATCTTATATTTTCTACTAAAACAATAATTTTAAGAACATATCGTTTGTCTAAAACCCAAAATTAGGTTTCATAAACATTAAAATGAATGGCATTAAAGTTAATTTATTTATATCATTTTCAATGAAAATTAAAGGCAGTGAAGCCAGAAATTTTGAGTTACTTGATTTCAGATTCCTCAGTTGTGAGTTATGCAATTTTTGGTGAAATGACCACTCATAGGAACTCAAATGTTGCATATGGTGGGTTGGCTTTATTCCTTAAAGTCAGGTGATGCCAAAACTACAGATGCCAGAATTCTCAGTGCCTAAACCCCTTTGGGCCTTCATTGTCACCCAGAATGACATCTGCTCTTGGTATGTCACTTGGTGTATGCAATTTATTAGAAGCAATCAGTAGGACAAACAACATAGACCCAGATTTGACACTGCATTATGCAACAGCAGATCAGAGTCTATGTTGCTTTTAGTTGGACTGGATTTACAAGCAAGAATATATGATATTATATAAATGTATACCATTAAAATACTTTTTGAAAATGCAGTGTGTCTGTGTGATTTGGATTTTTAACATATCTCTAACAATATCTTAGTCATATCACTACAATGTCTGCAGTTTAACATTTTATATTGATGTCTAGCACTGGGGCATCATGCCACAAACACATAGCTTGATATCTCACCCAGATAATTATCCTGACACTAGGCTGACCAGTCCACTAACATCATAATGCTGAGCAGTTTGGCAGCTATTTTATAAGTCTTTGGTATGATTCAGCTGGGATTTGAACTTATGACCTCCTACATCCAAAGTGGACTCTCTAACCACTTGGCCACCAGAGCAGTAACTCGAAAATGCAGAGCTGGTCATGTGTTTACTTGAAGTTCACAATTGCCAATTGTGGTTAAAATTGCAGCTGAAATTTAAGTAGTATTTTTAGGTTTAATTGTGTCACAGTGTTAGATAATAAAAAAATATTTACAAGGTATTGATTTTAGGGTTTCTAGTACTCATCAAACACCTGAATAAGAGTTTTAAATGTCACAAATTGTCATTTGTGATGCATCTCTGGCAGGGAAAGGGAATTTGAAAGGTGATGGAAATGTAAGTTACAGATGGAAGGATGGATCTAAAGTAGCTCACTTGCTGAAAGATAATTATTAATAAAAAATGAAAAAATAGTGAAAATGAAGGATCCCTATGCTATCTCAACAGCATAATTTCTTTGACAAGTTTAGACTAGTCAAGCTATGGAAAATATTACATAGTGGTACCAGTATATAATTTCTTGTTGCTAAAGTTATCGCCCATGTTGATCTGCAGTTGAATGCAGTAAGACAGACTCTTTTGAACACAACTTGTCTAGCGGTTTGATTGTGTGTGTTTGTGTGTGATTTAGATTTTTAAGGTAGCTTTAACAATTTTTCAGTCATATCACTATGATGCATGTAGTGTGACAATTTACAGTGATGTCTAGCACTGGAGCATCATGCCACAGACATTCCCACCCAGTCACATTATCCTGACACCAGGCCAACCAGTCCAAACACTAACCTCTTAATGCTGAGTGCCAAGTAAGGCTGCTGTTAGTACCATTTTTAAAGTCTTTGGTATGATTTGGCCGGGGTTCAACCCACAACCCTCTGCAACTTAGGCGGACGCTCTAACCACTAGGACACCATAGCTGAGACTTTGAAGTTTTTCTAATGGATTACATGTCTTGCAGTTTTTGTAATGAATTACATGCCTACAAGTTTTTGTAATGAATAACATGTCTTGCAGTTTTTGTAATGAATTGCTTCTCTTGCAGTTTTTTATTGGATTACTTGCCTTCCAGTTTATGTAATGATTACTGTGAAAATACATATTATGATTGTACTCTTAAATGATGCTGATGTGTGACTTTTTGTTATTGGCCTTTATTACTTACAACTGGATGCAGATTATGACACGACTTTGTGAATGGAACTAATCTCCCAGTTTTTAATCTATTGCTGTTAAACTTAATAAATATTACTGTTATCATCAGAATCTGTACAAGTCTTTTACCAGTCTTTATACTCTCACTAGTTTTGGAAGAGTTGTGCCCCTTGTTTGACCATAGACTTGTCATATTTGATACATCGGTAGAGATGAGGGAAGAAGAGATGCATGGGTATACAGTGTTTCCTTGCTACTTCTCGGTTCATTTATCATGGACTCCATGTTTCGCAGGTTTTCAAAAATTTTTAATGTAAATATTTATCATTTTCTTAACAATAACAGAATATTATAAATCATAAAAATTGCCATTGGCAGTAAATAGCGTATTTATATGGTGGATGAATACACACCAAAAACTAAATGTAGTACTTGGGCCCCGATTGAGATGCTACTTGCCAATGTGTGATTGTACACAATATACGATTGGTTGATTGATGGTTATGTATAAGAGTGTGGGAGGGTTTATAGAAACTTAAAATAATGTATAACTACTACAATAAGTATAGTGTCCCTACTTCATGGAAATTCAGTTATTTTGGGTGGGCCTGGAACAGAACACCCACAATAAGTTAGGGAACACTGTATTTATATGACCTTGCCATTGGTCAAGTTAGTTATGGAAGCCACATACTTTTCTGGTACAAATTCTGACCTAGATTCTTCTTTGTTCATTTTTTCCCCCAACAGCCTTGTTTACAAGTTGAGGAAACTATCATAAACTCTCAAATATAAACATTGTAGGTCAGTATATAGCTACAGCTATCTGTAATGTCAGGTTGGCTTTAAGTGGCTGTATCTACAAACTGGATTGGAATGACCTGACAGCTCATCTGGAAGCTCTGTGAACCTCATGTTGCAGCAGAAATAAAACTGCAGATATGGATGTCATGCAAATTTGAGAAGGGTTCTAAAAAAGCCCATGTTTTATAATTGCAATGATAAGACACTAGTGGTATAAGATGCAGCACCTGCCTGGGTCAATTAAATTGAAACCTTTTTATCTTTGGTGCTAGACAGTACACATTTAAATTTTCATGGATTGTGCACCCATTAACTCCTTTAGTATAAAGGAAGTCTATTTCCTAAAAGAAGTGGGAGGTATGAATAAGGAAATTGAGATGGGATGTATATAATCCAGTCTCAGAATTACCTGTTTATTGCTAACTACTTTCATGCCTGCATCCGCAACTGCAGATCTACATTGGGACTTCATTTTAAAGTGCCTTATTTGAGCATGGTCCTAATTCAGTGCTAGTATAGTCATGGAGTCAATTCTGTAGTGAAGAAACACAGTACACATGTTCAGCTCCCCCTTGCTAGCACTCTAGAGAAGAAACACATACACATATATAACATCCCCCCCTTGATAGGTCTGTTCACAAGTATGATTCCCCCTTCGATAGCACTGTGCACACATATATGACCCCCCCTTGATACCACTGTACACATGTATGATATCCCCCTTGATAGCACTGTACACATGTATGACTCTCCCTTGATAGCACTGTACACATGTATGACATCCCCTTGATAGCACTGTACACATGTATGACATCCCCTTGATAGCACTGTATACATGTATGACATCCCCCTTGATAGCACTGTACACATGTATGACCTCCCACCTTGATAGCACTACACATGTAGGAATCCCCCTTGATAGGACTGTACACATGTATGACTCCCCCTTGATAGCACTGTTAAGAGAAGAAACACTGTACACTCCCCTGATAGCACTGTAGTGAAGAAACACTGTACACATGCATGACTCCCCTTGATATCACTGTTAAGAGAAGAAACACTGTACACTCCCCTGATAGCACTGTAGTGAAGAAAAACTGTACATTTTGTATGACTCCCCCTCAACAGGGATATGCATGGTGAGGAAACATGTACACTTGTATGATTACCCACTATTAGTAATATAGTGAAGAAAAACATTTATGACTTTCCCTTAACAGTTCGGTAGTGAAGTAATACTTTACACTTTTATGACTCCCCACTGTACATGTGTATGACTTGCCCACTGTACATTTGTATGACTCTCCCATGCAATTGTGACTAAACAACATATACTTTTATGACCTTACCCCCATAGGAGTGCTAGGAAACATGGCATACTTGTAATTGACTTGTATGACCTGTAGCACTCATGGTGCAAAATTAAAACAATAGATTCACTGCTAAAATGAATTCATTTAACACACTATTTGCGTCAGACAATAATTTGGTCAAAGTCTTTTAAGATAAAGATAGCAAGTTCAGAATTCTCAGACATATCATGCAATGCAGAATCTACTCATTTATACTGATGTACCCATAATATTGTCTTTAATTCCCTGAAAAAATAATCTCTTGTTATCGGAAACAAGTTTCTTTTTTTTTTAAGAACTTCATTTTGGAAGATTTAGCCAAGCAAAGATTTAATTTATTGAATGAAACTGGCATTGTGTTTCTCCATAATAAAGTTGTTCTCAGGAGCCATCAAAGTATGTTGTATTATTAGTGAGGGTACCTTATACTGGGAGGTGTTACAATAGAAATTCATGCAATATGTTGTTTAGATTTCATACCATATATACTTGCTTGTTAAGTTGAGTCAAACTGCAAAGAAATATCCTGCTCTCCCATAGCATAATGTGCCCACAAATCAGAGTCCATGTTATTTGTTCTAACTCCTGACAAACTTCACAGACTCAGATCTGTGATAATGCAATGACAGATCTTGATCTGTGCAGTTTTCAGTTGGAAGTGACTAATGATTTGTCACCACATTTTGATTGGTTCTCATCAGCCAGAAATCTCATCAGCTAGAAACCTCATCCAGAACTAAATTGTGATAGAATCCAATAAGTAATAATGATAGAACTAAACTAAGGTACATGTATATAGAACTAAACTAAGGTACATGTATATAATGGAATCCATATATCCATACCACTGTTATTCAAGGGTGGTACTATACTGAGGGGATTCATAGTGAGATACCACTGTTTCCTACCTAGTCCACTGCCTTAATGTAGAGAAACATGATAGCTCAGTAGGTTGAATGTTTGACATGCAATTGAGGAGTCATGGGTTCAGTACCTGTCCAAGCCTCAGTGTGTCTTTGGGAAAGATACTTATTGGCCATACCATTGATACCATTGACATGATATAACCAAAATTGGGTTAATAAATGCCATTAAAGTCAAGAAGAAAAGAAACAAACAAAAACAGATCTCTTACTGATTTGATTTTTAAGTTTTGTCTTCAGGGAGTAGAAGATTTACTGAAACCATCCTAAGCATTGTTAGAGGGTGATGACAACCAAGATTTGGCATATTTGATGGTTCCAACAGCACCGAGTGTTCAAGTGAGTGTTCGAGTGTTCGTGTGTGATTTGGATTTTTAACACAGCTTTTAAAAAAAATTCAATCATATTGCTGCAATGTCAGCATGTGGCAGTTTATTGTGATGTCTAACAATGGGGCATCCTGCTGCAGACATGTAGCATCATGTTCCACTTAGTCACATTATCCTGACAACAGACCCACCAATCTAGCCCTAACTTCTTAATGCTGAGTACCAAGTGAGGCAGACCAACATCAATGAGAGTGTAAACAATTTATGTCCTGTATTGCACAAAGGAGATGTTTATTTTGAATGTAATGTAATTATACATTGGGGTGAGGTTGGTATTTTAACAAAGATGTATTATAACCCCCATAAAATACTTCAGGCAATAACTGGGCAGTTCACTTAAAAAATGCTGAGTGATAGAAATTCAAGTTGGCTGATTTCAAGGATCATTCATGTCTACACTCCCCAGACTGTGAACCTGTGAAAAATGTTGGTTCTTCTTTGAAAGGATTGATAAAAGCCCAAAAGGAGGGCATTTAGAAGAAAGGTAAGCCTTAAATAAACCACATGTTGGTATTTCAGTTATGTAATCTATTTAAAGTCCTTTAGATTTAAGAAATAATGGAGAATTGAAGTGGAATTGGACTGGCATAAAAGACTGTTTGTGTGCCCAGTGATACAAGGCACATTGCTAAGTAATAAAGTCATAGCTGTATGGACCAATACACATTCCCATAATGTCATTGATTGCTTTATGAATCTGAAAGTAGTGAAGGGAGAAATCAGAGGAGGAATGTAGTATATATATATATATATATATATATATATATATATATATATATATATATATATATATATATATATATATATATATATATATATATATATATATATATATATATATATATATATATATATAGATACACACACATATATATATATATATATATATATATATACACATATATATATATATATATATATATATATATATATATATAGTAGATTATATATATATATATGTGTGTATCTGTATATATATATATATATATATCTATATATATATATATATATATATTTATAGATATATATATATATATATATATACATATATATATATTGCATGTCAAGAAAGGTGTGGAAAACTGAAATGGATTTATTTTTAATCTTGATTGATGTTCCATGAGACTTAAAATTTAAATTTACTTTTGCTTAACTCAATGCATTATTGTATAATCATTAAATTGAATGGATAGCTTATAGAATGTGCTAATTTAACTTGGATGGAAATATTGTCATTTTTTAAAAATTTTCATCTTTGCCAAATTCTTTACTGTCTGAACTAATATCTATAGAAGAGTCTCACAGTGCCTTCTTATTATCTCTTGAAGGAGGCAAATTGAGGAAAACTGTTGAATTTAGTAGTCATGCTAAGATGTTCTGGTTTTCAACATGCAGAAATAAAGACTTCATTCTATTCAGTTATTTTTAAATCTCAGTTTTGAAAATTCAGCAGAAATTAAGAATTACAGATTTGAAATCTCAATTTTTTGCAGAAAGTTTCTCAGTGCTAAAAACAAATGGTGACAATCACAATTTTAATAGGCCCCAATTCTCTAAGCTGCAATCTCAATTTTATTAGCCCCTATTCCCCATGCCAATGTTATGGACATGTATTCAAAATCTGACAAAATTGAGAGATGTTTAAGCAGTTTTAGAAGCCTTTATGATTTCTCCCAGTCAATCTGAAATTTTCATAATCGATGGCCTGTACCTCATTTCCATTTACCTTTAAACCATGGGCCTATAGCTCATTACCAGTCACCATTAAACCATTGGCCTATACCTCATTTCCAGTCACCCTTAAATCACAGACCTATACCTCATTTCCAGTCACCATTAAACCACGACCTGTAGCTCATTTCAGTCACCCGTAAACCATGGACCTGTACCTCATTTCCAGTCACCTTTAAACCATGGACCTATACCTCATTTCCAGTCACCCTTAAACCATGGGCTGTGCCTCATTTCCAGTCACCTATACCTCATTTCTAGTCACCCTTAAACCTTGGGCCTATACTTCATTTCCAGTCACCCTTAAACCATGGGCTGTGGCTCATTTCCAGTCACCTATACCTCATTTCTAGTCACCCTTAAACCTTGGGCCTATACCTCATTTCCAGTTACCCTTAAACCATGGACTTGTACCTTATTTCCAGTCACCCTTAAACCACGGACCTATACCTCATTTCCAGTCACTCTTAAACCATGGGCTTATACCTCATTTACAGTTATCCTTAAACCATGGGCCTATACCTCATTTCCAGTCACCCTTAAACCTTGGACCTATACCTCATTTCCAGTCACCCTTAAACCATGGGCTGTGTCTCATTTCCAGTCACCTATACCTCATTTCTAGTCACCCTTAAACCTTGGGCCTATACCTCATTTCCAGTCACCCTTAAACCTTGGGACTAAACCTCATTTCCAGTCACCCTTAAACCATGGACCTATACCTCATTTCTAGTCACCCTTAAACCTTGGGCCTAAACCTTATTTCCAGTCCCATTAGATAAGGGCAAAAAAATTAATTTTGCCTCATTGAAATGAGAATTATTCCTTAGAATGCTGGTATTGTTAGTTTGACTGTGGTCAGCTGACAATATCCATGCCTGATTTGCTTCAATAATGCTATGGCAACAAAAGAATTTTTTTCAGTATATTTTGATTCAAAAGTACTTATACTTTCAAAAACTCAGGATGGATCATTTTGCTTATGTCTTACATTTATGATTGTAACCATTCTTCTTGAATGATTTCTTGGAATGTTTAGGGCTGATGTTCCTTATTCCCTTTTGTTGCTTGGCTATAATGCTGAACAAGGTTACTTACTTGTTTCTCAGAATATAGGTCAGGCTTTTATTTCCTATTTATTTTTATTTCCAATCTATTCCAAACTCTTTAATGGTCTAAACCTATAATCTGATAAATCAAACCCCAAAAGCTGTTTTGATAGTGAGCAAGGATTTGGTGATCCAAGGTCACAAGTTCATTAAAATCTATAATTTGATGGGTGCAAATCTTTCTAGATTACCACCAGGTACATTTTAGAAACTTAGCAGTATTTGGTAACAGGTATGGAGCATGAAATTGAAATTGGCCCTTGGGTGGTGTTATTCCCTTTGCATTTACAACTGGTCCTCCCAGGATTTGATCTAGATATGCTATGTACATATGGCTAAAATGACCCTTCAGCTGATGGTAGCTCAAGAGACAGGAGAAAAACCAGTTAAGGTCTAAAATGTATACTGGTATGTTGCAGACATGTTTGTCTGCAAACTATTCTTTGAATTTAGGTATAGGTATTATCAGATCAATAAATAGTCCATTAAGATTAACACAGATTTGTGTTTGGACTGCTAAAAGTTGTACTTTGCTAACCTATATATTATACTGAAATTAAATATTTTGTATCTTTAGGATATGCCATTGGCAGACTTGAAAAAATGATGTCCAAATTTTCAATCATAAACCATGCTAATAGAAATCTAAACCAAACAGTGCAAGTTTATCTCTGATAATTGTTATAAAGGTAATAAATGTTGACAGCTATGACCCAGCAAGTAGGCCAGGCATCCCTTGGATTAAGGTCATGTGAATTAAACTGACCTGATTTTGTTCCCTATGCCTTCAATATGTTTTTTTTTTTGTATTTCATATGGCAGAGATTTTTTTAATTACAGCTTGTTCTTCACTTGAACTTCTTTGGCCATTTTTTTTGTTGTTTTTAGTCACTACATGTCATACTTGAGGTTTCTGCAACTTATATTTTCTGAATAAATAGTTCATGTGGAACAAGTTGTTAGACAACAATGTAAGAAACAACCTATGGACACCTAAAAATGTAGTCATGAAGACAAGGTGTTCATTAAGTTTTTGAGCATCTAAATTATCAGAGAACATAGTGAAACTTTCAGAAGTAGTCACAAAAGATGTGGTTTTTTAAAAACAATTTTGAACATGTACTATACTAAATAGAATCAGTTTTTGTGGTTTGTTAAGAAAAATAGTGTTCTTTTGTACATGTTCATCTGTGAATAACTTGAGTAAAAGACATCAGTAGAGTTAAATATCTATTATATGCAAGCTAGAAAAGTGGACTCTTCACTCATCAAGACCAATGAAGTCCTCTGGACTTCTGGACTTAATATCATCATCCTATATTGGCAGGAGCAGCTCTCTGAACAAAAATCATTTCTTTCAAGAAGTCTTAGACAGTCTGGATAATTGAGGTTTGACTGTATATACCATATGTACTTGCTTATAAATCAAGTACCATATATATATATATATATATATATATATATATATATATATATATATATATATATATATATATATATATATATATATATATATATATATATATATATATATATACCAGATGTATTTGCTTATAAATCAAGTACAACTGCAAACAGCACAGACCCAGATCTGCTGTTGCATTATGCACCAGCCGATCAGGGCCTATGCAGCTAGTTAGCAGTAATCAATAAAAACTATAGACTGTGATTTGTAGGCATGTTATGCTACAGCAGATCAGATCTTTGTTCTTTACAGTATGGCTCCACTTACAGGTGAATAATATGATAAGAATGTATTGAAATATTCTTTTTATGCTCAGACATCTATAAATGCTATTATTTAATTCATATTATTGCATAGGTCTTTTCAAAAGAGTGTTTTCTGTGTTTGGTTTCCAAACAGACTACAATATGGTGGGTGGGAGAGAAGTTACAGAGTTGTTTGAGATGCTTGCCTTTACAATCACTAACCTCAGTCAGCATGGGTTTAAGTCTTGGGCATGGCCAACACAAAAAGTGAATCTGATTAAAATCAGACGTCCTTCTAGTAGAACAGTGGAGATCTAATTTAATCAGATTGGTGAGAAAGCATGCCCTTAGCTTCCTCTAGGTGGCTGGTTCTTCCTGGGCTTTTGCTGAGTTATTCCTCCAACACATGTAATGGCCACCATGTATAGTTGTAACACACAGGAAAATGCTTTAAAACCATAAAAACAAACCAACCAACAATATAGTGGATTGTCAGCTAAAATTGAACTCATTGCCCAACAGACTGGACATTATGGTGTATTGTCAGCCGACCTTGGACCCTTACCCAACAGACTGGACATTATGGTGGGTTGTCAGTTGAAATTGGACCTCTACTTGACTGTACAGTATGGCCATTTATTAGCTGCTCTTTGCTCATGACAGCTTTAACATTTTAACAAATATAAAGTAGACTAGACATTGAAAGTGTTCTTAATTGCCATATAACTTTTTTTTTTAGCTTTGCTGGAGGTTTATTTATATGGCCATGCAGATATGTGCCATGACATTCTTGAGGTTTCACAAACTTGTAGTTTTTCCTTTATATATACCATAAAGACTCTTAGCATGTCTATGCCTTGTTTTTTAAGCAGACCATAAGAATCCATATTTTTCACTATTATGTCTATCTACTTGTATGTTTAAGTATCTATCTATCTATCTATCTATCTATCTATCTATCTATCTATCTATCTATCTATCTATCTATCTATCTATCTATCTATCTATCTATCTATCTATCTATCTCTCTCTCTCTCTCTCTCTCTCTCTCTCTCTCTCTCTCTCTCTCTCTCTCTCTCTATATATATATATATATATATATATATATATATATATATATATATATATATATATATATATATATATATATATATATATATATATATATATATATATAATGGCAATTTAACTATCTAATCAACCCCCATAAGAGGGTGGTGGAGGTGGTGTCAAGTCAGACTGTCTTTATTGGGATGTAGCCCCAAGATTAAGTTTTTAAGTACCTTGCCCCCTATTTAACCTACCCTTAATCAAAATTGGTATTTGGATATATCTAAAACAAATAACTCAGTTATTCAAAACTAGATCACTGTGATATAATTTTTACACCCTTGTCACTTTTGAGTTTTCATTTATCTATAATAACACTACATATCTTACAAGCAAATATTGATTTGTGGATGCATCTTGAAGAGAGTAAATAAGCCATTCCAAAGGTAGGTCACTGTGATCTTGAAGAGAGTAAATAGCCATTTCAAAGATAGATCATTGTGACCTAATTTTCAGACTTGAATAACATGGTTTATTTTCTCTTTTCATTGCCACCTGACTGCTCAGAAAGCTTAGTAGTTAGAGCAACTGCATTGGATGTGTGAGGTCACAGGTTGACCCCCAGCCAAGTCATACCAAGAACATATAAATCTTACAGTGGTCTTGCTAAGCACTCAGAATCAGCTTTAAGAGGTTAGGGTTAGGACTGGTGTCAGGATAATGTGACATGTGTCTGCAGCATGATGGCTCAGTGCTAGACATATCTGTCAACTGTCACTCTGCAGACGTCATAGAGATATGACTGAAGAATATTAAAGCTGTGTTAAAAATCCAAATCACACACACACACACACACACACACACACACACACACACACACACACACAACCACCTACTTTTAAATGTGATCCTAGTGGGGGGATTTGTATTTATGGGTCAAACCTTGTTAAAAAAAAATTAATTTATAATCTGAAACATCCAAGAAGGCTACTTAGGAAAGGTTAAGAAGACCAGCATATTTGATGACTAATATGATGTAGAAATTTTAGCTGTTTTGCAAATGTGTAAGGTACACTCCTTGTTTATGAAAGTAATCCAATAACCCAGATGTTGATAATTTACTGCAAGCCTGTAGTGTTACTAGAGCATGGCTGGAAACTTTTTATATCAGGCCAACTCTTTTCAGATTTTATGCTCTGTTACCTATCACGTCTCAAGTTGTAATCCTGAGATTTTAGTAGACTAACCCACCTCCTGTTCTTCACCCACCTGCTTGCCAGTAGGGCAAGTCCTTTTACTATTATAATTATTTTCAGGTAACTATCAGGTTAAATTGCACCTGACATAGACCCTCAACTGCCATCACTCACTGCATGAGCAGATCAGGATCAGTGTTCTTTGTTCTACTGATTACTCCTAACAAACTGCACTGGCACATTATGGAAAGGTAGATTTTGGCCTGTGCAGTTTGACTCAACTTATAAGCTATTATACACTGCAGTTTCTCACAACCCCACCCCCAATTTGACCTATAAGATGTTCCATGTTATTGTCCATCTTAGCTGGCCAAGGTTTGATGTTAACAATGTAGATAGGGTTAACATATCAGAACCTTGACTAGCAAAGATGGCTATTGTCTCAGACCCAATTTTTAATACTGTACTCTTTTGGAACCATCTCTGTCTCTGTCTCTGTCTCTGTCTGTCTGTCTGTCTGTCTGTCTCTCTGTCTCTCTCTCTCTCTCTCTCTCTCTCTCTCTCTCTCTCTCTCTCTCTCTATATATATATATATATATATATATATATATATATATATATATATATATATATATATATATATATATATATATATATATGAAAAGAAATTAAGGCAACAGATACCCATGTCTTTTGTATTTGTATTAATGGCAAGATGGTGGCAATGAAAAGTTCTAGAAGTTTAAAAATTTAGAATTACAGGGGATGGGGGAATTGCTATGCAACTCAAAGTTTCAAGATTTCTGTTATAATTTTGAAGTATATCCATGTGCTTCAACATTTACATTTTACTTTACATTTCCTCATTTAATTGTTGTCTCTTACCATCATTGCTGTGTATTTTGAAGTGGACAGTTGTAGTTATGTTTTATGTGAAATTTAGTCTCTTTATGTTACCTTAGAATTATGAGGTAACTGGTGTTTGGAACTTTATGGTAGTACACTGTGCTAGACTAATTCCCACCAATGTCAGACATGCTGTTATCAGAAGTGAGATAAGATTTGTCCTTGAAAATGAGGATGTTTATTGAGGGTTGAAGATCTTAAAGGTGCATAGGATGCTCTGATCCTCCAGGGACTTGTCCATTTGGGGATCATAGATTTAAGTTTTAAGATTCAAGTTTCCTGTTTCCTTTTGATATATCAATTTTAGGGGATGTGTATCTACTGTTTGTAAAAAAAGTTGATCCCTGAACAAAGTTTAAATGGCAAGTCTTAATTGGTTTTCCAATGATATTACCATGGACTGTTTCCATATTACCGTGGACTGTTTCCAACTTGTTCTGTCTTATTTTAAGGCATACTAAAATCTAATGCAAATTAATAATTTTATCACATTTCTTTTGCCATTTTTTCAAGGTCCATTTAGACTAGACTTAATTTTCACAACTTTTAAGGGGAATATATACATTTCATTTTTATCTGCTACAAGTGTGCTTACAGAAAATATTTGTGTGATGACAGGAAACGGGACTTATTTTGGCCTACTATGCATTGTTAGTTAACCAACCTTATGGATTTACATATAAGAATTAGCTTCATCTATTGATTAACATGACAGTGTAGGTACAAATTGGTCCTTCTATAGTGAAAACCTCAGTTATAAGTACAGTATATACAAAACAATTCATGAAAAACAGATGATGGATTTTTAAATTATAATAGGCTGAATTTGAATATGTTTCGTAGTGGCAATCATGAAACTTACAGACCTTCTGAAAAAAAAGGTCTTAATGTTGTTTGCATATTGCTCAGACCCAGCCATCAAATGAAGTGGTCAGTACATCATTGTTTGCAGTGTTTTCATGTTCACAGGTTGGAGGAATTGGCAATTCCTCAGTAGTGTTTAACTGCCACCAATGTTTTAGTGTTTGACAGTTAAGTTGTAAAAACTAGTGGAGAGACAAAAGGTTTCATTTAGGATATTTTTTAATAAAAATTTATGTTGAAAATGCACCCGAAAAAAAGGGTCACAGTCCAAGCTGACTGGTGTAATAATTTATGGCGGGGCATCTGGAATGTGATAAAACATCTGTATTCCAGTCATGCACTTTGTAATTTTCATTCAGTTGCATCAACCTTGGACATATATGTCAGAGATAAGAAAGGGGGTGGGGTATATGCCATCTACTTGTAATTGTTGAATGTTTCTTTCGCTAGCATTTTGGGGGCAATTTGGGGCTCTTTTGTTGTAAAATTAAAGACTGATATTTGTCATGATTTGCTTCTACATCTATTTGTATAAAGAAAAGACAGTTTTTACTTATGTAATACCATCAAAAAACTTAAATCTCTCAGATCTAAAAATTAAATTTGGGCTAAGGGTTTTTGCTTTGAGTGGTTTCACTGATTTCGTTTTCAAATAGAGTGAATTTTATTTCTTTCTGACAGTATTAGATTTTTTTTCAGAAAAAAAATGTGTGTGTGGTTGTGGGTGTGTGGTATCTCCGATAAATTGCATAGCTTCAATAAAATTTCAGTCATATTGCTGTGTTGTCTGCAGTGTGGCAATTCATAGTGATGTCCTGCACTGGGGCATCATGCTGCAAACACATAGCATCATGTTCTACCCAGTCACATTATTCTGTCACATTATTCTGACACTAGGCCAACCAGCCCTGACACTAACCTCTTAATGCTGAGTGCCTATCATTTTTTTTCAAGTCTTTGGTACAACTCAGCCAGGTTCAAATCTGACCGACTGCATCCAAGTTGGACACTCTAACCACTATGGGATTCAAAAGAAAAAAAAATGTTACATAAGAAAATGTCTTTAACTGATATCAGTCATGGCAAGTGATTTTTTAAAAAAATACTAAAGTCATGGTTTCTAGAAACAATGGAATCCTAACATTTGGCACACAGTGCCACCCTACTACATCCCCACCCACCCCTGAGATATACAGAAATTGTGTTTAAGTTAAGAAGCAAGGTAGAAGAATTGGGATAATTACCATGAGGAGGAGATCAGCCACTGTTTGGATGTCAGGTACCTAATGTTTCAAAGGAGAGGGGGCTGTTGTGTCTGTTAAGCAGATTTTCAACTCCCACCTGTTATTTATAATTCACACTGTTATTAAATACACTTGTCTGAATGATGAGGGTAGGATAAATAGGAAATGTGTTCACCTCCCCACTGGGACTGGATTTGGGTTTGGGTTCAGTTGCAAATTAGGTTATGAGCAATGGTAATCTGGGACTGTTGGTAGGGAAGGCAAGAGAGACATCAAGTGTGCCTCCTCCCAAAGAAAAATTTGAGATATATAATATAGCTTAATGATATGGAGGTAGGAAGGGTTTTACTGTATACACAGATTTCTGAGAGTTGATATCCCAAACTATCTTTTTCTCATGGACCATGGTTCTTGTCAGATTGGGATCCCCCATGTATTATTGGGTCAATGCTTATATCAGATGTCATGCAAGGGTTTTGGAGTGATTGAGTGATATGGACAACCCTCAGATGAGAGTTTCAGTAGCAATCAGATGACTGTTATAGACAACTTGGCCATTCATCACAGATAATGTTCTATGCTGTGTTTTCAATTTAAACTTGAGTTCAACATGGGAAATGATTTTATCATGGAAAGATAAATTATATTTATCATGTCAAAGGAATTTGATTTTTTTTCTGCATATTTATGAGTTTCATTTGATTTTATTTCTCATATGATGAAGCTTGAATATTTATTTTTTAATTAAAATTTTTTTGGATGTGTTAGCTATTCTTTTGCCATCATTTAGTCAATTTTATTTCTGGCAGGAATATGTATTTTGTCTAAAGTGGTAGGAAATTAGTGCCTAATATTTTGGATGATATGCCATTAATCAACTTTCAGCATTTTTAGAGTTTTGTTAAGTGATATTTTTATGTGATCTTTTATTTAATCTTTTGTGCCTAATTATCTTCATATTTCGTGTCTAATATCTTTTGTTCCTAATTTTTCTTTATTTGCAAATTTAATAATGTTGCTTGCCTAATTGTCTTAATTATTCTGGAAGCTTAGAATCTGGAAGTAATAGAAAGTGTCAAGATGTCAGAAAATTAAGGAAGTAATAATATTAAGATAATCCTGTCAATAATTGACATATACTAATGTATTACTAATAATTCTATCAGTAATGCAAGTAAATTTTAATAATATTTGAATTAATCAATGCCTACATTATGTGGATTACCATACTGTTAACAAGCAGATGCTTGAAAATTGAGAGCAAAATGAAATTCAGATAATAATGTGAATAGTGATGTTACATTAATTGGAGTAGAACTGTTAATGGTTCTGTCTAATGGTCAAACCATCTGATTCAGAAACAGTTGAATAAACTAGTCCAGTTTTACAAGATAGGAAGGGGTGATGGTGTAAAGATAATCATTTCAGTTATATAAATCAGTGAGTGACTGGTAAGAGATGCCCAATCTTCAGAACACTTTAACCTGTTAGTCTATGACTTATTGTCCTGTTCTTAGAAGCCACTTTAACATGTTAGTCCATTACTTATTTATTGTCCAGTCTTAGAAACACAGCCCCCCCCTTTCCATCCCCTGTCCAACTCCTGTGATCTTTCAACCCATGCATCTGAAGTTTACAATTTCATGGTAGGATGCCGCCTCTGTACTGAAACATTCAACTGAACTGGTTAATTTTTTTTTTTTTTCATCTCAATTACTTTATCAAGGACATTCTCTGCTTATCTTCCTAAACACTCCTGTTTGAATCCATTTATGCATGTGTTTTCTCTTGAAAGTGAAGAATTTTCCCTGGAGGCTGACAAAAGATAACAATTGACCCTTGTATTAGGACCCTGTGGTGATGCTTGAAATTGTTACATTCCTGAGTGCTTTTTCACAATTTTGCAAGTGTTAGGATTTGCCTTTTTCAGAGCACCTCTCCTTTTGTAGCAAATTGACAAAGTACAATGAGAATTTGCAATGTACACAGGTTAGACACTTATAATAGATACACTGGTCAACATATCTTTGCCAGGCATACTATAATGTATTGTACTATACATCCCAAAACTTTGGCACAGAAGTTAGGCATGGAAGGCAGCAGCCTCACCATGAATAATTTATACTCTTGCTGTATTATTTGCTAAAGCATGCAAGACAGAATTCATCATATGGTGTGGGATTGGAAAATCTCACCAATTCTGATCTCAGCAGTGGGATTTCCCTGTCCAGTTCCTGTCCACAAACTCATGATAGTGGGATTTCAGTTCCTGTCCACAAACTCAGATCATGACAGTGGGATTTCCCCATCCAGTTCCTGTCCACTAACTTGGATGATGATAGTGGGATTTCCCTGTCCACAAACTCAGATCATGTTAGTGGGATTTCCTGTCCATTTCCAGTTCATGAATTCCCATCATGAGGATGGGAATTCTCTCTCCCATGCTAATTAATGTTATGGATTTTTTTCCCCACTCATTTCCTGCTAGGAAATAGTGTTGAAAAACACTGTTGTATTATATGTATGGATATAGTTTTAGAATTAGAGAGTATTAGAGAGTATTTTCAAAAAGATTTTTAATGATAAGAAAGAGCATAAAAGATTCACTATAGAACAAAAAATTTTGTTGTTAGAAAGTATGACTGTTTACAAGACAACCAAATTTGTCTTGTACATTATTTCTTTTGATGGTAGTCATTTAGTTGCAAAAACTATCATGAACATTTAAAACATTCATAACATAATCATAAATGCATCATCTATGGTGTCTCACTTGGAATATGTTTATCTCACCTGTGTTTCTTACATAGGCTTACTGCCTCTGACACCCACAAACCAATTGTTATATTTGTTAAATAATCTGCCAGCAGTCCAGGTATGGCTTTAGATTTTGATAGAAATAGATTCCCCACACAAGTACCTTATATACTTGCTTATAAGTCGAATCAAATTGCAACAACAGGATCTGTGTTTTCTTCTATGGATTGCTCCTAACAAACTGCAAAAACACAGATCTGCTGGAGCATTATGTGGCAGCTGATCTGGGTCTGTGCAGTTTGCAGTTGGACTTTATACTGTAAGCTAAACCAAATAGGAAAATAATGCTTACTTCCAGCATTGTGACAGCAGAAACACCTGGATGCTTTTCCAGATATCATTCATGCTTGCTTATAAGTTGAGTCCACCTGCAGATAGCAGTGCTGTACAACAGGTGGTCTGCAGACTGATTTTAAATTGCTCACCAGAGCTCAAGCAATTTTTTGTTTTTTTGTACTGTGGCCCTGGGCTTCAAGAAAAAAAATTTTCAGTGTGCTATGGTGTCAAAAAGGTTAGACAGCAGAATGATCTTCCATCCCTTAATGCGGTTGGAAAAGACTTATCAACAAGTATGTACGGTAGATATGTTGTTTAATTCTTTTGATAATTTATGAGAACTGTAATTCACCATTTATCAAAAGACAGTGTTGCATTATGCATTTTATATAAATATTATAATTTTATTTCATTACTAACATATTCCAGGCTGACGGCAGAAATTCCATCTGATTTAGTAAGTGGTTAGGGTGGGTCTGATCTTGGTGTGAATGAAAAACATTAACACCAAGCCGAGGCTAAGAGAGCTAATTCTCTTCAAGAAAATGAGTGGGCTGTTTACATTGTACTGTGCTAGGAGTCTTATTGACTGGTCAGAGATAAACACACTGCCTTGTTTTAAGTATAAAAAATCAAGATTGTTATTGGTTCTGATGAATCATCTACACAGTCAAAGTAGATTTCCACCTGTTCCTGTCTTTATACCTATATATGCTACAGTTGATAACATCAGAAAATATCAGATAGATTTTGCTAGCTAGTTTCACCCCCCCTCCCGCCTGTATCTGTGGGTTTGAAATATTTTCCGTGAAAATCATCAGTAAAAAGATAACTTGTATTTTTTATATAATTTATATTTAAATTTTCATATTTGTTGTCTGAAAGTGCTTAAAATTCCCTAAAGTCTAAAGAAATTCCACAAATTTAAGAAAAATTTGAAAAATGTGCAGAACTGCCAAATCTGCCATAAATCTGCAAACTCAACAAAAATTCCACAATTTGTAAACAACTGTGCAGATATTCTGAATTATTTTTTTTATACTTTTACAAATTTTATAATATTATTATAAGTAAATTAAAAAAGTGAATGAATATTTTAAGTTTTTCTAACTACCATATGTACTAACATGTACATTGAGTCAATTTGCAAACTGCATAGATCCATATCTGCCATTACATCACATGCCATCAAACCTGGGTCTATGCAGTTTGTTAGGAGCAATCAACAGAACAAGCAACATAGACTGTGATCTACCACATTATACTGCTGTAAATATGGACCTATGTTGTTTACAGATAGATTGAACTTATAAACAGTACATATGGTAGGTATAGTCACATTTATTCAGTAACAAAATAATCAAATTAGAAAACCATTACCAATTAGTAAATATTTGTAGATCTAAAAATATAGTTTTAATTTTTAAGCACATGAATATTTTGTGTTGCAATACTACATTTAGCTTATGTACTCAGAAGTAATTCCAGTTGCATATTGCACAAACCTAGATTTGGCATCACACTTTTAAATTGTTTTTTGGGGTTGATAATGCCAAATCTGTAAAGGTTTTTTTTTTTTTAAAAAAAATATTAATTCCATT
The DNA here is from genome assembly GCA_016746295.1 of Potamilus streckersoni. Classification (NCBI taxonomy): domain Eukaryota; kingdom Metazoa; phylum Mollusca; class Bivalvia; order Unionida; family Unionidae; genus Potamilus; species Potamilus streckersoni. Next base: position 1,338,937 of record JAEAOA010001104.1, on the reverse strand, counting down.
TTTCTGAGTTGATCAGTAGTGACAATTGAGTCTTGTGAAATACAACACTCTTTGTTGAAAGTTGGACCATAGGTTGAAACAATCAAGTTTAGAAGCTTGATATCCACTGAAGTTTGCCCTGATTGGTGTTTAATTGCTTTGGCTCCCTATTCTTGCACAGCTAACATATTTTTACTATATTCTTGGGTGGTTATGACAGAGGTCCAGGGGGGAGGGGATAATGACAGCAACTTCTGGTAGCTAGCTGTTTTCCCACAGCAATGAGGCAGTGATGTAGCCCTGTACATGTTTATCTTGGTTTAACAAGAATGTGATTTATGACCCTTGGTCAGACCTCTTTGCTGCTAACTGTTCATCAAGGAATTTAAGCATAAAATGGAAAATGATGGATACAAATGTTAACTGTATCTGTACAAAAAAATCTGATTCTCTTTGATATTGTGTCAAAACAAGTGTATCAGCTTCAAGGCATTGCAATTTTTTGTATGTAATGGGCAAATTGACTACAGGTGGTTCCAGTGGACTGTAATGGGCAAATTGACTACAGGTGGTTGCAGTGGACTGTAAGTTAACATTCTTTACTAAAGGTATCAAGTAACTTCCACTTAAAGGAAAACTGCAAACCCTAACCATAAAGTTAACCATCTTGTTTGAACAATCCAAATACCATGTGTATTCTGGGTGATAATAAGTTGACCTTCACAGTTCAGGATTGAAATTAAATTGAAAAACATGTATTGAAAGAACCCAACTTAATCCAGTTTGTTAAAAACTCCTTCCTCTCTCACATTCCCACCCTTTCCCTTGAAATTGAAGACAGTTCTGTATGGGATTGTTATTCCACGTGGTAAAATTAGTTTAAATGTAGGCGATGAATCCAGTAATAGATCTCTGCAAGCAGCTAAAAACATGTATTGAAAAGAGCCAACTTAATATAACTTGTTATTAAAAACTTGCTGGTCTTGCATTCCCCTCCTCCACCGAAGTCCTCCACAGTACTTTTCCACAGTACCATACAGAATTGTTATTCTGAGTGGTAAATTAATTTGAAACAGGTGACAGCTCCTTGCACACACTTGTTTCTTTTTCTTTGTATGAAAAATTTAAATTGCATAAATAATTTGACCATTTTAATTATTGGAGTATTTCAGTCTACAAAATTACTATTTGTAATAAAGTTGGTTTGGAAAATTAACAAGAAATGCAAATACGTCCTTTACTGTGTTGACCACAGTGCAATCTAATTTGACCACTGACTTGGCTACTTAAATGGTGCTAACACATAATTAAGCTGAGGGCACATATTGTCCAGTTAGTGGCAATTGATTAACTCTTAACAACAGTAAGACAGCTTTTCAGTCTTATGGCTAAAGTTAATTGATGGTCATACTTGTCCAGTAAAGTGAATTGATTAAAACCATCTTTATTATAAAGCTGCAAGATGTGAATCAAGGAACTTTAATGGCCATTTCCAATTAAAGATAATCCGGGGTGTAGTACAGGTTAATTGAGTGAAATGGTAGATCCAACCATCATTACCTGGTAGAGTACATTGATCAATGTTCTGTATGCAAAATGTTATTCTAGGAACTTGTAGTTATTGTATGGTATTGATTTTTTGATTGAGAACCTTTCATTTGTGCTTTGTGTTAATAAATGAACATCTGACAGAATATTTGTCATCAAATGCTGGAAGAAGAATAAACTCCTATACACCATTCCCTCATTATAACACACATACTTATAACATGATTTTGGATATAACACAGTACCTTTATGGCCCCATGACAATATTATTGTATGACAATTCTGTACATATATAGTCCATGATTATGAGCTGTGACTGCTTCTTTTTATCAAGTGAGGGCTGTATTGGTTAACTTGTAACAGAGATCGTACTTGTAATCTAAAGGTCCTGCATTCAAAACTCCCCAATGCCTTCCTGGTTCAGCTGCCTCTGTGTCTTATTGGGAAATCTTCCATTTTCTTGATATATCCAATGTTAAAAGAACAAATGCAGATTATTTGTAGCATGTATCCAACTGTAAGCAGTGTACACCCAAATCAGCCTAAGTATTACATAATTCCTCATCTGTACTGTTGTTTTTTTATTTTTGCCCATAATATCCAGTAATTACTTTCAGCTGATCAATTGGTGCTTAATGACTATATTTTTTCAAGGCATTGAATTGAATTAAGGTGTCTTACCCCAAGACACATTGAATTGAAGTAAGGTGTCTTACCCCAAGACACATTGAATTGAATTAAGGTGTCTTACCCCAAGACACATTGAATTGAAGCAAGGTGCCTTACCCCTATACATGTTGAATTAAGGTGTCTTACCCCTAGATACCTTGAATTGAAGCAATGTGTCTTACCCCTAGACACATTGAATTGAAGCAATGTGTCTTACCCCTAGATACCTTGAATTGAAGCAATGTGTCTTACCCCAAGACACGTTGAATTGAAGCAAGGTGCCTTACCCCTATACATGTTGAATTAAGGTGTCTTACCCCAAGACACATTGAATTGAAGCAATGTGTCTTACCCTAGACACATTGAATTGAAGCAATGTGTCTTACCCCTAGACACATTGAATTGAAGCAAGATGCCTTACCCCTATACATGTTGAATTAAGGTGTCTTACCCCTAGACACATTGAATTGAAGCAAGGTGTCTTACCCCTAGACCCATTGAATTGAAGCAAGGTGCCTTACATAATGTTGAATTAAGGTGTCCTACCCACTTACACACTGAACTTAATTTAATTTAAGGTGTCATACTGAATGTCAACTGAGTAGGCCTGTTCTGGACTGTATTCTGAACAAACCCATATAGCTGCAATTCTGTTATTGTTTACATTCGAATCATCAAAGTTTCCCACCCAGATCTGCATGTCACAGTCTGCTGGCACATTGTACAATGACAGATCAAGGTTTGCAGTTTGTTGCAGATCATAAACAGATTAATATGGCAGATTATATACAGATTAATATGGCAGATTATACACAGATTAATATGGCAGTTTATACACAGACTAATATGGAAGATCATACACAGGCTAATAAGGCAGATCATACACAGACTAATATGGCAGATCATACACAGATTAATATGGCAGATTATACACAGATTAATATGGCAGTTTATACACAGACTAATATGGAAGATCATACACAGACTAATAAGACAGATCATACACAGACTAATAAGGCAGATTATACACAAATATGGCAGTTTATACACATATTAATATGGCAGTTTATACACAGACTAATATGGCAGATCATAAGATTAATATGGCAGATCATACACAGACTAATATGGCAGATCATACACAGACTAATATGGCAGATCATACACAGAGTATTATGGCAGATCATACACAGACTAATATGGTATTTATAAGTGTTGGTAGCTTTAACCAGTTTCAATTTTTAAACTATCATTTGACCAATTAGAGTTTAAAGTCTATGTTTGAGGTTGAAAATGATGAGGGCATATACAAATGATATTTTTTCTTTTATAAAATAGTCATACTTCAGATCTTAATTCATCCCCATTAAACCTCTGTACATTCTGTTTACCAAATTACTCTCATTCTACAGATTTTGTGCTGAAATTACAATTTTTGCAGATTTCGCATAAAATTTGGACTTAATTGCCATGGATATTATCTAATATTACATACATATTTTTGTTCACCTGATGAAACTAACTTGATTTATGTTGGTTTTTTTTTAAATTGAAAAAAGGTACAACTACATATACATGTAGTACAAATTTACTAAAGATGTTTCTAAAGTTTCTATAAATAATATGATAGGTTTAGATTTCACTCAAAACTGCAATTTTAATGATTTTTCCCAAAGCTGGTGTAGTCAGTCACCCATAATTTTTGAATTAGAACTTGTCACACAAGAGTCCCAGACAGCCACAATGATGATACAGTTAAAAGACCACTCACAGTAGGAGGTGAAGTTTACTGCAGACAGAGACAGTGATGTTAAAAGCACTCCATGGATTTCAGACAGTATCAGTGATTTATTGATGAGGCTGACCACTGGTGGGGACTGAATTGATAAAGGCCTTAATGGGTCATAAATTTAGTAATTGATGGATCACATTACAGTGGTAGCTATTTACTGCATCCACTGCAGAGCTAAAATTAAAGACTATATCTTAATCTATTATGGCCCTGGTTTATTGGGTCAGCAGTCTGGTGTAGGAGATATTTTGATTTGAATACAACGGTATGAACAATAAAGGGGCATGAGAGCATTTCATACTTTACACAGTAATATAGTTTGAATTTTTGTATTTCCTGCACTTGTTTTATTGTGCCCTTTAAACATTAATAGCAGTAGTGACCATTATTATCAGGAAGTGGAACAGAGAGAAATAGACAGACAGTTGTTATGACTTCTGGTTTACCTTTTAGTAGGGTAAATCGAGTGTCTATTTTTAGGTTTTATGCAATACACATTCCTGAAGTTCATCAAAATGCCAATTAAGTGATTCATGAATTATGGTGGTGCTGCCATGTATATATAGCCAAAGGTCTTGTGGAAAATGTTTTTTTCTTCTAAAATTTAAGCTTGTAGAATAGTATATATTTTACCCCATGTACCAATGACCCTTATTTTTCATCTTTGGTCCTTCCTTGGACCATATTATGGTACATAAAAAGACCCAGGAACATAAAAACAAGAGATGATTTATTTCAATATTGAATTGCCTGCATCCCATGCATAGTGAAGAGTGTGCAGATTGTGTAAGGAGCTTAATACAATCAATTTCATTGGCTGGTGGAAATGTCTTACTGGTTTTAATTAGCTTACCTATTTCTGCACAATAAAATCAATTTCATTGGCCAACAGAAATGTCTTACTGGTTTCAGTTAGCTTACCAATTTGAGACCACATGCTATATGATCACAGACACAAAATGTTTAAAAAAAGGATAAAATCTTCAGCAAAAACACCTTGCAGAAAGTCAATGAAATGCAGATACTTTCGATACTTACTTATGAGTCCAACTGCAAACGAAATAGACCCGATTTTCTATTGCAAAATCTTTCAGCTGATCAGGGACTGTGTTGTTTGGTTTACTAATTACTCCTAGAAAAATGCATGGATCCAGATCTGCCCATGAATTATATATACCATGGCAGATTGGGGTTGGGCTTGACTCAGTGACTCATTTGTGCATCAGAAACTGCAGAATTTTAATATGATCCCCAGTTTTGACACAGAGGTTGTTTTACTCTTTCTGACCCACAGTAAAGAGGAAGAAATGTGTGTTTGTGTGTGATTTGGTGTTTTAACGAGCTTTAACAATTTTTCAGTCATAGCGCTACAATGTCTGGAGAGTGGCAGTTTATTGTGGTGTCCAACACTGGGGCATCATGCCAAAGATATGTAACATGATTTCCCCTCCAAGTTACATTATCCTGACACCAGGTTGACTAGTCCTAATATTAACTTCTTAATGCTGAGTGCCTAGAGAGACAGCTGTTAGCACTATGTTTTGTAAGTCTTTGATATGACTTGGCTAGGGTTTGAACCCATGACCTCCTACATCTGAGATGGACACTCTAACCACTAGGCTACACAAGATCATAAAGACCTGAAAAAAAAGTTAGAGAAATGAAACTTCAATAGTACATGATTCTAGGTAGCCATTAATGTCTAAGGCTAAGTTTTAAAAGTGGAAAATATTTTAGTAAGGTTCATTCTGCAGCTTGATGTGATTGGCTGGTTGGTTGTGACCTGCATCATAAGTACATTCTCATATTTAATTCTCCTGTGTAATCCTCTTGAAGGTATTGATACTAAAAAGAATCTTAAACCAGTCTGACATTTTTACATAATGTTGATCATCTATATAAAAAGGTAGGGTGAGAAACAAATGGAGCAAGGTTCTGACAGGTCTTGGCTTTTTTGATGATTTTCCCATAGGTGTAAAATGCAGACAAACAAATAAACCATGCATATGAAAGTAAACCTCTTCCCTGGTGACCTGTAATAAGTACATTGATGTTCAGGCATGAGAAGTGCATACCAGTAGTTTTGTAGTTAAATATTAAAGGGGAACAACTCTCACAATTCAATTCAAATGAGTTGACTATCCCAGATTGGGAGTGGGGTGTTCTCTGCAAATATCCATTCTAAAGTTGCTTGTAACTGCTGGAGGAACATATTCAAGATTGTATAAATGATGCACATACAGAAATGCATAATTTAGCAATAAATAATTTTTTTTACTTTGAAGCAAAGGTTATTAACTAATATTGAATAGGAGACAAATCCAGAATAAAAGATTACATAGCCCTTCTCTGGAAAACTAGATACTTAAATATGGCAGTATAAGAAAGTTCTTGCATCAGAGTATTTTAGGTATGATTTGACATTTTGCACAGGTGAAATGGCATCTTTATCCTTAAAGAAAATCATCAAATTTAGGACCTGTACTCTCTAGTCCCGGTTTATTATTATGTAATGTTATTAGATTTTATTTAAGTTTTCTTTTGAAAAAAATCAAAACACTTGTACATTACTGAAGTTTAACAGCTTGAATTTTTTTAAAAAAATATATTGAACACATGGTGAAAAAAACAGGTGATCCTTGTAACGGAGACAATGATTTAATTTTTAAAAATTCAATTTTTTTCAAATAGGTAATTTCTTAGGGCAGTCAACCATCATCCTATTCTGCCTATAACTGTATTTTTTTCTTTCTTTGGCAGGTTTACTACTCACCTGGTTGACTAATGGTAGGTCAGGGGTAACAAACATTATCTCCCTTTTCAAAGACCAGCCATTTGGTCTCAAAACTTGGCTTTTAATATCTTTGATCAATGAATGAAGAGATTAAACCTGGAGTCTTGAACTATTGATTTCAACTCACTCAATAATAATAGTACCTGTACTAAGGTAAATTAAGTCCAACACAAAGGACAAAACTCTGAATAAGGAATAAATAAATAGTATATTTTTATGCAATTATTTATTATAAAAAGATCTTTTGGAGCATAACCATTTTTTAACCTGTCATAGTAATGGATGTAAATAAGACTGAAGAGATCCTATGCCCAGGGTGTTGCCATTTTTGTCCATGAGTCTTGAAAATGTAAAGAAGTAACATTTTATTGACTGTAAACAGGGATGCCTGGGTCAGAGTTATGATCTCCTAATAGATTGTTTGTCTGCAAAGTATTTGGATTGGGGGAGAGTAATTGTGAAAAGATAATTCTTTGTTACAAAAATGTGCGGACAGAGACTTGTGTCGAAAAAACTTAAGAGTTAGATAATGGTCCATTGATGTTCTATTAATAGAATGTAACACACCTCTTCAGTGATTTGGAGCTGGGATGAAATCCAGGCCATGAGCAAGGATCTGATTTACTGATAATTTTATTCCTAAGTTCAAGATAGGGAGCAAATGGTTTTCACAGGGACAACAATAATTATTGTCAGCTAAGGATAGAAAATCAGCTAGTAATAAAATGAAAATCAAATTTTTTATAATATAACTGCCAAGGGAAGAATTTACTTACCATAAATATATATATATATATATATATATCTATATATATATATATATATATATATATATATATATATATATATATATATATATATATATATATATAATAGCTACTGGCTTATAAGTTGAGTCAAACTGCAAACAACAAGATCCTGATCTACCATAGCATAATACACCTGCAGATCAGGGTCTGTATTGTTCTACTAATTACTCCTAACAGTGTAGGATGGAAAATTTTGGTGTGTGTAGTTTGCACTTTAGCTTATATGGGAGTATATACAATACTCAGTATTAACTGGAGTCCAACTGCAAACTGCATGGAATATTAGAGTACTAAACCAGGAATTACATATAATTTTAGGAAAGGATAATTTTTTTGCTAGATAGGGCATTAAGATATTATATGAAAATGAATGTACTACAGCCATTCATTGTCTTCATTACCTCAGGAATAATTGATGTCTACACATTGCTGTCAATCACAGCTGATTATGGTCGGAATAATAAAGCAACCAGGACAGGTCATGTGATTTCCAGATTGCATAGAATAAACAGCTTAGTTTCTAAGGAAACTATATCTACTAAATTATCTAATCTACATATATTTTAGGATCCTTATAGCTATCTGATAATGTCTAAAAACTCCAGACTACAAAAGTTCAACAGTTCTTGTAACCCATGTTTATCTTCTTTGCTCTTTCTGGTAATCTCTCTACCTTCCCTGTTAACCAATAGCTATACTGTATATTGTTATTAATTAATTAATTAATTCACATATCCTTTAAATGATTTAATGACACAAATGGAGGCCAACAATTATTCCTTTTGTCAGCAAAATTTTACAAAGGTTAATTTTCCTAGCTGTAAAACAGGTGTTATATGTATCAATTTTCACAATAGTCATGTGAAAAATGACTTCTGAACATAACAGCTTTGAACTCCATCACTAGTCAAGTGCACATAAGTATCTCTTGAACAAGGGTCACTGTACTTCCATAGTCCATCTATACCAGGTCATAAATTATCAGGATTATAGACTTAAGGTTGAATTCTTCTTTATCATCAAGAATTTGAAATTGTATATTGTATCCTTCAAACTAAAACAGCACACCTGTGAGATGAACAAGATATTTGTAGAGTCCTTTTTTCATTAAAATCTAGCTAGAAGAACAAAAATTTTAGCATTTTTTAATGTATGTAATGAAAGGGGAGGAGAGTTTGCAAACACTTAGCAGAGTTAATTGGCAGGACAAATTAAATGTATAGCTGTAATATCTATTTTTATCACATTAAAGAAAGAGCATTCCTTATAAATTGTCATTTCAGCTGTACAAGAGGCTAATTACCATAAATATCCACTTATAGCTTAGGCCCAACTGCAAATAAACTGCCCTAATCTAAATGCACCAGCAGATTGGTGTCTATGTTGTTTATTCTACTGATGTAGAAAGAATAAAATCATTTTCTTTTCCTATCTGAATTTGTATGAATCATAAAAATAGCAGGTATCTATGGGTAGGGTTTGACTGTAAGGTCTGCTTAACAATGGCATTAATTAGAGATGTAAAGGTATTGACTGATATATAGTCTTAGTTATTTAATATTATAACTACATTGTATACTGAGGAAGAGTCATGTTTCCCTAGATTTTACTCTTATGATTTTATTGTTTCATGAAATATTTTAAAATTATAATTGATTAAAGGACAAAAATTTTCAAGCACAGTTAGCTGGTGTGAATATTTGGAATAAATATTTTTTTGGTCATGTTTTTATTTGTGTTAAGCATCCTTGCAACATATTGACCTAGTATTGAGTACTTGTGTGTGTGTGTCTGTGTGTGTGTGTCTGTGTGTGTGTGTGTGTGTTGTATTTACAGAATTATATGAGTACTATATATACTCAAATGGAATCCAACCACAAACAATATTGACCTTGTGCTGGCATATCAAGGGTCTTATTTCTGTTTGTTATAATGATTACTTCTAACTACATAGACTTGGACCTACTGCAGCATTACATGATGTTAGATCTGGGTCTATGCAGCTTTGGATCTGACTTACAAGCTAGTATAGATGGTAAATATTTGCCATGAAGCCATTGTGTATGTTAAAGTTGCTCATTTTATTGTGTAGACTGACACAGCTACAATACATTACCTGAATTGATGTTATAGGTAAAGTCATGCTTGCCAGAAAAAAAAAAAAGTTAAACTGATTATGATGTAAGGGATACCTGGAATGTGGTGATGTTATGTACCATAAATTGCCTACTCCAAGTTGGATTGATTTATTGATCCACTATTGGCATGCCTGAGTTCACCTGCACTGAGTAACATTTTATGATTTAAAAAAAGACAAGCAAGCAAGGATTGGGCATACTTTTTTTGTCCCTTAGCTGGTCCATACAATATGTCCTCACTCCACACAATACTGACTTCTTAACCTACTCCTGCCAAATTTTGATTTCATTCATGACACAGATGATGGATACTTATGAATATGATTTAGAGCAGTTGAGATCATGTTTTCTGGGATGTACAAAAAAAAAATGGATGAACTGTGACTAACTCCTTGAACAGATGACTTTTTATTGTCACCATTGATGAGGTTAGTAGATCCCAAGTTTTCCCATTTTGTCTAATTGAGTCTAAGCACATCAGAATCAGAGAGAGGCTTTTTGTATGGCCAGATGCTTACATATGAAAAAGAAGGTGTTTTTTATTGGCTATTTCACCTGCACATGAGCAAAAAAGTGAAAGCATTACTTCATTTGGGTTTTTTAGCTTTACTGGTCAAGAGTTTGTGTGATGGCCTGTTGTTGATTGTCCTCCATCCATCAACAGAAATTTATTTTTGCTGCTTCTCATCACATACTTGGAAGATTGTCATAAAACATTCATCCCAAGGTCTAGATGGGTTTAAATGAAAATAAAATGGAAAGTCATTTCAGCATGCGGTCTCCACCATAAGACTTCTTAATGTATCTAATTTGTCTTAAATATAAATTGTGTTGATGTGATATCCAGTATGTCTTCCATTTTGAAAATATAGGCAATCCTCTAGATGAAAAGTCGTATTGTTGTTGGCTTTTCACCATGATGTCCATTTATTACTGTATAAAAAAATCACTAGTGGCATAGTGGTTTGAGCATCCACTTTGGATGTGGGAGGCCAAAGGTTTGAACTCCATTCAAGTCATACCAAAGACTTATAAAAATGGTACTATCAGCAGCCTTGTTAGGTGCTCAGATTAAGAAGCTAGTGTTAGGACTGGTTGTCCTAGTGTCAGATTAATGTGACTGGGTGGGACATGACTCTCTATGTCTGGGTATGGTGTAGCTAGATATCACTATAAACTGTTACACTGGAGACATCCTAGTGATATGACTGAAAAATTGTTAAAGAGACATTAAAAATCCAAATCACTCACACAGACACACATACTAGATAACAATGGTACTGATCTGACACCCAGTATGGCCACCATGGTTGCCATTTTGAAAATCTTGTTATTATTCCTTAACCATATTGACATGGGATTCTCACCAGAAGACTGATTATGATATTTAGTTTGTCATGAATAAAAATGGTGCTGATCTGACCTTGAATATGGCTGCTGCAATGAAAATGTTAAAAATCTTTTCACTAATTCTATTGACAGGATTGTCATATCAACATGGGGTAGTGACCAAAAGCCTTTTAATTGTGTCTCATTTGAGGTAATTAAAATTGTGCCAATCTTGCATCCAATATGGCCGTCACAATGGCTAATTCGAAAATCTTGGAGCTCAAGAATATCAGAGATGGTCTCCCTGCTCAACATTTAAAAAAAAATAATATTTTTTTCTTAAATTTCTGGCAGTTCATTTTGGACAGTAGAGAAGTAGTGCCCTTGAGGACACATGTTTTTTATTTTATGCTTCTTAAACCAACAAACTTTGCCTCCAGGTCCACATTTTTCCAAAATATCAAGCTCACTTTGTTCTTTACGGAGGTTTATACGACCAATACTATTTTGACTAGACATTTTTAGATCTCTTGAGCTAATGAGAGGAAATCTAAAATCAGGACATGAACTCTGGTTCTAAAATAATCAAGTGTTTGCCTAAAAATTAATCTGCTCTCAATTTCTGCTTTTATTTGGCTGTATTGTTTTTAACACAAATAGAACATATACATTATGGCATTATTATCTTTTCTTTATTCTCTAATACCACTGATGTCATAGACTCTGGAAGAACGGTACTAATTTGTGATGCAAAAATGCAACATTTGGGTTTCATAAATTCATAAGAATTATCAGAATTTAAAACTGACTTTTCAAAGTTTAGATTAAAAATGTTGTTTTATTGCATTTCACACAAAATTGGAGACTATTATAATAAATAATAGGCCAGTTAAAAAATAATTGCCAGAACACTGTCGTGAATAGTCCAAGTATACTTAGCAACAGATCTGGAGAGAAACAACTGTATACATAACAACCAACATTATTGGAAAGAGCAATAGATGTTAATATTTGACCATTTAGATATTGCCCTTTTTGCCTTGTACATCTACACTTTACATTCCTCATATAAATATCCAGTATTATATTTGTAATGCCTTTAAAATGTCAGAATATAATTACTTTCTCATGTTAAAATATGGTAATTTATTGCATAAACATCACATGGCTTTTGGAGTAATGATATATAATTTGGCCAATAAATTTCATTGTATAATTTTCTTAAGGCAATGAATATTTCTCTAACAAGATCAGCAACATTAAAATTTCCAATGACTGATAAGGATAATGATAACCAATTTCTGTTCTGTTTCACTTACATAATGGTTTGCTGTTATCTGTTTACTAAGATACACCTTGATGCTCAACATGTACAACAGACTCCATTTTATAATGAGAAATTGAAAAATTAATTAACTGATTAAAACACAGTCAACTCATAGAGATATTTTCATCTGATAATTGCTGTAATTCAATGCCTTGACTAGAGTTTCGAATGGGTCTTTCATGTGGAATAATGGGGAATAATGAGAAATTGATAATCGTAAATTGATGTAAATTCTCATGCTTTACCATGAATTAACAAGCATGGGCTTTTTTTGGGTTGGGATGTTCAAAGCTTATGGGATATTGATTATGGATTATATGGGAGATTTGATTTTGTGGGTCAGCACATGATAGGCTATACATGGAAGCCAGTATATTTGATGGTGAAAGAACATGGGAAATCCCTGAAATAAATTCCAACCCCTGGGAAGTTACTGGCAACCCTTCTCACATACTCTGAGCTGAAACTCAAACCAACTTAGACAGAGGTTGGATATATGACTGAACTGTAAAGGCAAGCAGTTAGACCACTTGGTCACCTGGAGACAGTAGAAGGGTTGCCAAACTTGAGTTAAAAGTGAAAAGTTTCTGGTTTGTTTTTTTTTTTTTCTGTGACACTGTCATGTTCATTTCTGTTGTTATCATTAAATGAAAATTTAATGGTACAGCAGATCTACCATGTATATTCACTTATAAGTCAAGTCCAACTGCAAACTGCACAGACCCAGATCAGTGTCACATAGTGCACCAGCAGATCTGGGTCTTTGCAGTTTTTTAGGAGTAATAAGTACAACAAGCAAAATAGACTGGGATTTGCTGGCACATTATGCAACAGAAGTTCAGGGTCTGTTTTTTGCTGTCAGGCTTGACTTATAAGGGTATACATACATTACATTTACCATGGACATGTGTAACAGCTCATAACAAAACATTTACTCTAGTGTTCAATAATAACAAGAAATGTCTTGTTATCTAGACACCTCTGTGTGCCAGGGAAATTTTTTATTTCTTTCCAGTAAAGTAGATTATGAGGTAAATTGTGACAGTGAGATTTCCTTGAAAAATGATTCTTTACTAAGATTACTACCTGTTCAGCAGATTATAGCATGAAAATGAAACTATATCATCATCCATCAAACTTTTTGGCCATTATATCTTCCTTACATGTTTGAGGTGTTTTTGTGGTTTTTTAAAATAATTTTCGGCATCCTATGTCCTTTATTGCATGTATCTAGGAATGATTTCTTTGGAGAGAAAAAAAGCTATCAGTTACAGGAAGAAGGAAATAAATATCAAAAGTGGTGGAAATTCACTGTTATTTAAAGTTTGATTTGCCAAACTTTGCTTTAATTATGGAAATATTTATTTAAAGATTAAATTATTTTTTTAAAACTTAGTTTTACACAAGTACATGGTTGTTTCAGTTGGACCTTGCATGCAAATAAATGTGCCCAATTTTTTCAAGATTGTTATATTATTACAGGGAAATTTGTGATACTATATATATATATATATATATATATATATATATATATATATATATATATATATATCCAGTAATTATGTACTAATGTATACTTACTGTATAGACACTTGTACTGATGTATACTTACTGTATAGATACTTGTACTAATGTACACATGTATTTACTGAGTATATACTTGTGCTAATGTATACTTACTGCATAGATACTTGTACTAGTGTATACTTAACTGTGTACATACTTACATTAATGTATTCTTACTGTGCAGATACTTGTACTGATGTATACTTACTGCATAGATACTTGTACTGATGTATACTTACTGTGTAGATACTTGTACTAATGTATACTTACTGTGCAGATACTTGTACTGATGTATACTTACTGTTTAGATAAATGTACTTGTACTGATATATACTTACCTTAGAGATAAATGTTCTTATACTAATGTATATTTACTGTATAGATAAATGTACTTGTACTAATGTATACTTACTGTAGAGATAAATATTCTTATACTAATGTATACTTACTGTATAGATAAATATTCTTATACTAATGTATACTTACTGTATAGATAAATATTCTTATACTAATGTATAATTACTGTATAGATAGATGTACTTGTACTAATGTATACTTACTGTAGAGATAAATGTACTTATACTAATGTATACTTACTGTATAGATAAATGTACTTATACTAATGTATACTTACTGTATAGATAAATGTACTTGTACTGATATATACTTACTGTATAGATAAATGTACTTATACTAATGTATACTTACTGTATAGATATATGTACTTATACTAATGTATACTTACTCTATAGATAAATGTACTTGTACTAATGTATACTTACTGTAGAGATAAATATTCTTAGACTAATGTATGCTGACTGTATAGAGGAATGTATTTGTATCAATGTATACTTACCACAGAGATAGATGTACATGTACTAATGTATACTTACTGTAGAGATAAATGTTCTAGTACAAATGTATACTTACATAGAGATAAATGTACTTATACTAATGTATACTTAGCATAGAGGTAAATGTACTTTTACTAAAGTATATTTACTGTAGAGATAAATGTACTTATACTAATGTATACTTAGTATAGAGGTAAATGTACTTCTAATGCATACTTACCATATAGATAATTGGATTCCATGTTTTTTCTTACTTTTGTCCTTTTTATTTTTATGGATGAAACAAGAAACTCTGGTCTTAAAATGAACAAGGTCATGTTTTATTAATTATGGATTGATGATAATCAGGTCTACACTATATGGTGTGTGTAATGCATGCAAATCTCACAACTAAAATAATATGAAAGAATGTCTGAGAAATGCAATTCACATCTCTATCATGTAGTCAGTTGTAATCATGCCTATTGGTTGTACTGGGGAACATATCAGTTACAGAAGTATAAGACCACTGGGTGGCCTAGTGGTTAGAGTGTCCACCTCTGTTATAGGAGGTCATGGGTTTGAGCCATGGCTGAGTCAAACCAAAGATTTTAAAATGGTACTAGCAGTTGTCTTGCTTGGTGCACAGCATTAAGAGGTTAGTGTTAGGACTGGTCAGCCTGGTGTCAGGATAATGTGACTGGGTGGGACTTCATGCTACATATCTGCAGCATGATTCTCCAGTGCTAGACATCACTATAAACTGTTACACTGCAGACATTGTAGCATATGAGTGAAATTTTTTTAAGCTACATTAAAAATCTAAATCACACACAAGAAGTATAAATAAGGACCAATAAGACATGATAATGATGATGTATTTACTCATTAAGGTTGATAAATTTAGTTGCCCAAAATTTTTCTACATCATTAGCTGCTATTTGATGATGGCAAAAGGAAAGAAAAGCAAAAAGGCAAAAAAACCCAGCAATAATATAAAATATGGAAAACACATACATCCAAATAAGTAAATATTTTGGACTCCATTATGCACAAGTTATTAAGAGACATGTGTGCATGAAAATAAGCATTTGTTTTTGGACAGTGTTGTGTGCAAGTTATTGAGGGAGAGGTGTACATAAAAAAATAACATATGTTTGGACCCCATTGCACATAATGCACCAGTACATTAGGTCTGGGGTGGGTGGGATTCACAATATTGCTGTAAAACTTTTGTGTTGATCAAACCTTGAATGTGGGTATCAACGTCTGGTACTATACACAGTTACTTGTAAGTTTAGCTACAAACAGTATAGATCCTGATCTGCCATAATATAATGCACTGGCAGATCAGGGTGTTTAAGTTTATGTAGTACTGATTACTCCATGCAAATGGTATAGACACTCATCTGTTGGCAGATTATGCAGTACATGGGGGTCTGTAGTTGGACTCACTTTGTAAGCATTTATATTCAGTAAAGCTTTCTTTTGAATTACACTTTTTGATAAAGGTTGTGTTTGGTAATAAGATAAATTTTGACTAAGTGTATCACAGTTTAAAATGGTGATGAGTGGAAGAAAACCATAAATATTTTTCTGTTAGTGGACAAGTTTTTGCAATCTTGCAAAGTTTGCTCAATGATGACAGGTGTTTGCCAAGCAAAGATTGGTAATGTTTGTTCCCATTTTAGAAGCATGTAGAAATTCATCATGATTATATCTGTTGGTTGACAGATTGGAGAGCAAACTGTGAAAGTTCCTAAACAATTAAGAAGATTTATCAGGTAAAGTTTTCACTCTGTTCTTCATACACCTTTACGGGTGTAAAGTGAAATGCACTCAGAGAACACATGGTATACAAGGATGCCACAAATGTTACATGTATGAGAAGAGATATAAATTTTTGTCATAGAGGTAAAGTTCAGGTATTTACAATCTGACAGGTGTAGCATTAAATTTACCCAGAGAATACACAATAATATAGCCTTATATGGGAGAGTGGGGGGGAGGGATGTTACATCTATCCAGGATTGCATACATAAGCTGAGAGTGAGTACATCTTTAGTTAAAAGATAACTTGCAACCATTTGGAACAAAAAAATGCATAGGTAGTGTAGACATTGTGAAAAACAAAATACAAAATTACTCAGAGTACCATTTCATGACACCCACACCTGCCCAATTTAGAGCCCTGTAACTCTTAAATCAAGTTGGTCTCACCGTTTACCTAAGAAAAGCAAACAGTACAGATCCTGACTTTGTGGATTTATTATGTGCTTGCTTAAAAGCATAAAAAGCATGCATCCTAATTTGTAGGTTTATTATGCACTGACATGTTGATGATTACACTGTTTACACTAAAGTGATGTCCTTATGGATCACTGCCATCTCACCTCTGTGGTGTTAGTTGGTTGTTCATTCAGTCTAGGATTCATGGAATGTGGATATGTGAGAAAGCTTTCCAGTAGCTTCTCATGGGTGGTGGTTCTTTCTGGTGATTTCCGGTTTCTTCCTCCACCATTAATACTGGCCACCATGAATAGCCTATCATGTGCTGAAAAATGGCGTTAAGCCCAACAACAACACTGTTTACATGAAAATAAAAAATAAAGACATCAGATTTGCTAGTTCATTGCACACCAACATATTAGAGACTACAGCGTTTCCTTAAAAATAAAAAAGACATACCCTGATTTGCAGGTTCATCATTGGGACTAACTACACTGTTTCCCTGGAAAATTAAAACAGACCCAGATTTGCCAATTTATTTTGCACCATTTGCATAGGAATAACTTGTCCTATGAGTATATACAGCAAGATAGTTCAGTGAAACTTACTTTATACTCCTCCTCCAGTTCAGAGAGTATACTTTAGACATCTCTCTGTCAGTTCATTGTACTTTCTTTACTCAGGATATTCTAAGCACTCTGAAATATCTTCTTAGAACTTGTTATACTTTTTTATTCACTATTTATCATTGTGTCCTTTTAAAAATGGAATCTATGATCAGTATTTTAAGTTATACCATTTATATTATAGATTATTTTGATTCATTCACCAGTCCATCCTTCCCACTCTTGAAACATAACAAGACCTTGTGTCCAAAATAAAGTTATCTCCCCTTTTTTTGAAAATTTACACTTTATATCTTGCAGGGGTATGAGTTTATTCCAAATGCACTGATAGATCTAAATTATTCCGGTCTTCTTTGTGTCTATTTCTGTTTGGTGACATTGCTAAAGTTTTGCCATAAAAAAAAATTAAAAATCCACCTGTTGCAAACTTTGTACCCATGTTTGTTGGAGTGAAATAAAAGGGATTTTTTTTTTATCACAGTGAAGTTATATATCAAATTTGTACCTCTGTTTGTTGTTAGGTGTGAAATTAAAGTGGACTATTTTTCCTTGACATAATATATAATACAACATAATAAACAATACTATAATTGCTGAATTGTAAAGGCTGTGCATTTTTTGTAATTCAAGCTACCAGTTAATAAGGGGTAAGACTCCAGTGTGTTCATGACATTTTCAATTTGGACCTTTTAATAAAAAACTATAAGTTTCATTGTACTATCATATTATAGAATTAAAAGCCCATTGGATAATTAAACTTCTTCAGTGAAATTAAACCTTTTCATTGTAGTATCCATTAATAGTAGTAGTACAGCAAGTGATCGGGAAAATCGTGAATAATTCATTTGCTGTTTAATAACTTTATCTTGTAACAACAATATCTTTTTAAAAATTATCATGTGACTGAATTCTTTTTAAAACAAAATTTGAATATATGTGCATGTTGGTTACAAAAACTTTATTCAAAACATTCTAACATTTTTAAAAAATTCATTATGAACTCTCAATTTTATACTTATTTGGAAGGGTTTATTTTCAAGTTTTGCAACTTTTACGCTTATATTTATGAATATTACATTGAATTGGCGCTATGTAGATAAGAATGTGCTGAAATAACATTTAATTTTACGGAGGGAGGAGCAGGGGGTCCTGTTCCCCAACAGATTTTACAAAATGCTCTTTCTCTATTTCGTAAGAGAAAAAAGTTTGACTCAATCATAATTGTGGAGTAGAAAAATATCACGAGATTATAAAATCCCAGAAAGAAAACATCTTCAAGCACAGGATTAAATGGTCGGTCCCTTAGGGTCAAAATCTCTGTAGTTAAACCCGTGAATAGACAGTTGTACCTACGGGTAACTTAAATAGCTGTTGAGTAAACTGTACTGATCTACTATAAAAACACTATTACATTTTATTCAAAGCAATGCAGGCCCTCCTTCCAACTAGCAGCGTGACTTATCCTTGTACACAAATAAAACAGTAATGTGTGTTAATAGGTGAGTGATTGTACACACACCTACACTGTCCAGGCACATTACCAGCAGGAAACGTTTGCTTGCGGGCTTTGCAAAAACACCGAGGCGTAAAGTCTTAGTAAGTACATGTACCAATTTACTCCAAATTCCATTTCTCTGGCACTTCGGGCTCATTTTCAATAGAAAATTAGGTGCTACTGTTTATTAGAGGCTGTTTTACCCCAAGTGATGAGGTCGACTGGTCTGTTACTCACTGCGATAATACAGGTGACCTCATCAATTACCGGATTCAGTGAGTGTTTTTACTAAGTTGCACACCTCACCTAGGAAAAGGTAGATAACATTCGATGTGGGGATCACCGCCTTCGAATACAGCAACGTTTGTGGAAAATACTGATGTTGAAGCTTACATATTATTAACAAAATTTACAGTATAAAATGTTTAGTTTTGCATCAGGATTTTAACATAATTGCGTGGACTTACAACGAGACTTCAGGAGCGTATTTGAGTGTAACGTGTTTGAATCAATAAGACGTCGCATTGGCTGTGCGATTAAAGTCAGTTGAAAACGTGGTGTTTCCAAAAGTGTTTATCATGGGTAAGACAGGATGTCGTTCACTGAAGCTAGTGTACTGAGAGTTTTACATGTGAAAAAGGATTTAGGAATAATGGTAGGTATACCAGATGTAGTTTCTCTACATTTTACTTGTTGACATTCACTGTGCACGTTTGTGTGTTTTGGTTAATATACGATCAAAATAAAAATTCTTTGCTTAGTTAATTAAACTTAAAAAATGTCGGTTTTGGGCTTAAGGACTTTAGGTCAAATTTTAATTGAAAACCTTTGTCAATGTCACAAATGCCTTAGAATTATTCTCAGAAATCAAAGTTAGCCTAATAAATTTTTAAGATATAATTTTTTGCTTTCTACCTTTTATGTTTAACCAGGTTCTTATTTTACTGTATGATTATAATACCAAAATTATGTCGTTTACAAACTGTACAAGATAGTTTATATTCATAGAAGTGTCTTAAGCAATTTTTGTTTGGTAAAGGTCAAGAGATGAGTGAAATTTATGCAAACTCTTCCAATATAAGTATGATTTTTTCTGCTATGTTTTCTAATTTGAAGTTGTGGAAAGGATTCTTTTATTTATGCATATCACTAAACACACACACACACACACACACATACATACATACATACATACATATATATATATATATATATATATATATATATATATATATATATATATATATATATATATATATATATATATATATATATAATCACTTTAATAAGTTATACACTTCTTAAATAATAAAATAATAAATGTTTTCATTGTCCCAAAATTGTAGGGGATATATTTTTGGAAACATTTTTCAATTACCTTTCACATATTTTGTAAAGTATACATATCTAACTAAACCATTCATATTTTGTACCATATTTACTCCTATTAATTTGGGTCCATAGTTGTACTGTATTTACTCTATATTAATTTGGGTCCGTATTTGTACCATATTTACTCACTATTAATTTGGTCCATATTTGTGCCGTATTTACTCTATATTAATTTTTGGGTCTGTATTTGTAGCGTATTTTTTTGATATTAATTGGGTCTGTATTTGTAGCATATTTATTCAATATTAATTTGGGTCCATATTATATTTTCTCAATAATTTGGGTCCAGTTTCAAACTGATTAAACAAAGGATATCCATTTTGTTTGTTATAGTGGCCAAGATTTGACATAAATGTACTTCACTAGGGCCATGCCAATCTTGGGTAAGATAACTGTACAAATCTGACACAACACCAGACCTTGTCTGTGAGCCAGACAAATTAGGTTTTTATTCAGCCCACTGGCCCTCTGTGTCACCAGCTTGAGATAGGTCATCATATGTGCTGGGTATATGCAATTTATTAAGAATAATGAGAAAGTCAAACAGCATGGTCCTTGATGCATCTGCATATTGTGTGACAGCATATAATGTCTGTATTTTTCTGTATTTTTTTGTAGTTAGACAAGACCTGTAACTGAGTATATACAGTACTTTAGAAATAATTTTGTTTGCAGATTCCATAAAAAATAAAGAATGCTTAGATTTGGAACATTTTGTTGGACTGATGGTGATTCCTCACTGTATGTGCTTGCTTATTAAGTCAAGTCCGACTGCAAACAACAAAGATCCTGATCTGCTATATCATAATGCACCTGAATATCAGGGTCTATGCTATTTGTTCTACTGGTTACTCTTAAGAAGCTGCATAGGCTTTGATGGAAATTGGATCTGAGTCTTTTTAGTTTGCAGTTGGATTAGTCGTAAAAACAAGTTTATACTGTACATGTGCCAGTAATACTATTTTTGCTGTGGATTATAATTCTAATTTATGAAAACATGGGAAACTGCATATTATAGATGAAAAGAATATTCAACATAGAATTAAATTTGTAAGACATTTAACCAGGAGGGTGTTCATTGTTACCACATCTAATGGAACCAACTGAACCAGATGTCATGTTTGGCTATGAACATCATTTGGAGGCATATTGTAATTTTCAACAACTCCTGTCTACACAACTCATCTGATGAGTATTCATTGGCCACTACATTTTTATATTTTAAGTCACCAAAATCATTTGATCTCACTCAATCTAAATTTTCATATATGTCTATAAATATATTTATATATTTTTTTATAATTTATATTATATATTTATTAATATGTTGCTATAAATAAGCAAAACAACTATACTTTGTCTTGCTATCAGTAGCTTTATATGTCCCATGGACATTTATATAATATGGTGTGATTAGTTCAGTCTGCCATGCAGGTATTTAAGTTGATTTAAGCCATTTTCCAAACCTGAAGAGTAAGGTATCTGTGATCAACTATTGTTAATTATTTGTCTCATTTGGGCAACAACTCCTCCACAATTTTTAGTATTTCATGTTGAAACATATTACCATAAGAGCATATTGGTATCACATGTGTGTACCATAAATTACCCCAAGGCATCATTTTACAGGACCAAGGTGAAATTTGTAGCCATAGCTGTCCCTCTTTCTGGAATATCCAGCTAGAAATTGTTCCCTGATGTAATATTGTATAATCCATTTTGACACACTCAGTTACCTTATATATCCACTTCCAAGAATGATATAATTATTGTAGTTTAACCAGTATGGTTGAAATATGTACTCCATCACTATAACTCCATTCCTGGAAGCCATTAATCTGAGTTTCCTCTAACCCGTACCACCCTATTTTAGATATTTTGATATTTATGTTGGGGTGGTGGTGTCAAAATAGTTAAAATGGAGTGGGAAGGGTTAGAGAAAAATCAGACTCAAAGAAGGTTACCTTAAAAGTAAGACCATCTATTATATTAAGATATTTTATACATAACATTATTATTAAATAATTTGGGATCCCTGCAATATAAAAAGGGACTACATTATACTAAGATGCCATATAGTGAAGTAGTACTACATTGTACTAGGTGCTATATAGTGAAGGAGTACTACATTGTACTCTGGTGTCATATAGTGAAAGAGTACTCAATTATAGTAATGTACCATATAGTGAATGACTGCTTCATTATACTCTGGTACCATATAGTGAAGTCTGCATTATATTCAGGTGCCACATAGTAAAGTAGTACTACGTTTTACTCAGGTCTCCTATAGTGAAGGTGTACAACAACATACTTAGGTACCATATAATGAAAAAATATACTGAGGTGCCACATAGTGAATGAGTACTGCATTGTTGTCAGGGGCCATTATAGTGAAGGAATACTATTGTACTCATGTGCCATATAGTGAAAGAGTACTACATTGCACTCAGGTACCTTATAGTGAAGGAGTACTACATTATACTTTGGTGCCATATAATGGAGAACTACATTGTACTCCAGTGCCATAAAATGAAAGAGTACTATATATACTCAGGTGCCACATAGTCAAGAAATATTATATTGTGCTCATTTGCCATATAGTAATGGGTCACTTTATTGTACTTAAGTGCCATATGGTGAAGGAGTATTGCATTATACTCAGGTGCTGCATAGTGAAGGAGTACTACATTGTACTCAGGTGCTGCATAGTGAAGGAGTACTACATTGTACCCATGTGCCATATAGTGAAGGAGTACATTGTGCTCAGGTATGATAAAGTGAAGAAGAAATACGGTGTACTCAGGTGTGATATAGTGAAGGAGTACTTAATAAGAAAGAGTTAAAATATAAAATACACATCAGCCTCTTAGGAATAAGTTATAGTAAGCTATGCAGATCTGTATTTAAGAAAATTTAAAATGAGAAAATGAATAAAATCTCAAGTTATACCTTATTTCATACATGGAACATGTTTCTTTTTACGTGATCTTAGCATATAGGATTTGGAAAATAAATTTTTATATATGTTAAATTGGCATTGTTGTTGTTGTAGGGTTTAACACCATTTTCCAGCACATGATAGGCTAAACATATTGGCCAGTATAAATGGTGAAGGAAGAACCTGGGAAAACCACAGAAAGAACCACCAACCTACAGGAAGCTACTAGCAAGCTTTCTCACATAACCACATTGGCTGAATCCGAGACTCAAACCCATGCAGACAGAAGTGAGATGGCAGTGATCCATAATGTTGAATGAGAAATTTTGAAATGTGGAAAACTGCAAAGATCATACAAGTTTAAAATCTACCATGATCTGTATTGAACATATGACACTATAGTTACCACTATGCTTGTATATAAATTGGATCAATATGCTGTCAGAGTCTCTGAATCTTGGTAGGGATAATCAGTAGAACAAACAACATAGACCCTGGTCTTTTAGTACACTATGCATTGACAAATCAGGGTCTATGTTGTTTGCAGTTGGAAATGTCCTATAAGTGAATACATACAGTATTTCTCAACGATTAGAAGATATTTAAAAAAGACAGGCATCTAGAAAGAGGTTATTGTATATTCTCTCCAGTAAGAGGAGTCCAACTACATACTACATAGATCCAGATCTATCATCACATAATGCTCTAGCAGATCCGGGTCTCTGCTGTTTGCTAGGAGTAATATGTAAAATAAACAACAAAGACCCTGGTTTGCAGGCCCATTATGCTATGGCAGACCAGGATCTTATTTGCTGTTTGACTCATCCTATAAGCAGTATGCACAATACCAATTAGGAAATAAAATGATAGATAATACAAATTCAGATAAAGTTATGCATTATATAATTACCACATAGGAAATGAATAATGAATAAACACTGCAGACCAAGATGTAATTTGAATTTTTTGACAAGTTTATGCTAATTCTTATACAGGTAAGACTTTTATGCAGGTAAATATAGTGCTGAACAATATAGTGTGAATATCATAGCTAATGATTAAAACTCATTACACAAAAAGATTAAAATTGAAATCTCTCATAACTGACAAGTTTTCTAAACACATTTTTGGTGGTTGTGAGTAGAGCTTGACATCAATGATTCTGGTATAAGTAGCTGACTCAAAAATTAGGATATGAAGTATGAATGTGTAATATTTGAATGTTCACAAGCAAGGACATACATCATAACATAGTTTCTCATTTTGACAGTGACCACTAAAGTGGCAGAATGGGAAATAAATCCTCTTCACATAAAGACCCCACTTTGCCTGGGGAAAGCCGAGGGAGGAGCCGGTCTTTCACTGGATTGACATCAAAATTTCGACGGGCTAATAAGAGTCCACCCAGGGAACGAAGTTCATCTTTCACAGATGCACGGCCTAAAAAGGGAAGCTTTAAGTCAAATCCAAGTCCGAATGGGGCCATAAAATCGAGTCAGAATGGACATGTAGCTTGTCGGGGACAAGATGTAGTGTTGACAATGGCAGGTAAGAGTGTGGCAACAAATATAAAGCAGGAGTCACCACTACCAGTTGACATTTCCAAGCACGAGATCATATCATCCAATCTGTCACAGTCTGCACCAGGGGGACGTCCATTTCACTATCGTACAGGACTAGCCAATGAAGAATCAACAAACACACCATCAAGGTCAGGTGGTCAAAGTTCAAGGTCAAACGTTACAGTTATGTCAAATCTTACTCCAGAGAAGACTGGTAAAAAGATTGATGGTTGGACTAGTACACCACAGAAGAATTCAGAAAGAAAGGAACCACAACTAGAGACATATATAGGGTCTCCGAGGCTGTCAGTATCTCATGTTCGACAAGTGTCTCGTGAACTATTTGCAGATCATATTGAGGATTTGTCTCGTAGAAGAGGACGTGCAGTCATGAACAGAGATTTATCCTTATCACAAGCAAGTCTTGGATTATTATCAAATAAGTCTAAATCCATGCATAGTTTGAACTCAAATGACTACGATTATGAGGAAAGATGTCATGTCGGTGAATTAATGTCAGTAGAAGATCGAATTAAAATGGGAGAATTGTGCAAAAATATTACGAGTCACTTCACAAGTGATATTCAAGATGGTGATTTGGAGCCCTTTATTAGGCCCCGAACATCATCAGCCCCTTCTTTAGAACTTGCCAATTATGAGAGAAAAATTGTTGCTATGGGAACCACAAGTGCTCAGTTGCGTCAAAAATATGCTATTAATAGTTCTAGTCCTAAACATCAGAATGCATCTCAAAATAATGTACAATCGGGTGTGATTCAGGCTCGAAAAATGTTAGTAGCACGAGCTCTTAAAGATGAAGATGCTATGGAAAATTCCAGTCTTGTGTCTCCTGTTGTTTCAGATGAGAGATCAAATTCACCAACAGGTAGGTCTATATCACCAGATGCATCATCAGTTGGGAACTTACGATCAAAGTCTCCTGGGATGTATAAACATGGAAGATCGATTTCACCTGTGTCAAACAGGAGTGTAAGCCCATTGTCACAGGGGTTTGGCAAAGGGTCACCTTCGAAAGGAGCTCAGCTAACTAGGGAATTGTTGACACATAGCCCATTGCAGTACATCAATGAGGAACAAATGTTAGCAACAAATATGACAAAGTCTATGAGAAAATTCATGATGTCAGGTGGAAGTCCACATTCAAAATTTGGGGTTTTATCAGATTTTGAAAATGTATCAAATTTTGATAAGAAGTCCATTCGTAATGTGGAAAAAACCATGCGTGAGAGAAGCAGCAGTTTCTCATTAATGTCAACGGCAAGATCGTCTTTAAAAAATTCCCATTCTTCAGATGTTCCCACTGTGTCAAAATCAAATGACAGCACTCCATTCTCAACTGGTGGAGATTCTGGATTTCGTTCTAGGAGCCAGAGCTGGTCTTCACTTTCTCGTAAATCTACAAGCAGTTCGATTGGACAGCTCGCAAATATTCCCAATACATTAAATCCAGCAAGTAGGCTATGGAGTTATAGTGTGACCTCCCTGTCAGAAATACCAATGGATCTGCCACATTGTGAGAGATATGTTCAAAGTGAGGAGACACAACATGTGGATGATTCCCATTCATTTTCAAGTGGTAGGTGATTACTTTATATGCATGTTAGAATGTGTATAGTAAGATGCCATTTATTTATTTTATTTTTCTGTTTCTTTCATACAGCTAGCAGCAAACTACAAAAACCCAGATCTGCTTTGGATAATGTATCATTAGATCTAGGTCTGTGCACTTTATTCAACTTTATGATCACAAGCAAAATACATAGGCTCTGAGCTGTTGGTAAAATGGGTCCAAGCAGGTCTGGGTTAACACTAGTCATAGTTAGATATCCAGTATGTGCATTGTTTGGTTCGTTACCAAGCCAAATCTTTTGTGAGCTATTGCTTTTGGGAAAGGCAAGATGTACAAGATGATGAGACAGCTTAATACAGTTCAGGTGAGACAAGTCACATTTCATAACAACGTGATGAGACAGCTTAATACAGTTCAGGGGAGACAAGTCACATTTTATAATGTGATGAGACAGCTTAATACAGTTCAGGAAAGACAAGTCTCATTTTATGATGTGATGAAATAGCTTAATTCAGGTCAGAAAAGACAAGTCACATTTTATGACATAATGAGACTGCTTATTATATAGTTCAGGAAAGACAAGTCATATTATATAACATGATTAGACAGCCTAATACATTTCAGGGAAGACAAGTCACATCACCCTAAAGTGATTGCTTAATACAGTTCTGGGAAGGATAAGTCACATTGTATCACATGATGTCATTGTTAAAGACAGTTCTGGGAAAGGCAAGTCATATTTTATGAAATGAAGTGACTGCCTAATATTTCATATTTCCATAGAAAGAAAGAAAGAAAATATTTTCTGATAATTAGAGGACCCCATTAACTATAATGTCAGGTATAAAATAGACCAGTACATTGGTAGTAGACAAGTTTTATCCTGTTATACTTTGAGCAAATTCCTTGAGTCTTTAGTAAGTGCATGCATGTAAACAGCAACATAGGTAGGTTATTTAGTGCTGGAGTTACTTTCCCAGGAACACGCCATGGTAGGCAATCTGGGCTGAACCAATGATAGGATTCAAACCCACATCCTTTTTTGATCATAAACTTGGCATGCTAACCCTGAGCTACTTAGCATATATTTGACAAAAAGGGGATGCATGTAGTTATTATAATATTACACATTTTTAATTTTCAGTCTAGGAGAGATTATATTTTCATTTAGCATTATAAGCTATGCAAGGCAACTTTTCTGTTCTGTACCATATAAGACAACTTGTCTGTTTTATACTTTGTAAGACAACTTGTCAGTTTTATACTGTGTAAGACAGCTTGTCTGTTTTATACTGTGTAAGACAACTTGTATGTTTTATACTGCACCAGACAATTTGTCAATTTCATACATACTGTATAAGACAATTTGTCTGTTTACACTGTGTAAGGCAACTTATATGTTTTGTATTATTTAAGGAAACTTTTCTGTATCAACTAATCCCATTTGTACCTTTTATGGCAACTTGTCTTTTATGTGTTTTGTATGGTAACTTACCTTTTTTGTACTGTGTAACCCAACTTGTCTCTTTTGTATTACATGAGCCAGCTTGTATGTTTTACTCTATACAAGGCAATTTCATTGCACAGTTTCACCCATATCAGTACTTGATGCAGTCATTTTTACGGAAGTTAAATTTACATATTACAGAATCTTAAGTTTTTCTCAACAATACACTCTTATGAATATGCACAAAGATGCATATACAGATCTGATTTTCGTCTGCTCCATTCATGATTTTCTTTTGTTTGGTGCCACTTAAATGTTTATATGCTCCATTGCTCTTCAAGACTTGACTATTGTAATTCACTTGTCTGGTTTGTCATTACTTGTCAAGACTGGACTATTGTAATTCACTTCAGTCTGGTTTGTCATTGCTTGTCAAGACTGGACTATTGTAATTCACTTCAGTCTGGTTTGTCATTGCTTGTCAAGATTTGACTATTGTAATTCACTTCAGTCTGGTTTGTCATTGCTTGTCAAGACTGGACTATTGTAATTCACTTCAGTCTGGTTTGTCATTGCTTGTCAAGACTGGACTATTGTAATTCACTTGTCTGGTTTGTCATTGCTTGTCAAGACTGGACTATTGTAAAACACTTGTCTGGTTTGTTATTGTTTGTCAAGACTGGACTATTGTAAAACACTTGTCTGGTTTGTCAATGCTTGTCAAGACTGGACTATTGTAAAACACTTGTCTGGTTTGTCATTGCTTGTCAAGACTGGACTATTGTAATTCACTTGTCTGGTTTGTCATTGCTTTTCAAGACTGGACTATTGTAAAACACTTGTCTGGTTTGTCTCTGTAACTACTGCAGAAACTTCAAAAAGTTCAAAACATGACAGCTCAGATCATTCTTAGAGCACAAAGAACTGTGGCTACCTGTTCATCTGGAATCAAAAACAAAATCTGTTAATGGTGCTAAAGTTCATTGACTGGCTGCAGTCCAGTACACCCATCTGACCTCACCCATATGTACAATCCATCTAGAAACTAACTTTGTACTCAGCATTAGGACTGGTCCGCCTGGTGTCAGGATAATGTGACTGGGTGGGATATTCTGTGGCATGATGCTCCATCATTATAAAACTGTAACTCTGCATAGATTGTAGTGCTATGACTGAAATTTTTTTAAAGCAATGTTAAAAATATAAATCACACATCCTCTTCAAGCAACACGTACATCCTTATTGCTACCACTTTTAAAACAAAGTCACATGGACAACATTCGTTTGCATCCCAGGGCCCACCTAAGTGAAATGAATTGCCCATTCATCTTAGACCAAGGATGCAGTGTCCTCATTTAATTGCCCATTCATCTTAGACCAAGGATGCAGTGTCCTCATTTAATTGCCCATTCATCTTAAACCAAGGATGCAGTGACCTCATTCTAGAGTGCTCCTAATACTCGCATATTTCAACTGCAAAAACATATAAAGACAATAATGTTTGCTTCTTTAATTATTGTCATATAAACATTATTGTCCTATGTTTTTGTTTTGCAATTTCATGGTGCTAATTTTTTTATCTTGTTTTTTGTGTATGTTTTTATGTGTTATCTAATTTTATAGAAGAGTTTAGAGCCTCTAAGGCCAATAGAAAGTGTGTTTCCTATTGCACTGGTTTAAAATTAGTGTATAATGATTAGTACATGTATATATACTGTACTTATAACTTTTAGAATGGGGATAAATTAGATGCACAAATCAATTTCAGAATTTTTTTAAACCCTGGGGATAAAAGTAACAGGGTTGGCAATGAAAAAAAGGATGATCAGCTGACTGGCAACATATTTTTAGGGCACCTAAAATTTAGAGGCTATACTAAGTCTACATTATTACTATTCATCTGAAAGATAACCTCAGATATAGCTGCAGGAATACACGTTTCCCTGTTTAGGGTTTCAACTTTGGTGGAGTACACCACTTGCTGCAGCAGAAAAGGCAGCCATTGTTCCAGTTGTAACTTTGTCCCCTTCCACTGCGCTTATATAAACCGATTAGTTTTCAATGTCAGATTAGTTTTCAATGTTGGATTAGTTTTCAATGTCAGAAAATTGAATCCATTGTTTCTTTTTGACATGAGAGAAAACGCAATGGTCAAATTGCTGTGCAACTACATTAGCACATGAGCAAATTAAAGGCCTAACCTAACCGTTACCAGTAGCAGACATTTTCATGCTTTCCTAACCAAACACTCCTGCTTGAAAAAAAATCTGTGACATGATAAGAGAATTTTCCACTTCCCCACCACCTCACTGCCTGCCTCCATTAGAATCTTGCCTGCACAAGTTATGGCTAATACCTCCCAAGTTGAACCATCTTAGCTTGCAAATAAAGGGTGGGCTGTATGTTCAGGGTTCATAAAAGCAGCAATAATAAAATAAATAATAAAAACAGCAATAATGTTTTACCATTGATAAATCGGACAGATCACTGTTTATGCCATTACAGAATATGAGTTATACCTGTGTGTTAGATTTAAATGTCACTTGACCTCAAAGATCCTTGAGCAAGCTAAAGTTGTTTTATGAATAGCCCTTAAGAATAACAATGTATAATAAAAGGATGGAATGTGATCAAAGGGTTTACAATTCTTTAGTTGCTGTTTGCATATCTTACATACTTTTCTAGTGTGGTCAATTTTCACTCATCACCAAACCATCTAATATCTGTTTGACTTTGTGATGGGCATTTGTTGTTTACATGGGAATCTCTCTACATCCTTAATTTGGAATCTGGTTAAATCCTTAATTTCAAAGTTTTGGATAGTAGTGTAATTTTTCTAAGTTTATCTTACATGACCCTAGATTGTAGTGTAAGCCATGATGATGCACAATGGATTAATTCATCATATTAAGAAATCTTAATTTTAGATACAGTGAGACCTGTTGCAGCAATACACACTGATCCTTATTAAATCATGATTGATTTGATTGGTGTTTGATGTCACATGATTGATTTGATTGGTGTTTGATGTCACATGATTGATTTGATTGGTGTTTGATGTCACATGATTGATTTGATTGGTGTTTGATGTCACATGATTGATTTGATTGGTGTTTGATGTCACATGATTGATTTGATTGGTGTTTGATGCATATAGGTCATACATCTAGTTCCTATGGAATTATTGCTATATATGGTGGTATGTTATCACTTCTTTGGCCATCATGACTTTATTGTTAAACAAAATATAAAATATGAAATATTGTCATTTCTATGTATGACTTTTGGTTTGAAATAACATATCAAAATCATATATTGTTTAGCTTCTTTCAACTGATCTGCTTTGACCAAATACTTTTGTCAGTTTATCAAAGCAGCTTATTGAAAGAAGGTAGAAATTTCTTAAAATAGCCTTGTAGGAACCAAATTATGTGACCAATCTACAGAAGTCTGGTTGTGGCCTAGGGCTGGTTTAGGGAAGTTTCATGATGTAATGTCAGAATGAAAATAAGCAATGATTGGACTTTGTTCCAGTGAATATAAAAATATATCAAACCAGTAAACCTTGTATTGACCCACATAGTGGTTCAATAAACTTGATATTAACCTTAACAGAGGTGTTTTATTGTTTTATTACACTTTTTATTGGAGATGCCCAGTCCTCAGTATATAACATTTTATCAAAGATTTGCTCAGGATATCTTTCTTTAAGGATAACACCATCTTCCACTTTTTGTCCCTATTTATAAAATTAGTCCTCAAGTCTTGTCTGGGATGAAATGCCATATATACCCACCTCTAAGTCTAATCAAACTGCAAACAACAAAGATTCTGATCTGGTTTTTTTTTTCTTCTGATCAGCTGTAGCATAATGCACCAGCAGATAAGGGTTTATGATGCTTTTTTCTATTTATTACTCCTAACAAACTGTACAGACTCTGATCTGACAACACATTCAGTGACAGCACTCGGCCAGTGCATTTTGCAATTGGACTAGTTTTGTAAGTGAGTTTATATGGTACTGCACATGATTTAATAAACAAAATTGAAATTAAACTTCAGAATAGTGACCAGCCTGTTGCATGGTGCCATAAACAAAAAAGCCTCAGTGTCCTATAGAAGTCAGGACATAATTATTTTAAATCCTGTACAGGCAATAAAAAAATAATTAAAACTCCCGACATTACAGGGCCTTGTGATCTACATTGTATTGTTTTCAATCTGAGTCTTCATTTTCATGATATAAACATATACATTTCATGTTTATTACATGTACATTACAGTCCTGACATTTCTTTATTGATGAAGTGGACATGAATGATAGTGTTTTACTTGGGCCAAACAAGATAACTCTAAGCTATGTTAATCCTGATGAAATAATCTAACACTGTGCTCAGTCTCAACTTTACGACTTATATTGAAGTTCTATAACAAAGATATTTGAATTTTAATGTCATTGCTTTTAATGTTATAGGTTTAATTAATTTTTTATTGACAGTAGGTTTAATTAATAATTTGGCATTTGGCAACTTTCACTGGTCTTTAGCAAAGACAGGCATTTGGCCACTTTCACTGGATTTTAGCAAAGATTTGCAGTTGGTCACTTTCACTGGACTTTAGCAAAGGCAGGCATTTGGTCACTTTCACTGGTCTTTAGCAAAGGCAGGCATTTGGTTACTTTCACTTGTCTTTGGCAAAGACATGCATTTGGTCTTTAGCAAAGACATGCTTTTGGTCACTTTCACTTGTCTTTAGCAAAGACATGCATTTGGTCACTTTCACTTGTCTTTAGCAAAGACATGCATTTGGTCACTTTCACTTGTCTTTAGCAAAGACATGCATTTGGTCACTTTCACTGGTCTTTAGCAAAGACATGCATTTGGTCACTTTCACTGGACCTTAACAAAGACATGCATTTGGTCACTTTCACTGGACCTTAGCAAAGACATGCATTTGGTCACTTTCACTGGTCTTAGCAAAGACATCCATTTGGTCACTTTCACTGGACTTTATGGACTTTAGCAAAAACAGGCATTTGGCTACTTTCACTGGCTTAGAAAGATAAACAGAAGGATTTTAATGTTTTGCCTATATAATAGCATATTTAGATTTATCATGCTGATTTTGGATTTTGTGAGCTTGAATGTCATTTCTCATAATATGATAGACAGCCAATATATTATGTGAAGTAAGACCCTGGAAAGAAATGCTAACTGATAGGGTGCTACTAACAAGCTTCTTTGCATTGCCACTTTGGTCACATGGACAGAGATGAGATTTGTGTGATCCATAAAGGTGCGCATCCTTGTCTACAGAGCCAGACATGTCTGCCATGTTGGGAGTATCAACACTGAAATTATTTTAAGTAGTTAAAATGAAGTCACTTGCATTAAATGATCATCTAAAATGGAATTTGAATTTCAGCAACCAACATATCCTCTCCCATCCAATTTTATTCTAAGCTTTGCCAGTGGAGTTCATACACATTTTACTCACATTAGCATATGATCCTGTGTTTTCTTTGTAAAGTGGGGCAAACAAACATAACTCCATATTGGAGCTCTACATAAACAAATTATTTGCCTTTTTATGCAAAGTCAACTAAAATAAATAAATGTTTAAGTATGTTACAAAAAAGATGGAATTTTAAAATTTCTCCTAAGAAGAGCCCACGATGTTACCCTTAATCAACATAAACCTTGATCATTGTGAAAAAACTTGCTGCACACTCTTGGTTACTAAGCTGCTTGATACATTCTCAAAGACATGATTAAAGTCTTTATGATTAAGATCAAGTTTTGTATGATTTGCAGTTTCCACAAAATATCTCATCAAACTTATTAAAATGTATTTATTTCCATGCTCAATTTATGGAATTCCAGTTAAGAACTTTGGGTCTTACTAGACCTGTTGAAAAACTGGTATTAAAAATCAATAACTGAGGTGAATCAGTTGCCTTAATCATACTTAGTATGCATTCCTTTATGACACATACCTAATACACCCTTGTATGAATTGCATTCCAAGGCAGACTTCTCGTTTGTTGTTATATGATCTGTTTGTTGTTATATGATCTGCCGTCA
Source organism: Potamilus streckersoni (assembly GCA_016746295.1). Classification (NCBI taxonomy): domain Eukaryota; kingdom Metazoa; phylum Mollusca; class Bivalvia; order Unionida; family Unionidae; genus Potamilus; species Potamilus streckersoni. The sequence continues at coordinate 1,304,790 of JAEAOA010001104.1, read as the reverse complement.
CTATATTGTCTACTGTCATTATATTGTCTATCATTATTTTTTCTACTGTCATTATATTGTCTACTGTCATTATATTGTCTGCTATGTAATATAATATACTGTCATTATGTCCTGCTGTCAAGATGTCCTGCTGTATTCATATGGTTTGCTGTCATTTTATGTCTTGCAGTCATATGGTTTGTTATCATATGACCAGCTCTCACAAAATAATCTGCTATCATTGTATGATATGCTGTCATATGTCTAGCTGTTGATCCATGTCCTGCTGTCATCTGGTTTATTGTCTTGATATGACCAGCTGTCATAAATTGATCTTGTCATTATATGTCCTGCTATCATTGTATGATATGCTGTCATATGTCTAGCTGTTGATCCATGTCCTGCTGTCATCTGGTTTATTGTCTTGATATGACCAGCTGTCATAAATTGATCTTGTCATTATATGTCCTGCTATCATTGTATGATATGCTGTCATATGTCTAGCTGTTGATCCATGTCCTGCTGTCATCTGGTTTATTGTCTTGATATGACCAGCTGTCATAAATTGATCTTGTCATTATATGTCCTGCTATCATTGTATGATATGCTGTCATATGTCTAGCTGTTGATCCATGTCCTGCTGTCATCTGGTTTATTGTCTTGATATGACCAGCTGTCATAAATTGATCTTGTCATTATATGTCCTGCTATCATTGTATGATATGCTGTCATATGTCTAGCTGTTGATCCATGTCCTGTTGTCATCTGGTTTATTGTCTTGATATGCACAGCTGTCATAACTTGATCTTGTCATTATATGATATGATGTCCAGCTTTTGATCATGGATTATTGTCTTGATCTTGTCATTAAGTGACCTGTGGTCATCATATGAGGTCATTATATGATCCGATTACAGTCAATGATGTTTGTTTGAATTGTCAAGTGTATTCTATCCTGTTATAATATTTTTTGTGAACTTGATAAATAAAAAGTGCTGTGATAAATAAAAAGTGCTGTGGGCTCTACAAAGAAACTTTACATACCATAATCTTGGAAGAAATATAAAAAAAATCCCAAAGCAAGTTTTGATCATCTTGTTAAGAATTTTGCCATGTAACCTTTCAATTTTATTTGATATATCACAGGTTTTTAGCATCCTTAGTTTTCAAATTGTTGTCTTTTTATTACTTCATGTTTGGATGGATTTAGAGTTAATTTTTTTTGTATACAGGTATTTATATTTACAGCTTTACAACTTTATCTGCACAGTGTTGTGCTAATCTACTGTTGAATGCTATAGCAACAACAACAACAACAACAACTACTACTACTACTTGAAATCTTAAAATACAATTACAGCATAAACCCAGATCTTTTTGTGTATCATTAAAATGTACTGTTTCCAATTGAGTCATTTACATGAGTACATATGGTAATGTTTTCACATAACCAAATTGAAGATTACATGCTATTAGTTATCCTAGTTTTTCATTTAAATCATACACAGTAACAACATAATTGCTGTATGATTAAATAACATAAAGTTAATGGTCATTTTCCAGGTATCCTCAAATAAGTTTTTAATTAGTCATACTTGTGAAATTGTAAACAGTGTAACATTAATTAAAACTGTTAATGTCTTTTTTCAGCACCACTCATAATTGGCTTTTATTTGATACCTAAATTTCTGCTCCATGGCTTTAAGTTATAACACAAATCTTAATTATAATATAGTGCATCACTGTTATCCACTCAGTGATCAAAAATCTTTTGAAAATATGTCTGTAATGTGAGAATATGTTAATCATTTTAATGACTCTTCTATGATTTGACAAAACCTTCAGAAGCTTTACTGATTTTTACAAGATGCATTTGAGCGTTGGACATGTAATCTAAGGGTTTCAGGTTTGATACCCATCAGACCAGCTTGGATCACATGAATATGTACTTGGGAAATGATATAGCCATAAACATGTTCAGAGTGCCTTTTAAAACTAAAAACAACTAGACCACAACAATTTTAACTATAAATAGTTTATGGTATTGTCAGAATTAAAAAAAATATGCTTGTATATTAAAATTATATTTTGCAATTTTCCTGTAGTGTAGTTTGTTAGAGCATATTTAATTTTGTGGTTAATGTACTGGTATATGTTACAGGACATTTTTAAGCTTCACATTAAAGTCTGTGATGTGTAATTATGTATTTATTACCATCTAATTTTCGTATCCCATCACTCAGTACAAATTATTCTTATAATTATTGTTTATCCTTTAATGTTTTGAACACAGATAACCTATTATTAAAATTTCACAAATTTTAGGTTCTAGAGAAAATGTGTTATTGTTTGCTGAATCAATAACTACTTGGAAAAAATGATTGATACAAATTTTACAAAAAACATTAAATATTACAGTATTACAGGCAAACTTAAGCTGTCACTTCTGCAAAGTCAGTCTTTCAAAGGCAGGTGATTGTTTAATAGAGGTTAATTTCTATGATAAAATGGTTACTGGGACCATGAAAACAGTTGCAAATAAAAGTGATGGCAAGTTTGACTATCTCTTGCAATATAATGAAAGTTTGAATCATGTTTTTATCAAAAAAGTGGAATTCTTTCCACATTGAATTCTGACAATTATTGTCAGTCTGCATAGACAGTATTGTTTATCAATTATCATAATATTTATCAAAATTTTGTCCCCTTAGCCAATGCCTCCATATTTGTAAATACAGAATTTTTCTTACTATTTAACAAGTTGAAGTACTGTATATCCTTGCCTATAAGGAGTATTAAACTGTGACCAGCACAGACCCAGATCTGCCATAACATAATGCACAGGCACATCTGGGTCTCTACAGATTATTTGGCATAATCAATAAAACAAACACAGACTCTGATCTGCATGTCATGGTCCTATGGCAGATCAGGATCTTTGTTGATTGATGTTTCGCTTGACTTCCAAGCAAGTATAGATGGTAATAGCTAAGTACTTTGGTATAGTACATATGGTGACATCAGCTAGGTGTTGGAACATTAGACCCAGTTATGTTCCAACAACTTTACAGCATAGGTGTAATTCCATAAGGATTCAAATCTACACATTAGCCAGCAAAGGTTAGCTGTTGATAGAATTTACAGTATGTTTACATCTGACTGGTGGAAAGTTAAAGTTTACAAGTTTTCAGTTGAAATCCAAATACTGGTACATTTAGGAAGTTGGTATTTGAAGAGATAAACTTGTCAATTAGCGGCTTATCAACAAGCTGCAGAGATATTTGAAAACCATGTGATTTCTGAAAACATCTGCACAATGTGCAGAGAAGTTATTACTGTTTATGCAGAGGTTAATATTTGATTAAAAAAATTGAAAATGTGGTTTTATGCAATCACAATAACCTTACTAGAATTTATATTTGATAAAAAAAAATTAAAAATGTAATGTTTTATGCAATCACAAAAAACTTACTGGAATTTATATTTGATACAAAATTTGAAAATGTGGTTTTATGCAATCACAATAACCTTACTGGAATTTAGGCAAGTGGTTTGCAGACTTGTTATTAAATTCTCAATAGGAGAAACTATTTTCAGCTGTCAATGATACCATCCCTTGTTTCTGACGGACTATTAAAAATTAGTATTCAGTCTAGGTCATTAGTATTCAGTCTAGGTCATTAGTATTCAGTATAGGACATAAATATTCAGTCTAGGTCATTAGTATTCAGTCTAGGTCATTAGTATTCAAAATAGGTCATTAGTATTCAGTCTAAGTCATTAGTATTCAGTCTAGGTCATTAGTATTCAGTATAGGACATTAGTATTCAGTCTAGGTCATTAGTATTCAGTCTAGGTCATTAGTATTCAGTATAGGTCATAAGTATTCAGTATAGGTCATTAGTATTCAGTATAGGTCATTAGTATTCAGTATAGGACATAAGTATTCAGTCTAGGTCATTAGTATTCAGTCTAGGTCATTAGTATTCAGTCTAGGACATAAGTATTCAGTCTAGGTCATTAGTATTCAGTCTAGGTCATTAGTATTCAGTATAGGACATAAGTATTCAGTCTAGGTCATTAGTATTCAGTCTAGGTCATTAGTATTCAGTATAGGACATAAATATTCAGTCTAGGTCATTAGTATTCAGTCTAGGTCATTAGTATTCAGTCTAGGTCATTAGTATTCAGTATAGATCATTAATATTCAAAATAGGTCATTAGTATTCAGTCTAAGTCATTAGTATTCAGTCTAGGTCATTAGTATTCAGTATAGGACATTAGTATTCAGTCTAGGTCATTAGTATTCAGTCTAGGTCATTAGTATTCAGTATAGGTCATTAGTATTCAGTATAGGTCATTAGTATTCAGTATAGGTCATTAGTATTCAGTATGGGACATAAATATTCAGTCTAGGTCATTAGTATTCAGTCTAGGTCATTAGTATTCAGTCTAGGACATAAGTATTCAGTCTAGGTCATTAGTATTCAGTCTAGGTCATTAGTATTCAGTCTAGGTCATTAGTATTCAGTATAGGACATAAGTATTCAGTCTAGATCATTAGTATTCAGTCTAGGTCATTAGTATTCAGTATAGGATATAAGTATTCAGTCTAGGTCATTAGTATTCAGTATAGAACATTAGTATTCAGTCTAGGTCATTAGTATTCAGTATAGGACATAAGTATTCAGTATAGGTCATTAGTATTCAGTATAGGACATAAGTATTCAGTATAGGTCATTAGTATTCAGTATAGGACATAAGTATTCAGTCTAGGTCATTAGTATTCAGTATAGGACATTAGTATTCAGTCTAGGTCATTAGTATTTAGTATAGGACATCAGTATTCAGTATACGTCATTAGTATTCAGTATAGGACATAAGTATTCAGTCTAGGTCATTAGTATTCAGTATAAGACATAAGTATTCAGTCTAGGTCATTAGTATTCATTCTAGGTCATTAGTAGTCAGTCTAGGTCATTAGTATTCAGTATAGGACATATGTATTTAGTCTAGGTCATTAGTATTCAGTATAGGACATAAGTATTCAGTATAGGTCATTAGTATTCAGTATAGGACATAAGTATTCAGTCTAGGTCATTAGTATTCAGTCTAGGTCATTAGTATTCAGTATAGGTCATTAGTATTCAGTCTAGGTCATTAGTATTCAATATAGGCCATTAATATTCAGTCTAGGTCATTAGTATTCAGTCTAGGTCATTAGTATTCAGTATAGGACATAAGTATTCAGTCTAGGTCATTAGTATTCAGTATAGGACATAAGTATTCAGTATAGGTCATTAGTATTCAGTATAGGTCATTAGTATTCAGTATAGGTCATTAGTATTAAGTATAGGTCATTAGTATTCAGTCATTAGTATTAAGTATAGGTCATTAGGTCACTTGGAAAAAATGATATTCAGTCAGCCATGGGGACTCTGGTGAGCTTATAAGCTTATTGGCCTTGTGACCAATGGCCATCTTACGGCCTGGTGACCATTTTTAAACTTATTGACCATGAAACAAGTAATAGGTTTATTGGTCTTGTGACCAGTGATATGTATACTGGCCATGTGACTGATGGTCATTTTACTGGCCTTGTGAACAGTGGTAATAATTTTTTCTCAGTTATTCAGATGAACTCTGACATTTCTCTCAGTTGTACAAACTCCAAACAATTTTTTCAGCTGTACAGATAAATTGCAGACATTTCTGACTTGCAGTTTGCTACTGACAAACATTATTGCAGTCTTTTTGAAATGTCAATTTCAAAATCTCTTCATATCTGACTACATTTGGTGGGTTTTAGATTATATAAGCATTGTCAAAGCAGATTGTCACTGTTCATCAGGGGCTGTGGATTTGTTCATACTTTAATTACCTAGATTATAGTCTGTAAGAAAAAAAGATATTAATGGTTATTGTGCAGACATCAGCTTCATGAGTGACATCAGGCCCACTTTAGCCTCTTGCCAAAAATAAACATGATCTCAGCTTGTGGATTTGATCCCAACACAAGCTTATGTCAAAACACTAGACTACTCTGCTGTTTACATTTCACAGGTAAGTCTGGTAGTGGAGACAGTCTTTGCATTTTGTATTTATATTATTGTTCATGTTATTACTCTATCGAGTCAATTCATGTTTATTACTGATTTTATTATGGCAGATCTGGATAGAAAAAAAAACCACATGCAACAATGATCTGCAGTTTTAAATCATTAAATGCTCCACAAATGTTTGCATGAGATAACCTAAATACCTGATTCATAGCAAATTATGTCAAATTAAAACCTCATCTTGAAAGGTTGCCATGGCATCCAGAAATTATGATCAAACATTTGTGTACACCATAAAATGTTAAAAGGCCAGTTCAGATCTTTAATCATATTCACCACAAGTATTGATTTATGCTGAATGTATTAGCATTAGGTATGTAATTGTGTTAGGCACTGGATATCTGGGGGTAGATTAGGGGTAGAAGGACCCATATCTGGGGGTAGGTTAGGGATATAGGGACCCATATCTGGGGTAGATTAGGGATATAAGGACCCATATCTGAGGGTAGATTAGGGATATGGGACCCATATCTGGGGGTAGATTAGGGATATAGGGACCCATATCTGGGGGTAGATTAGGGATATATGGACCAGCTGGAATTTTTTGGTTGCCTTTAAAAGGATTAATATTTTTACACCAAATAACAAGGACATATATTAAAACTTTAAGGGTGAGGAAAATATTTTTTCATCCAGAAAAGGGCAGTAGGAATTACAAAAGTATTACCATGTCTACCTGCCCACCCCAGCTTCATCTAACCACACCTATCTTGTAGATAAAATTGCCAGTTTTGTACATGTAGCTGTACAGTGAAACCTCAGTACTTCCATATCAATAAACCAGAATTTCATTTAAGACTAATTTTTTTAAGGTCCTCAGTTTTTCCTTCAGTCATATCAATAGCATTTTACATTGTAAACCTAAAACTATCTACTCTGGCATCCAAAAGAAACCCCATAAAGTCAAATGTCAGGTATGTGTCTAGCCATTGTCTAAAACAAATTAAAATCTAAAACTTCATCCAGTCTTGTAACAGCCTAATTAGAAGGCATAAAATAAAACTGCAACATATAAGCACCTACTTCATCCAATCAAGTTGGAATTCTCAGAAGTCAATATTTTCAAATTGACTGGTTATTGATTTTCAGTCAAAATTAATTTTTTCATTTATCTTGCATAGATTGACCTTGTTAAGTCTAATTTATTGATGAGAATTGGGAAGTTTAGTAAAACAAAAAACTCAAAAATCCAAAATTCCATATGGCCCTGGAACCTTTAAGTATTGCAAGGCATCACAGTTCATAATTCACCTAATCCTACAGGTTAGGCCAATTTAAAATACCACCTGTGTGTGTGTGTGTGTCTTTCTTTTGATATTGGAAAAAAATTATACCTATGGATAGATAGTAAATAGCATATTTTTTTTAGAAAGCTCCCCAAAGGTTTTATGCTTGTCTGTTTAATTGAATGACATGCATGAATGGAGAAAACTGAAAGCTAAAAGTGTGGACAAAGGAAATTATCTGTCTCTCAGATCAAAAGGAAGAAACATACTCTAAACCTAGCTGCATTCAGGTGTGTTTAAAATTTCTATAAAGGTAAATCTCCAAGGGAGATACAAGTGGGGATGTTGTGGCTAAGTTAGAGGATCATATATGAGAAAAAGTGATACCATATTTACTCACTTATAAGTCTAGTCAAACTGCAAATAACTAAGATCATGATCTGCTATAGCATAACAAGATCAGGGTCTGTGTTGTTTGTTCTACTGATTACTCTAACAAACTGCATAGACCCAGATCTACTGATGCATTATGCAGATGGTCTGGGCTTATAAGTGAGTATATATGGTATGTTAAAATAATGGGATTCAAGAGATCTAAAACCCATATTATATACTTATCCATTAATTTTTACCACTTCATAGAAATAAAAGGAAGTTTTTATTATTGGATACATTTAGGTAACCCACCCTTTACATTGATGTCTTGCTTTTTGGAATGTGTTATTAACATAACTCTTGAATAGTTGTGTATTCTACAAAATGAAAACAAAACAAAATCATAAATATTTTGGGTCACATTTTGAATTATGCAGAAGATTTAAATAATATTCAGTACCAAGTTTACAACAGGTGGCAATATGCAGAGACTTTCTTGTTTTATTATGGCATGTTTGATCAATATAGACATCTCTGGATTGTCCTTGCATGGGTCAAATAATAATATTTGATTATTTGATCACTGTGATAACACCTGTTCCAATATAGCAGGTAACCATATAATCTAATGTACCCCATAAGGATGTTCTGAAGTGCTCCATTCATTAGGTGAGGTGTGATAAATGTCAGACTGCTTTAGTGGCATAGGTGGTTAGAGTGCCCACTTCAGATGTGGGAGGTCCTAGGTTTGAACCATGGCCCATTTTTACCAGCAACTTATAAAAATGGTACCATTAGCTGCCTCACTTGGCACTCAGCATTAAGAAGTTAGTGTTATGACTGATTGACATGGTGTCAGGATAATGTGACTGGGTGGGACATGATGCCACATCTCTGCATCATGATGCCACATCTCTGTGTCATGATGCCACATCTCTGCATCATGATGCCACATCTATGCGTCATGATGCCCCAGTGCTAGACATCACTACTAACTGCCACACTACAGACACCATAGTGAAAATGACTCAAATTATTAAAGTTATATTCAAAATCCAAAAACACACACACACAAGGACCCTATCTGGTTTGAGAAGTTTGTGACTCGGATCTTTGCTGAGCAAGAGCCTATCAATGGCCTGTTTAAAATTTAATGTTGCCAATAGAAGCTGCATAATTTTTGGGTGCATTGGTAATTATGATGCACTTAACAACTATATACTCATCCAGTTAGTGTCACCAACTTTTGGCAAGATTTTCCTGCAGAAGTTTAAACCTGTATAAACTATACATATTTTATGCTGTTGGTCTAAAAGAACAATATATGAACAAATTTTATTTATGTGACCTAAGTTTTAATTATGAATGTTGTCTTGCCTGTCATTGGGCTTGAAACTTAAAACCTCATTTTGAACATCAGTTTGGTTTTAAGCCTCATTTTGAACATTACAACTTGGTTGTATAAACATTTACCAGACCCTAGTATTTCAAAGATCTTACACTGTTGCACAAGAGATCAGGTTGAGCAAGCTTGTTTTGTTGCATTAACTAAAATCTCAAATAACAGTCATGAACTATTAATAAAATACAAACTGGGGAATATGATGCAAAAATGCAGAATTAACTTTTATGATATAAAAAAGATTAAGATGATAAAAAAAATTGAATTCTGAAGAACAAGTCACACTTTTTTCTCGATTGTGATGGCATAGTAGGGCATTATTGAGGTGAAAAGTTAAAAATTATCAAAACTATTTAGTCAAATATTTCTATTATTAGCTGTTAATTACCATCATTTGATATCCAAAGACAAGGGAACAATGACTAATGATTGTGTACCTTGATTTACCAGGATCAACTACATGTATGAACTTACGTATTGTTATGAGGGAGGTCTTGTGCACTTTGTAACCTTAATTGTTCATGAAGTGTTGATGCATGCTAGTCGGTAGGTACATATGTATTACATACAAATTATCTGTCCTTCCATCCATCTAAGTTTCTATGATTTCTGTGTCTCTTGAACTCCAGCATTCTTTTTTTTTACTGACTGAATTGTGTTATACAGAGTGCATATCTCACTCTATATGTGTTTGTCTCTGTCTGTCTTCCTCTTTGTCTCTGTGTCTGTCTCTTTCACTTGCTAACTCACTCACTCACTCACTTTTCTTTTATATGCCTGCCAAAATATCAATCAGGCTGTATAATGTTCGGATTTCCATCCATGTAGTGTTGTATTTGTTCCATCCATGTAGTGTTGTATTTGGTTGTCACTGATCTGTACCAATCTTTGTGGATGACTTGCAATTCGGTATGGATGAAGCCTGTTCATTTTGAGGTTTAAAATAAATCCAAGGCCAGTGGCACTGAAGGAAGAAAAATGGTTTGTGTGCAGTTATAGGAAAGGCCTGGACCAAACTTTGTTCATCACTTGTACTTGGGTAAAGAAAAAGGCCTATTTATTTTGGGTTACACAATAGTAAATCCTGGTTACTTAAGCTTTGCCATGAATTGCCTTTGGGGTAAGTAGGAGTCTACTGGTTGGGGTCAAAAGGTCAGAGGTCAAGACTACTGAGGCTTAAAGAGTATGTAAAAAATAAAAAAAACTTCAGTTCACAACCAGATACTTTCACCAAGGTATGCAGAATGACCTATTGTGATATAAAGATACTTGTTAGTTTGGAGATCAAAGATAAGTGGTCAAGGGTACTGGGACTGAAAGAAGAAACAGGGTTTTTTTTGTAATAATAGCTTTAATTTTACATCATGTACCTTGACAAAAGCCTTCTTAGGACTTTCACTTTGGACTATGTCAATTGATTTTGGGGTTGAAAGGTCAAAGGTAAAAAAGGATGGATTTTGCACAATAGCATTATTCTGAATTATATTTCTTGACCAAAACTTGTAGCTGGCCGACAATAATTGTTTTTTAAAGAAAGTAAAATATCGATTTCAGGGTCTAAAGGTTAAGGTTAAGTCTGATTTTAAAAAAATGCAAGTTTAGTCCAGGACTGCATATATTCACTAAAGGTCAAGCACAAAAATACACACTGGTCAATAATATCCATAAGCAACCATACTTTCATAGTGAACAATTAATATCTGGTTGGGCATAAAATGTAGCGTTCTTGGTTCTCATATATCCATTTTATTTTACCTTTGACTACATAATGACCCTGTTCTTCCTAGATAAAATTTGCATGTGTGCTGCTTCACTAACTTCCTTCATTTTGAAAGCATTATTGAAGTTCATCAACCAACTGTTTGCATAGCAATATTGTTTATATACTTGTAGTCAAAAGGTGTTTGTGTCCCTCTTGTTTGAACAGTTTGAACAAAATTTTAAAATTTAACTGTCTTCATATGGAGGAAAATGGATATTTTCTTCAAAGGAATTTCATTGACTGGAAGAATATTACTGAAACAAAGAAACAAAATCTTGAATCTTTGAAACATATCAAATCCTTTGCAGAACATTGATTGCTTATCAAAAAGTTCATATTACCTATGTACAAACTGGAAATTTAAATTTATATAGGTTATTGTTTTATTTGGATGACCTTGGTTCAAGTGGGTGGCCTCTTTGTTCCTAACTAGTTCCTGTGACAGTGCTAATTCATCATTGGTCTGAAGAGGTCAGAGAGTACATGCATAAATGCATTGGAAGCTCAAGATGTGCATGCTTGCCTGTGCACAGGAAATGAATGGTCTAGTGTGTTTCTAGGGACCAGCCATCTTAAATTACCAGATGTTTGAAAAAAGACAGAATGCCAGATTCTATACCTTTGTAATTAAATCTTGAGAGATACTTAAAAGGTTTTCAAAGAGAAAATAACAGAAGCATTTATGTCCATTATGTGTGTGTATAAAGTATTCAGTTTACACCATTAGAAAAGAATACTTCATAATATTGTATTTTAACTATACTTGATGTATACTCACTTGTAAGTCAAGTTAAGAAACAACATAGACCCCAATCTGTAGGATCAGGAAATTTGTTAACAGTGTGATTCGACTTATTAACAAGTATACATGGTACCTTAATTTGACAGCTACCATAGTTGCTAGCTGGCAAATCCAGTCCAACTTCAGAAAAGCATGGCTGGAATAAATTTTCAATGATGGAAATGAAAAATATATTTTGCAGTAGATGTAATGTTTTATCAAGTAAAATTGACTAATATTTAATAATTTGATGTTACTAAACAGATGTCCTTGAAATAAAACATACCACATTTGTCATATAAATTGCCCTCTTCAATATTGACATTTGGGTATATTGCATTAGGTTAAAGGTCATCATATTAAGTGCACACTGTGGTACAATTGCACACACACACACATGCATGCACATACCCAAACACACAGACACACAAAGAGTTAACTATCTTTGGGTTCTAAATGATTATCATTTTAAAACATTAATTTAGTTAACCTTGGACATTTTATCAAATAACACTAGCCCTTCAAAGAGCTTTAACTCAGAGAAATAATCTGCTGTTTGTTAGAGGAAAACCCAGGGAAGAACTCACTGTCCCACAGGAAGCTGCTGGAAGGTTTTCTCACATTAGGCAAAATAAAAATATTCCAATTGGCCTACCATCCAGTTTTTTTATTGCCAACCCTATGTACTTGAAGTACTTTGAATATATATATATATATATATATATATATATATATATATATATATATATATATATATATATATATATATATAAACCTATCTATCCTAAATTGGAAACCATTGCAATAGGAAACACATATTTGGTGGGAATCTGGTCACAGTGGCCAAGCCTGAGAATGGAACTAACATGAACAAAGACAGATGTCTATGATCTGTAAGGCAAGTGGGGAATACCAGAAAGAGCAGCAATAAACAGGTAATGAAAAAGATCATGCAACTCAGAGCTATGCTTAATCAATGTTTTCTCCAAATAATTCAAAAATTGTTTTCATGCATTGAAAACATGATTTCAGGGACAAACAAAATTCTCAATGTTCCTTATGTACCTCTTGATTTTTCTTAACATTTGTATCTTCTCACAAAAGAGAGATCTGTCATCAGATGACAAAATTGTGTTCCTTTTAGTGTCCTAATTAGAAAGGTTTCATTATTATTAGGATCAAGGTACAAGCCTTTCTTTGCAATATTAGATTCTCTCTGACCAAAGTGCTTTTTGGAAATATACATGACTTTGTTTGCTTAGTTTAGTAGTTTACTTGGATGAGTAGGGTTTCTTCAAATACCATTTTCATAAACTTGCAGTAAAATCAGATTAAGTGGAGCAAGTATCAAATCCCCTATGGTAATTTTGTCCAACCCTACCTTTATATAATCCCCTATGCAAATATGGCAATAATGTGGACAAAACATTTTATTTAGTACTTTTTCATGGTTTTTAGAGGGGCCCTGAGTGGTCTAAAGCACTGTCCCTTATGGATCACTTCCATCTCACCTCTGTCTGTGTGTGTTAGAGTCTAGGATTTGGGGAATGTGGATATGTGAGAAAGTTAGCCAGTAGCTTTTTGTGGGGTTGGGTGGTTCTTTCTGGTGATTTCCCTGTTTCTTCCTCCACCATTAATACTGGCTGCCATGAATAGCCTATCATGTGCTGAAAAATGGTGTTAAGCCCAATAACAACAACATGGTTTTTAGTCCTGAAGTGATTGATCATGTCTGAAAGGTTTACTATAATTAAGACTGATATTAGAACACAGAGAAGGGAGAAATGTGGACAGTCAGGATTGCATCTCATTTGTGAAAGAGCGCTGTATTAGCAAACATCTCTCTCGGCTATTCAAAACATATGTAGTCCAGCATCCAATGTATAGGGCTTCAGAAATGATTAAGGTTTATTTTAAGGTACTTGGGTTATGGGAAATTGTAATCTACATTTTATTAATGAATTTGGTTTGCACATACCTGCATGTCTGAGATAACCCATTTGATCAAGGGAAATTTAAACTTTGGTACCCCACTTAGTATTGCACCTGATTTGTAGAGTAAGTAGTACTAAATGTATATACATTAAGGGAATTGCTAAAGCTAATCCAGTCTTCATTGTATCTTGGCATGAATCCTGTATCATTTTTCATTGCCTATCAGCTTATAGATGTCCAGATATAATCCACAGTTATGTATTTATCTTCATTTTATCACTAGACTGTTGATTCTGGAGAGTGAAGTGACAATATAATCTCCAAATTTGTGTCACATGTTGGTCTTGCATGGGAAACTAAATGTTACACACCTGTTTCACCTTGGGTTACACTAGTATGTATTTCATGTATGTATATTCATGTGTACCTTAGATTTCCTTTTACAAATGCACTATGTTAAATGTTAAATGACCATATATTGACAGGATGATAGGAACATATTTGTACCAAATTTAAAATTTTGATGAAAATGTAATTAAAAATGGAAGGGAATTGGAATTTTTTTTATGAATTTTAAATTGATATATGCAAATTATATGCTGAAACTCCATCATATTTTGGTAACAAAGCCTATAGATAACATTGTTCTGTATTATTCTTACTGCATATTATTATATTTTGCATTGCCTAACCAATTAACACCATACCAGAAACCAAGCTATAAAATACATCATTATGTTGAATTAATTTTATAATGAAGTAATGTCATGGCTGCCAACTTTGTCTTAGATATCCTGAATCCTCTGACACTACTGAAAACATCAGCAAAGTTGATTAAAACAGATCAAATTATTCAGTTAAATTTCATAAACCTATAATTAGCAAAATCATCACTATTGTTCTGATATCCCCCACCCACCAATATTGATTCCTGTGTGTTCTACCCATGATTTCAAGCTTGATAGTTGATGTGCAACATGTAATTCAAAGTAATACATGCATATTAAGCTAGTTATTCAGCAATATTGTTTATCCTATGCTAAAACGTAATATCAAGTTACCTGAAAATTGTACATTTTTATAATTTAGTCTTCTGAGAATTTTTTTTTGTATGTATCTTTACCACTGGCAAGTAATAAACCACAGTTGCTTAACTTAATCAAGTACCCTTTTTGTCACATGTGGGGCCAGAATTGTCTCCCTTTATAAACATTAGCACTAAACCAGATAGGTCCAAGATACAACTCATGATAGCAGTAAACCATGCTGCTCATAGAAGCAGTAAACCATGATGGGTCCAAGTTATAACTCATGATAGCATTTAACCATAATGCTCATGGAAGCAGTAACCATGATGGGTCCAAGTTATAATTCATGAAAGCATTGAACCATGATGCTCATGGAAGCAGTAAACCATGATGGGTCCAAGTTATAATTTATGGAAGCAGTTAACCATGATGTTCATGGAAGCAGTAAACCATGATGGGTCCAAGTTATATAACTCATGATAGCAGTAAACCAGATAGGTCCAAGTTATAACTCATGGAAGCATTTAACCATGATGCTCATGGAAGCAGTAAACCATGATGGGTCCAAGTTATAATTCATGGAAGCAGTTAACCATGATGCTCATGGAAGCAGTAAACCATGATGGGAAAAGTTATAATTCATGGAAGCAGTTAACCATGATGCTCATGGAAGCAGTAAATCATGATGGGTCCACGATAGAGCTCATCATTGTAAGAACCATGAGGTGACTCACTCATTCAAGCTGGAGCCAACCTGGCTTTAATGGTTGACTCATTGAAGACAGGAGCTATGATGTCTCATAGAGACAGAAGCCATGATGCTTGCAAGAGGCAAGTCATGTAAGCAGTAGCCATGATAACTCAGTAGTTAGCAGACCAGACTCTCAACTTAAAGGGAGCAGGTTTAAATCCAACCATCTTATCAACATGGTGTGTCAGTCTACTTTAATTATCTCAGGACTAAATAACCTAGTTGTGTTGCTGTGCTAAACAACACCAAAACACACAAACTTTTCCATGTATTATCTTGTCTTTTAATTTCAAAAGAGATTCAATGATTTCAGTTAGTTTATAGTATTTTATCTTGTTGATTTAAAAAATGGATCCCACCCCCAAAATTCCCACACCTAATACTAAAGGTAAACTAAACAAGCTGTCAAAACATGTTTTCATGAGATTAATTGTTAGGCCTAATCAGCAGGACAATGTTACCCTTTACTGTTCCAAACTGGTTAGCAAAGAGTTGATCCAAGATAAACTCCTAGATTATACCAGACAGACAAAGGGGAGCTCTGCCCTGTTTGTATTATTGACCTTGTATCAGTGATTATTATGGACTGCTAAGTAAGCATGCTACCTATTTACATACATACACACCTACATACATACACACCTACATACATACACACCTACATACATACACACCTACATACATACACACCTACATACATACATACATACATACATACATACATACATACATACATACATACATACATACATACATGGCTTTTAAATGAGTTCTAGATCACATTTCTTCTGTTTATTAATGCCAAATAGCTTCAGCATTTTATTTTTTTAGACACAACATTAAACGATTTTAATTTTATTCTTTCCTTTTTTGTGAAGTTTTTGTTTCAACATTTTTTGGTTTTGATAATCATTCTGAATACAGAACTATTTTATATTTTGTATAATTTTTATATCAGTTGTTAAATGTTTGGATGCAGGAATGAACACAACAACAACAACAACAACAACAATAATAATAATAATAATAATAATAATAATAATAATAATAATAATAAAAATGTTGCTGCTTTAAACTAGAATGTGATAAAAATATATGATGATAAGAATATTTTTATTTTTTTCATAAATTTTAATCATTGAAAGCTACATTAAAATAATATATTAGTGTTGTTGATCTTTAGATTTTAATTTTCATGGTATTTAAATGTTTCTTTTAAGCGCAGCAAAACCTCTAGGAATTCTGGAAAATTTGGTAATAGTTATCCTGTAAAATTAGTTTACAAGTGTAAGTTTGAATTGTTATATCAAAGAAAAACTTTTGTTATATAATCATGAAAATAATTTCAAAGATACATGTGGCAAATTTGAAAGGTGTTCTCAGTTATTGTAATATTGATTAAGACAAAATCATGCATGTACATCTTGATGTGAATGGGTCAAATTCATATTAATGCTGTTTACACATTATTTATAAATCATAATATTAGCAATGTCCAGACATGTGAGGGCATTTTGCATAAAATTGAAGATAAAAGCTGCCAGATATTTCCCATTTTCTTTTTATCACTATCTCCATTATTTAGTAATGGGATCCAAAGGATGCAAGCCAACTTTTCATGTGCTGCTAAGGGAGATAACTGATTACTGAAGGCCATTAAGAAGACAGATATTGGACATTTATAGTGATGTATGTGTAAGCACTGAAATGCAAGGGTACTGGAGTGTCTATGGTCTAAGAAGACCACCAGCCTCACCTCACCCCCACCGAATTCCCTGTCTCAGTTTTATAAATATTTGTCTTACATGATTATCTCACTGGTAAATGTTTAAGAATTAACTTTAATTTAATTGCACACCAGGATAAAGAAAGCCTCACCTTTTCAAAAAATGGTATATAAATGGATTCTATGACTCTTTAAAACAACCAAATGTTCAGTTTTTGGGAGGACTTAAGGAATCAATTTCCTGGCAAGGTTCTCCTTCTGGAAAATGTTGGGGCTAATTTCAATAACACCAAGGTGCCACATAGCTTAGATAAACAAAGTTTATATACAGTTTATTTAAGGATTAATAAACAATTATCCCCTGAATCTGGAATAATTAAGTGTGTTTGTTTGGGGGAAAGGTTAGGTGGAATTGTTTTGATAGGAAAAATAATCAGAGGGGACAGGTAAGGTTGTGTAAATTGTCCAGGTGAAAATGTTTTTAGAGTAGGATATATTTTGGACCAAGACAAACTGAAAGCCATAGAAAGCTGAGAGAGATGGAATTTACCTTATGGTAACAGGTATAATTTTCCTTGGTTTTTGTTGAAGCCAGACCAAAAAAATTGAAATTTCTGGGTGTAGAACAGGGCTGTGGAGGCATCTCTTAATAAAATTCTTCAGTATAGAGGTAAGTTTATGCCTACTATTTAGTCTACCACATTATGCAACCAGTGCTAGTCATCATTATAAACTGCTACATTGCATACATTGTAGCAATGTGACTAAAATTGCTTAAGCTATGTTATGATTCTAAACCTCACACACACATGTGGGACAATAAAACTAAATGGATTGAAAACACTAAAATACAGAACCTGCCTTAACAATTAGCTGTGATGTGTACAGTATAGAGGGTTTCACAGTTGCAACAGAGTTACTGATCACTTAAAATTACCTCCCTTAGTTCCAATGTGCATGCCCACAAAAAAATTTCCAGTTATGGATAGTTCTGAACTTTGCACTGTTTTACACTTGGTTAGCGAAACATAAAGTCAGAAACATAAAGTCAGCAAAGGAAGGACGCTTAGCTGTACTACAAATCATTATGGTTAATCAATGAATAAATTATGTCTAATATCTTTTGTTCAAACCCCTCTGGTGGCCTAGTGGTTAGAGCATCTGCCTTGGATGTGGGAGTCGTGGGTTTGATCCATGGTTGAGTCATACCAAAGACTTATAAAAATGGTTCTAGCAGCTGCCTCACTTGACGCTCAGCATTAAGAGGTTATTGTTAGGACTGGTTGGCCTGGTGTCAGGATAATGTAACTGGGTGGGACATCATGCTATGTGTCTGCTGCATGATACCTCAGTGCTAGATATCACTATAAACTGCAACACAGCAGACATGGTAGCTATATGACTGAAAAATTGTTCAAGCTACATTAAAAATCATAATCACATCACATCACCTCTTTGTTCATACTAGGAGAATAATTATAGACATTACATCAGATAATTAGATTTGGTCTCCATACTTACATTATATCAGATAATTAAATAATATTTACTTTCCACACCTATGAAATAATTAAATTAAATACACTGTCCATAGTTATATTATACCAGATAATATATATTCATAATCCATAATTGCAGATAAATTTGTAGGAACATTTTATTTTGCTCTCCGATTTTAAACATTTATTGCACATTTTTGGCTGCCTAACTTTCACTAAAACATCTCAACAATTTGCATTTTTCATGTTGATATGTCCTTTATCAATTATTTTCTCAAGGCTAATAGTTGGTTTATAACACCAGTTATGAAAGTTACATCTTTAGTTCAATAATAAAATTATAACATGAGTTTGATACATCAGCTGATCTGTAATGCTGAATATTTTAGATCAGAATAGTTGTTTAAAATGGAATACAGTATGTTAATGTATTCAGAGATTTAACAAGATTATTAAACCAGCTATTATAATGATAAAGAAATATAATTAATGCATATGGAATATTTATTCATATTTGGGTATAAATGTCATACAATATTCAGATTAATTAGCATGCCCAATGACTTTTTTTTGGTTTCATTTTCTTTTGGTGGTGGGGAAAGGGTTCTTCCATCTTTAAACAATAAAAAAACAATTATAGCCATGCATTCATTCAGCATACTATTTAATTATTTAGAACTTGCAACATCAAGCATTGGACAGTACATACAGTATACATATATAGTGTGTAATATCAATAATTCTCCAAATTGTATGCTCTAAAATTTTCAACTGTTCTGGTAAATAAATTAAAATTAATTATTTTAATTATTTAATTATTTCAAGTATGCTAGTACTTGCACCTGTTAGTTCAAGCATGGATGACATTTGTGCATTTTGAAGAAAAAAAATATTTTCTTCCTATATATAACTTAAGTTATTTCATGAAAAATATAGTGAACATTAATAAAAATGCAAGTCTAAATCAATAATAAAAGAACCTTAAGAAATTAGAATCTTTTCTCTTTGTCGTTCAGCCTCCAGTAACGCCAATGATTGAAGCTGTTTTCAAAATGAGATAGATTGCAGTAACAATCATTTTAGGCATCGATACACTTTCACACAATCAAAAAATACAAACTGGAGCATGAACTAGTATTGTAAAGATAATAAAGTTTTGAAATGGGCAGAGAACATTTATTTGAAAGCTGGGAATAAAGCAAGTTACTGAAAAAATAAAAGATGAAAAAGCAATTGATCAAATATTGATAGAATTTATTTTTAAAATAGATATTGATCTTGCTTCTGGAATGTGAGTGGTCTGTGACATTTTCTTGATCTACATCTGCCATCTTTATTATTGACTGAACTATCTGGGAGTTGCACCGATACACCCTCTCGATACACCCTCTCGTGTTTTCAAGAAGAGATCATAACTGTGAAATGGTCAATAGATAGGAATCAGTATGGAGTTAGATAATGGGTAGAACTTGTAATAAAATATTACAATTCTGATTTGTCAGAAACTCAGCATATTCAATTTAATTTCATCCAGCACACAAGTATTTGTGGACATTTGCAGAGATCAAGTATATTTTCATTATTTTAGGTATTCATATGGAGGTCATTGCCAAGAAAATAAATTTTTAAGAATAATATACATGCAGGTTTCAGGAGAATTCAAGGGAGACAATCGGTGAATATTTAGCAAAACTCAGAATTATTTACATCATGAACTTGTAAAATAAGTTATTTTAGGACAGCTATTATGGAAACAGTAAAATCAAATATCACTGTCTGCAATATAATTTTGATTCTTTATTTAAATGACTTTTTTACAAATAGAACAGCCACTTATTTTATTTTTATTCAATACAGTGTACTAAGACTCAAAGAATGCTAGCAATCTTTTGGTGTCCAAAAATATAACGGTAAAAAAAGGAAGAGGTTACAGTTTTCAAATACCATGTACATTTAAAAGAAAAGAAAACTATACCTTAAAATTTTCTTTAGAGAACTTAAGTATCTTGGTTTTAAATTGATCAAATTTTAGTATGCTAATAAAATATATATGAATCATGCATGGCTTAATATAGTTTTCATAGTGGTGTATGTGTACTTGCTTGAGTATCTTCAGGTCATTTGGACATTAAATTAAGTTATCTGTTTGGACATTAAATTAAATTCAACAGGGTAGTTTTAAGCAAATATTACTCAATCAGAATATTGTCAGCTGATGGGAATCAACAAGGCATAATCTATCAAATGTAGGATAAAAAATCACAGATAGGAAGGGACAAAATGTTGTAATTTGAATTTTCACTGTTATGAGAAGCATGTAGGACAAAAAGGACAGAGAACATAAGTCACACTTCCAGTTTTGTAATATTATAGTATTTTTTTATACAGTTATAATTTATCACTGAGATATTAAGGTTGTAATGTACCAGCCATATGATTTTTTTGCAACAGAAGAAATAAAAACGTACATATAGTACTAACAAAATAAACACAAATAATATCATGTAGATGGTTAATTAATAATCTTAAAAGTGTTTTTATGTACGTAATTTAAAAAGTAATCAGACTTTAAAACCAAGCTTTTTCTTGTATATTCATATCAAAACTACATTTTCCTGTCTAAACATTCTTCAATAAGCCTCAATGAAAAAAGTAATGTTTGTTTCACAATTTTTCTAGTCAAAAAAAAGCCTTGATTAGAATGTAGTAATCTCAGTGTTATATGTTTGTCTCAGTGTTATGTTTGTCTCAGTGTTATGTTAGTCTCAGTGTTGTTTGTCTCAGTGTTATGTTTGTCTCAGTGTTATATGTTTTGTCTCAGTGTTATGTTTTGTCTTACTTTTTTTCCTAATAAGATTTCAGTTGCAAAGTAGTTTCATTTTTCCTGTGGAGCCACCAAGTTATTGTAATCATTAATAGTAATTATGTAATTATTGCTGGGGATATTTTGCCTCCCAACTTTTGTTCCTACATTTCAATTATTACTGTGACTTTTTACCTATTTTAACACTGCTGAAAATCAACTTCCTGTGCAGAGAAACAGCAACTTTTGGGAGATGTTACAAAGGACTTTATGTTGAAATCAGGCATGTTGAAGGGTGGACTAAGTGCTTGTAATCCAAATTGTTATAGTCCAGATTATTCTGCAACTTTTTACACACACACACACACACACACACACACACACACACACACACACACACACACACACACACACACACACACACACACACACACAGTCATTGAGGGTGATAATAAATGTTTGTCATTGTTTCTACTCACTTTTTTAAAACCTTGGCCTGGGCTTTTACATTTTGTTTTAAAGGTATTATGTTGGGACACTGTCCCAAACTGTGAGGTAGCAGTGTTTGATATTACATGCCATGGGGAAAGTTATTAAATTATTGAGGTTTTTCTTAAGTCTAAGAAATAAGCTTTCACCCCTTTTTTTTGTGTTTGGGCAAGTCTGAGAGATAAACATTCACACCTTTTGTCTGGTATTTTGAGACTATAATGTTTTTAAACAGTTGAGAAAACCTACTGAACATTTAAACTTGGTTAGTGGCTGGGTATTGCTTGTACAACAAAAGAGTGTATATTTCACTTTTACCTTTGTTACAGTGTTTATTTGGCATTGTAATGGATGACCAACTCAAAGACAGCAGCTATAATAATATTTGAGAACTACTAAGACAAACTGAATATATCCATCAAATACAAGAATTTCAGGATGGTTGAGGTACATGGGAGAACCCTGTCAAGTTTGGGCTCAAAAAGTCAAGGTTAACCTATATATATATATATATATATATATATATATATATATATATATATATATATATATATATATATATATATATATAAGGGGAATGACTCCCAGCAAGGGAAATAAAGCCTTGCTGGATAAATGAACCTGTAGAAAACACTTGGGGAAAAAAAAATAGCCCAACAAAATTTAATTCAATGGAAAATTTATTTTTTTGGAATTAAAAATAAACATAGCAACACATGGGGGGGGGGTAAAACACTAAAACATAAACCTTTTAGATATTTTTTTTCAGCTAAGTAGGGGATGGCATCTGTCTGGTCCCTCCCCCCCAAGTCAATAATCAGGTCACTCAGATGGGAGAGATGAAAATAGTTTCCGTAACTTTTACTGCACTTTGTCAATAGCCTGCACTTAGGATAAGATTTTGGCTTGTGACGTGGCTGTCATTTTACTATGCTCCTTTATAATACATTGCTGTCTCTGACAATTACCTCATTTTCCAAAAGCATTCATCAACAAAAAACAATATCACCAGCAACATGTAATACCACATTGGATGGAATTGCCATTGTATCAATTGGTGAGTAATTGAGTTTGTAAGAAAAACTTTAGCTTGTTCAGAATACGTGAAAGATCATGGTCATAATTGCATGAAAAATTGACTTGCACTTGCAAGGATTGACACAGCAAGTTTATGCATATTCATGAGGAAATCTCAGCACAGTTTGCAGTGGTTGATAATGGAGCATTGTGTGTTGTTACTTGTAGCCTTTGATGATGATTTTAGGAAGAGTCTGAAGATTTTGAAGTTAGAAAGGTCAGGGTCACAAAATCCAAAGAGGAAAAATTGTCTTGTGTAGGAAAATCCAATCTAGATTATTTACTGTAACCAAACATTAAATGGCTTTTACATACAGCAGGAAAAAAACCTACTTGTTGGGAGTTTGAAAGGGCCAGGGTCAAGGTTATTGTGGCAGAAAGAAGAAAAATGGCTTTTGCACAATTACATTAGTGCTCTACCACTGACCTATACTAAACTTTGTGTGAAAAAGCACTATTGACTTTGGCATTTAAAAGTCTGAGGTTAAGATCATGGGATCTTCAGAAAGGAAATTTTTTTGAACAAAAGTTTCAGTTACTTGCGTAGAGAACTATTGAACCTGGGTTATACATATACTATGCAATTTACAATACTGACTGTTTTACAGTAGTTTTCTCCAGTGGCCTAAGTGGTTAGAGTATATGCCTCTGATGCTGGAGGTCATGGGTTTGAACCCAAGTCAAGTCTTACCAATGATTTTAAAAAAATGGTACTAGCTCAGCATTAAGAGGTTAGTGTTAGGACATGTTGGCCTTTTGTCAATATAATATGACTGGGTGGGACATGATGCTAAATGTCTACAGCATGATACCCCAGTTCTAGACATAACTATAAACTTCCACACTGCAGACATCACAGCAATATGGCTGAAAAATTGTTAAAGCTACATTAAACATCTAAATCACACATACACAAAAATAATTTTCAGTTGGCTAGCTGATCCATCAATAGTACTAACTGCCTCATTTGGCGCTCAGCATTAAGAGGTTAGTGTTAGGACTGGTGCTTGATGTCAGGATAATGTGACTGGGTGGGACATAATGCTACATGTCTGTGGCATGATGTCCCAGTGCTAGACATCACTATAAATTACCATACTGCAGATGTCATAGTGACTTGACTGAAAAATTGTGAAAGCTTTGTTAAAAATCCAAATAATCTCTCTCTCTCTCTCTCTCTCTCTCTCTCTCTCTCTCTCTCTCTCTCTCTCACACACACACACACACACACACACACACACACACACACACACACACACACACAGAGTTTCTACTTTCATTTAACATCAGTACACAGTTTCCACTAGCATTTAACATTGGTGTGCAGTTATATGTGCAAGGAATATAAGTCAGAGGAAAAAAAAAACAATTCTGAGAATGGTATTGGCACTGTTAAAAAATTGTCTTGGATGTTTATAATTTTGATTATTTGTTCTGGAAAGGCTTACCTGTTCTTACATTTTCATAGTAGCAAATTTATTGCATGTCAACAATGAGGAATCTAACTTAGTTTGCCAATTTTTTCATGCATATCTGATTTGGCCCAAACTTCATCTAAAAAGTAATTAACTTAATTGTGTTGTTATAGTACCATAGACATTTCTGCCTGCCCCCACCTGTAATTCATAATTTATGACTGCATTCCAGGTAGAATTTTTGGAGTATTTTTAGGCTGAAAGTTATGACACCATTTCACTTATCCCACTGTTTTATATACTGTAGGTACTTGCTTATAAGTCTATTAAAACTGCAAACTGCAGACTTAAATCTCATGTCACATATTGTGCCAGCAGATCTGGGTCTGTGCATTTTGGAGTAATCAATAAAACAAACAACATAAACCCTGATCTGCAGGTACATTATGTTATGGCAGATCAGGTTCTTGATAGTTTGCGGTTTTGGCTTGATTTTTAAGGCAGTAGAGATCATATGTTTTATGGGTAATAAGTAGTCAGCAAATTCCTTTATGCATAGTTTGTAGGACCTTAGGTGGAACAACTATGTAAACTTACTGGGAATAACTGGGGGAGTGGCCACAGTAGGAAGTTGTTTATAAACCTGGTGAAATGGATCATTCACAGAATGGGCCTTGCTTGACAGGAGTATTTTATGAATGGGTGTTTTGTGAATGAGTTATGTATGTAAATCGGCAGGGTAAGTACACTGAGTGCACAATGTAACCTTTAGAATGGGATCCAGTTTATGCCACCAGTTTCCTTTAAAGACAGGTGTTAAAAAAAGCTAATTGGCACATTATCTACTCCATAGTATTGAATGTCTATGTATCACTTGTATTTGAAATTGGAGCCAGTTCCATGCAGAATGAAGATAGGAAATGAGATAGTGACAATTTCAGCAGATTAGAAAGTACATCACCAAGTTAGGGATGATAAATATCTGCATGGATTTATGACAAGGTAATTTATCTTAGTTGATCACTTCTGTACTATCCATCATCAATAGCCACCTGTTTTGACTTAAACTTATCCTGGGGCTGTGGTGTAAGAATATTAGCAATGTCCAGGAAGTAATTATCATAATTTAAGGCAGTTATTCATGCATATTTTTACATTTTACAATATAAAATCTAAAGGCAAAAATCAAGTTATATGGAAACAAAATTGCTTTTTTTTTCAGTGCTCCCCCACCCCCATCCCAGTTTTTGAGATCGCTTTATTATAGGACTGAACAAGTCATAAAAGCAATATGTTCAGTATTGAAATAACATTTACATGCTTTTGTAAATAGATAATTGCCTGTTTTGTCTCACTGCAAAAGCATAGCAACATGCACTGTGTGCAGTCCCAGGTGATCTCACCCCAGGCTACCAGCATCACCCCCACCACCCCACTTTTTACCTCTAAACTTGCTTGGGCATACAGCCATGAAACTTAATAGCTAATCACTACATGTCACCCTCCCCCAGTTTTTAGCAGGTGCCCCTGGTATCTGAAACTGTTATTAAGCAAGTATGTGATCCTGTTATTAAGCAAGTATGTGATCCTGTTATTAAGCAAGTCTGATACTGTTATTAAGCATATGTCTGATACTATTATTAAGCAAGTATCTCCTTTTAATACCAAGCATCAGATGATTTGTTTAGTGATTTTATTCATGACCACACTTTGAAATTGTATTACACTGAGGGCAAATTAAGATAATGCACAAGGACGGGCTGAGGTAGCAGATCTGGGCAGATGGTGTCAATCAAATTTACAGCCATCTATCTTTCAGCTTTTAACCTTTCAGCCCCAGAGAATACATGTTAGGATTATTAGGGCAATTTGGTGGCATAGGAAACAGTGGAATGCAGACAACATTGAGCCCTTGGTTGGGACAGCTTTGACATGTAGGAGTTGTATTACCAAGATGTGATACCACTGTGGGGGATATACAGGTTTTTGTGATAACCACCTTTGGGGATAGGTATAGTTGATCTGCAGGTAAACCACACCATCCCACCTGTCTCTTAAACCACTTCCATGCTGTTGTAATCATTGTGTGGAATTGTGCTTTCCGCACATATTTTCCTTCTTAGTTCCGACGTCTATAGTACACCAGATGTCAGCATTTAAATAATTGTTCTCATTGCATAAAAAGAACAGCCATTACAGAATTTCCTGACCATATATTGATTTTTCTTCATTTTCGTTGAGTACGATCCAGGTATGCACTCGAAGATGAAGTCAGCAATATTTATGTACGTTAATCTATTTCATAATCAGTGTAGTACAAGAAACCAGGGGAATAGTATTGCAACAGTGGAACTCTCAAGGGTTGTGCATAAATCCGGACTGTTTCAACCACAGGTCAGATGTATTTTAATTATTCTCAATTGCGGCTTCTCCACGTGGGCATTAATTGGGTGTGTTTTCAATTGAAGAGGATACGTTAAATGATTATTTTCTGTTATTGTACCTACCCAAAACAATGGAATTTCGTCTGATCAGTCGTTACGCAAGCAATGCCGATTTCACTGTAGGACCATTTGTGCTGGTGGCCATTTCACTTGGTCAGTGCAGTTGACCATTTTGCCACATCGTTGCTGTTTTACATGACAATACACTAGATAGGATAACATGAAGTGAAGTAGGTTTTTGAGAATGAAGCCATTATGCTGTTCATTCAATAGTGATTTTTCCCCCAGTATGAACGCATAGCTGTAACTAAAATGCGCACGTTAATATCCAGTACAAGTTGTTAGTTTCACAAAGACTAACATTAACTACATTTGACACCCTTGCGGGAAATATAACATGTTAAAGCCTTCAATACAGAAGAGACAATGCTGTGATTTAGTTAGCACCAACACAGATTATAATAAATTATGACCCTGAACACAGACTGTGAGGAAGAATTGTGAACTTGTTTGGTATATATGAATTATACAGTGTATTAAAAGTGAATAAGTTCCCGGATAATTCCATGTAGCAACAGTGAAAATTTATTGCTGGATACCTGGTACAACTTTTTCAACTGCATAGTGAGTATAAAAAGTTACTTAAAATGGTGACGTAAAAGTACTTACTTAGATTATAGCAAACAAAACCAGTACATGCTAATCTATCACCATGTTCGCCCGTGTATATTTAGGTATGACGACACTACACGTCGGCACACTACCGGCTTATAGTACCTGTTTAAGTTGAGCTTTACCCCTGCTACCGTAAATATTCCTAAAAATGTCAGTAAAGGACTGCTACCTCGACACATGGAATGATACTAGACCAACTGGTAGGTCTCTGCTTCGTTTTCCTGAATTGGTAGGGATAATGTCAGGGGAAAAAAAGTGGAGCACTTGTTGGTCTAGGAGGGATAAATGCCTATCAGTAAAACGAACACCAGATGTTCGCAATGTCTCTCGTGTGGAGAATAAACCGCATTCTGGTCTTTATGTTAGACGTTGCAAAGGGCCATTATTAAGACAGAATCAAGACATACAATTTATAATTAAAACTTCGACCCACTTTTTCTATTCCTATCATTATGATTACTAATTTTTTGGTCTCAAGAATCTAATTCCCGTCATTGCACAGGAGTCTTTAGTTTTATCAAAAAAGTACGAAATTTACCTTAACGGTATTATAGGTATAATAATAGGGTGATTTCATGTTGTCAGAAGTTTCCTCCTACTTTACTGATAAAACTTGTTTTATAATCAGTTGTAATCCAAAAAAGGCCCCTGGTAGTGTCCTTCCTAGAAGAGTAAAGTGGGGTCCACATAAGGGGACATTAAACAGTTGCAGCTGATTTGGCCAGATAATACATTTTTAATTCTAGAAACAATGTACTTTATTTCGATACATCTTCCTCATTATTTCTATAGGTGTCAAGAATGCATGATTGGCATATTGCATGTAATGGTGGGGGGTTATCCAGTAAAAAAAAATACATTTGTGAAAGCCTCATTTAAGGTTATTTTTTGGCCCACATTATGAACACGTCCATTGTTGTACATCATTGTTTTAGTTTTAGGAAATTTTTTATTTTAAGATGGGTCACAACTTTGTGATCAGGCCATTCACCTGTCCAGCCATTTTATTGCTTAAAATGTCTCAACACCTAACATAGATATGTATGGTTATCAACAACCCACAAGCTTGTTACTTAATATAGCACACATGCAACACTTTGTCATCTAACATTGCTTATACAGTTTTGTGGAATACAGATCTTAAGAACTTGCTAAGAATTGCTTACAAATTTTTATATTAATTTTGAACATATTCCAAAATTTTGTCTTCATTTTTCTTCAAAACTTGTGTAAAAAATTTAATAATGTGACTTGTATTTTCTGAATTGTTATGTAAATGTAACTTTCCAAAAAAATCTATTGTGATAGTTCCTTGTAAGTAAATGCATATGGTATGCCCCTAAAAATCAGTTGCCCCAGGGGATTGGGGGGGTATTCACTTCATGGGGGGTCTGGTGAGGGGGCTTAAGGTGTAGCTCTAGCAATATACCCTTAAACTGACCTCTATATGTGTATAATTATTATAATATAAAAGCTAGGTCTTAAACAGTTTTGACCAATGGTTTATTTAATTTAAACACATAATTTTTTTTTATCCCTGACATCAAAGAACAGGGCACATGTCCCACTTAGTCTGGAACTGGTTTCCCTGCTAACATGATAGAAAGAGAAATTTATATCAGATGAAAGTTTATGTCACCATTTCAGCTCCATGTTAGCAACTGCAAGTGGATTGTGTTAGCACCACTTTCCATTGACATCATCTTCACCATCTTCCTGCATTGTGAATTTCTAGATTTATTTGAGTGTTTTGAAATTTGTGTAATTTGTCAGCATGTTTGGGACAAATTCCTGCATCTTACTGATCATATTGCATGGTTGTCTGGTTGGTTAAATAATTCATTTAACACATGATTGGCTGTGTTATGCCAGGGAAAGAGGGAAATAAGTACCTTTTCCAGGGACACACCAAGCCAGCCTGCTGGTCTGGACTTGTTTCATGAACCTGTCACCCATGTATTACATGTCTGATTCTCTACCACTAGAGTTATAATGGATCAGTAATAGCTTGTGTTTTTGTCATAAAAAAGTAATCCTAATAAAATAGAAAAAAGTATATATATTTATTTAGTATTCTTAAGTTATGACATGATTTAATGCCAAAACTTGTTCATCTTTGAATTTAAATTACTATATCTTGGAAGATAAAAATTGCTAATATTTTCCCACTTAAATAGACAGGGAAAATAATTAATAATTATGATTGACTTTTTGATCAGAGTATACAGTAAGATATCAATATAAATGCGTATTTCTTTCACACATGTTATGGAAAATAATGTAAATGCCAGTTTTTCCTCCTTGTCCTGATGTACATGTAAGCAGGGCCATAGACAGTGATCACTGGCCCTGGAGTAAGAAACAACCAGACCTCACCTAGTTCTTGTTCAAACAAATGTTTCTTTTATAAAATTAAAAAGTTGTTTTGCCCAAGCCCTGGGGATATATCCCTGGTTTTCCCTCCTTGTCCTGATGTACATGTAAGCAGGGCCATAGACAGTGATCACTGGCTCTGGAGTAAGAAACAACCAGACCTCACCTAGTTCTTGTTCAAACAAATGTTTCTTTTATAAAATTAAAAAGTTGTTTTGCCCAAGCCCTGGGGATATATCCCTGGTTTTCCCTCCTTGTCGACCCTGGTGATAAGAGGTTCTGATTTGTAGATCCAGATTTGCCATTGCATTATGTGCAGGCAGATAAGGGTTTGTTTGATATTATCTGTGGATAGAAAACATAGACCTTGCTTTATGGAACTGTTCTTAGTAAGTTTATATTTTTACATCAGTCAATAGTAAATATTTAGTAAATATGGTACTTAGTGTAATGCTCTTAGCAAGGAAGCCTGTTTTTGCTCAGTATTTCTTTACAGGTGTAAATTTTACCTACAATAAATACAGGTGATACTAAATCTCTTTGATCTTTTTTGAAATCAGTCAGTGCACCCAAAAACCAATTGATTCAGATAGTGGGGACATATCATATTCTATGGGCAAGAAGGGAGGATGGTGGAACAACATGATAAAGTTAAACTTGCTTCCTCCAAGCCTTGTTTTCTCCATATCTGGTCATAAGTGAGGTCAATTAGTTCACCAAACTGCTAGATGCATTATGGGATATATGGTTGGGGTTGGTGTTAACTGAGGAGAAAAAATAATGAATTCAAAATTAGTTGTCATGAGTCAAGCCTGTTTAGTTGATCAAACCATTATATGTCAGCAGCTGACCTATGGAAATTCTTTTTGTTCCATTGGTTAGTGAAGGATTTATATTGTGCAGTTTATTGATTTAGTTTGGTTAATTATCTTTAGCAGTCATTTGATGTCCTCAGATACCTATCTATATTCATTGCAAGGTACAAAGGACAGAACTTTAGTCTAAGGAAACCCATTTAGTTCCCTATTTCTAACATTTTCAGAGAAAGGTCTGTGTGTGCCCAGATTAAATTTTGTTCTCCTTGCAAGATAACCTTTGGTCCAAATACTAAGATATGCCGGTATGTTTATTTGTAAAGATTTTTGGTATGTTTTATGGCTCTTTACTGTATAGCAGAACAAGTACATTATTTAGTGCCTTGGCAGATGCAGTATAGGACACACAATACTAAATGTATGGAAAATTGGGAACCAGTCTGGAAATGGGTGCACATAAAATAAAGTACATATGGGTTTAGCTGGCCATGATTGGTTAATTATGTGAGGGTTTTTTTTAGGAAAAAGAATCTCTTCAGAGCTTATGTATTTGTAAATAAAAAAAGACATTGGGGTTTTTTTATATAAAATTTCAGTCATTTAACAGTCTGAGTTTTGAACACTCATTACTAAAATTAGCACCTGATTTTTTGGTGCTGAATTGAAAGCACATGTTTCAAACATATACATAGGTTAAGAAAATGCCACGGCTCATCCTTTCTCAGCACAGAAGCTGACATCCAGGTTTTGTTTATAGGGAAAAATATAGGTTTGATCATGAGCACTAGAAATTTGTAGTATAAAATATTCAGTATTAGCAGAAACTAAAATGCTTTTTCAGATTTCATAAGGAAATTCAGAGTGTACAGGGTTTCTATTTTATAAGTTTTCTGTTCAATCAAACCTGTCTCTTGCAGACACCTAGGGGAAGAGAAATAAAAAATGACCTCTAACAATGTTTTCAATACCAAATCAGTCAAAAGTTATATCTCCTTTTATGGTTTCTACAAATCAAGATTTTAAACCTAAAATGACATGGGTGGGTTTTTTTTCAAGACCAGAAAATTTGATGAATCACTTTTATTTGAATGGCTTTAATCTTAATCAACAAGGTACTTGTAAGTTTAAAAATCTAAAAGTGTCCTCAGCAGTTGGTAATTGTTCCCCAAGAGGTCAGATATTATTGCCAGAAGGAAATTGGGTCTTCTTCCACTGTTAAAAACTTTGCCAGGTCATTGCAATCATTAGTTATTTTAGTGTTAATATAAAAGTAGGAATGTTCACCAGTTTGATGGTTAATTTACAAGCCTTAATTCCATGGCTAGTGGATACCACCAATTTCAAGCTCTTGTATCAGAATTGTGGAGACAACAATTTATGAATAAGTACACAAGATAGATGCTTTTTTTTTTTTTTTTTACAAAATGTCTACTGTTTCCACTGGAGCAGGCCTGGTTACCATATATACTTGCATATAAGTCGGATACAACTGCAAACTGTATAGACCTGGGTCTGTTTTTATATGATGCATCTGCAGATTGAAGTCTTTAGATTATTAGGAGTAATTAGTAAAACAAACAATGGCACATTATGTAATGGCATAAAAGGGTCTATGTTTGGAGTTTGAGTCAACTCCTCAGTGAGCATATATGATATGCAATCATTTTGACACTGATACACTATTTAACTTAAGCAGGAGGTCTTTAATTTGAGAGTCTCAAAACATTCATTCTATTTGTTGCAGATCTCAATGCCATTCAGAACCTAGGCATGGATGTCCCAGGGAGTGGGGCTGGAGGCATGAGGGGTGGAACAGAGGTTTGTCCCACCTGTCATATGCCATTTGACAAAGGAAAGAAACGGAAGTTGATAGACTCTTGCGGACATGAAAGCTGCTGGTCCTGCATGTCAAGTCGTGAAGAGTGCCCACTGTGTGCTGCAAGCAGTAAGTAATCATTTGAAATCTTCATTATCAGCATAATTTAGTCACTATAGAATCATGCCCAGTTTTATTGCTGATCATATTTGTAGTTTGCTGATATAGTTGTGAAGAGTGCCCACTGTTGTGATTATAAAAAATGTATTCAGTTAGACTTCCAAGAAGTATATTAGAGAGAAAAAAAATGATTTGAACTTAACAGTGGTTAATCTTTCTTTCTTTTTCATGTTCAGAATATCAGTATGTTCTGATACAATTCAGCATTTACTTTGTTCCCAACTCTTTTTGTTTTTAATCTTGCCAACTCCATTTTTGGACAGAGTTATGGCCCTTAGCAATTAATTTTTTTACATGAGATGTGGATTGTAACCAACATAGCTCAGAAACATTGAATAAATTCTGAAGGAATTTGGTGCATTTTTTGTGGACCAGCACTCCAAGTTATGGCTAAAATGGTCACTTTAGTAACTTGCAATTCAGAGTGACATGTACCAGTGGGCAGATGACAACTGTTGAGAGTTTTGTAAGACAGATGTCAGCATACTGTCACCAAATTTTGTTTGAGCCAAATCTGGTGTGTGGTCTCAGATGGTGTGTGGTCTCAGAGGATTATTGTATTTCAGCCAGACTTAAGCACCTTGGATTTCTTGTGGCATTATGGCCCTTGAATGCATATTTTCTCCAAACATTTGGATTTTCAGCAGATCATGTGGAACAAATTGTTGATAGTGTTGCCCAGTGCATTGCTACATTCTTGGTTTTGAGAGTAGCTTCTATTTCTGTGGTGAAAATACAATTGGATATACTTTCCCTGGCCCTTTAATGATATACAGAGCAGCATCTTGTAAAAGCAAATTTTTGCTGGTAGAAAAGAATGAGTGTTAAAACAGAAGCTGATGATAACAAAATCAGATATTTCAGTATTTCATTATACAGTATGGTGAATATTTAGAACTTTGAACAAATATATTCAGTCTAACAAATCCCCCAAAATCAGACATGGCAATTTTTGTTTATATCTGGAAAATGTTTTAATGGCTTGATTGGGTACTTTTACACTATTAAACTTGTTAAACTTTGAGGATTTCATTTCTTTGGGTTTTGTTAATTGGTATTTTTAGCCTGTAGAAAAGATAGGGATTTGGTTTTGATAGGTGTATTATAGCATAGTAACATAAGTTATTTAGTGCCAAGAAATGGGACTAAAGTGCATTGGTCAATGACATGTCACAGCTGCTGACTGCCAGATATGATGGTAGGATTCAAACATACGTTTCTTAGATTCAGGGTTGAACTTTCTAACCACTGAGCCAGTGCAAATTCTGCATCCATTAGTTGTCTTTTATAACATGCAGAAATTTCATGAAGCCTGTTTTAAATCCCTGGATGTATAGGTGGGGTAATGCTTTTGACTAATGATTGTAATATGCAGGTGGTAAAGGCAAGGTAATGCTATATCGTTGCATTTGTAATGTCATGTGCAGGTGGTAAAGGCAGGGTAATGCTATATCATTGCATTTGTAATGTCATCATGTGCAGGTGGTAAAGGCAGGGTAATGCTATTTATATGTCATTGCATTCTTAGTGTCATAAGTATGTGGTAAATGCAGGGTAATGTTATATATATATATATATATATATATATATATATATATATATATATATATATACACACACACACACCACTCCCTCGATAACTCGCGGACATCGGGGGTCCAAAAACATCGACCGCGATATAAGCGAGGGCGCGAGTTATCGAGGGACCTATAACAAACAACAAAACTAACAAAGGGATCGACGTATAGGCAAAAAGGGGTGGGGTTGGCTTGGCATGTTACAGTGTTGAATACTCAATTAATAAACGTGCTAAGATTAACAGTGAATAAATATCTCTTCATATCTGTATATATTATTTTGTTTTCCCTCAGAGTAACATTAATTTCAGGTTAACTTGCAGTATATTGATCATCAAACATTATTCCACGTGGTTTTAATTCGCTTAGCACATGTACGACTTCACATTTTTACCACAGATTTGAATCACCCACGCATGCGTGCTCCAGTTATACCACGTGACCACGTAGTCGCATAAATGTTATTATTTTGGAATTATTATTCTTAAGATAGTTATTGGTAAAAACGTAGTAGTATCGCAAATAGAAATATCGGTACATGTACGATGGCTAACTTTCGAAATTCGCGGGAGCTAGTCGAGTAAAAAAACAACGAGCAAAGATTACTTTGATGCGTTACGAAGATTTCAAGGTGTCTAGGTGATGATTGTTCATAATATACTTTGTGGAATTTCTTTGACATGTTTGTTCAGAAATCAAAGGTATCCGTCTGGATTTTATTAAAAGAGCCCGCTAGGTACCGATCATTTAGCACCGACATTCAATAGTTATCATCTACAAAGAGGTTTGTTACCCGTAGAACAAAGGTTTTAACCTTGGAATATAATGCCTCGGGGATAACGGTTGGTCCGGTTGCAAAACGCCAATGAATTTTATTAATCAAAACAGACGGCCTGACGTATTGTTTATTTATATTAAGCAGCTATCTGGTTTCTTATTATAGCCATAGCTGTCACACCTGTTTGAAGTGGTTGGCCAATGTGGCGATTTTTTTTTATTTTTTTTTTATTTTTTACAGGTACCCGCGTTTACGTTTCAATATCCGGGTTTTTCTATACCGGTTTACCCGATGACAGCCCTAGATACCTTACTGATATTATATACTTTAATGATGTTAATACCTAAAATGTGAAAACGTTTTCGATTGGTGAAGTAAAATTAAATTTGATAACTGTAACGAATACGAGAAAGTAGGCTCCTAAAGGCATGCCTTTGAACTTTCTTTTATTGTACTTACCAGGTTTGAGGTGATGCAAAATACATATTCTAAGCGATAAAACAACACCGGTCTCTTTTAATTGATTCTTTTATGGTAACAAACACTTCCCACGCGGTTGATCAAAAAAAAAAAGCCGGCATGTAATTAGGTTCCCACCGAAGTACTCGCGGGTTTCGTTTCGAAGTGACGGTTGACTGACTCTTTTCCTGCCTTCATCTAAGAGAATAGGTATGTTGCGATTATGGAGTTGAGACAAAATTAAAGGATTATAATGTGAATTTCACCTAGCCAGACATTTAATTAGTGTCTATTTCATTCTAGGTTGCCGCATGTTAGCATTTACCAGAATTTTTCATTGAGCACTTACAATTTACAATTTGCAGTGTATTAACAACTATTTCTCTATTAAAAAAAAAACAACAATATGTGATATCTTTTTAGAAATTGCAAATTTCACAATATGGATTCTATCTTTATGGGCAATAATCACCATTTTCGATGATAAAAACGAGTTATATATCAAAGTTTAATTTACCAATTTACCATTTCTTATCACATTTTTCACTGCTCAACACATTTTAAAATAATATTTGCTTTGAAAAAAAATCGGGAGCCATGCCGGACACCGTTATAAGCGGGTTATCGAGGGAGTGGTGTGTGTGTGTATGTATATATATATATATATATATATATATATATATATATATATATATATATATATATATATATATATATATATATATATATGTGTGTGTGTGTGTGTGTGTGTGTGTGTGTGTGTGTGTGTGTCTTTGCATTCTTAGTGTCATATGTATGTGGTAAAGGCAGGGTAATGTTATTTATATATCAGTGCATTTGTAATATCCTATGCAGATGGTAAAGGCAGGGTAATTTTTTTTATATGTCATTGGATTCTTAGTGTCATATGTATGTGGTAAAGGCAGGGTAATGCTATTTTTATGTCATTGGATTCTTAGTGTCATATGTATATGGTAAAGGCAAGGTAATGTTATTTATATGTCATTGCATTTGTAATATCCTATGCAGATGGTAAAGGCAGGGTAATGCTATTTATATATTGCATTTGTAATGATTGTAATATGCAGGTGGTAAAGGCAAGTTATTACTATATCATTACATTTCTAATGTCTAATGTAGTTTGTATAGGCAGGATGATGCTATTTATATATCATTGCATTTGTAGTTAAATGTATGACAGTCATTTAACTCCACCTGTACTATGAGATTTGATTAGGTGTGCATCTGCAGATGTGGAAAATTTAATATTTTGATGTGGTTGTGGGGTTGATATATATTTTCAAGGTGGGGGTTAACAAAATTGTAGATATATGTTTGTTAGGAAAAACACATCAGAAATAGAAGTAACTATATAGACCCTTGTCTGCCATTACGGCAGATCCTGGTCTTTTTGTTAAAACTTGGTGCATGCAAGTGATCTTTAAGTTTAATGATCATTCTAAATGGTGGTAGAGCATTTGCCTCAGATGTGGGAGGTGGCAGGTTCGAACCCCGGCCAAGTCATACCAAGACTTATAAAACAAATGGTACTAGCAGCTACCTCACACCTCACTTGGCACTCAGCTTAAGAGGTTAGTGTTAGGATTGTTCTGCCTTGTATAATGTGGCAGGGTGGGATAAGATGCCACATGTCCGCAGCATGATGCCTCAGTGCTAGACAGAACTATAAACTGCCACACTGCAGACATTGTAATGATATGACTGGAAAATTTTTAAAGTTATGTTAAAAATCCAAATTTCAGACATACACACACGTACACACACATACACACACAGATAGTTGTAAATGACATACCTCAGCTAAAATTTATGGAAAGGCTTGCACAAAGGGTATATAAGGTTATTGGTTTGTAGTCAAAAGATCAAGGTCACTTTCATTTTTATTAATTTTTAGACTTTGCTGCCCCAAGCAAGTTCAATAGCAGTAATCTGCCAGCACCACAGATCCATTCAAAACTGAGATCAAACTGGCAATTTACCAGTCAACTGCCAACAGGCCCAGATAGATACACAGATCTGACATCACAGATACCATTCAGGCCTCACTCTAGTCAAGGTAGGTCTCTTAATTTGATGACTTTTAATGGCACCTCCAGCACTTTATTTGAGTATATATTGCCAAGGTGATTAAGGGCTAAATGCCATTCCCAAGGACACATAGAGGCAGCCAATCTGGGTGGGTATTAAACCTAAATCCCTAGGATTTTGAGTCCAGTGCTCTTTCAGCTGAGCCACCATGGCTTCCATTTGTTGTTCAGAATATATTTATTGGCAGAGGATTGAACCCAAGTACTCTTTGTATCGATGCTTATATCTTGAAATCATTGTGTGCAGAACAAATTTGGAATCATTTGATGGAATTCATTAAATTAGGCAAGATTATTGATGACAATGCAAGGAAGAAATGAACTTATCCATTGACAGCTGTTGATGTCTTGCCATTATGCATAATAAAAAAAGGACTTAAAATTAAAATTAGTCTATCTGGTAAGGGAGGCGGTAAGGGAGGCGGAAGGCTGACATACCGTTGGACATAACAATATTGAAACTGCCATCTCCCAATTTATACTTCCTGTATAGGTCCTGGTTCCCTTGTTATGCATTATACTTCACCTTTAAATTCCCCATTGATTTTCACTATTGTAAAATATTTTGCAAGCAGTTAACTACTTGTGTATTAGATGACTTGTTTGCATGCTTATCCTATGCCAGACAGATAATTTACACTTTGTCTAGTTTGAAATTACCACAATCACTTATAAGTATGGACCAACCACAAACAACATTGACCCTGATCTGCTATCACATAATACATAAGCATATCAGGGTCTATTTTTGTTTGTTCCACCAATTACTCCTGAAAAGCTGTGTAGACCTAGATCTGTTGGTGCCTTAATGCAGCAGAATATCTTGGTCTGTGCAGTTTTGCAGTTGTTCCTGACTTATAAGCAAGTACATATGGAAAGTAGAGTTGGCTCTTATATGTATGGCAACTCTTGCATGGAAAAGTATGGTAGTGATTTAATTTGCATTGTTATCTAATGAGACAATTACTTCCTGATCAATAGCTATTAAAATAAGTATGATCTCACTTGGTGTAAAGTATTAGGATTGATTTTTAACCAAGTAATATAATATTAAATAAAAAATGTTATTCAAATAAGGATTTTGTAGGTGAAATTAAATTACCTTAAGTAAAAGTTTTAGTTTCATAAAAAATAACTCCATTGCATCTTGCATGAAAATATAGACCCAGTCTGTTTTATTAGTATAAAATGGTTTATAACTGCATCACATTTCCATATGGTCTCTATGTCCAGTCTGTAATGAAGTAATCATTATCCAGTTCAGTTTTTTAGAGTGTGTATATCGTGTACATGTATATCATATAGATGATATCTAGTAAAAATTCAAGATTGGACACCAGATTAAGTGTCTGTTATTGAAGGTAAGAGTTACATTTGTAAGGAATTTTGTGAAGTTTCCACACTATGTAGATGATACGGGGAGCCTTAATGGCTCAGTTGGTAGAGAATCTGACTTGCAATCAAAGGGTTCTGGGTTCAGTACCTGCACAGGCAAGCCTGGGTTTGATGCTTCAGTCTTTCATCCAAAAATGCAGTAGTCGCACTTCCTACAACATGATACAGCCAATAGAGTGTTGAGTGTGCATTTAAAACCATCCAACTCACTCTATTCATGCAAATTATTGTACTCTATTTTTTCACTATGAATGGCATATAAAGATGCAACAAAATGTTTTTAAACATCAATCAGATTTGTTTCATTACTTTTCTTTCACTAAAGAAATATTTTATTTATGAGATCAAACTATCAGACCTAAAGAATCTTCAACCTTTTTTTAAAAGCTTTAGATTAATGCTGAAATCAAATTCCCAATTTGAAATTTCCTTTTGGAGCCCCAAGATTTTATTGTGTGGAACATGTTCCTGGTAACAAGTGATTGGGCCTCAGTTTAACAGCTGGTGATATAAATGAGCTTCCTTTTTAGAAATCAATATTCCTTTTCTTTAGAGATAGTGAAAAATGTTTTGCAAAAACTGGTGATGAATTGTGCCTTAGTGTTTGGTTGACACTTCCATCCTTGGACCCTTGGGGGCAAATGAGTCATACTATAAAACACAATAGAATGGGGGTGGAAAGGAGAACAGTTTAGGAAAAGGGGATTCTACATTCATTTCAGTGGTGGAAAAGGAAGCAAATCAGGGAAAAGGGGATTTTACATTGGTCATATTATATATTATTTATTATCTCATCCATGAAAAACTGAAGCAAATGGGGTATTCAAGAACAGTGTATTTAATTGTGCAGGTAGTTGGAAACATTATTCACTAATCTTTCTCATTTTTTTTCATACATTGATTCACTCAAATGGGTTGTTGGTTTACAATTATTATTGCTTTACAATTATTATTTTTTTGCAATTCTTGAAGTGTTTTAAATTGTTAATATGGGTGTTTTCTGTATCAACTTTCATAGTGAATTTATAAATGTTCTGGATTATCGGTCATGCATGAGGTATGAATTTTGTGGTTAATAAAAGCCAGGAATTTTTGGACTCCATGTAATGATCCTTCTGTGGAGAAAGTTAAACCCATTCTCAATTTCATGAAGTTAAGTTCATAATTTACCTGTGCCCCACCCCAGAGTTTTTTTTTTAAAAATATGTATTGACCCAGAAATTAAATCTTTTGAGTTATTATTAACTAAATTTTACTGATTGGTACAATGAAGCCATTTTAAAATATTGTACATATGCTGGTGATAGTATGTCTTGTTATCACTTTGATTTGGGGGCCCTGAGTTGTCTGATCACTGTCACTGTCTGCAATGGTTAGAGTTTCATACTTGACTAACTTGTTATACTGGCTGCCATTTATAGCCTATCTTGTGCTGAAAATTGGTGTTAAACCCTACTGCTACAACAACATCATTTTGCTATATCTATCTCTCAAACTGATACAATATTCACAAAACTTAAAGTTACCTTCTCAGTATTGTGGTCACTTACAAGAGGAAATTGGGTATAATCCCCTCCCTTGGAGTCACAGGGAGGTGATTTTAGTTTCAGTTACAGTCACATTTCCACTGATTTTTATTTTGTAGCAAACTTAAAGACAGACAGACAGTTAAGACCGGTCTTAAAATGTCATTGATATGAGAGACGTCAAGATTCTTGATGCTTGGGTTTCTCAGATACACTCAAGTCTCTTATGATGGCTACAACCAAGATACAATAATTTGATGTCTGTGATATTGAACAAGTGGCCTCTTTATGCTGTGATTGCTTAATAGAGGTGACTTTCAGACAGGTTTGATTGTTGTGCTCTGACCAGTTTTGAGAAACCACCTGTCTTGAGAGACCACATTCTTTGGCAGCAGGAATGGTTTCTTAAACCAGGTATATACATCTCTACAGATTTGATGGACTTCAGGTTATGACCCAGGAATGGACATAGGGTGTTGGGAATGGGATGGTAATGCCTAATTAAGTATGAAATCTAACACATCAACAAAATAAAACATGTTAATTTAATTTTGCAAGTTTATTGTGTTTACAGTTGTAAATATCTTTGTGCCATTTTGTCAACATCACTACTCATCCTTTTTAAATTTATACTTCTTTTTAAACCAACTACTTGAAAATAATGTGGTCATCATGCTTTCTGTCACTTTAAATGTTCCTTTTTTTTACAAGTTTGCTCTCCTTTCCTGTTTGAAAGGTAATCATACACACCTGTTGTTAATTTCATGTATTTTTGCCATCATTATTAGTCTTTCTGGCCAATTTCTTGATAGGGTCATAAATCTGCCCAGGATAAATTATGTAATAAATTTTGTTTTCTGAACCATTAGCCCTGTCTTGGTACATTTTTGTTTCATGTACATACCATGTCAAATGTTATAATGGACCCTGTAACATGTGACCTGAAGTAATTTGTCAATATCAATATAGACACTGTCAGTATCATATTATCCATAAAAAATGCTAGTTTAACAAATGCAGAGCTTAGACTCTGGTTCTGTATTGACATAATGATTAATGATGATGACACTAATTTAGATGGTTTCAGCATTACTGAGTAGGGTAATCTGGTCATATTCCTACCACTTAGATCCTACCCACTTGTTGACAACTTCATTATTGCTGTTGTTGGATTTAACCCATTTTTCAGCACACATAGGCTATCCATGGCGGCCAGTATTAATGGTGGAGAAAGAAACCGGAAATCACCAGAAAGAACCATGACCCACGAGAAGCTACTGACAAGCTTTCTCACATATCCACATTTGCCAAATCCTAGACTCAACATACCCAAACAGAGGTGAGATGGCAGTGATGCAACAGACATGCTTTAGACTGATTTAGACCACTGGGCTCCTTACTTCATTATTGAAGTTGACTACTGTATATGTAACTAAGATACGGGAAGCAGTTTAGAGGGCTTCTGTCAACAAGTTCCATTATTCAAAAAGCATATAATTTTAGTTCTTTTTACTGAAAAAATGATTTTATTGTGACTATATATAGGACTGTGTTGTGGCTTATTCCACATCAAATATGTGTAATTCCCGAACACTATATATATATGGACCATACATATACAAGTTTCATTTGTAAAAAAAAAAAGATTTTGTTTTTGTCTTGAGATATTTAAAGCTTTTAATTGCTTTTGTTCTTTTCAGATAGAGAAATAGCTTATAGAAAGCAATAATGTTAAACACATAGATAATCGTGAATGATGTTATAGAGATAGTTTTATTTTTATTTAGATTTATACCTTTAACTTTATATTTATTTGTTTTTAATTAGATACTTATTCCAATTTGTCTTTTTCTTCAAAGTTCTGTACAA
This sequence comes from Potamilus streckersoni, assembly GCA_016746295.1. Taxonomy (NCBI): domain Eukaryota; kingdom Metazoa; phylum Mollusca; class Bivalvia; order Unionida; family Unionidae; genus Potamilus; species Potamilus streckersoni. The sequence goes on along the minus strand of JAEAOA010001104.1, from coordinate 1,262,408 downwards.
ACTAATCATAATTCAACATTTTCTTTATGTGTATGTTCTTGGTCAGAATCACCCTCTTATGAAAAATAACTTGGGGCAAATCCAACCACAATACAGAACATTGCATAATATTGGTTTTTTGTCATAAAACGGGTGCAATTTTTTACTTTTTTAAAGAGACAAAGAATTATTTTAAAGCTACAATAGTATAATTGTTATGTTATTGAAAGCTATAAAAAATCTTGGAAGATTGATGCCTGACTTGGATCCATAACAAAAAAATTCTGAATTCCCTTCTGAACTTGCATGGAAGGGAGAACACTGAACACTAGGGCTATTACGTCTGCGAAATCCTCCTGGAAACATCTTTACTAATTTGCATGTGCACATGCACACACAAACACAAAGAGCACAGCAAGTAATTTGCATATTTTTGTTGGAAACTGCAGGAAGTACATAACAGAATTACCCACCTGGTTGGAATATGACCATGTTACCCTACAGTATATAATTTTTGTGCAAAAGCTGAAGTGTGTGTAAGATGGCTGTGCACACATGAATGTACATAAATCAAAGGGCATGCACTTCAATAAAAATTATATGTATCATTTTTGGAAAAATCAAATAAAGAATTTCTCACATGTATGTAAGTTCACTTCATATGAGCATGAAAATTTGTGATCATGATCAACCAGGTGCTTGTTTCTAATCTGGCTGCCTCTAGCTTAGGCTCCACTATTCAGCACAATTTCTGTAAATGGGTTACAACAATTCAAGGGGCATGATGTTTTAATGACACAGTGCTAATATATAGGGCACTCCATACTGTGGTCATTTTTTTTTTCATGTATATCCTTTACCTCTTATTATGACATGATTCAGTTCATAAGTATATTTATTGAATATGTTTCAATCTCATTAAAATCAGATCTCCACTGTCCTACATTATATACAACAGCATTAAAAAATTTGAATATAAATCAAATCATTCAGCACACTATGATGCTCTTTGGTCATACCGCTCAGTCTCCAAAACACTAAGATATAAGACTTCATCTGACTGGGTGATAAAATTCGCATTTATGGTAATAACAAAGGTCACCAGATCATGACCTTTAAGTGTCATTGTCAGATCTTCACACAGGACAGTGGAAATGTGATTTTAATTTTGAAATATATTTAATATTGTCAATAAAACATCTCTAGGCTCTTTGCAACGTTATTTCATTCTGCTGCAAGTATGTACAGGATGATAAAACCAATAATGCAATCAGTAATGCAGCCAAATGCACTGCCTCTGAGATCTACAGAGAATAAGAAACTGAAGTGTCTTGACACTTTGTATGTCTTAAAAAGGATTTAGGAAATTTCTTACAAATTGTCAAGGAATGGTTAATTTTGTAATAAAGAGAGATATAGAAATATGTAATTTAATAGTAAAAGGGGTTGTTAATGCATCACTGAAAGGTAGGTACATAATTGTTTACATGTGTAAATAGTACAGCCCTGCTTTATTCCAGAATACATACCTGTAAAGTGTCTTGATGACCATGATGCTTTGCTCTGACTGGCATTAATGCTTAGTGTTGCACATTGAGCAAACTGCATGTGTCCACCTAAATTTAACAAATCTCTGTATCTTGATCATTATTGTAGGACAGATGTACATAAAGTGACCCCTTGAAAGCTCAGCCAAGGTGCAACACTGGATGATCACTGGTTGTTGAGTACATTGTTGTCCAATCATATTGCTTATTCATGGTAGTCAATGGTAACCATGGTATTTAGATATGTGGAATGAATGTTACATTGTGTACACAGATTGTACATTACAGAAATTTATTCAGAAAGATAAAAAAAATGGTGAAAGCAGAAAAATGCATACAATTTGTCTGACAATGAGGTCACAACTGAAATAAACTTGGTACATTTTGCCCAAAAGAAGCAAGGATACATGGGATACATCAGGAAACATGCTATAATATGTGAATGTATCATAGTTTATCATCAAATAAAATTTTATGTATTATCGAATTAACAGTAAACTAAAAGCAGAAACTTTGATGTAATTGTGTTAATTAATGGAGTCACCCTCATAAATTGTAATCACAAAACAGTCGTAAATAATACATATGAGATGCCATGTATTACACCATCCTGAATTGTACATATCACATGATACAAAACAGTCATGAATTCTATGAGATTCCATGTATTACACTCATGAATTGTACATATATAATATAATACAGGTGATAAATTTAACAGACTTGCCAACCCTCATAATTTTGGTGTGAATTTCAGGGCTCTCAATAGCAATTCATGCTGCATGCACATAAATCATGATTTTCCAAAATGCACATAGCTTGCAAAAAGCACATAGATATTGGAAAAAATGAAAAGCACCCAGCAGATTTCAGCTCTTAAGTACTTTAAGCCACCTACTCTAGTGATGCTGAAACATTGTGAGTGTTCTTGTTAAACATATATCCTGCCTTTCTCAATTGGAGATCAGCAAGAGTGAAAACTAAGACAAACTTTAGTGCCTCTTTAGGTGCTGAAAATTTGCAACAATTTCTGTCGCCAAGATCAATCAGCAGGCAAGAAACCTGAACTGTTTAGGAAACAAATTTACAATTTCCCAATTGAAGAAGTTCAAGTCTGCCATGGTATCATATCATGTGACAAATAGCCCTTGTACAGTGCTGGATTTAGGGCAAATGAGGCCATGTGCTAGTTAAGTTAATTGGTCTCTTACTTTTGAAAAACTTATAAATTTTTTTAAACCAACAGATGGATTCCCTGGACAACAGGGACCCTGTGCTTAAGCATACCTAAGCACAATGGTAAATCTGGTACTGTTTTGTATATTAATAAATTTGGATGTAAATAAATTTGTACATATAATCAGTGTAAATAATATGTTTTAGCTTTATATTGGGATTTTCATATAATGCGGTACTAACCATCAAGGTGAATTGATATAGTGTCACGGTATAATTTTTCACTAATTGTGTTCAAAATTCACTCATTTGTATCCCTCATTTTACTAATTGTGTTCAATATTGTATCATTTGTATCCCTCTTTTCACTAATTGTGTTCAAAATTCACTCATTTGTATCTTTCTTTTTACTAATTGTGTTCAAAATTCACTCATTTGTATCCTTCTTTCTACTAATTGTGTTCAAAATTCACTAAATTTGTATCCCTCTTTTCACTAATTGTGTTAAAAATTCACTCATTTGTATCCCTCTTTTCACTAATTGTGTTCAAAATTTACTTATTTGTATCCCTCTTTTTACTAATTGTGTTCAAAATTCACTCATTTGTCTCCCTCTTTTCACTAATTGTGTTCAAAATTCACTCATTTCTATCCCTCCTTTTACTAATTGTGATCAAAATTCACTCATTTGTATCCCTCTTTTTACTAATTGTGTTCAAAAATTCACTCATTTGTATCCCTCTTTTCACTAATTGTGTTCAAAATTCACTCATTTGTATCCCTCTTTTCACTAATTGTGTTCAAAATTCACTCATTTGTATCCCTCTTTTTACTAATTGTGTTCAAAATTCACTCATTTGTATACCTCTTTTTACTAATTGTGTTCAAAATTCACTCATTTGTATACCTCTTTTTACTAATTGTGTTCAAAATTCACTCATTTGTACACCTCCTTTTACTAATTGTGTTCAAAATTCACTCATTTGTATACCTACTTTTACTAATTGTGTTCAAAATTCACTCATTTGTATACCTCTTTTTACTAATTGTGTTCAAAATTCACTCATTTGTATACCTCTTTTTACTAATTGTGTTCAAAATTCACTCATTTGTATCCCTCTTTTTACTAATTGTGTTCAAAATTCACTCATTTGTATCCCTCTTTTTACTAATTGTGTTCAAAATTGACTCATTTGTATCCCTCTTTTTACTAATTGTGTTCAAAATTCACTCATTTGTATACCTCTTTTTACTAATTGTGTTCAAAATTCACTCATTTGTATACCTCTTTTTACTAATTGTGTTCAAAATTCATTCATTTGTATCCCTCTTTTTACTAATTGTGTTCAAAATTCAATCCTTTGTATCCCTCTTTTTACTAATTGTGTTCAAAATTCATTCATTGGTATCCCTCTTTTTACTAATTGTGTTCAAAATTCACTCATCTGTATCCCTCTTTTTACTAATTGTGTTCAAAATTGTATCATTTGTATCCCTCTTTTCACTAATTGTGTTCAAAATTCACTCATTTGTATCTTTCTTTTTACTAATTGTGTTCAAAATTCACTCATTTGTATCCTTCTTTCTACTAATTGTGTTCAAAATTCACTCAATTTGTATCCCTCTTTTCACTAATTGTGTTCAAAATTCACTCATTTGTATCCCTCTTTTTACTAATTGTGTTCAAAATTCATTCATTTGTATCCCTCTTTTTACAAATTGTGTTCAAAATTCACTCATTTGTATCCCTCTTTTTACTAATTGTGTTCAAAATTCATTCATTTGTATCCCACTACACACTCATTTGTATACCTCTTTTTACTAATTGTGTTCAAAATTCACTCATTTGTATCCCTCTTTTTACTAATTGTGTTCAAAATTCACTCATTTGTATCCCTCTTTTCACTAATTGTGTTCAAAATTCACTCATTTGTATCCCTCTTTTTACTAATTGTGTTCAAAATTCACTCATTTGTATCCCTCTTTTCACTAATTGTGTTCAAAATTCACTCATTTGTATCCCTCTTTTTACTAATTGTGTTCAAAATTCACTCATTTGTATACCTCTTTTTACTAATTGTGTTCAAAATTCACTCATTTGTATACCTCTTTTTACTAATTGTGTTCAAAATTCACTCATTTGTATCCCTCTTTTTACTAATTGTGTTCAAAATTGTATCATTTGTATCCCTCGTTTCACTAATTGTGTTCAAAATTCACTCATTTGTATCTTTCTTTTTACTAATTGTGTTCAAAATTCACTCATTTGTATCCTTTCTACTAATTGTGTTCAAAATTCACTAAATTTGTATCCCTCTTTTCACTAATTGTGTTAAAAATTCACTCATTTGTATCCCTCTTTTCACTAATTGTGTTCAAAATTCACTCATTTGTATACCTCTTTTTACTAATTGTGTTCAAAATTCACTCATTTGTATACCTCTTTTTACTAATTGTGTTCAAAATTCACTCATTTGTATCCCTCTTTTTACTAATTGTGTTCAAAATTCATTCATTTGTATCCCACTTTTTACTAATTGTGTTCAAAATTCATTCATTTGTATCCCTATTTTTACTAATTGTGTTCAAAATTCACTCATTTGTATACCTCTTTTTACTAATTGTGTTCAAAATTCACTCATTTGTATACCTCTTTTTACTAATTGTGTTCAAAATTCACTCATTTGTATACCTCTTTTTACTAATTGTGTTCAAAATTCACTCTTTTGTATCCCTCTTTTCACTAATTGTGTTCAAAATTAACTCATTTGTATCCCTCTTTTTACTAATTGTGTTCAAAATTCATTCATTTGATCCCTCTTTTCACTAATTGTGTTCAAAATTCACTCATTTGTATCCCTCTTTTTACTAATTGTGTTCAAAATTCACTCATTTGTATACCTCTTTTTACTAATTGTGTTCAAAATTCACTCATTTGTATACCTCTTTTTACTAATTGTGTTCAAAATTCACTCATTTGTATACCTCCTTTTACTAATTGTGTTCAAAATTCACTCATTTGTATACCTCTTTTTACTAATTGTGTTCAAAATTCACTCATTTGTATACCACTTTTTATTAATTGTGTTCAAAATTCACTCATTTGTATCCCTCGTTTTACTAACTGTGTTCAAAAATCACTCATTTGTATCTACTCATTTGTATCCCTCTTTTTACTAATTGTGTTCAAAATTCACTCATTTGTATCCCTCTTTTTATTAATTGTTTTCAAAATTCACTCATTTGTATACCTCTTTTTACTAATTGTGTTCAAAATTCACTCATTTGTATACCTCTTTTTACTAATTGTGTTCAAAATTCATTCATTTGTATCCCTCTTTTTACTAATTGTGTTCAAAATTCATTCATTTGTATCCCTCTTTTTACTAATTGTGTTCAAAATTCATTCATTTGTATACCTCTTTTTACTAATTGTGTTCAAAATTCATTCATTTGTATCCCTCTTTTTACTAATTGTGTTCAAAATTCATTCATTTGTATCCCTCTTTTTACTAATTGTGTTCAAAATTCTCTCATTTGTATCCCTCCTTTTACTAATTGTGTTCAATATTCATTCATTTGTATCCCTCTTTTTACTAATTGTGTTCAAAATTCATTAATTTGTATCCCTCTTTTTACTAATTGTGTTCAAAATTCACTCATTTGTATCAATCTTTTTAGTAATTGTGTTCAAAATTCACTCATTTGTATCCCTCTTTTTACTAATTGTGTTCAAAATTCATTCATTTGTATCCCTCTTTTTACTAATTGTGTTCAAAATTCATTCATTTGTATCCCTCTTTTTACTAATTGTGTTCAAAATTCATTCATTTGTATCCCTCATTTTACTAATTGTGTTCAAAATTGTATCGTTTGTGTCCCTCTTGTCACTAATTGTGTTCAAAATTCACTCATTTGTATCCCTCTTTTTACTAATTGTGTTCAAAATTCACTCATTTGTATCCCTCTTTTCACTAATTGTGTTCAAAATTCACTCATTTGTATACCTCCTTTTACTAATTGTGTTCAAAATTCACTCATTTGTATACCTCTTTTTACTAATTGTGTTCAAAATTCACTCATTTGTATCCCTCTTTTCACTAATTGTGTTCAAAATTCACTCATTTGTATCCCTCTTTTTACTAATTGTGTTCAAAATTCACTCATTTGTATACCTCTTTTTACTAATTGTGTTCAAAATTCACTCATTTGTATCCCTCTTTTTACTAATTGTGTTCAAAATTCACTCATTTGTATCCCTCTTTTTACTAATTGTGTTCAAAATTCACTCATTTGTATCCCTCTTTTTACTAATTGTGTTCAAAATTCACTCATTTGTATACCTCCTTTTACTAATTGTGTTCAAAATTCACTCATTTGTATACCTCTTTTTACTAATTGTGTTCAAAATTCATTCATTTGTATCCCTCTTTTTACTAATTGTGTTCAAAATTCATTTATTTGTATCCCTCTTTTTACTAATTGTGTTCAAAATTCATTCATTTGTATCCCTCTTTTTAAGAAATGTGTTCAAAATTGTATCATTTGTGTCCCTCTTATCACTAATTGTGTTCAAAATTCACTCATTTGTATCCCTCTTTTTACTAATTGTGTTCAAAATTAACTCATTTGTATCCCTCTTTTTACTAATTGTGTTCAAAATTCACTCATTTGATCCCTCTTTTCACTAATTGTGTTCAAAATTCACTCATTTGTATCCCTCTTTTTACTAATTGTGTTCAAAATTCACTCATTTGTATACCTCTTTTTACTAATTGTGTTCAAAATTCACTCATTTGTATACCTCTTTTTACTAATTGTGTTCAAAATTCTCTCATTTGTATACCTCCTTTTACTAATTGTGTTCAAAATTCACTCATTTGTATACCTCTTTTTACTAATTGTGTTCAAAATTCACTCATTTGTATCCCTCTTTTTACTAATTGTGTTCAAAATTCACTCATTTGTATCCCTCCTTTTACTAATTGTGTTCAAAATTCATTCATTTGTATCCCTCTTTTTAATAATTGTGTTCAAAATTCATTCATTGGTATCCCTCTTTTTACTAATTGTGTTCAAAATTCACTCATCTGTATCCCTCTTTTTACTAATTGTGTTCAAAATTGTATCATTTGTATCCCTCTTTTCACTAATTGTGTTCAAAATTCACTCATTTGTATCTTTCTTTTTACTAATTGTGTTCAAAATTCACTCATTTGTATCCTTCTTTCTACTAATTGTGTTCAAAATTCACGCAATTTGTATCCCTCTTTTCACTAATTGTGTTCAAAATTCACTCATTTGTATCCCTCTTTTTACTAATTGTGTTCAAAATTCATTCATTTGTATCCCTCTTTTTACAAATTGTGTTCAAAATTCACTCATTTGTATCCCTCTTTTTACTAATTGTGTTCAAAATTCACTCATTTGTATCCCTCTTTTTACTAATTGTGTTCAAAATTCACTCATTTGTATACCTCTTTTTACTAATTGTGTTCAAAATTCACTCATTTGTATCCCTCTTTTTACTAATTGTGTTCAAAATTCACTCATTTGTATCCCTCTTTTCACTAATTGTGTTCAAAATTCACTCATTTGTATCCCTCTTTTTACTAATTGTGTTCAAAATTCACTCATTTGTATCCCTCTTTTCACTAATTGTGTTCAAAATTCACTCATTTGTATCCCTCTTTTTACTGATTGTGTTCAAAATTCACTCATTTGTATACCTCTTTTTACTAATTGTGTTCAAAATTCACTCATTTGTATACCTCTTTTTACTAATTGTGTTCAAAATTCACTCATTTGTATCCCTCTTTTTACTAATTGTGTTCAAAATTGTATCATTTGTATCCCTCGTTTCACTAATTGTGTTCAAAATTCACTCATTTGTATCTTTCTTTTTACTAATTGTGTTCAAAATTCACTCATTTGTATCCTTTCTACTAATTGTGTTCAAAATTCACTAAATTTGTATCCCTCTTTTCACTAATTGTGTTAAAAATTCACTCATTTGTATCCCTCTTTTCACTAATTGTGTTCAAAATTCACTCATTTGTATACCTCTTTTTACTAATTGTGTTCAAAATTCACTCATTTGTATACCTCTTTTTACTAATTGTGTTCAAAATTCACTCATTTGTATCCCTCTTTTTACTAATTGTGTTCAAAATTCATTCATTTGTATCCCACTTTTTACTAATTGTGTTCAAAATTCATTCATTTGTATCCCTATTTTTACTAATTGTGTTCAAAATTCACTCATTTGTATACCTCTTTTTACTAATTGTGTTCAAAATTCACTCATTTGTATACCTCTTTTTACTAATTGTGTTCAAAATTCACTCATTTGTATACCTCTTTTTACTAATTGTGTTCAAAATTCACTCTTTTGTATCCCTCTTTTCACTAATTGTGTTCAAAATTAACTCATTTGTATCCCTCTTTTTACTAATTGTGTTCAAAATTCATTCATTTGATCCCTCTTTTCACTAATTGTGTTCAAAATTCACTCATTTGTATCCCTCTTTTTACTAATTGTGTTCAAAATTCACTCATTTGTATACATCTTTTTACTAATTGTGTTCAAAATTCACTCATTTGTATACCTCTTTTTACTAATTGTGTTCAAAATTCACTCATTTGTATACCTCCTTTTACTAATTGTGTTCAAAATTCACTCATTTGTATACCTCTTTTTACTAATTGTGTTCAAAATTCACTCATTTGTATACCACTTTTTATTAATTGTGTTCAAAATTCACTCATTTGTATCCCTCAGTTTACTAACTGTGTTCAAAAATCACTCATTTGTATCTACTCATTTGTATCCCTCTTTTTACTAATTGTGTTCAAAATTCACTCATTTGTATCCCTCTTTTTATTAATTGTTTTCAAAATTCACTCATTTGTATACCTCTTTTTACTAATTGTGTTCAAAATTCACTCATTTGTATACCTCTTTTTACTAATTGTGTTCAAAATTCATTCATTTGTATCCCTCTTTTTACTAATTGTGTTCAAAATTCATTCATTTGTATCCCTCTTTTTACTAATTGTGTTCAAAATTCATTCATTTGTATACCTCTTTTTACTAATTGTGTTCAAAATTCATTCATTTGTATCCCTCTTTTTACTAATTGTGTTCAAAATTCATTCATTTGTATCCCTCTTTTTACTAATTGTGTTCAAAATTCTCTCATTTGTATCCCTCCTTTTACTAATTGTGTTCAATATTCATTCATTTGTATCCCTCTTTTTACTAATTGTGTTCAAAATTCATTAATTTGTATCCCTCTTTTTACTAATTGTGTTCAAAATTCACTCATTTGTATCCCTCTTTTTAGTAATTGTGTTCAAAATTCACTCATTTGTATCCCTCTTTTTACTAATTGTGTTCAAAATTCATTCATTTGTATCCCTCTTTTTACTAATTGTGTTCAAAATTCATTCATTTGTATCCCTCTTTTTACTAATTGTGTTCAAAATTCATTCATTTGTATCCCTCATTTTACTAATTGTGTTCAAAATTGTATCGTTTGTGTCCCTCTTGTCACTAATTGTGTTCAAAATTCACTCATTTGTATCCCTCTTTTTACTAATTGTGTTCAAAATTCACTCATTTGTATCCCTCTTTTCACTAATTGTGTTCAAAATTCACTCATTTGTTTACCTCCTTTTACTAATTGTGTTCAAAATTCACTCATTTGTATACCTCTTTTTACTAATTGTGTTCAAAATTCACTCATTTGTATCCCTCTTTTCACTAATTGTGTTCAAAATTCACTCATTTGTATCCCTCTTTTTACTAATTGTGTTCAAAATTCACTCATTTGTATACCTCTTTTTACTAATTGTGTTCAAAATTCACTCATTTGTATCCCTCTTTTTACTAATTGTGTTCAAAATTCACTCATTTGTATCCCTCTTTTTACTAATTGTGTTCAAAATTCACTCATTTGTATCCCTCTTTTTACTAATTGTGTTCAAAATTCACTCATTTGTATACCTCCTTTTACTAATTGTGTTCAAAATTCACTCATTTGTATACCTCTTTTTACTAATTGTGTTCAAAATTCATTCATTTGTATCCCTCTTTTTACTAATTGTGTTCAAAATTCATTTATTTGTATCCCTCTTTTTACTAATTGTGTTCAAAATTCATTCATTTGTATCCCTCTTTTTAAGAAATGTGTTCAAAATTGTATCATTTGTGTCCCTCTTATCACTAATTGTGTTCAAAATTCACTCATTTGTATCCCTCTTTTTACTAATTGTGTTCTAAATTCACTCATTTGTATCCCTCTTTTCACTAATTGTTCAAAATTCACTCATTTGTATACCTCTTTTTACTAATTGTGTTCAAAATTCACTCATTTGTATACCTCTTTTTACTAATTGTGTTCAAAATTCACTCATTTGTATCCCTCTTTTCACTAATTGTGTTCAAAATTCACTCATTTGTATCCCTCTTTTCACTAATTGTGTTCAAAATTCACTCATTTGTATACCTCTTTTTACTAATTGTGTTCAAAATTCACTCATTTGTATACCTCTTTTTACTAATTGTGTTCAAAATTCACTCATTTGTATACCTCTTTTTACTAATTGTGTTCAAAATTCACTCATTTGTATCCATCTTTTTACTAATTGTGTTCAAAATTCACTCTTTGTATACCTCCTTTTACTAATTGTGTTCAAAATTCACTCATTTGCATCCCTCTTTTTACTAATTGTGTTCAAAATTCACTCATTTGTATCCCTCATTTTACTAATTGTGTTCAAAATTCACTCATTTATATCACTCTTTTTACTAATTGTGTTCAAAATTCACTCATTTGTATCCCTCTTTTTACTAATTGTGTTCAAAATTCACTCATTTGTATTCCTCTTTTTACTAATTGTATTCAAAATTAGCTCATTTGTATCCCTCTTTTTACTAATTGTGTTCAAAATTCACTCATTTGTATACCTCCTTTTACTAATTGTGTTCAAAATTCACTCATTTGTATACCTCTTTTTACTAATTGTGTTCAAAATTCACTCATTTGTATACCTCTTTTTACTAATTGTGTTCAAAATTCACTCATTTTTATCCCTCTTTTTACTAATTGTGTTCAAAATTCACTCATTTGTATCCCTCTTTTTACTAATTGTGTTCCAAATTCACTCATTTGTATCCCTCTTTTCACTAATTGTGTTCAAAATTAACTCATTTGTATCCCTCTTTTTACTAATTGTGTTCAAAATTCACTCATTTGATCCCTCTTTTCACTAATTGTGTTCAAAATTCACTCATTTGTATCCCTCTTTTTACTAATTGTGTTCAAAATTCACTCATTTGTATACCTCTTTTTACTAATTGTGTTCAAAATTCACTCATTTGTATACCTCTTTTTACTAATTGTGTTCAAAATTCTCTCATTTGTATACCTCCTTTTACTAATTGTGTTCAAAATTCACTCATTTGTATACCTCTTTTTACTAATTGTGTTCAAAATTCACTCATTTGTATCCCTCTTTTTACTAATTGTGTTCAAAATTCACTCATTTGTATCCCTCCTTTTACTAATTGTGTTCAAAATTCATTCATTTGTATCCCTCTTTTTACTAATTGTGTTCAAAATTCATTCATTGGTATCCCTCTTTTTACTAATTGTGTTCAAAATTCACTCATTTGTATCCCTCTTTTTACTAATTGTGTTCAAAATTGTATCATTTGTATCCCTCTTTTCACTAATTGTGTTCAAAATTCACTCATTTGTATCTTTCTTTTTACTAATTGTGTTCAAAATTCACTCATTTGTATCCTTCTTTCTACTAATTGTGTTCAAAATTCACTCAATTTGTATCCCTCTTTTCACTAATTGTGTTCAAAATTCACTCATTTGTATCCCTCTTTTTACTAATTGTGTTCAAAATTCATTCATTTGTATTCCTCTTTTTACAAATTGTGTTCAAAATTCACTCATTTGTATCCCTCTTTTTACTAATTGTGTTCAAAATTCACTCATTTGTATCCCTCTTTTTACTAATTGTGTTCAAAATTCACTCATTTGTATACCTCTTTTTACTAATTGTGTTCAAAATTCACTCATTTGTATCCCTCTTTTTACTAATTGTGTTCAAAATTCACTCATTTGTATCCCTCTTTTCACTAATTGTGTTCAAAATTCACTCATTTGTATCCCTCTTTTTACTAATTGTGTTCAAAATTCACTCATTTGTATCCCTCTTTTCACTAATTGTGTTCAAAATTCACTCATTTGTATCCCTCTTTTTACTAATTGTGTTCAAAATTCACTCATTTGTATACCTCTTTTTACTAATTGTGTTCAAAATTCACTCATTTGTATCCCTCTTTTTACTAATTGTGTTCAAAATTGTATCATTTGTATCCCTCGTTTCACTAATTGTGTTCAAAATTCACTCATTTGTATCTTTCTTTTTACTAATTGTGTTCAAAATTCACTCATTTGTATCCTTTCTACTAATTGTGTTCAAAATTCACTAAATTTGTATCCCTCTTTTCACTAATTGTGTTAAAAATTCACTCATTTGTATCCCTCTTTTCACTAATTGTGTTCAAAATTCACTCATTTGTATACCTCTTTTTACTAATTGTGTTCAAAATTCACTCATTTGTATACCTCTTTTTACTAATTGTGTTCAAAATTCACTCATTTGTATCCCTCTTTTTACTAATTGTGTTCAAAATTCATTCATTTGTATCCCACTTTTTACTAATTGTGTTCAAAATTCATTCATTTGTATCCCTATTTTTACTAATTGTGTTCAAAATTCACTCATTTGTATACCTCCTTTTTACTAATTGTGTTCAAAATTCACTCATTTGTATACCTCTTTTTACTAATTGTGTTCAAAATTCACTCATTTGTATACCTCTTTTTACTAATTGTGTTCAAAATTCACTCATTTGTATCCCTCTTTTTACTAACTGTGTTCAAAATTCACTCATTTGTATACCTCTTTTTACTAATTGTGTTAAAAATTCACTCATTTGTATCCCTCTTTTTACTAATTGTGTTCAAAATTCACTCATTTGTATCCCTCTTTTTACTAATTGTGTTCAAAATTCACTCATTTGTATCCCTCTTTTTACTAATTGTGTTCAAAATTCACTCATTTGTATCCCTCTTTTTACTAATTGTGTTCAAAATTCACTCATTTGTATACCTCTTTTTACTAATTGTGTTCAAAATTCACTCATTTGTATACCTCTTTTCACTAATTGTGTTCAAAATTCACTCATTTGTATACCTCTTTTTACTAATTGTGTTCAAAATTCACTCATTTGTATACCTCTTTTTACTAATTGTGTTCAAAATTCACTCATTTGTATCCCTCTTTTTACTAATTGTGTTCAAAATTCATTCATTTGTCTCCCACTTTTTACTAATTGTGTTCAAAATTCATTCATTTGTATCCCTCTTTTTACTAATTGTGTTCAAAATTCACTCATTTGTATACCTCTTTTTACTAATTGTGTTCAAAATTCACTCATTTGTATCCCTCTTTTTACTAATTGTGTTCAAAATTCACTCATTTGTATCCCTCTTTTTACTAATTGTGTTCAAAATTCACTCATTTGTATCCCTCTTTTTACTAATTGTGTTCAAAATTCACTCATTTGTATACCTCTTTTTACTAATTGTGTTAAAAATTCACTCATTTGTATCCCTCTTTTTACTAATTGTGTTCAAAATTCACTCTTTTGTATCCCTCTTTTTACTGATTGTGTTCAAAATTCACTCATTTGTATCCCTCTTTTTACTAATTGTGTTCAAAATTCACTCATTTGTATCCCTCTTTTTACTAATTGTGTTCAAAATTCACTCATTTGTATACCTCTTTTTACTAATTGTGTTCAAAATTCACTCATTTGTATACCTCTTTTTACTAATTGTGTTCAAAATTCACTCATTTGTATCCCTCTTTTTACTAATTGTGTTCAAAATTCACTCATTTGTATCCTTCTTTCTACTAATTCTGTTCAAAATTCACTCAATTTGTATCCCTCTTTTCACTAATTGTGTTAAAAATTCACTCATTTGTATCCCTCTTTTCACTAATTGTGTTCAAAATTTACTTATTTGTATCCCTCTTTTTACTAATTGTGTTCAAAATTCACTCATTTGTCTCCCTCTTTTCACTAATTGTGTTCAAAATTCACTCATTTCTATCCCTCCTTTTACTAATTGTGATCAAAATTCACTCATTTGTATCCCTCTTTTTACTAATTGTGTTCAAAAATTCACTCATTTGTATCCCTCTTTTCACTAATTGTGTTCAAAATTCACTCATTTGTATCCCTCTTTTCACTAATTGTGTTCAAAATTCACTCATTTGTATCCCTCTTTTTACTAATTGTGTTCAAAATTCACTCATTTGTATACCTCTTTTTACTAATTGTGTTCAAAATTCACTCATTTGTACACCTCCTTTTACTAATTGTGTTCAAAATTCACTCATTTGTATACCTACTTTTACTAATTGTGTTCAAAATTCACTCATTTGTATACCTCTTTTTACTAATTGTGTTCAAAATTCACTCATTTGTATACCTCTTTTTACTAATTGTGTTCAAAATTCACTCATTTGTATCCCTCTTTTTACTAATTGTGTTCAAAATTCACTCATTTGTATATCTCTTTTTACTAATTGTGTTCAAAATTGACTCATTTGTATCCCTCTTTTTACTAATTGTGTTCAAAATTCACTCATTTGTATACCTCTTTTTACTAATTGTGTTCAAAATTCACTCATTTGTATCCCTCTTTTTACTAATTGTGTTCAAAATTCACTCATTTGTATCCCTCTTTTTACTAATTGTATTCAAAATTCACTCATTTGTATCCCTCTTTTTACTAATTGTGTTCAAAATTCACTCATTTGTATACCTCCTTTTACTAATTGTGTTCAAAATTCACTCATTTGTATACCTCTTTTTACTAATTGTGTTCAAAATTCACTCATTTGTATACCTCTTTTTACTAATTGTGTTCAAAATTCACTCATTTGTATCCCTCTTTTCACTAATTGTGTTCAAAATTCACTCATTTGTATCCCTCTTTTTACTAATTGTGTTCAAAATTCACTCATTTGTATACCTCTTTTTACTAATTGTGTTCAAAATTCACTCATTTGTATACCTCTTTATTAATTGTGTTCAAAATTCACTCATTTGTATCCCTTGTTTTACTAATTGCGTTCAAAAATCACTCATTTGTATCTACTCATTTGTATCCCTCTTTTTACTAATTGTGTTCAAAATTCACTCATTTGTATCCCTCTTTTTACTAATTGTGTTCAAAATTCACTCATTTGTATACCTCTTTTTACTAATTGTGTTCAAAATTCATTCATTTGTATCCCTCTTTTTACTAATTGTGTTCAAAATTCATTCATTTGTATCCCTCTTTTTACTAATTGTGTTCAAAATTCATTCATTTGTATCCCTCTTTTTACTAATTGTGTTCAAAATTCATTCATTTGTATCCCTCTTTTTACTAATTGTGTTCAAAATTATATCATGTGTCCCTCTTGTCACTAATTGTGTTCAAAATTCACTCATTTGTATCCCTCTTTTTACTAATTGTGTTCAAAATTCATTCATTTGTATACCTCTTTTTGTTCAAAATTCATTCATTTGTATCCCTCTTTTTACTAATTGTGTTCAAAATTCATTCATTTGTATCCCTCTTTTTACTAATTGTGTTCAAAATTCACTCATTTGTATCCCTCTTTTTACTAATTGTGTTCAAAATTCACTCATTTGTATCCCTCTTTTCACTAATTGTGTTCAAAATTCACTCATTTGTATACCTCTTTTTACTAATTGTGTTCAAAATTAACTCATTTGTATCCCTCTTTTTACTAATTGTGTTCAAAATTCACTCATTTGTATCCCTCTTTTCACTAATTGTGTTCAAAATTCACTCATTTGTATCCCTCTTTTTACTAATTGTGTTCAAAATTCACTCATTTGTATCCCTCTTTTTACTAATTGTGTTCAAAATTCACTCATTTGTATCCCTCTTTTTACTAATTGTGTTCAAAATTCACTCATTTGTATACCTCTTTTTACTAATTGTGTTCAAAATTCACTCATTTGTATACCTCTTTTTACTAATTGTGTTCAAAATTCACTCATTTGTATCCCTCTTTTTACTAATTGTGTTCAAAATTGTATCATTTGTATCCCTCGTTTCACTAATTGTGTTCAAAATTCACTCATTTGTATCTTTCTTTTTACTAATTGTGTTCAAAATTCACTCATTTGTATCCTTCTTTCTACTAATTGTGTTCAAAATTCACTAAATTTGTATCCCTCTTTTCACTAATTGTGTTCAAAATTCACTCATTTGTATCCCTCTTTTTACTAATTGTGTTCAAAATTCACTCATTTGTATACCTCTTTTTACTAATTGTGTTCAAAATTCACTCATTTGTATACCTCTTTTTACTAATTGTGTTCAAAATTCACTCATTTGTTTCCCTCTTTTCACTAATTGTGTTCAAAATTCACTCATTTGTATCCCTCTTTTTACTAATTGTGTTCAAAATTCACTCATTTGTATCCCTCTTTTTACTAATTGTGTTCAAAATTCACTCATTTGTATACCTCTTTTTACTAATTGTGTTCAAAATTCACTCATTTGTATCCCTCTTTTTAGTAATTGTGTTCAAAATTCACTCATTTGTATCCCTCTTTTTACTAATTGTGTTCAAAATTCACTCATTTGTATACCTCCTTTTACTAATTGTGTTCAAAATTCACTCATTTGTATACCTCTTTTTACTAATTGTGTTCAAAATTCACTCATTTGTATCCCTCTTTTTACTAATTGTGTTCAAAATTCACTCATTTGTATCCCTCTTTTTACTAATTGTGTTCAAAATTCATTCATTTGTATCCCTCTTTTTACTAATTGTGTTCAAAATTCATTCATTTGTATCCCTCTTTTTACTAATTGTGTTCAAAATTCATTCACTTGTATCCCTCTTTTTAAGAATTGTGTTCAAAATTGTATCATTTGTGTCCCTCTTGTCACTAATTGTGTTCAAAATTCACTCATTTGTATCCCTCTTTTTACTAATTGTGTTCAAAATTCACTCATTTGTATCCCTCTTTTTACTAATTGTTCAAAATTCACTCATTTGTATACCTCTTTTTACTAATTGTGTTCCAAATTCACTCATTTGTATCCCTCTTTTTACTAATTGTGTTCAAAATTCACTCATTTGTATCCCTCTTTTCACTAATTGTGTTCAAAATTCACTCATTTGTATCCCTCTTTTTACTAATTGTGTTCAAAATTCACTCATTTGTATCCCTCTTTTTACTAATTGTGTTCAAAATTCACTCATTTGTATACCTCTTTTTACTAATTGTGTTCAAAATTCACTCATTTGTATACCTCTTTTTACTAATTGTGTTCAAAATTCACTCATTTGTATCCCTCTTTTTACTAATTGTGTTCAAAATTCACTCTTTGTATACCTCTTTTTACTAATTGTGTTCAAAATTCACTCATTTGTATCCCTCTTTTTACTAATTGTGTTCAAAATTCACTCATTTGTATCCCTCTTTTTACTAATTGTATTCAAAATTCACTCATTTGTATCCCTCTTTTTACTAATTGTGTTCAAAATTCACTCCTTTGTATCCCTCTTTTTACTAATTGTATTCAAAATTCACTCATTTGTATCCCTCTTTTTACTAATTGTGTTCAAAATTCACTCATTTGTATACCTTCTTTTACTAATTGTGTTCAAAATTCACTCATTTGTATACCTCTTTTTACTAATTGTGTTCAAAATTCACTCATTTGTATACCTCTTTTTACTAATTGTGTTCAAAATTCACTCATTTGTATCCCTCTTTTTACTAATTGTGTTCAAAATTCACTCATTTGTATCCCTCTTTTTACTAATTGTGTTCAAAATTCACTCATTTGTATCCCTCTTTTTACTAATTGTGTTCAAAATTCACTCATTTGTATCCCACTTTTTACTAATTGTGTTCAAAATTCACTCATTTGTATCCCTCTTTTTACTAATTGTGTTCAAAATCCACTCATTTGTATCCCTCTTTTTACTAATTGTGTTCAAAATTCACTCATTTGTATCCCTCTTTTTACTAATTGTGTTCAAAATTCACTCATTTGTATCCCTCTTTTTACTAATTGTGTTCAAAATTCACTCATTTGTATCCCTCTTTTTACTAATTGTGTTCAAATTTCACTCATTTGTATACCTCTTTTTTCTAATTGTGTTCAGAATTCACTCATTTGTATCTCTCTTTTTACTAATTGTGTTCAAAATTCATTCATTTGTATCCCTCTTTTTACTAATTGTGTTCAAAATCCATTCATTTGTATTCCTCTTTTTACTAATTGTGTTCAAAATTCATTCATTTGTATACCTCTTTTTACTAATTGTGTTCTAAATTCACTCATTTGTATCCCTCCTTTTACTAATTGTGTTCAAAATTCATTCATTGGTATCCCTCTTTTTACTAATTGTGTTCAAAATTTATTCATTTGTATCCCTCTTTTTACTAATTGTGTTCAAAATTCACTCATTTGTATCCCTGTTTTTACTAATTGTGTTCAAAATTCATTTATTTGTATCCCTTCTTTTACTAATTGTGTTCAAAATTCATTCATTTGTATCCCTCTTTTTACTAATTGTGTTCAAAATTCACTCATTTGTATCCCTCTTTTTACTAATTGTGTTCAAAATTCACTCATTTGTATCCCTCTTTTTACTAATTGAGAGTGTGGAGAGTTGGCAGCTCTGATTGTACATATGATACAGTCATGAACTGTACATATCATATGACACAAATCACTCATGAATACTGCATGTGATATGCCACATATTACACCATCATGAATTGTATGTCTAATATGTGATACTGCAGTGTCATGAATTGTACATATTGCATGACATATTATCATTAATTGTACATATTGTATGACAATAGTGTAATGAATTGTACATATTGTATGACATGGTATCATTGATTGTACATATTGTATGATATGGTATCATTGATTGTACATATTGTATGACATGGTATCATTGATTGTACATATTGTATGACAATAGTGTAATTAATTGTACATATATGACAATAAAGTATCATGAATTGTTCATATATTACAACATGGTATCATGGATTATGCATCTAGTATGATATAACAGTGTTATGAATTATACATATTGCATGACATGGTATCATTAATTGTATATATTGTATGGCATAATAGTGTAATGAATTAATTGTACATATATGACAATATAGTATCATGAATTGTACATATATTACATGGTATCATGGATTATGTTGTTGTTGTTGTGCTTAACGCCATTTTTCAGCACACGATAGGCTATTTATGGCGGCCAGTATTAATGGTGGAGGAAGAAACCGGAAATCACTGGAAAGAACCACCTACCCACGAGAAGCTACTGGCAAGCTTTCTCACATATCCACATTCACACGGCAGTGATCTGTAAAGGACAGCCTTTAGACCACTCGGCCACTGGGGCCCCTGCTATCATGGATGATACATCTAGTATGACATAAGTGTCATGAATTGTACAGATATGACATAATACACCATCATGAATTGTATGTATCATATGACATAATACACCATAATGAATTGTTCTATAATTTGATATAATACACTATCATGAATTGTACATATAATTTTACATAATATACCATCATGAATTGTACATATATGACAATACACAATCATTAATTGTGTATATCATGTGACATAATACAATATCATGAATTGTACATATATGACAATACACCATCATGAATTGTACATATATGACACAATAGTGTCTTGAATTGTAAATATCACATGATTAATATTATACTAACATGAATTGTAAATATCATGACACCATTAGTTTGCCTCAGATTTGGTTTTCAGACTACTTTATCCTGAAAATATAGATGTGTTCTCATGCAGTATATTGATGTATCTGCATTATATTGATGTATTCTTATTAGCAAGGTTCAAATTATAAAAGTGAGGGGAATGCTGTATTACAGTACTTGCATAATATGTTACTTCTGTCCAGGAGGTTCCCATTTGATGAAAAGCAACAGTTAGAAATATGAAGTGATATACTAGTACTAAAAGCATGGCATTAATTGGCATTAATAAAATATAATAAAATATAACATAATTAGAAGTCAATACACTTGTTTTGTGATGCAATTGGCAACATATAATTTTGTTGAATGGCCCACCCTGTTAGACCCCCATTTAATCAATGGCATGAAAAAAAGGGGTTAGCTGTGATGTAAACAGGAGTTTAGTAATGGAATGAAGCGGTAGTGTTTATCAATGAAAGTAAACATAGTGAGATCACAAATAACCTGTACTTCACCTTTTCATAGGACATTAGTAATAATGGATGCAGTGGAAGGTAGGTTGTATGTAAAATGCAGATCAAGTCATTACAGTTAACGATAATTCAGTGCATATTTATTTGCATTATTTTATTGGTTAAAATTTTGATTTTTGATTTAAAATATTGATTTTATAATTTCATACCTTGAAAGATGTATTTGTTGCCTTTTAGAAGGGCCTTTCTGTTGATTTTCATGGATAACAATTTTCATGGTTATGTAAAAATGGCAATTTCATCAGTAATGAAAATTTTGGAGGATATTTCTTGAATGGAGAATTAGGGTATTATTGTCTCCACACAGTGCCAAGCTCTTGCTTGCTGAGCCTTTTAAATTTTCTTTTAATTATCATTAACATTCAAAATTCATGAAAATTAGTAATACATGAAACAAAATTGGCAATTCACTGTATTTATATTTGTACATATTTAGTTTGCTTATGAGAGTCCAACTGTTAAATATACAGACTAAGATCTGCCACTGCATAATAAACTGGCAGATCAGGGTCTGTGCATTTTCTCTTCGTAATCATTAATTAACAACATGGACCCTGATTAAAAAAGCACATGAGCAATGACACATGTGTCTTTATTGTCAGCAGTTGGACTTTTAAAAGAAGTATGTACTATATCTTGTGGACCTATAGACCATGACAGTGGTTTGTTTTTCTTTCTCTCTTCCATATTTTAGACCACAAAATAATTGGGTTGAATATGATATTGATGGGTATATTTTTGAACATTTATGGCAATATTTTTAGTCAAATTTCAGATGGTGATTATATTTACATACTGTATGATGTAGATCATATTTACTTACAGTACAGTGTGGATCACATTTACATACTGTACAGTGTGGATCACATTTGCATACTGTACAGTGTGGATCATATTTACATATAGTACAATGTGGATCACATTTACACACTGTTAAATGTGGATTTCAGCACAAACCAAAATTAAGCACACACAGTTCATCTGGTATCTTTGTTGAGAAAATAAATATGCCGCTAACCACACAGTTGGGGTTTTCACAATCATCTGGTTAGTAACTAATCAATATTTGTGACTTTTCACCTTAGAACCTGATCTGCCATCACATCAGGGTCAACCCATATTGTCGTATTTTTATAAACAAATACTAGTAGAATGGTTTGAAGTTTTAGCCAGAGTCAGGGGTAAGGAAGGGGGTTTATAGGTAAGCACCATGTTTCTCAACACACTTTCCTGGTATGTACATTAGATTATGGCTGAATAGATTCTAAGGGACATGATTGCAGCAAGTGGACATGATTGCAGCAAGTGGACATGATTGCAGTGAAAGGTTTGAAAGGTTAATAATGTGGGTGGACCTTAGGCTGGAGGAATTTTCAGCACATGTTGGTTCATCACAACAAAGCTTGAATAAATGATGTACTATTATGTGTGTGTGTGTGTGTTTATGATTTTAACGTAGCTTTTAACAATTTTTCAGTCATATCACTACCATGTCTGCAGTGTAGCAGTTTATAGTGATGTCTAGCACTGGGGCATCATGCCGCAGACATATAGCATGATGTCCCACCCAGTCCCTGACACCAGGCTGACCAGTCCTAACACTAACCTCTTAATGCTGATCCTGTTAGTACCATTTTTGTAAGTCTTTGGTATGACTCAATCAAACCCCAAACCCATGACCTCTGCATCCGAGGCACTAGGCCACCAGATGTTATGTACTATTATGATGTACATGGTTGTCTTATTACAAGGATATAATACCATATATACTCACTTATAAGACAGTCCAACTGCAAACTGCACTGACTATAATCTACTGTTGCATAATGCACCAGAAGATCTGGGTTAGTGTAGTTTCTATGAGTAAACTGTGGAATAAATAGCAAAGACCCTGATCTGCAGGTGCATTATTCTATGGCAGATAAGGATCTTTTGTGGTTTGAATCAACTTATAAGCGAGTAAATATGGTATTTTTAATCTTTAACTTATCAGTCTTTGAACATGTACTGTTAATACCTGTGTGCTAACAAGTCAGATTTGTTTTGAAGGAAGATAAAATATACTATATCATAAAATATACTATATCATAAAATATACTAAATCATGAAATATACTATATAATAAAATATACTATATCATAATCATAAAATATACTATATCATAAAATATACTATATTATAAAATATACTATATCATAATCATAAAATATACTATATCAAAAAATATACTATATCATAAAATATACTATATCATAATCATAAAATATACTATATTATAAAATATACTATATCATAATCATAAAATATACTATATCATAATCATTAAATATACTATATCATAAAATATACTATATCATAATCGGTACTCGGCCCAGTGGTCTAAAGTGCATCACCTCTGTCTGCATGGGTTTGAGTCTAGGAGTCTAGGATTTGTGTTCGAGGGTTAATGTAGATATGTGAGAAAGCCTGCCAGTAGCTTCTCGTGGGTTGGTGGTTCTTTCCGGTGATTTTCCGGTTTCTTCCTCCACCATTAATACTGGCCGCCATGAATAGCCTATTGTGTGCTGAAAAATGGCGTTAAGCCCAACAACAAACAAACAAACTATATCATAATCATAAAATATACTATATCATACAGTGCCAAGTGAAGGACCTGACTTGCAAGCGAAAATCTGTTGTTAAGTCATACAGCTACCAGCATTTAAGAATGTGAGATGAATGGGAAAAGTTTTAATTTTCCCAAACTTTTGTCTGATTATTTTTGGCATTTTTGTTTAATAAAAATTACATGAGCTTTAGTCAATGCATTCAGCAAGGACACATGCTAAGAAATTCACTCAGTATACTGCTTTTCATTTATTTTAAAATGATCTTGTTATGGGTACATACATTTTTGGATTTGCTCTGACAAATCTTGCATATATATTTATTTTTGTGGATTAATTTTTGTAAATAACTAAAATATAGAACAAAAAAAACAAAAATATGATGATAGCAAAGGTTGGTCACATGAATGTTTAAAACAATACAGCTATCAGTATGAGCATAAATTACACACCTGTCAAGACAGTTCCTTCCTGTTTTCAGGGATTACTATACATGAAACATTCCCTTCTGGACATGCAGCCAACAACATCAGCCAGGTGGTAACTGTCCATAAAGTTACAGCAACAGTATGCTGCAATGATCATGATATTGCTAGTAGTCAAATTTAAGAAATATCCCCCACAAGAAAACTGCCTTTCCTAAGATTGGACTTAATTATCAGTGGATTTGAAAAAAGCATGCAGCCTAATAGGGGGGGGGGTAATTTATGTGACATGTTTGTGTGTCAGGAGACCTGATTGACGGTGACATTTGTGTGGGCCAAGAGACTTGATTGACAGAACATTTATTCTGTGTATAATACTGTGAGGTAATTATTGTATATACATGTATATAAGTGTATTATGTATTTTTGCTTCAAGGAAATAGCTTTAGTATTTTATAGTCTTGTTCTTTGGAGACAAACAGTCAGATTGAACAAGACTCAAGATCTCAAGATGGTGTAGGTGTGTATGTGTACATCGATTGGAGTTAAAGGAATCTCTGAATAACTAGGTGTACATAAATATGGTGATGGTGACGAGTTATATTGAGCAGATCTATATGTTCATCTCTTGGAGTCACATGAGTCTAGTGAGACTGGCTAGGAGTACATCTCTTGGAGTCACATGTTTGTCTGATTGAGTGGATGTATATCATGATTCACATTTCATGGAATCACAGTGACTGAGTGAGACTAATTTGGAATATATATGTTGGATACACATGAGAGTGACTGAGTGAGACTAATTTGGAATACATATGTTGGATACAAATGAGAGTGACTGAGCAGACTAATTTGGAATACATATGTTGGGTACACATGAGAGTGACTGGGTGAGACTAATTTGGAATACATATGTTGGGTACACATGAGAGTGACTGGGTGAGACTAATTTGGAATACATATGTTGGATACACATGAGAGTGACTGGGTGAGACTAATTTGGAATATATATGTTGGATACACACTAGAGTCTGAGACTTTAGCTTGATGTTCATTTTGTGGTGTTACACCTGAGAAAGAATAACAATGGGCATCTTATTGAGTCACATGAGCCTCTTATTGAGTCATATGAGCATCTTATTGAGTCACATGAGCCTCTTATTGAGTCACATGAGAGTGTGAAGGATATTAGCTTGATGTATGCATCTCTTGGAATCACATTAAAGTCATTTAGTGTGACTTGTTTCGTGTACATCTCTTGGAATCACATTAAAGTCATTTAGTGTGACTTGTTTTGTGTACATCTCTTGGAATTACATTAAAGTCATTTTGTGTGACTGTTGTTTCATGTACATCTCTTGTAGTCCTATGAGCATCTGAGAGACTCTAGCTTGGTGTACATATTTTGGAGTTAGTGGAGAGTAATTAACTTTATTTCTAGCTTGTACATTTCTTAGACTTAATTGAGAATTTAGTAAAGTGAGCCTCTACTTCAATGTACATCTCTTGGAGTTTTAGTAGAGTCAGAGAGAGACTCAGTTTCATGACATAGCAGACTAACATCCTCATTTTGTATCATTATATTTTCTTCAGGATCAAGAATGCAGCAGCCCCCAGTAATTCCAGCCAAACCAAGAAATGCTGTATCATCATTTCCACCTCCTGTACCTCCACCCCCAAAAGGTTTCCAGCCAGGCCTTGCAACCCAGCATTATTACAGCAGTGACTCAGGCCTGGGGTCCTCATACTACAGTAGTGGCGCCAGTGCTCCCCTGGCCCCTAATGATGAATTAGATGAACTGGCTGAGTTGGATCAGGAGGAACTAGATGGTAATGTTGGTCAGGGTAGGTGTCCTAAAATTTTAATTTGATTTTACATTGTCTATTTCACATTCTAACAGTTTATACAATTTACTTTTTAGCAGCTCAGAATTTGGGATTGTTGTTGTAGGGTTTAACACCAGTTTTCAGCACAAGATAGGCTATACATGGTGGCTAGTATAAATGGTGGATGAAGAACCTGGGAAAACCCTGAAAAGAACCACCAACCCATGAGAAGCTACTGGCAAGCTTTCTCACATATCCACATTGGCGGAACCCACACAGACAGGTATCAGATGGCAGTAATCCTAATGGTGAGCACTTGGAATTAAGATGGTGTCAGGGACTATAGGGAATAAACATTGCTGCATAGATTTTGTTCCAAGTCTGCAGAAATAACAAGTTTGATAGGGACCCATTAAGGCCATCATTATTTGCCAGGTCAAACTCAATGATGTCAGGGCATGTCTGGAATTACCAATTGTTTGTGAAAATTCCACAATCCGAAATATGTTGATAAAACTTTTTAAAGATTATGGGATAACATTTTAAGAAAATCACTGACCTTGAATGAGCAATCCTATTCCCTTCCATGTTCTTAGACTGTGCATTGAATCTGAGTACATAACACTGCAAAGCAAGTACATTATCATCATTCCATGTGCATAAATACTGTAAAATTAGATTGGACAAAATTTTACACTTATTTGCATTTTATTTAAATTTTTTCACAATTTATTGCTGGGTTATTGATTGAAAAGCTAAGTAAAATATTAATTCATAATATAATGTTAACATAATCTTTTCTATCTCACAACTTTCAAGCATTAATTTTTCTTTTTTTGCTGAATTGCATCCTTGTCATAAGCTCCATGCCCATAGTTGAAATGTTATATATGGATTACGGGCTATCTTTGATTGCTACTTTGAACACAGTCAAAAGGTTTATCGAAACCTGACTAAGGACATAGTTGTTTAAAAAAAATATGAAAAGTATTTAATTTATGAGTTTTATTGATATTATTCACCGGTGATGAATGAAGAAAATTGGATTTATTTTTGTTATCAACATGATAAAATTTCATTTTGGTAAGACTTTTAATACTAATTTCAGAGGGGGAATACTTAAAATATTGGGGGATTGGGGGAAAGATTAATTTTTAAAAATTGTTCTGTTAAGGAAGAGAAAGAAGCATGATAAGTAATTGTAGTTGTCTGAAACTTTCAAAGTACAGTATGTAGTGTGCATAGTTTTTTTCTTTCAGATGGAAAAGACAGTCCCCCACCTCCTCCACCAGATGTGGCTCAGAGTGACTTGATAAGAAGGCTTAATGTGTTGCTAGGTGACAGGTCCACAAGCAGTAATGAACAATTTTCAAATACCAGTGAGCTTACAAACCCAGCCGATGACTATCATTATCTGTCGTCAATTGAGACTAGTGGAGAAGCAACTCCAGATAAAAGCATTTCGGATGCAAGTCCAATGTCAACGTTGACTGTTTCATCAGGGAGTGATCAGGCAATGCCCCTAATGACACACATGTTTGGTTCATTGTTTCCGAGCCGTGATCCGAGTGCAGAGAATATGATGTCAGTAGCTAGTGGCAGCACAGGGCGAAGCAACAGTCCACAGACCACCACCCAACGACCACATTCCATTACTAGTAAGTTCCTGCATATTTTTATTTAAAAAAAACAATGCAGTATTTTTGTTCATAATACACTGTGAGGCACATACATTTGGTAGTGTTGAGTATATTTTGCTCTAATAGTGGAACAGAATAATAAAGACCAAAATCAAATGTAACCAAAACAAAAGAAAATAACTTAACAATATGTGTCATTCAGATATGCACCTTGATAAAAGTCTGACAATGTTCCAGGTAAATTGCACCAATAATCACATTTTTCAACACTACAAAATATTTGTATCAGGTTATTTAGTACTATATGACATTTGTCAAGTAGTATTTAAAAAGAAAACTTCAAATCGTTATTGTTGTAGAAATATACATTTACTCCATCATGGGGCCCCAAGTGGTCTAAAGCGCTGTCTATTATGGATCACTGCCATCTCACCTCTGTCTGCATGAGTTCGATTCTAGGATTCGGTGAATGTAGATATGTGAGAAAGCTTGCCAGTAGCTTCTCGTTGGTCAGTGGTTCTTTCTGGTGATTTCCCGGTTTCTTCCTCCATACTGGCTGCCATGAATAGCCTATCAATTGCTGAAAAATGTCGTTAAGCCCAACAACAACAACAACAACAACTACTCCATCATTATAATGTTGTCTGCAGAAACCTTAGAGCATAAAGCTTTGTAACGAGACTGTCTTAGAATGAGATGCCTGATATGCAGTGCTCTCTTAGTAAAACATTGTCCCTGGGATTTTCAGAATTTACAACCTTATAGTGAGAATGCTGTATTATAAGGTACACTCTGTAATTTTAGTACAACTTAATTGACAAGGAATGTATGACCATGCTTGCAGGAACTGGTATAATGAGTCTTATAGAAAATACTTTTGCAACAAGAGATTAACTTTGAAATACCATGGTTTCACTTATTGTCATTAATATAAAGTTTGATAGTTTTGCAAAAAAGAACATTTTACTTGAATTCATAGATCTTCCTGTCAAAGTTTGCACATTAATAGTTTTTTTCTTTTGTAAATTAATCTCTTTCAATACCCAGAATAAAGAGCAAGATAGGACAAAAATATGCCAACATAGTGTTTGTTTGAATGGTTAAAACAACACTATCACTAATATAGTATAAGCACAAATCAAATTCTATCCATGTTACATCCAAGTGCTCAACATAAAAAACCCAATGCAATAGGTAATTCTGCATTCTATTTCTGAAATGGGTCTTGATCATTCACAATGGAAACCACTTTCCTTGAAGTTGCATAATAATGTTCTGATGATCACCTTGCCCAGATAATATCATACTGTATGCAAATCAAACATGTGACCAATTTGCCATGCTAAGTGCAGTCTGCAAAATGTGGCAACCTCTGGTGTGTAGTGTAGCTCAAGATAAAATGGCAAAGAGATTAGTCTTAATTCTCCTTGGTTTTGAGAAAGTCAAATTTTTGTAATTTGCAGTTTTCAATATATTTATATAACAAATGGTGGTGTATGCATATAATTGACTGATGATTAGTGTATAGGTATGTCCATTTGATTTGTGTATATACATGCCTTATAATTGATGTATATACATTTTAATTAGTGTATATACGTGTCGTTTAATTAGTGTATACACACACAATTTAATTAGTGTATATACCTACCATTTAATTAGTGCATACATGACATTTAATTAGTGTATATACATGCCATTTATTTAGTGTATATACATGCTGTTAATTAGAGTATATACATGCCGTTTAATTAGTACATGTATTTGCTCTGTAAGGAATAGCTTTAATACCTTCCAATTTCTAGGTTTTTAGCATTATACATTCATGACCAAAATGTTGCAGGTTTGAATCCCACCATCAGACTAGACCTGGTCAGCTATTTTAGCATATCTTTGGGCAAGGCAATTTATTGTAATTGCTTCAGTATTCTCCTTATGTAGATGTGTCAAAAAAGCATCAAAGGCACCAAGCCAAGCTTTGTATTCTTGATTAAAGACATTGAGTAGAAAAGAGAATTACACAATACTGTATACAGACATGTCCATTAAGACTTTTTTTAAACAAACACTTACATATAGATGATAGTTTTCTATGGTAGTGAGGATGGTCAAATAGCTGAGCATAGTATTGTATGGTAGTAAGGATGATCAAATAGCTGAGCATAGTTTTGTATGGTAGTGAGGATGATCAGATAGCTGAGCATAGTTTTGTATGGTAGTGAGGATGATCAAATAGCTGAGCATAGTTTTGTATGGTAGTGAGGATGATCAGATAGCTGAGCATAGTTTTGTATGGTAGTGAGGATGATCAAATAGCTGAGCATAGTTTTGTATGGTAGTGAGGATGATCAAATAGCTGAGCATAGTATTGTATGGTAGTGAGGATGATCAAATAGCTGAGCATAGTTTTGTATGGTAGTGAGGATGATCAAATAGCTAAGCATAGTTTTGTATGGTAGGTAAGATAATCAAATAGCTGAGCATAGTTTTGTATGGTAGTGAGGATGATCAAATAGCTGAGCATAGTTTTGTATGGTAGTGAGGATAATCAAATAGCTGAGCATAGTTTTGTATGGTAGTGAGGATGATCAAATAGCTGAGCATAGTTTTGTATGGTAGTGAGGATGATCTAATAGCTGAGCATAGTTTTGTATGGTAGTGAGGATGATCAAATAGCTCAGTATAGTTTTGTATGGTAGTGAGGATGATCAAATAGCTGAGCATAGTTTTGTATGGTAGCGAGGATAATCTTATAGCTGAGCATAGTTTTGTATGGTAGTGAGGCTGATCAAATAGCTGAGCATAGTTTTGTATGGTAGTGAGGCTGATCAAATAGCTGAGCATAGTTTTGTATGGTAGTGAGGATGATCAAATAGCTGAGCATAGTTTTGTATGGTAGTGAGGATGATCAGATAGCTGAGCATAGTTTTGTATGGTAGTGAGGATGATGAAATAGCTGAGCATAGTTTTGTATGGTAGTGAGGATGATCAGATAGCTGAGCATAGTTTTGTATGGTAGTGAGGATGATCAAATAGCTGAGCATAGTTTTGTATGGTAGTGAGGATGATCAAATAGCTGAGCATAGTATTGTATGGTAGTGAGGATGATCAAATAGCTGAGCATAGTTTTGTATGGTAGTGAGGATGATCAAATAGCTAAGCATAGTTTTGTATGGTAGTGAAGATAATCAAATAGCTGAGCATAGTTTTGTATGGTAGTGAGGATGATCAAATAGCTGAGCATAGTTTTGTATGGTAGTGAGGATAATCAAATAGCTGAGCATAGTTTTGTATGGTAGTGAGGATGATCAAATAGCTGAGCATAGTTTTGTATGGTAGTGAGGATGATCTAATAGCTGAGCATAGTTTTGTATGGTAGTGAGGATGATCAAATAGCTCAGTATAGTTTTGTATGGTAGTGAGGATGATCAAATAGCTGAGCATAGTTTTGTATGGTAGCGAGGATAATCTTATAGCTGAGCATAGTTTTGTATGGTAGTGAGGCTGATCAAATAGCTGAGCATAGTTTTGTATGGTAGTGAGGCTGATCAAATAGCTGAGCATAGTTTTGTATGGTAGTGAGGATAATCAAATAGCTGAGCATAGTTTTATATGGTAGTGAGGATGATCAAATAGCTGAGCATAGTTTTGTATGGTAGTGAGGATGATGAAATAGCTGAGCATAGTTTTGTATGGTAGTGAGGATAATCAAATAGCTGAGCATAGTTTTGAATGGTAGTGAGGATGATCAAATAGCTGAGCACTGATGATGGCCAGGAATAAATTAGCAAGGACAGTCGGGGTGGGGCACGTTTTTGATCACATGTGGCTCATTTTTCATTGGGTCTTTAAATTTAAGGCTCAGAGCAACCAGAAGATGCACAAAAATTGAAACCCATTACAAAAAATTGCAAAGCTACATTAGAATTTTCATTTTAAATAAATGTTCATTAGACATTCATTAAAGATATTGTTAGCTAAATGACAACATATGTGAACTTGAGTTTGTTCAGTCTCTCCTTATGAAAGACTTCTAAGAAGAATGATCATCCGTTATCTATGGTAACTGTAAGTGCATAATTATTGACAGGAAATTTTCATTTTTATTTTCTTGTCTATCTGCCTATTATACAGTTATTTTCACAAAAACACTTCATTTGTCGCCAGACCAAGCTTTGGATGACTTTAACATAGAATTGTATCAATCTCAGGCTTAAAGACAAATTCACAGTTATTCATAAAAGGAAAACAGTTTTACAACAATAAGTTCTATACCATCTTCAGTTACCAAACCTTGTGAATAACTTGAACTTGGTGTAAGGAAAAAGCCTAACAATTTCAGGGTCAGAATGGCTAAGAATTAAAGAAATTGAAAAAATTATAATGGTATCTAAGCCAAAATTTCAGTTTTCCATGTAGAAGAATATAAACCATGCGGCAGGCTTGTAATAATCTGTTCATGTTAGAATTGCTTGTACTTAATAAAAAAATTTTTTTTATTGTAATTCAAAAGCTGAAAACAAGTAGTTTCATCCTGTATAAATCCATTCAAGAATATTCAGTTCAATTAATGAAATAACTACACAATTGATATAGTTATCAAAACTTAACTTAGGCAGCACCAGCAAACATTTTTTTTCTGTTTTCTTGTTTCATCAGTCTTGTTATTTCCTTTTTTCCTTAGCCTCAGCACCAGGAGCAATAGAGGAACTTGGATTATTTGGTCACCGAAAACACTCCTCTAACAAATCGACACGCGCTACTATAGGTTATGCTTCTGACAGTAAAGGTGAGTTGTCACATTTCCCTTTGAAGTTCAAAGATTGTTTAGCATAACAAGATAGGAATCGTATTATAAATTTTGTCAAGTTTCAAACATTTACTGGAGCACAAGGGAAGGGTTTTGAACCCATGATCAAAGCCACTGCTGATAGGATGCCAGTCCATTATATATTTAAAGATTGAATAGTGTAGAATTCAGGGATCACATAAGGTTCAGACATTTACCTGAGTATGATGAGATAATTTGATTTCAATGGTAAAGTATAAACATTCAGAACCTCTACCCAAGGGCAAGGCATATGCATTCAGAGTCTCTTCCCAAGGGCAAGGCATACACATTCAAAGTCTCTTCCCAAGGGCAAGGCATAAGCATTCAGAATCTCTCCCCAAGGGCAAGCCATAAGCATTAAGAGACTCTCCCCAAGGCAGGGTTCCTGCAGGTCATGGAATCCTGGAAAAGTTTTGGAATTTAAAAAATAAATTTCAAAGGCCTTGAAAAGTTATGGAATTTATCAAAACCTTGCAAAGTTTTGGAAAAGTCATGGAATTTGTGACAATGGAGTTAAAGAAATTGCTTACTTCAAATTTCATAGAGCACCGAGAACCGAATAAATAAAATGATAAAATTACAATCAATAAATGGTTTCAATTCATATAACAAGAGTAAGTTCCCATAATGGAAGTATCACATGACTTCTGGTGTAGTTCACTAAATAAAAGAAAGCAACTGGAAAGTAATGTTTTATTAATAGTGTAAATAGGAACACATACAAAGAATACATAGAATTGTTTCCTTTTTTCTTTTGAATACAAATTACATTGATCATTGGATTATGACATGAATTACTACGTAAAGTCAAAGTGTGCTAGCCCAAGTAAATTTAAAATGTACATATTAAAAATAATTGTTGTTAACTTATTTGTTATTTTAGATTAAAAGATGTCATTCTTTATATTCATTTACTTGACAATGCAAGAGAGTGCGGTCCTTGAGTTTTATGAAATGGCCCTGGAAAAGTTTTGGAAAAGTCATGGAATTTGTTTTTGCTAAGTCTGCAGGAACCCTGCCAAGGGCAAGCCATAAGCATTCAGAATCTCTACCCAAGGGCAAGGCATAAGCATTCAGAATCTCTTCTCAAGGGCAAGGCACAAGCATACTGAATCTCTCCCCAAGGGCAAGGCATAAGCATTCAGAGTCCTTCCTCATGGGCAAGGCATAGGCATTCAGAATCTCTACCCAAGGGCAAGCCATAAGCATTCAGAATCTCTACCCATGGACAAAGAATAAGCATTCAAAGTCTTTTCTCAAGGGCAAGGCACAAGCATACTGAATCTCTCCAAAAAGGCAAGGCATAAACATTCAGAGACCTTCCTCATGGGCAAGGCATAAGCATTTAAAGTCTCTTCTCAAGGGCAAGGCATATGCATTCAGAGTCTCTCCCCATGGGCAAGGCATATGCATTAAGAGTCTCTCCCCAAGGGCAAGGCTTAAGCATTCAGAGTCTCTCCCCAAGGGCAAGGCATATGCATTAAGAGTCTCTTCCCAAGGGGAAGGCTTAAGCATTCAGAGTCTCTCCCCAAGGGCAAGGCATATGCATTAGGAGTCTCTCCCCAAGGGCAAGGCTTAAGCATTCAGAGTCCATCTTGATGGGCAAAATATGACCCATTAGAGTATTTCTCATGGATAAATCATTCAGGGTCTTTCCCCAAAGGTGAAACATAACCATTTTAATTTTTTTTCTCTAATAGCAAATTATGATAATTCAGCGTCTTTCTCCAAGGTAAAAGTATTTGAAATCCTTCCCATAGGGCAAAGCATAAACTTGCCCCAATGGCAAAGCATAAGAATTAGAGCCTTTCTCTAAGTGTAAAGCATAAGCAAATTTTAGTCTTTCCCCAAGAGCAAAGTATTAGAATTCAGAGTCTTTCCCCAAGGGTAAAGCACAAGTCATTCCACATAGGCAAGTTATGAGAATTTGGGGTTTTTACCCCCCAAAGGTAAAGCACAAGAATTCAGTGTCTTTCCCTGAGGTAAAAACATAAATATTCAGTGTCTTTCCTGAAGGGTAAAGTATAAAAACTTAACCCTTTACCTCATACAAACGCTTTTTGGCCCTCTACCAACGTCCCATATAGGCGCTTTTTAGCACTTTACCTGATGCCCATATAGGCCTCTTTTGGCAAGTCTGTAAACAGCAGCCATTTTGAGCGGGTTTTCACAGCACCACCTTCAGGGAAAACCCCCTATTAGTTACATTCATTGGTGAGAATGATCATTACGTCAGAGCACGTAGTTACTGTTGATGCTCTGGTCGAAATCTGCTATTTAAAGTACATAGGTCATAAATGTCTCATATTCACTATTCAACAAAATGGCCGTCTCTGACATCATTCAGTACTTGCTCGAGTAGAATCACAACTATGAAAGCTTCAATAACTTAGGTAAAGGCTCTGAGACTGATGTAGGAAGCCAATAATTTTTATAAATTATCAAATTCAACTGATTTAGTAATGTAGATGCAGAAAAAGAACTTGTAAATTTTAAGTATGAAAAATTGCTGCTACAGTTGATCACGCAGCTTCATTGATTTGATAGTGAATGTGTTCTCTCAAGATTTTAAAGCACATACAAAATTCTTTTGTGAAAAATAATTATACAGCAATAATGACCGTAGATATTTCCATACATAATATATGTGTACCAAAAACGTAAAATGGTTAAAATTGCTGTTAAACATAACATACACTTCACTGCATAACAGGCCAATGCGCAGTGGACTGCACTGGTAACTTTGCTACATGCGTATCAAAGGGCTAAAAAGCCATACACTCTTTGAGGGAAAGGGTTAAGAGACTTTCCCCAAAGGGCAATGTGTAGACATTCAGTGTCTCTCCCCATTTGTATAGCAAATGTTTCAGGTCTAAAAACTGTAATTAAATGTTCCTTTTACATGATTTAGAAAAAAAAATAATTTACAAATAACTTTTTAAAAAATATCTTTTAGAGAAAAAAAAGTTGATGAAGTGATCTTACCCAACAGTTCTGTTAGGATAATATTTTTTTTTCAGTGAAGATAACCCCTATTCGACCACCCCAGCTTCATCTCACTCCAATTAGTTTTGAAGTCCCACACCAGGAAGGTTCAGCCATGTTTATAGGGAGAGAATGGATATTCAAGGACATTGAAATGGTAATCTTAGACACTTTCATAGTGCTGCCTTTTTTATCTGGATTGCATATATTTTAATTCAAGGAACTTATTTCTTTTATTATGTTATTAAAAATAGTAATTTGTTAACCTATCTACTTTGTTAATCTGTATGAAAGGGTTGGAAACCAGAGTTCTGATTAATCAGGTTTTTATGAAAGTAAACTGCACAAGTCTTTATTTTTGTTTGCTGCTTACATTTTTATAATTTATTTCACTTTGTATTTCCCATGGATATTTATCTCAGAGAACTGATCAAGCTATCAAACATGCTTATATTGATGAGATCTTAAATAATTTCATTTACTGGATTATGTTTGATCATTTATAAGAGTTATTGTCCCTTTTGCATTATTTAGAAGAGTTATTGCCTCTGATAGGCCAGCATTTGCACTGATTTCCATGCCATAGCTTTGTAAAGTAATGTTTGATTTCAGATATATTTATTATGCACATTATATTGCTGAAATGTTGAAGAAATTGGATTTTTCTACATAATAGTTAAGAGGAGTTGTGCCATTTAAGTGGTTGTCTTCAAAAATGCCCAAAATAATTCCTTTGTTGTAGACTCTGTAGAGGAAACTGTTGTAATAGGACCCATTGTAATGCACTCATTTACTCTTCTTTGTTTTTATTATCTTATCTCAATAAGATTCATTAATAATTATTTAACTATTTAGGCCTTGAACAGTGAACCAGTCTCAGATCACCCCCGAGGAGTTGTAATTACTGGTGGACTTGGTTCAGGAAAAACTGCCATCATAGAACAGCTTGTTGGACAGAGCTGTTTTGGAGATGGCAAGGGAGGTCTGGTGGATGGTAATGTATATTTATATGTTAAAACACTTTACCACTTTTTATAATAATGGTAGATAGCCGGGGACGCTGTATTATCACGTATTATCACGGTACATAATGTTGTTATCAGTACACAATAAAACCAATCTGCTATTGCTGCATTGTTACAAATTGTAAAGTTTCTCTGATTTTTCTTCTGTTTCTATTAAAGATATTGGTCAATCCAATCACATTGATGTAAATAAAACCGCATATGTAGGCTGATTCAAATTACCGTGCAATGGGGGAACAACTCTATATTATCGCGGTATTTACCTAAATTATGTATGGTAGCATGCACATATTATAATAAACACAAATTTGAACATGGTGATAAGATGTAATGTCCACGCTTGTACTGGCTGAAAATTTTCACAAAAATAAAGGATTTAATGACTTAAATTAAATACACTAATGTCAGTTAAGTTGAAATCCATGATAACTACAGTAGTAAAAAAATATGTATCACTTTGTCTTAATTAAATGAAATGTGGGCAGAGCAATATGAATATATATATTTATACAGGAATAAACCAATTATTAATAATATTATTGAAATGTTGCTAATTTCAAAAGTAGTTTAACTTATTGTTTACCTATTTATGTTAGATAAGAAAGCTCATTAGCAGCGTTGTGTCAGTTTGGGTCCATAATGGCTACCATGAAATGAAATTGCAACCTTGACCTTGTTATGACATGTATGTCACTATCAGGATATGACCTATAATCATCAAACATCAAACCATACTCTGGATAAATTTCATAATCAAATTGAATGCAGGTAAAGTAAGTTTGACTGGAGTTTTCTTTACAGTGATTAATGTAATTGTATGCACTTTACAAAAAAAATGATTTCATTGTAAACTTTATAAAAATGTTAACATTTTAGATGAAGATCCATACTGGGTTCAGTATGCGTTTACAACTGCTAGACGACGCGTGTAAAAAATTAATCAGAAAATTCCATTTCTGCGGTAATATTGAAAAATTCCATTTATTGCAGTAATATTGAAAAATTCCATTTACTGCGGTAATATTGAAAAATTCCATTTACTGCGGTAATATTGAAAAATTCCATTTACTGCGGTAATATTGAAAAATTCCATTTACTGCGGTAATATTGAAAAATTCCATTTACTGCGGTAATATTGAAAAATTCCATTTACTGCAGTAATATTGAAAAATTCCATTTACTGCGGTAATATTGAAAAATTCCATTTACTGCGGTAATATTGAAAAATTCCATTTATTGCGGTAATATTGAGCTCATGATAATATAGTGTTGGACTATACATGTAAAGTTTGTGACATTGTGGTCATGAAGGTGCATTTATTGAACTCCAAAAGAATATTAAATATTTTAAAGTTTAATAGTAATAAAGTGTTACAAACGACTGTTAATTCCTGCTTGTTTAGTGGTCTGTACCTTTGTTGTCATGACAAACCTTCTAAACAAAAATTGTTGGTCACTACAGAAATTGTTGGTCACTGCAAATTTTTTCCAGTACACAGAACTTTCATTATGACATCATAATGTGACATCAGTTCATTTAGTTCACATTGGATTATACCTCATAACAAATATCCATGTATTTTAATGCTAATTTTGTTGGATGTATTTCCTAGGACAGTTATATAATGATCCTGCAAAGAATAATGATTGAATAACAAATGAAATAAACTGAATAATAGCTATTTAAGGGTATATGTGATAAAATCTAATTAATGACAGCTACCGCTGAAATAGTTGGTGTAACACATATACATGATCTATACAACTTGTACTTTAGTCACTCACAATGGACTTCATCATATTGTATATATACCAAGATCTGCCATATCATAATTTGTCTGCAAGTCAGGGTGTATACCAGAATGATGGGTCAGCATCATCATACATCAGATTAGCAACTGGTCATTTTGTCTGGTGGAATGTAGTTGTGGACTGTATATTGTTATTAACAGCTGTATTGGATTGTACATTTGGGTTTGTATCTTCAGGGTCAAGGTTACAGGTTTGTACTGCAGGCTTACTTTTGAATCTGCTTTAGAAGTTAAAAGCTGTTTGAGCTTAGGGATGGACCATGGTGCATTTGTGTTCCATTATTTATGTATCAATGTTAAATATTTACAAGGTCAAAATCACTAATCAGTTTCTATCCTTTATCTTTACTTTTACTATATTGCCTTTTGAAATAGAGATGTGAAACCTGTGTCTTATTTTTCATGTCTGTAGTTCTGTCATTAGGGTCACAATCTGATTGCATCACTTTATATTTTTTGTGACCTCTCCATCATAGGCTATGGAGACAAATTTCCTAGAATTTTATTTGTTTTTCATTATTTTCTGGAATTTTATTTGTTTTTCATAATTTTCTAAATTCTTATTGATTTCTTTCTATTTTCTTCCAGGTCCCATTCACCGGTGTGGCTCAGACAGACGGCTCCACAATGGCGTAAACTACAGTCCAAATTCCACTTTGAATAATCCCCGTGGCTCCCCTCACTTGAGTGGTTCTTCTGGGAGCCTCAATTATGATGCTCTTCGGAGTCTAGCTTCGCAGATCGTTGCTTTTCATTATTGCCAGGCAGACAATAATTTAACTTGTATGGTTCCAGAGTTTGTACATAGTCTAGCAGCATACTTTGCGCATGCTCCACAGCTTGCAGCATACAGAGAAATTGTAATGCAGGATGCACAAATTCAGCAAGTGCTTAGTCTGAAAGAATGCATTCAGGATCCATCAAACTCATTTGTAAAGGGAGTTTTGGAGCCGTTAGAACAACTAAAGGATGGTGGAAGGATTGATTCAGAGAGCTGCATTATTTTAATCGATGGCCTCAATGAGGCGGAGTTTCATAAGCCAGATTATGGTGATACTGTGGCATCGTTCTTGTCGAAACACATCAGCAAGTTTCCTGGGTGGTTAAAGTTGATAGTAACAGTGCATTATAATATGTTAGATGTGGCAAAGTCACTTCCATTTCATGTGATTACAATTGATCATATGACAGGCAATGAAAATATTGTCAGGGATTTGTTAGATTACTGTAGTCACAGGATAGAAACGACGGAGAAAATTAGAAACAACATGGCATTGAACAATAAACTTGACACAGCAATGCAAACTAAATTCTGTAACCATTTGCAGAGTCTAAGCAAAGGTTCATTTTTGTTTTGCAAATTGACGTTGGATTTAATTGAAAAAGGCCAGCTTGTGTTGAAAAGCATCAACTATAAAATTCTTCCAGTGACCCTTTCAGAAATTTTCCTTCTTTTGTTCAATCTGAAATTCCCAAGTGTGCGATCATTTGAAAAAATTTCATCAATTCTGGAAGTATGCTTGTCCACATTGTATCCCTTGAAATCTGATGAGATATTCCAGGCTGTGAATTCAGGACTAGCAGTTCGTTTTATTTCATGGGAGGACTTCTGTCAGAGACTGGAAGTCCTGTCAGGATTCCTGTACAGACGGACAGATGGAACATACATGTTTTTTCATCCAGCTTTTAGGGAGTGGCTTATTCGCCGTGACGAATCAGACAACCCCAAATTTCTCTGTGATTTAAGGTATACATAACTGCATGCAATTTTTCATTGTTCTGTCAATAACTAAACAATATGGTGCAAATTTAAAAGCAACATTGAATTGTGTGTATATATATATATATATATATATATATATATATATATATATATATATATATATATATATAAAATAAGTACCTGTATCTAACAATCATGATTATATAAAGAATTAGTCCATTTTTTTATTTTTACATCTTTATACAGTGAAATCCTTTAATATGAATTCCAGTAGAGCACAATTTTGGTACAAGATATTTCCTTAGATGTGTTTTAACAGAACTTGTATTTTCAATGTCTAATGCTATCACAGTGGACATATCTTCTAAGAGCGTACCAGATGTACTTGTTTACAAGTCAAGCCCAACTGCAAACTAAACAGAACAAAATCTACCATCACACCTTTAGATGGTATATCTTGGTCTGTGCAGTTTTTGTAGTTTGACTCAACTGCTGAGTTTATATTGTATATAAATTATATACATGGCAGTTATTCAGTATGCACAAGTTATATCCTGTAGTCTATAAGGCAAATGTACTTTTGAAAGTCTTGTATTTTTTGAATATAGGAAAAAGTTAAAATTTGCTTAATAATGTGTTTCAATATTTATTTTGGTGATATATCTATACTTATTAATCCCAGTAACCTGTTTTGTTGCCTATATGAGATTATGGGACATTTGCTTGAAAAATTTTTTATCAGGTCCTTCCCTAATTTGTACAAATTTCAGTGTCTTTACATTGATTAGAGTTGTACACCGTTTTTGAATACCCCTCCCCATTTAGCTCCACTTAATTCCATTTTAATCCTCAGCTTAAAGTCCATTTTAGTCCAGTCTAATAGCTCTACAAAGTCCATGTTAGATCCATCTTATAGCTCCACTTAAAGTCCATTTTATTCCAGTCTAATAGCTCAGCTTAAGGTCCATTTTAGTCCAGTCTAATATCTCTACAAAGTCCATGTTCTGTCTTAGAGCTCCACTTAAAGTCCAATTTAGTCTAATAGCTCCAATTAAAAGCCCTTTTAATCCAGTCTAATAGCTCCACTTAAAGTCTATTTTTGTCCAGTCAGATAAGTTCCCCTTGCAGCTTTCTAAGAAAAAAAAATTTCTTAAGCAAAGTCAAACTCAAAAGGATGAACCTTGACAACTCAAAAGGATGAACCTTGACAAGATGAGAGTTTGGTTATCTTATCAGGCAGTTGAAAGTCCATTTAAGTTAGATGTGGACATTTTTGTACAATTTAGAAGTCACTGTGTAATTTTCTGCAATTAATTGTATGAATGATATTAGATTCTCCTTTGCAAAATGTTTTATAGTGATTGAACTTGTAAAACATTGTTCTTGTTTTACCCTCACTGCCTTGTAGACAATTTATTGACAAAATGGCCAAGTTTTTCTGCCTCTGTTATTCCCCTTTTTGAAACCAGCATATATTATTTACCTGCTCAAAATGAATGGACTTTCACGACATGACAGTTTGTTTTCATTTTTAATTTGGTGATGTATTCTTGTTGCAAAACACTGTTTTAGAGTTTTGACCCAGTTACAGTGGACTTGAACTAACAATTGTTTTTACAATGAGCCTAACTATATTTCAGATAATACTATCTTTAATAACTTTAATTTATGTAGCACATGTACTTTTAAATTTATTTCTCCTGGCCTACAGAGGTGCTGAATTCAATCCAAGGTGAGGTTGCCCACTTTCATTCTCACTATTGCAATAGCTAGCTAAAACTTGTATCCTTTAGCCTGTGCCAGAAAACAATCTTGCAAACCAGTCTGTAGACTTCCTGTCACTTAGGATATATTTTAGAGGTCTGCAGGTACAAATTGTGGCCATGAATGTATATTTAGATATGAAATACGGTGGAATCTACTTTTAACGAGTCCTTAACTTTAAAAAGCATATAAAGGAAATTTAAGAAGTGTACAGTTATTATTTTATTACATATTGGGGTTAAATTCTCATGCACACAAGATCACATTAGAGAGAAACAATTTTTATATAATTGTCTGAAAAGCACACTCTACTCAACCATCTTAAGCAAGTTTTTCAAGTTTTTACTTTTTCCTGTTCTTTGATTTAACAAATGTACGTCATACCTGTTATCAAGGTCTTCAAGTACAGGATGCTCCCACCAATCCACTGATTGTGATATCCACTGTTTCTTTGCACAAATCTGTGCTTCTTTGCAGTCATTATTTTTACACCAATTTTTTTCAAGATCATACTGGGATTGACGGTCTTATTATGAATAGCATTACAATCCTCTATAACAATTGAATAATCGGGATTCAATTGATGACAGTGAAAGGCTGATAGCTGCAAGTTAGTATTTCTATTTCAAATTAAAGGAATTTTCTTTCCAGCAGCATTACACCACAAAAAAATTGCTTTAAATATACCATCTGATTCTACTCTTTTGAGCCATGAAGACTCCTTCTCACAGTTTGGTCTCTAAGTTCTCACATTCATGGTTCTGGTGCCACTTTTTACCTGTATTCTTTTACCTGTATTCTTCACAGAATCAGAACTAAATATACATTCAAAGTTTTGGGTTCAAGTCTTCATCTCTGCCTGTTTTGGGTATGTGAGAAAGCTTGCCAATAGCTTTCCATGGGTCGGTGGTTCTTACACAGGTTTTCCTGGGATTTTCATCCTCCAGTTATACTGGCCACCATGTATAGCATATTCTGTGCTCAAAAATGGTGTTAAATCTAAAATCCACGAACAGTCGAACAGTCCGAGATTGAATTCTCTTTGTTGTCTTCACTTATACTGTCACTTTTGTCTCAGTTTACCTTTAATTGTCATTTGTGTCATTTTTATGATGTGTCTCTGAAAAAGGAAAACAGATTTTGATGATTTATTTCAACATGTACTTTTTTGCATTCTTTAGTAAGCATATTATTATTGGCCAAGCGCTCTAAAGCGGCTCTCAGTTACTCAGTTACGGATCACTCTCTGTTTTCGTCGGTTTTGAGTCTAAAATTCAGCGAATGCAGATATGTGAGAAAGCTTGCCAGTAGCTTCTTGTGGGTGGGTGGTTCTTTCCACGGATTTCCCGGTTTCTTCCTCCACCATTAATACTGGCCACCATGTATAGCCTATAATGTCCTGAAAAGTGGCGTTAAGCCCCAGAACAACAACAATTATTATTATTATTATTATTATTATTATTATTATTATTATTATTATTATTGATTGAACAATATTGTCCAACTTAATCTGAGAAAGTTTTGAATATCCACATATATGCATTATCACAAATGTAAACTGTTAAAACAACAAAGGGAATCTTTTATTTGCTTGAACAATGCAGGTGCTTGCATACATATTAATAGAACATCACTTGCTCTGAAGTCATCACATCAGAGAAGGATTGGCTGTTAATTAGTTACACTGGCGGCTTCATGTTTTATTTATTCATGTCTAGCCCAAATATACAAAGATGGAAATGTCATGGGGAAAAAGTCAGGCATGTCATGGGCATGCATTACTCAGAGAAACTGTGAAAGACTTTCATGTTTTTGACCCAGAAGTTTGGATTCTTGAGAGCCATGAAACTTTGAATATGTGGTTGTTGATGTGAATGAGATCATCACATATTGACAAGGTAAATATTAATGAGGTGATCTTGCATCTGA
This sequence comes from Potamilus streckersoni, assembly GCA_016746295.1. NCBI lineage: Eukaryota > Metazoa > Mollusca > Bivalvia > Unionida > Unionidae > Potamilus > Potamilus streckersoni. The sequence continues at coordinate 1,218,681 of JAEAOA010001104.1, read as the reverse complement.
TTGGTTCAGCTTGTTATTTTAATGAGGGACTCTTGCATATGATTGGCTTGGCTTTTTTCCGCTCTGGGGGCCATATTTTGGTTCAATTTTAATTTTTTTAATCTTGATAAATAAACTTATGGTCTTGGAAAGGGGGTCTCAGAAATGAGACCTGCCCATATTAAATCTTGCATCTACTTTGGTAACTTGTTATTTCTCCAGAGGCTGTATTTCTCCTGCTTTCAATAGGTCTAACTGTGTATCATCTTTGCAAATTCAAACAGATACTAATTACACAGTTATCTTTAGAAATATTTTTTTTATTCAGACTGTTGTAAAATAGGTTAATTGACCTAGTAAAGGTTGTGAGACAGTTTGCATAAGGTTATATTCTTACAGTACTACCAAAGCTTGCTAGGTGAAATGTTCAGCTGTTGTGCTATATGATCCAGGTTAGTAATATCAGACCCACTTGGGCCTGATGATTCCACCAAGTAAAGGTCTTGGAAACCATTCCTGATTGGCTCAGAAAAATACCCCAGCAGTCTATAAATAGAAATCTAATTGATTTTTGTAGCTAAATACTTCTTAATGTGCTCCAAAAGATGCAATGAAATTTAGAAAGAAAAGCAGATTCATTTCAGTAGCCAAGAAAATGGGCCTTAAGTCAGTAGTTGTCCTCACTGCAAATCCTGCAATGTAATAATGTGGTGAGATGTGGGTGGGTGACAAGGTTGACAACTTAAAACAGATTTATTCAAGTTCATAACTAATTAATCAAAAGAGATTTAGGAAGGTTGTTGCCCCAGGCAAGTGTTGACACAGAAAATGCAATGTATATTAGCAGACTTTTTAAATTTTGTAGTTTTTTTTTGACAATATCTGTTTAATAAATTAACAAGTTTTACTGCCATAATAAACATTTTAATCCAAATTTCAACATTATTTATTTTTAATCTTTGTATGTATAATGTGCTTTTTATTAAATGAAGCAAAAGAGAACAAAATAAAATGAAATATTAAAAGAATAGGTTTGAGGCTGAGAGTTTGAAATTGACAGCAATTAGAACAGATATATAATGTAATGGTGAAATTGAAAGTGATTAGAACAGGTATTTAAAGTAATGGTGAAACAGTGACAGTTATTAGAACAGGTATTTAAAGTAATGGTGAATTTCACAGTGATTAGAACAGGTATTTAAAGTAATGGTGAAATTCAGTGATTAGAACAGGTATTTAAAGTAATGGTGAAATTCAGTGATTAGAACAGGTATTTAAAGTAATGGTGAATTTCACAGTGATTAGAATAGGTATTTAAAGTAATGATGAAATTCACAGTGTATTTAAAGTAATGGTGAAATTGAAAGTGATTATAGATATTTAATGTAATGGTGAAATTGAAAGTGATTATAACTGGTATTTAAAGTAATGGCTGATAATTTTGAAGTAAGAATTTATTTTACAATATTTTAGGTTTTGATACAGCAGCATTTTCATAGGAGAGAAGGAGCTTTGTTAAAGCTCCACATCAATAAGTGGCTGGTTTGTGGTCCAGTTCAAAACCCCATTTCCTCTATAAAGTGCTGATGTTTTCTCTTGCACTTTAAGTGCTGTTATTCTGTATAAAATATATACCATATATACTGACTTACAAGTCCAGTCCAAACGCAAACAAATAAACCCATATCTGCCATCACATAATTTACCAGCAGATCACATCTGTTTGTTTTTTGAACTGAATACTTCTAACATACTTTATAGACCCAACTCTGCTAATACTTTGTACCAACATTCAGTTGGGTTGGGGTTTGCACAGCTTGCAGTTAGGCTCAACTTATAAATGCACATATACCGTCCAAAACACAAATGGCTTCAGTCTTCTACTGTTGGTGGCCTTCTAGTGGATTCGGGTTATGTACCTCCAAGCCTGTTTGTATTATGCAGCAAGTGATATAATTTTAACTAATACCCTGATAGTCACAAGTATATATATATATATATATATATATATATATATATATATATATATATATATATATGTTGCTTCATTATCAATCTTCTGTTTGCTTGTGAATATATTCAGGTTTAACATGCTTTATATCTCATGATCTTGTACTTCAATACATATTAACATTTTGTAATTGTTTTGTTTCTGATCTAAATCTTACTATCAAATAACATCCAGTTTCTATGATTTACGTGTGCATTTATTCCAACAAATCTTATTCTGTAGACCTAGACCCATTTTCTTGAGTGAAATGAATGTTCCATCTTGGATTATAATTTCATATTTAGTTAACCATAAAATATGCTAGATTTCATATGATACAACATTAAAATGTTAAAATATCCATCATAACAAACTGGGCATAGTTTTATATTTTTTGTAAAAAAGCACTTTTCTTTGAGTGCTAAAGACTTGAATGTTAGTGAAGAAGCAGTAGGCTTTTGAAACCATTGAAAACATTGTTGCAACTTGAGATTAAAAAGGAAATATTTTGCAATCTATGACTAAGTGTTGCCCTAAATTCAACAAATCTTAATTACAGGTGGACAAAGGTACTTAATATCACCTTGTGAAGTTGACAGCTTAATTAATGTTAATTAAGGTGGAACTCAGGAATACATTGTAATAAGGAAATGTGTTTAGTCAATTATTATATATTAGATTTGACCATGTTTTATATATTCTACATATCAATTGTGAACACAGCCAGTTTGATCAAAAACATTCATCTGTCTAAATGTATCTAATTGTCCTAGATAATATGTTACATGTCTAAATGTTTTTAATTGTACTAGATATGTTACCTGTCTAAATGTTTTTAATTGTCCTAGATAATATGTTACATGTCTAAATGTTTCTAATTGTACTAGATAACAAGTATTGCTGAATAAATTAATGCATTTTCTGCCCACAAATGTGTTATATATCGTTTTATCCATGACATTAATTGCTGCAACTTGTATCTTTTATAGCATTCAAAATTTAGGTCTTTTTTTATAGCCTGTTTAATAGAGACATTAAAATTAATTGACAGACTGTATGAGTGTAAATTAAATAGGAGTTGAATGAGAAATGTTTGAACCTATTTCGGGGACTAATATGTTGTAGGGACCAATATATTATTTTGTTGTGTTAATAAAAGGTTGTAGCCCCATCTAGAGATATTGTCATTAGCTTAAATGTGTACAGGTAAACCAACCAATTTCTGGCAACTAATCGTCTGGCACCTCTTTTAGTATGGACAAAAATTAGGAGAGGGCACCTGAAATTCCTGACAATGCCAAATTAGTTTACAGGGCACCCACTCAATTGGATTGTTTATACTGCAATTGTTGGTGGTGATATTTGTATTTTGTGCAATAGTTAGGTTATTACTTACACTTAACAACTCTAGCTACAGCTTCTAAGAAAGATGCAAGTATCAGTGGTGGTGTGAAGCATGAACACCAGTCAATATCGATACAAGAACTGTTGAAAAACTGGACCGTTGTGTTTCTATGCGAAAGCAGTGTGACATATATAGTATGGGTTCAGGTTCATCAACTGTATAGGATATAAAGAAGCAGAGGGATAAAATATTGATATTTTATTCAGACATTAGAAAAACTATAAATGATGGTAACAGTCCTGAGCATTACCAAGTTGGAATAGTTTTGACAATGTCATCATGACCAAGTGGACTTTTTGGGCCAGGTGGTAATGGACCAGGCTTAGTTATTTCATAAAGAACATACATTAGAACATGAGTGTGACTATAGTGAAGGATGGCTTCAATGATTAAAAAGCTCATGGAATTTCCATGCATAAAGTGTGTGGAGAAAAATAGTCCTCAGACCAGGAAGGAGCTGCCCGAGTATGTGGACAAATTTCAGAAGCTTGTAGTTGATGAGTAGCTCAGTCGGAGCAGATGTATTATGCAGATGAAACTGCATTATATCGGCGATGCACATCTAGAAGGATGCTAAAAGAGGGGAAAGAAGTTCTCACAGGATTCAAATAATGTAAGGATAGAGTTACCATTCTAGGGTGTTCAAATGCTGCAGGCATATACAGATGTAAACCACTGGTGATAGGAAAAAGTAAATACTCTAGGGCTTTGAAAGGTGTTAAAATTTACCAAGTAACATACCTTGCTAATAAAAATGGCATGATTACCACCATGATGTGTTTGGTTCGAAATTTTTTTTGTGCCTGAAGCCAGAGCAAACAGCACATCTGTAAGCCTGCAAAATTATACTTATTCTGGAAACTGTTCAGCTCACACATACCCAAAGTTGAACTCCTGTGTAAGAAAAATATTCATACAGTGTATTATTTACCACCAAAATTTACATGACTTATCCTACCCCAAGATCAAGGAGTACTGTGCTCTATCATTCACTCTTCATGCACTGGATGTTAGCTGTGGTTAATGCTGGCAAGTCTGTATGGCTGGGAGAATGTATTTTTGTCAACACTAAAGAAAGGCTGGTGTAAGTTGTGGTATGCCTTGATGTTTGAAAATTCACCTGATAAAAATGTTGACCATGTTTTCACTGGGTTTAAAGTACCAAAGGAGGAAGAAGTTGTTTATGTGTTGCTTGAGTATGTAAAAAGAGTTACAGGACTTGTTGCCAAGGATATAGCAGGCAAGCTTAGTGATGAAAATCTGGCTGAGTGAATATCAACAAAGAAATTCCTGTTATCACCATACTGATTCTGAAATTATAGACATTGTTCTGAATCCTGATAAAACAATGAAAATGATGAAGATAACATTGGTAAATACCAAATAGATGTAGCTGAACAACTTAATGTTGACAAGTTGATTGAGTTGTTGGGTGAATGATTCAAAGGGTTAGGGCAACATACCTTCATGATGGAACAGTAATTAATAAACATGTTTCATTTATACCTTTGTAGATGAATTATTATTATGTGACCTTGATTGGTTGGCAAAACTGTTAATCCAGTGGGGCTTTGGAACCAAGGGTGCTGAAAAATCGGTGGCTTACCTGTATCACAATAGTGCCACTTTTTGATAATATTGGGAAGAGATTTATACCTGTCAGAAGAGGGTATCACATCTGTAAGATTTATATTATCCAGGAAAGGGTATCGAATCTGTCAAATTTAAATCATCCAGGAGTTGGTATCAGATCTGTCAAATTTTTATCACTCAGGAGTGGGTATTGAATCTGTCAAGTTTATATCAGTCAGGAGTGGGTATCAAATCTGTAGGATTTAAATCACTAGAAGTGGGTATCAAATCTATAGGAATTTTATCACTAGAAGTGGGTATCAAATCTATAGGAATTATATCACTTTAGGATTTATATCACTAGAAGTGGGTATCAAATCTATAGGATTTATATCACTAGAAGTGGGTATCAAATCTATAGGATTTATATCACTTTAGGATTTATATCACTAGAAGTGGGTATCAAATCTATAGGATTTATATTGCTTTAGGATTTATATCACTAGAAGTGGGTATCAAATCTATAGGAATTATATCACTAGAAGTGGGTATCAAATCTATAGGATTTATATCACTAGAAGTGGGTATCAAATCTATAGGAATTATATCACTAGAAGTGGGTATCAAATCTATAGAAATTATATCACTAGAAGTGGGTATCAAATCTCTAGGATTTATATCACTAGAAGTGGGTATCAAATCTATAGGAATTATATCACTAGAAGTGGGTATCAAATCTATAGGATTTATGTCACTAGAAGTGGGTATCAAATTTATAGGATTTATATCACTAGAAGTGGGTATCAAATCTATAGGATTTATATCACTAGAAGTGGGTATCAAATCTATAGGAATTATATCACTAGAAGTGGGTATCAAATCTATAGGATTTATTTCACTAGAAGTGGGTATCAAATCTATAGGAATTTTATCACTAGAAGTGGGTATCAAATCTATAGGAATTATATCACTAGAAGTGGGTATCAAATCTATAGGATTTATTTCACTAGAAGTGGGTATCAAATCTATAGGAATTTTATCACTAGAAGTGGGTATCAAATCTATAGGAATTATATCACTAGAAGTGGGTATCAAATCTATAGGATTTATATCACTAGAAGTGGGTATCAAATCTATAGGAATTATATCACTAGAAGTGGGTATCAAATCTATAGAAATTATATCACTAGAAGTGGGTATCAAATCTCTAGGATTTATATCACTAGAAGTGGGTATCAAATCTATAGGATTTGTATCACTAGAAGTGGGTATCAAATCTATAGGATTTATATCACTAGAAGTGGGTATCAAATCTATAGGATTTATGTCACTAGAAGTGGGTATCAAATCTATAGGATTTATTTCACTAGAAGTGGGTATCAAAACTATAGGATTTATGTCACTAGAAGTGGGTATCAAATCTATAGGAATTATATCACTAGAAGTGGGTATCAAATCTATAGGATTTATATCACTAGAAGTGGGTATCAAATCTATAGGATTTATATCACTAGAAGTGGGTATCAAATCTATAGGATTTATGTCACTAGAAGTGGGTATCAAATCTATATCATACAACCAGTCTTTATTTTTTTTTTGTTGCCATCATCATGCAGAATTAGATGCCCTGAACTATAAAAGATTTGCTGATGCTATTTAGATTTGTGAACAGATCTTTCCCAAGATGCCTTTTGGGCTTTCCTTGCCACCGTCTTGCAAATGTAGGTCACCTGACTTGTCCTGGTGGTTTAGTCTTTGCAAGTGTAGCTCACCTGACTTGTCCTTTGCAAGGTCACATGACTTTTCCTGATGGTTTAATCTTTGCAAATGTTAGGTCATATGATTTGTCCTGGTGGTTTAATTTTGAATGCTCATTTAACTCAGAAATAAGATATGACTTTTCATGTGTCACATGCACATGGCTTGAACATTTTAGTTTTTATCCTGTATGGAAAATGCATGCATACTACTTTACCAATTTGTCTTTTAGGCAGACATACCTATTAAATATTTCTATGGAAGTCAAACCATTGGGTCATGTTTGTCAAGCTGTACAAACATGAAAGACTGTCAGCTGCGAAGGTCCATATTAAAATGACAAAATATTTTAGTTGAGTCATTGACAAGCTTTCAAATTAGTCATATCTTTTTTCCTCTTGTTTACAGGCATGGCCATGCCCTGATGGCATTTTACTTATCTCGAGTATTGGCGCCACTGAACCCAGACAAAACGATTGAACTGGGACACCACATTCTGAAAGCGCACATCTATAAAAATGTCAGCAAACAGCAGGGATACTCATCCCGAGATATGCAGGCATTCTGGATGGCGCTGAGTTCGGAAAGTTTGAGTGCGTCCTTGGTATCCCAGAGAAACCTGTATTCCCCCAATGTGAAGGTAATGCAGTGTTAGATTTTCTCTCTGGAGATTATAAGCAATTTTTCATAAACATAAATTAAACTTGTTGCAAATCTTTTGACTGGAGAAAACTGAATTTTGCAAAAATATTCTTCACTGAAAACTAGGATACAAAAATTATATACATTTGGTAAGTCATCAGTTTATAAAGATTTTTATGTTCTTCATGTTGACAGAAATTTCACAATATTAAAATAATTAGTATTTAGTCACGGCTTATAGCTGTAACAGAAGTTGGCAATGGCTTGCAACAAAAATATTTGTAACAGATGTAACAGAAATATGTAAGAGCTGTAACAGAAATTTGTAACTGATGTAACAGAACTATAATGATCTTGATACAAATTACAGAGATAGATGAAAATTGTAAATCTAATGAGAATATGAGTTGGTTTTTTTGAAAATCTATATTTGCAAATTAAACCACAATCTATGTGCTTTTTATCTTAAATAAGTGAAACTGATAATTAGGCAATGAATTTTTCTTCAATGCACAAATGAAACCAAAAATTAAGGATGTTTTTGGAGATTGCCAGCATACAAGCAGATAAAATTATTGTTTAAAGACACAAAAAAAGTAATTTCATCATAAGTACATTTATCCAATCATGTTTACATTATGAAATAACCTCTGCTACCACCAAATATCCAGACCTGCCTGAAACACAAAAAAGTGTCTTCCAGTCAATTTATCTCTTTGTCTCATGTGTGTGTGTGTGTGTGTGTGTGTGTGTGTGTGTGTGTGTGTGTGTATGAGAATCTATTGCAATTGATAATAAATTTAAGCCATCCAAAATTCCATTTCATTGGTATTATAAAGCATAAGGTTGATATACCTGGTGTATACAGGATCTTGAGGGTTGGTGAATTTATTTATTATTGTCTGCAATACTGCAATGCATTATTGTCTGTGTGATACTGATCAGTAACATTTACCTGTGTTTGTTTTGATGTTTTATCCTTTGGTTATTTTGCATTTCTTATAGATCATCTCAGCAATACAGATTGAATAATTTATTGGGGTCTGTGCACTTTGCTTCTTGACTTGTCTGATAAGCAAGTATATACTGAAATAAATTTCTTATTATCCTATTTCATTACAGTATTCTTTTTCATATTAATGTACATGTTATAGATTCTCTTGAAATATGCATTTCAGGTCAGTCGACTGATCCTTTTGTCAGGTGCTAATCCCAACACACGAAGTATCTACCTCAATAATGCTCCCATCCTGTGCCTAGCAGCTAAAGAAAATTTCATTGACATGGTGTCACTTCTTTTAGAGTTCAATGCAAACGTGGAGAATGTGTCTGATACAGGCATGACGCCACTCTGTTATGCAGCCAGTTGTGGACACACAGAAATTATTCGTATGCTCTGCCTAAGGAAAGCTAAGGTGAGTGAAGAAATGATTTTCTCAAGTAGCATGCTCTTACAGGTCCTAGAAATGAATAAAATTGTTGTTTTTTATCAAAACAATTATTATTAGTATATCTATTTTTAAGGAAATTATTGTTTGTTGTGGCTGGGAATCTGCGGTAAGTCATATGTAGTACTTTTCCAACAGATTTGGTGGTGGTGCTGCTGCTGTAGCAAGGGGATCACTTGATTTTGTTATATTCAGGTTTGTATTTACAGTGATGAAACTTGGTGGGTGTAGCTATCATGTAGGGTCATGGTCATATGTCACATTAACCTCCTTTGCATGCTTGACTGATTATTATGTTGAGTTCTTTCATTTAGCTCATTTATCGTCATGAAATTTGATGTAATATCAATACCTGTAGACAAAAGTGTATCATATTCATCTGCCTTTACGTTTTTTGCAGCTTTGCAAGTGTTTTAGCTTTTGATCTCAATTGGTCATGGAATGGTCTTTCATCTGTCATCTTTCTGTTTGTTGTCCTTACTCACAGTGAATTTCTTGAATTATTGCAGTGAAATTTTACACTCATTCATGCCATTATGTAGTTGCTCTGCATGGACATCCAATATGGCAACCACAAGGCCCATCTTGAAAATATTACTACTACTACTACTTCAAGACAGATGGTCATATCAACAATGGGTTTTCCTTGAAAGACTTCTTATTGTGTCTAGTTAGTCCTATATAAACATGGTATCTAGTTAGTCCTATATAAACATGGTATCTAGTTAGTCCTATATAAACATGGTGTCTAGTTAGTCCTATATAAACATGGTGTCTAATTAGTCCTATATAAACATGGTATCTAGTTACTCCTATATAAACATGGTGTCTAGTTAGTCCTATATAAACATGGTGTCTAGTTAGCCCTATATAAACATGGTGTCTAGTTAGTCCTATATAAACATGGTGTCTTGTTAATCTTGTTAACACATCAATCTTGCAATCACTGAATGGCTAATCATATCAGCACAAGTTTTCACTGAAAGACTTTTTACTAGTTATTGTTATCACTCCTCCAGAATAGATGGGCAAATGTACTCGAGGTTCTTGCAGAAAGATTTCATATGATGTTTAGTTGGTTCAAAATGAAATTGTTGTTCATAATGGCCATCACAACAGTCTTGTTCAAAATCTATTTTCCCTAAAGAAAAGGTTGTACATGTACTGACATTGATTTTTAAAAAAGACCTCTAAGGTCTAGATGATCTTATATTAAAATGGTACCAATCTGACATTCAACATGGCTGCCATGGTGATCTTAAAAAAAAAATAATCTGATTGTTGCTACTCATCCTGAATGGAAATTGATGGTCTTTTTGACATCAAAAGTCATGTTGACATGGTCTTTTTGACATGAAAAGTCGTGTTAACATGGTCTTTTTGCCAAAAGATTTCTTATACTGTCTGGTTGCTTCAAAAATGAAAATAGTGTCTGATATGGCTGCCAGCATGGCCAGTTATAAAATCTTGTCTTCACGAAGTTTCCTGAATGAATCCTCACATCATCATGAGGTTTTCACTAAAATACTTCTTGTAATGTTTTGTTCAGCTTAAATTAAAATATTATTAATTTGATGCCCAGTATTTGGCCATTTTTAACATCATGATCACCCAATAGTGTGTCAGTCCTTTCAAGGGACTTTTTATAGGAAGGGGTCCACTGGTTCACAGAATTGTTTTAGGGGGACCAAAATCTCTTGGTACATCACTGAAATTAGTTCAGGGTTTTTTCATTAAATTTATAAAATTTTGAGGATTCTAAATTAAAATAGTGCTGATCTGACTACAGCATGTGGCCATTTTGAAAATCTTGTTATTTTGACTTCTCTGAAATAGACATTTTGACACAAGGTTTCATCAGAAGAGTTCTCATGGTGTCTAGTGGTCCTATCCTATAGAAAAATGACCCTCGATAAGACCACAGTCCTGGCTGTCTTGGAAATATTGTTGTATTGACTCCTCCCAAAAGGATGGCTATTGTTATCGTAGGGTTTAATACCATTTTATACATGGCAGCCAGTATAAATTGTAGAGGAAAACCCCAGAAAGAACCACCAGCCCACCAGAAGCTTCTGGCAAGCTTTCTTGCATACCCACATTAGACAAACCCAAGACTCGAGCACATGCAGACAGGGTGAGATGGCAATGATCTGTAATGGTGAACACTTTAGACCACTCAGCTACTCAGGAGCCCCCCTTCCCCCCCACCGATGGCTGTATCAACATAATGGTTTCACCATATGTTTACTCATCCTACATTGTTGGTCCTAAATGTAAATGGTGCCAGTTGACTGCTGCCTTGAAAATTTTGTTGTCACTACTTTCCTTGAATGGATGATCATTATGATATGGGTTTTCAACAAAAGACTTCTAACGATATCTACTTTGTTCTGAATGAAAATTGTGCCAATCTGAAATCCAGTATCCCTACCACAGATTGCAGAATGTTTTATCACTGAAGAATATTGGCTATGATTTCAACACCAGGCAGTCAAAAGAAAGAAGTGGTCTTAAATTCGTGGAAATTCTTTTTGCCCATTAGAGTATCAGCTATTCAAGGGATTTTTGTCGGATCGAGCCATGAGAAAGTAGATGGTCTTTTTTTTAACAGGTTCTATTTTGAACATTTTTTAAAAATTTATTTTTCTTTTCCAACAATTGTTTTTATTGATAATTACATTACATTTAATGGGGTCCCAAATGGCAAAATGGTCTAAAGTGCTTACTGTTATAGATAACTATGATCTCTCCTTTGTATGGGATCAAATCTTGAGCTTTGCCAGTGTTAGTGTGTGATATAGCTTACCAGTAGCTTCCTTAGGGAAGGTGACAATTTCTGGGATTTTTCCAGTTCTTCTGCCAACATTTATTCTGGCTGCAGTTTATAGAAAATCTTGTGCTGAAAAATGGCATTAAACCAAAACCAAGAACAAGAATGTCAGATTTATCATCATAACAACCAACTGTATGTTCCACAAATAGATATCAGACCCACTTTTTAGAACTTGTTTGAATTTAGATATTTTTTATGCTGACAAAACATTTTTGATTGTACAGATTTCTTGCACATTCCTAATGATACAATACCCTTTTTCAGCTTACTCATGTAGACAACAGTGGACAATGTCCAGCAGTTCATACAACTGTAAATGGTCACCTTGATACTCTGGTGCAACTGCTGCAGTATGATTGGCCAGTTTATGAGGGACAACTGAGTAAGCTGGAAGCGATGCAACAATGTCTGGTAGTGGCTGCAGCCATGGGGCACAGACACGTAAGATAATTCTTTTCTTTTTATGCATCCTCCACATTCCATATTCTTTGAAGGCTCGTAGAGCAATTCCTTCCATTACATATATATGTCAAGACTTTGGTTTATGTCCTCTAACTTCTAAATTGTTTGAAACCAAATTTAGCTTGTGTCAAAGTACTGACAAGTCCAGCATGCAAAATTACTGCTCATTTTGCACAAAAATGAGTAGCCTGTCATTCAGACAGTGGGATTATTAGGTATACCAGTAAATTTAATATACAAATTGCATATTTTATGACATTAAAAAAACAATAATGGAAGCCATTTGAAAAATAAATAACAGTGAATTGTTCCTGATAGCCACATAAGAATCATGGTAAAAAGAAGATGTAAAAAACTTAAAGTGCAGCTCCGCATAAAAACCTGCCTGCCTGCGAAATTTGATCATACATGCTACTTTCATTTCCAAACACCAACATTTGAAGTTGTTCAGATACCTGGAATCCACCAGAGGCTAAAAATACCAAACACAGTCAAGGAAAAAACTACTCAAAATGAATATGACACTATCAAATGAAAATGTTGGTTACTGCATGCTAAGACTGTTAAATGTTTAACTGCATTCTGCTGATGTTGATCCAGTTCCAGCAATCCACTGGCGGATCTCATCTTTACACAGTTCTAATTTCTTGGACTGGTGTACTTTGGTACCAGTCTCATCTTTGGAGGCTGGGTTTTGTTATCATAGTGTCATTGAAGTCAAGTCAGATTGGTATTCAGACTAGTTGTCGATGGCAACAACAAATTCTGATGCACAGCCTCTCAATGAGTTGTGTGTGTATCTGGATCAACTGGACAGTAAACATTATTGACCTGGTTAGTAAAAATTATATTGACCTGGTCAGTTAACAGTGACTATTTTATTCAAACTTTAATAAAATTTAATAAATTTGACAAGTGATATAAATATCCCACTTTGTGTTTTTGTTATATAAATAATGTTAATAAGGGTCGATAGTCATGCCTGCATGCATTTACCGTTGAATCGATACTTACTTAAATAATGACGTGTAGTATCAGTGAGGACCAGTACCATTTTTATTCCTTCTAAATAACCTTATGTTTTGACCTCACAAGTCCGGGGCACCATTTTATGTTTCTGGAATGAACACTCTAATGTACTTTGTATTTCTGTATTTATGGGTTTGATAATGGAATTATTGATGGCCCATGCAATGTCAGTATTTTGATAGGTTCTGCTTTTTTTTCAACATAAAAGCATTTGACATGACCACTGATCTATCAATAGTAAGTTACACATTATTCGTTGTTATATCCTTTCAAATCTGTTTTTAAAGCAGTGCATTTTTTATATTTCAGATCTGTGAATCTCTCCTCCACCTGAACAGCAGACCGATGGAGAGTTTTGGTCTGAATGTTATCGACACATTACTTGGAGAATCTCGTAAGAATTGGGCATTTCTCTTCTATAGCATGTATTCTCTAATAGTGATTGGAATTTGCTTTTATTGGTGTTTGAGTAAAATTTACCAGGGATACAGGGAAGGCTCTTTTAATATGGAGTTGTCACCTGGAGATGCAATTTAGAATTTTGTAATATATTCATATGAAACATCACAGTAGCCTGGCATAAATTGTTTTAATAACTGCCTTCCCAGGATATCATGTATATTTAAGTGTTTATTATATTTGGTTTGCACAAAAAAAATAGTTATTCCTTGGACTCTGTTGAATGTACAATTTATATGTAATTAGTACTTTAACAAATGTAAATAGTGGTACATGTGACCTTTGTTATAACATGACAGTTAAGGTCCATACCAGAAGAAAGATTTATGTACCAACACCACAGTATTACAGATGATATAAAATTGTATGTATAGTGGAAAGAGGGGCAGTAATAAACAAAGCGCCAATTCAGGTTATGATAACAATATCATTGCCTACCAATTTATATAACAGTCGGAATAAAGACTTCCCCTTAATGTATGAAAAATGATCCTTGTTAATCAAAATTAAATACAATGATTTGTAAGATAAACATTTTGGAAACATGACTTTTTTTATTTGTCATCTTGGCTGAATAATAGAAGAGAATAAGAAACATCTAAGATAGGAAATTGAATGTCATCATGTAACCATGATATATTCATGTTCTAAAGGACTTTGTGGCAGAGCACCCACATATTTTATAGTGTGTACATTTCATTGAAATGCATTTATTTAAAATTAAATGTATTGTTAAAAATCATTTTAACTGTATGGAAGAAATTTTACTTTGCTTGCTTAATGTCTTTAAATCATTTGTATGGAGGAATTTTGACTTAGCCTATAGTCTTCAACTGTATGAGCTTTTAATTGTTGAAATGTCGTCTCATGACAATGCAAGACTCCGGCCATTTGAATGTTTTGATTCTGCTTAGACATTTTGAATACGGGCACATAACAGAGCAATTTATCATGTCTGTCTGCCATCAATTTTTATGGCATGGCATATTATCATGTTTGGCCACCATCAGTTTCTATGGCATGGCATATTATCATGTTTGGCCACCATCAGTTTCTATGGCATGGCATATTTATCATGTCTGTCCACCATCAGTTTCTATGGCATGGCATATTATCATATCCACCATCTATTTCTTTGGAATGGCATATTGTGTCTGTCCACCATCTGCAGTTGTAAGTCATTGAGGATGGCTTACACATAGTATGAGGTAGAAGCCTATTGATTTAAGGGTCCAAGGTTATGGCACTGTGATTGAAGGAAGACAAATGGTTTCTTCACAAATGGATGGTCAAGGATTAAATACATTGACCTATAAATGAAAAAAAATTCTGCACAAAAACAGTTGTCCTGTATCATAAACCAGGATCAGACTTTGTGAATGGCTTGCACTTGGGCTAAAGATGTTTGTTGATTTGGGGTTCAAAGGCCAAGGTCACTGTGATAGAAAGGAAAATGGTTTTTGCATGCAAATTTTAGTTAATGACCATGCACCTTTTTAATAGTTTGTGGGATGAATTACAGGTTGGATAAGGAAAGAGTCTTTGATTTTGAGGTTAATTAGGTCTGAAGTCATGATCAATGAGTGAAAAAGAAAGTTTTAAACCACATGCCTTGAGCAAAGTTTGTGGTGGACTTGCACTTAGGTATGGAAGAGCCTTAATGTCAAATGGTCAAAGGTCAGGGTCATTGTGATTGAAAGAAATATCAAGTTAGCAGAATAACATTTGTTCTTGAGAAAGTTCTCTGTGTTCCGTTATAAGGCTTTGTGAGTGGCTTGAACTTTGAGTGACAAAGAAACCTGTAGATTCTTGGGCCAGAAGATCATGGTGACAGTTGTGAAAGTCAAATGGTCAAAGTCAAGGCCATTGATTCAATGATCAATAATCTCTAGTGTCTGCCATTCCCTACTAGTGCCTAGACAGAGGACTACAAAACATGGGGTGGGTGTATAGTGCATTGTTCATCACATTCTTGTTACAAGCAATTTTACTTTACATTTCTAAAGCCCTAACAGCTGCATGTTTGAATGGACGAAAGGAAATGGTTCCCTTCCTACTGGACCAGGGTGCCAATATCAACTTTCCAAACCTGAAATCGTTTTCTCCACTGCTGTGTGCTGTAGAGATGGGAAAGTGGGAAATCTTGGACATGCTTCTTGGACTTGGCACTTCAATTGAACAGACGGACAAACATGGCCGCACACCTCTCATGATAGCTGCATACAAGGGGCACATTGGAGTACTTGAAATGCTTTTTGCAAGAGGTGAAAAAATATCAAATTAGAAATTGAAAATATTTTTAAAAGAAACAAAATTCACCTTCTAACTGACACATTATAATTATTAAAATTTCTTGATTATTGATGAGTCTATTTCACATCAGTTTTATCTAACAATTCTATTGAACATGTATTAATGCTACATGGTCTTTAAATCACTAATATTTTTAATTATTTGGTTTTAAAAGTATTCCTAAATTAACAAAAATGCATTAAACATGGATGGGATTGTCAGCACTGCTTCCTTAAGTCGTAATGCAACTTTGCACAGTATATTACATTGCATGATAAAATATACACTAAAAAAAGAATTTTAAGAAACTTAAAAATCAATTTTGCATTATGATTAACATTTTTATGCTTAAAACTTTTTTACATTTAAAATCCAATGTAATTTAAGTTCTTGTTTTGGTCCATTAGGAGCCTCTCTTCATAAAACAGACAAAGAGGGACTGACAGCCTTGTGTTGGGGATGCCTTAAGGGGCACTTGCATATCATTCAGTCACTGCTAGATAGAGGATCCAACCTGCATCATACAGACAGATGTGGCCGCACACCACTGCAGCTGGCGGCTTTCCACGGAGATGTTCAGGTGGTTAGTAGCTTTCTAAAGCACTTTTCTTTTCTTGGAGAATAGGTGGTGGGAGTAATTTTCTTATTTTAATTTACAGAATTGTACAAATAATTACATGAGTGAAAATAAGTTGCCTTCATTATTATTCTCCTTTATTATCAAATTTGGGACAATTTCCATCTGTCTGAAATCATATCTTTTAAACCTTTGAGTGAAAGTTTACTTAACATTCTAGTTAACTTGTCCTTTTTTATAATCATCTTGATGATGGAGGGAATTATTGTTCTTAGCTCATTTGCCATTTTTCCCAGGGAGGTAAGACTTGGTATGAAAATTCCAATTACATTAACTTTTTCAGATGTTTTTTTCTTTTCTTCACTAGACTGCAATCATATCAGAAAGACTGGATGTCATAAATGAATGGGGGAGGGGTGATCCCAAACTTTAGATGGGATGGGGATGATCTAGGTGGGAGTGATCCTAATCCACTGATGGGGATGGAGAGAATTTGGGGGTGTGGTCATAGGCCTCTGATGGGAATGGAGATTATTTGGGGTGTGGTCATAAGCCTCTGATGGGGTGTCGAGGATTATGGGGTGTGATCACAGACCAATGACCATTTGGGAAAATATGTGGGTGTTTTATTCCAGACCGATGATGGGGTGAAGAGGAGCAATGTGCAGTAAAATGTGTAAATTAAAAATGCTGAGCTTTTGAAATAACTACGTAATGATTTTTTTCAAAGTAAAAAAGGATATAGCAATTAGTAGGTAAGTAGATAATTGGATGGATATACTAGACAGAATGAACTGTACAGATGGATTGTTAGAATTGTGGACATGCTAGAAACACAGCAGTTGATTAATTGATTGATTGATTATTTTTGATTTGATGAATAATGAATTTAAGATTGAATAATAGATTTAAGCTGGTGTGAAGCACACATTTTACTGAAATGACCCTTAAATTGTGAACTTGTGAAAAATATGATTTTTTTTTTTAAAAATCCACTTGTGCTCACAACTGGAAACTGACTTGTCCATTTCTGATCTGGATCCTGGTTTCATATTCATGGTCAGAGAAACAGTCTTTTACATTAGTACAGTAGATTCTTTAAACTGCCCATATTCCATGCAAAACACTTGCATGATCAAACTGTTGATTACATATTTTTTTATAAATTGAATCCAATGAACAAAAATACTTTGAAGATTATAGGGTAATAATTCTTTTAAACATTTAATTAGTCTGCATATTAATGTAAGGAAGAATATTCAGATCAAAGCAGAAAGGGCAACAGTTGGGATAATTGGACATCATGTGGTTTTGATTTGATTGTCTCTTGGCAACAGAGATAATTGCCATCACCACTTGTAATTGAATTTTTTTATTAAAAAAAAAAAAACAAGCTGGAAGATTATGTTAAGTGTAAAGAAATTGCAAGAAGCCTTTGAGTACCATAGGGTTTGGAAATGTTAATTTTGAAACTGGAGGTTTGAGTATATTTTACAAACTTTTGTTGTCATTGAGCATAGTGTTAGCCTGTGCATGAAATTTCATTTCACATTACTGAAAATTGTGTAATTTAGAAGAAAAAATGTGACTGCTGAACTATGAAGATCTTGATTGGGTTGGAGAGTCTAAAACTCGCGTATAAGCTTGGTCCAACTGCATAGACCCTGATCTACAGTCAGTAATATGCCAGCAGATTATGTTCTTTGTTCTAATGATTATTTCTAATAAACTTATATGAACCAAATCTGCAGACATATTATGCAATGGCAGATCTGGGTCTATGCAGTTTGCAGTTAGATCCAACGTACAGGTGAGTATATACGGTACCATATTCACTCCATCTTTGGACTATACTACTATAAGAAATTTATTGTTTATTCCTAGGTTCAGTTCTTGATTGACAAGGGAGCTAATATTGAGCATGCTGATTTCAATGGCATGAGAGCTCTGGACAGGGCCATTGACAGACATAACACATCAGTAGTAATCTCTTTCTTACGAAAGGGAGCAAAGCTGGGTAAGTAACCACAAATGTTTACTCTAGGAATGTAATTAACCAATGAAAATAGCAATTGTAAAATTGTATCAGATTGGTTATGATTAATATATCCTATAGGCTGTAGTGCTAGATATCATTATTCAATTAAGGTGCATTAAACTCTGTTAATATTGGATCTACCCATGTATTTGCTTTCCTGTTAATATTTAATTGTTGGAATGGTTCTACAATTTTATTTTGAAGTTGACATCAAAGAGGGAAATGTGTCTCAACATGTCTAAATGTAATATTAACATAGATGTAGAATTTGTTATTAAAAACCAGAAATGTTTCATGAATAAAAGCAAATCAACATTCATGAACCTTTTAGATTTGCCATGTTACACCTTAGGATTTAGCTGAATATTACACCTTGCAATTTAGCCAGATGTTACACCTTCCAATTTAGCCAGATAAACTTTGCAATTTAGCCAAATATTATACCTCACAATTTAACCAAATGTTAAACCTCACAATGTAGCCAGATGTTACACCTTGCAATTTAGCAAGTTGTTATGCCTTGCAATTTAGCCAGATATTACACCTTGCAATTTAGCCAGATGTCACACTTTGCAATTTAGCCAGATGTCACACTTTGCAATTTAGCCAGATGTCACACTGCAATTTAGCCAAATATTATACCTCACAATTTAACCAAATGTTCAACCTCACAATGTAGCCAGATGTTACGCCTTGCAATTTAGCCAGATGTTACACCTTCCAATTTAGCAAGTTTTTATGCCTTGCAATTTAGCAAGTTGTTATGCCTTGCAATTTAGCCAGATGTTACACCTTGCAATTTAGCAAATTTTTATGCCTTGCAATGTAGCCAGATGTTTCTACATAGTCAGTCTAATTTATGTTTTGCATATATAAATAACATCCAACTGCAGATTGCACAGACTTCAGCCTATGGTCATATAATGCAGTGACTGATTAAGCAGGGTCTGTATTGTTTACAATTTGACCCAACTTGCAAGCAGGTGTATACAGTAGTTTCTTTATTTTAAAGGTCAGGTAACATGGGCAGTGGCTGCTGGCAAGCCAGACATGATGCTGTTACTACTGAACAAGTTAATGGAGGATGGAAATGTTCTGTACAAGGTCAGTCATCACACTACACATTGAAATGAATAATTGCAGGTGTTTGCCTTAAGACATGCAGATGTATATAAGGTTTGAAGCAAAAAAAAAACAATTTTAAAGGAAAAATTGCCTTAATTACTTTCCATAACATTAGAGGAGTATTGCATTTCTTTATATCAACTGTAAGATCTGGGATATTAGCAGGATGTCAGATGTAAGGTTCTTGGTTTTCAGTTTATAAATGGAATTTGAAAAGATGATACAATATTTAATTTGAGAAGTATCAATTAAGGTCTACAATATAAATATCGCTTTAATTTCTGCAGGCAAAATCTGGACAGTGGTTGTCATGACCTTTTGACCATCTTCCTCCCTGGTGATATTAGGAGGCTGTCTTTTCATTTAAGTTACAACGAGAAAGGAGATGACCTTTTGAATTGGCAAAGATTAGATATTTTGGCAGTTTCCATAACCACAGTGAAAAATTCTGGAACAGTTAATTTTTGTAGTATTTTGGGCATGGATTTTTGCTGTTTCTATGGACAAATTTGTTTGGCAGAAGGTAGAATCTGGTTTCTTAACTTACAAATTTGGTATTTGAGCATACATCATATAAAGGATTTAAGGATAGTTTGTTAGCGTGCTGAATGGCATGGAGAAAGATAGTTTCATCTAGAACAAATTGAAGACTGTTCACATAATTAAATGTATATGGAAAGGCTGTAAGACACCTCGTTTAATTATGGTTCAGTAGTAGGGTAATGCAGATTGTTCAAAGAGTTATACATTTACCAGATTGGACCCATTAAAATTTAATGGATTTTAGATTATTTGATAAGAATTTCCTGCCCTTTCTCTTTCTTTTTTATATGGAATAGTCCATATTTTTTATGTGATGCATGAAAATCCCAAAACTAGAAGAGTTTGGGGAGGAAGTAATAACTTTAATTCTATTGCAGAAAAATCGAACCAGAGACGCAGCCCAGAGATACCACTATGCTCTGAAGAAATTTCCTCAAGAGAGCACCCTCGGAGATGACACTAGAACTTTCAAAGACTTGAAATTAAATCTTTTGCTGAATCTGTCACGATGCAGGAGGAAACTCGGTGTAGGTTTACTTTCTTTAGTTGCACAAAATCAAACTGAACTTACGATTTCAAAAGAAAAATGTAGACCTCAATCTTGTAGCCCATTAGGCAATGTGTCCTCAGTCTTGTAGCCCATTAGGCAATGTGTCCTCAGGCTTGTAGCCCATTAGGGATGTCCTCAGTCTTGTAGCCCATTAGGCAATGTGTCCTCAATCTTGTAGCCCATTAGGCAATGTGTCCTCAATCTTGTAGCCCATTAGGCAATGTGTCCTCAATATTGTAGCCCATTAGGCAATGTGTCCTCAATCTTGTAGCCCATTAGGCAATGTGTCCTCAATCTTGTATCCCATTAAGCAATGTGTCCTCAGGCTTGTAGCCCATTAGGCATGTCCACAGTCTTGTACCACCGAATGTGATGTAAACCACAATCTCTTATCATGGTATATAATGTAGTATTATATAGTGATGTTTCACAGCACATCACCCTGGCACAATAGTGGTGATATGGTGACAGCTGAACTTAAACTTAAAAAAATGATAAAATGAATTGCACAAAATTTAGGAAGATAAGTCCTTCCCAAAAACTGGTATTTAGTACCATGTAAACAGTCACACACCAAGTGCTTAAAACATTCGGTTTATGCAATGTAGACTTTGTTATGCCAGCACATTACTGTGATATAGACCTCAGTTTGTTAATGGGTTATGCAGAGTAAACCAGAATCTGTCCATGTATTACACAGTGTAGACTTCAATCTGCCAGGACATTATATAATGTAGACCTCAGTCTGTTGATGCATTATGCAGTGTAGGCCAGCATGACAGTTTATTATAGAGCGCAGATTAGGGTAACATTCATTGTTCACAGTTCAGCATGTGTTATACAAATCTTTATGACACACATTTATCCGAATTTATCAATCCTACCAAACTACTGTCTCAGTACTTCTTTTTGAATGCTTTCTGTGTCTAGCCTTAATAGTGATAGGGTACCATTGTCTTTCCATATGTCAGTGTATCACACCTTGGTTAAGAATTGCATATAGGTAATTTTAGGAACTCTGGTGGGCATCCATATTCCATGAACACATTTTAAGCATATTCTGTCATGCTTATCAGCAATTTCTTTTACGTCAAATGTTTTAATGAGTAAATCCCTTTTTATCATTGAAGCATTAGACTTGCATTTGGTCATGGTAATTGTCTTTATAATTACTTTAATAATGAATCACATGATCACGATTTTAATGTAATGTATACTGTGATGCACTCTTTGGAAAATAAGAAAAGAAAAATACCCAACCTGGATTAATTTTGTCATTCTTTTGTGTACATGTACCTGTGATTTATTATTGTTATTGTGTTGTGAGGCTTAAACTGGTAATAAATATGTAAATCACTATAAAACTCTTAACACCAGTCGGTCAAGTACTCTGTATGACTTCCTAAGTCCTGGTGCAACACATTCCATCTGAGACCATTTCAGTGACTTCCCAGGTCCCGGTTCACTATCTTCCATTTGAGACCACAAGAATACTTCCCAAGTCCTAGTGCAGTACATTCAGTCTGAGACTATTTGAATACCTTCAGACTCCTGGTGCAGCACATTCTGAGACCATTTTAATGACTTTGAGACCTGGTGCAACACATTTTGTAACAAATTGGACATTTCCTAAGACCAGGTGCAATACACAGGTGCAATACATTCTATTTGAGATGATTTGAATCATTTATTTAACCTGGTGTGATACAGTCTGTATGAAACCATTTGAATATCTTCCTAAGACCATTTGCAGTATGTTCAATCCAAGATAAGCTCAAAGTAATTCAAACTAAATATTTGATATCTGAGCCCCAGGAATTTGGCACTAACAGTATATTCATTTCTGTAATATTGTTAATCAGTTGTTTATATTCATGTTGACCTCTTATAGCAGTCTTGTCCCCCAAGTTGTATAGTCTTGTCCATTTGATCATATATAAGCATCCCCCCTCCGCTTCCAAAATAAGAGAAAGACAAACTTGTTTGTCAGATAACCAAGTTAGCTTGAGATTTCAATGATTTCTCAGTTCACATATTAAGTAAAGATGGGATAAATGGAATTAAGATAAACAAGACTTTAAAATCAATCATTATCTTAAATATAAAAAAAAAACTAATCCACATTTACAGGAATGTGAGTCTGCCATAGAACTTGCTACCAAGGCGCTGGATCTGAAGCCAAGATGTTTTGAAGCTTTCTATGCTCGTGCCAGGGCCAAGAGAGATCACAGGTAGGTCTGTGAGTTTAGACATTGATTCACCAATTCCACTAGGACATGTAGCTTGAGATTTCAGTGATTTCTCAGTTCACATATTAAGTAAAGATGGGATAAATGGAACTAAGATAAACAAGACTTTAAAATCAATCATTATCTTAAATAAAAAAACTCACCCAGAAAATTTTCTATGCCTCCTTTTGACTTGTGGCACAATGGACTTTTGCCTTAATAAAATTTGCTTTTAAAACTTTCTGAGTTTTGCAAACACTGTAATTTTGGACTTGTACTGTATACAAGGATAGAATATCTCACTTCTAATTTTGGACTTGTACTGTATATAAGGATAGAATATCTCACTTCTAATTTTGGACTTGTACTGTATACAAGGATAGAATATCTCACTTCTAATTTTGGACTTGTACTGTATACAAGGATAGAATATCTCACTTCTAATTTTGGACTTGTACTGTATATAAGGATAGAATATCTCACTTCTAATTTTGGACTTGTACTGTATACAAGGATAGAATATCTCACTTCTAATTTTGGACTTGTACTGTATATAAGGATAGAATAGACATTATGTATTATTTTGACATTCATTATGGAGAAGTTTTCTATTGGTATTAGGTGACCTGCATTGAAATGGGAAATTTTTTGTTGTGTGTCCTGCATTGAAATTTGGGATTTTTCTATTGCATATGGCCTGCATTGAACTAAGTTTTCTTTTGTTATTAGAGCCTGTCTTGAACTAAAGTTTTCAATTATTATTGGCTCTGCAATGAATTTTAGAAGTTTTCTATTATTATAAGTATTATTATAAGGGCCCTCCATTTAAATTAAAGAGTTTTGTACAGTTGTTAGGTCCCTGAATTAAAATAAAGTTTTCAATTGTAATTGGAGCCCTGCATTGAATTTTAGACATTTTCTATTGTTATAAAGGTCCTGCATTTAAATTAAACAGTTTTTTTTTGTTATTAGAGCCTTGCATTCAAATGCAGGAGGCCTTTACAAATATTTTTTGACATCTGTCAGTCTATATCCTTTTTTTGCTTCTTGTAATCAGCATAAATTGTTTATTATATGTAGATGTGAGTCATAAAGGTTTCATCTTTTCAAGTCCAGTTGTGATGGAGTTATTGCCCATTTCCATCATTATTACCTCGCCACTACATACAGATATTCTTGTAACCAGCACAGCTCGGGAATCATTCGCCATATTGATATCCTCGTAAGCAGCTCAAAAATGATTCAACATATTCTGATGCTGTGTGGGGCATACATTGTGTCGTTAACCAAATTTTGGATTGAGTTATGGCCCTTGACAATTAACTTCAACTCATGAGAGAATGTTGCTTGTATCATGGTTTGAACACCATTTAATATATTCTGATGGAGTTTGGCATGAATATTATCTCATAGGCTTGCATGTCGTCTGTATGGCTTTAGTCTTTACAAGAGTTGTGCCCCTTCATTGTTCATCCTCCTGACTCTTTCTGCAAAATAACTTCACTTTCAACAAAATTTGGCATAGGGCTTCAGATTGTGAGACATTGTTAGAATTTTTTTATCCATAATTCTACTATACCTTTTAAAATTTGTAATTGTACTGGTTGCAAAGATATCCAGCATTCTACAGCATCATTTACCTGTATTATGACCCCTTTTTTCCTATCTAATGATTTTGCTTTCAGCAGCATAACCTAAGCATTTTTAGGTTTCAACCAAATATGGAATGCAACTTTATCATGATGAGACTTTAAACAAGTTTAGTTTCAGGTGCTAAATATTATCCTTTAGAAGAGTTATGGACCCTGATAGCCCATTTTCCTAACTTTATTTCTGACAGCATAACTTTACTAAGGAATATTGCAATTGCAATTCAGCTCGAGTTATTATTCATCATGGAACTAAAAAGACTTTGAATGAGTTGGATTTCATCATTTCAAATCATCATTTACAAAAGTTATGGCCCTGCTTTTCATAACTTTTGTTTTTTCTGACAAAAGCTCTCACATCATATAGTGTCCCTATTGCAACACACCCATTGCTACTAGCTTTAGTTTTTCAAAAGGATAATAAAGAAATTTTCTTTTATGTACTACAGGCAGTATTCTTCTGCTTTAGAAGATCTGAAAGAAGCGCTAAGGCTGGCTCCAAACAATAGAGAATTACAACGCCTGTTAGTGCGAGTTCGAGATGAATGTTGTGAACAGGCCCGATTTGAAGAGGTTAACACCGAGCGAAGGCAGAGTGATTCCATGAACTTGATGGTTACACAGAAGCATCAGCATGAGGAAACAGCATTGTAATGCAACAGCAATGGTACAACAGCAATGGTACAAGCAACAGATAGGCACATCTTAAAAAGACCAAAGTAGAGCTTAATGGAATCTTGCCATGAACTTGATACCTACAAAGAAATGAGCTCGTGAAGAAACTGCATTATGTTGTTACAGTAGGAACATGTACCATGGCATTATGATACCATAAGAACAAGAACCATTTTGGTTACCATGGCATCAGAGGAAGTATTGACTTAAGCAAAATATTCCTGGACCAACATGTAACCATGGCTAAAAAGCTTGAACTGCTTGAAAGCAAACATAATATGCTGAGTACTAATGATAAAGTTGGTTCATTTTTACCAGCATGATAGAGATGGGCATTTTATATTTTGTATGTGTGGCAGTAACTGTTTAGTAAGTTTTAGTTAATAACTTGTTTCTAACTTGGGATGTCTTTTAAACATGTTGTAAGTGTATTAAGTTCTATATTTTTATGTAAAATGTTATTAATTTATGATAAAAGAATTTTCTTAAGTGTCCTTCTAAATTAGGCTGCATTGCAACTTTTTGCAAGTGGTCTATTATTATTACTACTATATTATTATTATGTGATGCTGGAAAAATGATGACTGATTCACCATTTCATAGGGAAACAAATTCTGCTTTGTGATAGAAGTCTAAAATGCTTTTATTAAAAAAACAAAATTGATAGGGCTAAAACTAAATGGCATAAATGTGCAATCTTGTGTATCAGTTTACATGTAGCATCTAAAAGGAACTTTTTTAAAAAGTTTTGTAGACATAATCTTTTCTGTAAATATTTCTATTTTGGTGGATCATGAATTTAGGTATTAATTGGATTGAAAGATGAAGCAATGGTGTGCTATATTTTGATTCCTAATTATTGTATATTCCAATAAGGTTTATGGCTATAAATATTTCATAACTAGTTTCATATTTAAAATTTTTATCCATCATTATTCCTAAATACCACACTTGAAATTTTTATTGTTATTTAGCTGGTTTGAGAAATTTTACCACTCTTGCTGATCAGAACCAAGTAAATAGACAGATAAGGTTTCTTGTGTTGTGTCTGTATTTTTAAAATTAGTTCTGAATTTACCATTCCTTATTGTTACAAACATTGCCTTAAAGTTTAAAAGCTAGTCAGATAAGCAGAGAGCCTTGAAAAAAAGCTGGGTACCAAATGTACACATATAAATTGAATCAAACTGCAAACAAAAAAGATATAGATCTGTCTAAGCATAATGAGCTTGTGGGTCAGAGTCCATCTTGTTTGTTCTACTGATTATTCCTAACAAACTGCGCAGACTCGGATCTTGCCAGCACATTATATGATGGCAGATTTAGGTCTGTACATTGTGCAGTTGGACTCATATGTGAATACATAGATACGGTATACCTACATGAGCAGTTTTGTACAAGATTAACATCATCTTACTGTTTTAATTCGGTTTTTACTTTTTTGAATAATTGTCCTTGTCAGCAGTTAATAATGTTGAGGAATAATGATGCATTTCTTTTTGTGTTCACTAAGTCAGATGTTCATTTTTATTATTTCTTTTTAAGTTACATGTAAAATTTAAATGTATATAACTTGTTTTGTATGACTCATTAGTTAGTTTTCAGTGTAATCTATTTTAAATGTTTAACCAAAACCAGTGTCACTCTTTCCAATACTTTTGTAAGTTAGACACTACTTAAAATATCTCTGTGGTTTTTATTTTTGAAGTGTATTTAACATTTCTGCAGTTTCTCTTAATATGTGTTCTATTTATGTATAAATATGTCTTTCACAAAATGATTAATTCTTTTAACCTTATTTTAATGCATGTCGGTACTTAAAATATGTGTGTACATATTTGTTAATTTATATGTAAGCATTCAGGTACTGGGATTTGAAAATTGTAGATTTTTGTTGGGATAAATGTATACAAAGCAATCCAAAATGCTAAAATGGATTTGTAATGGAGTACAAAAATATGTAATCACATTAAAAACAAGGGTATTAAATTGGCCTTTGCATCTGTATAAAACGTTTCACTTATTGTAGTTGTATGACTTCATTTTGTGACTTCACAACAAGGGGTGACTATTATAAATGGTAATGATTTAGAATATTTGAGAAATGTGTATGTACTTGTACATACATATATTATTTTTCTACTCATTAATTTGTATATCGTTTTATTTAAAATCTATAGTAGGTATTTCTTCATACTTGTAATGTGATATGCATTTATAAACATGACAAGGGGAACCAGTTTAACATTTTGGGTTGTCTTTTGCTGTATGCATGTGAGATTTCTGTCTGATAATGATAGAATATAATGATTTGTGTTTGTACAAAATCTACTTCCTTTGTTTTTATATAATTCTCCATGTCTGTTTTTTTTTTGTGTAGAGAGACTAATACGAAGCACAACATAAATAATTCGCTTCTGTTAATGTCTTGTAATTTATTTTTTCAGTCATATAAAATCATAAATTTCAATAATGACTCATAATTATTCATTTTACTTGGTAGTATTTAGTGAAAGTGTTATACTAATTAAAATTGTGAAATGTACATTATTTTTACATCAAATAGTTAATGCGTATCATTTTGAAATGAAGGTCATCAGGAAAGAAACTCAATTTAATACCATCTGTCATTCATAAAGTCACTTTTCAGTGCCTCAAAATGAACTCAAAATATACAAGATTTTTTAAATTGTTGGCTCTGATCAAGGAAGTAGATTGGAATTACTTTACCATTCCTTCCATTAATGTATGCACATATAAAATCACATACATGTATACATCATCACTGCATCATATCCATTTTTCTCCCTTGGTCCTAGAGAACAGTTTGCAGTGGGTTTCTCTTGACATCTGTCCATTGGAGGGGGATAACTCTTGTTCATGCACACTATTATTTCTTGATCAAGAGTTATCTGGTATTTCACCCTTCATGCACCATTATAACTAGAATCATAAAACTTTGTGAGTTCTAAATCTTTATAAAAGTAGGCCACAGTGGTCATATTTCACATTCCATATTCTCTTGTGCTATTCATGCTTGAATCATTATATGCATCTGTTATTACTACACTATTATTACTTGACCTAGTTATCATTTCACTGGCTTGGGTTTAGCTCATGACCAGATTTTTGTTATTACTACACTATTATTACTTGACCTAGTTATCATTTCACTGGCTTGGGTTTAGCTCATGACCAGATTTTTTCACATCCTGGAATTTTGAACTTGGTGAGGGGATGCATAATATTGAGTAACCACCATTAGAAAAAAGGTCATTGTGACCAATCTCATGCATCACTGAGAATTTTAAATGTGTGTTTAATCATTTAACTAAAAGATTATATACGTATCCTGAGAACATAAACACTAAAAACTGATACAGTGACTTAAGTTGTACATTTTGCTTATGTAGGTCACCATTTGGTATTTATCTCCAGATCAAATAGGTCTTTTGCATGTTGTGTACAGTACCGGATTTAGGCATAAGCTAAAAAAAATACAGCTTAGGTCTCCAAAGTTTGAACTCAGTCTGAAGAGGCCCCTCAAATTTATTTTATACCAAATATGGCCTCTATAGCTTTCCATTGCTTAGGGCCACGCTTTGTCAAAATTTGGCACTGGTTGTGTATATGTTATCGTATATGCAGTCATCCATCATGGTGATGAAATGCAAAAGTAGTTCATTAGGTCTCATATTTTGCACTTTACTAATTTGGGTTAAATTTTGTGTTTGATGTCCATTTACGAGGCACTGTTCATGCTAGAATTGGGAAATTGATAATACACATCTCTGTTAGTACAATACCCTTACAACAAAAGAAGATTGCTATGACCTATATTTATATTTTGCTGACTTGGTTATGGTTTTGTGTTAAGCCTATGTCAAATGAGGTTTTGGTGTGCTATACCTGCATCTATTAGTAATAGACCCTTTCAACAATGAATCTCGATGTGACCAACATTTCATCTTAAATTAGTTTTGATTACAGTTTGTGTTCATTCATGCTTTTGACATTCTATACCTATCCTGCCTTTGAGAAACCTGTTATGTGGGGGGGTAAGATTTGATAAGTACAACAGTGTTATTGCAAAAAAGATTTCTGTGACAAGTATTTCAGATTTCATTAGATTTTTGGAATGTTCATTGATTGGGTGCTGTGCTTTTTTTTTTAAATCATAAAATCTGGTGATTGGGTGTGTCTCTGTTGGTACTACAGACTACATCCTTACAACCTTAAAGGGACACTGTGACCTACATTATATGCTTTACCAATATAGGGTAAATATTTCTGTTTAGCTTATGACATTTTTTTTTATAATACAGTTGGAAATGGGAGTAAATATGTTATTTCATTGATAATTTTTTTATATTAATGACTATTCTTTGTATATTGTTACAGGTTAACTGTATAGTGAACATGCAAATGAATATCAGAAATTAAATGTATTAACTTAATGCATTTAATCTACATCTGCTATAGTGGCTAATCAAGGTAATTACTGATGCATGAACTTTACTAATGGCTGTCACTCCAAGGGTTTTAAAAGCCTGTGACTTTCAACCACTAAAATCTGGTTCAAGGATAAACAATGACAATAACTTGTAAAGCAGATTATAAGAATAATAATTTTATTTAAACAAAGTACAGAAAATTAACATCTGATGTTTATTACCTTGTTATGGTATCTCTCATTTGATAAAGAAAAAGAATTTTCCTTTATTCTTTGTTTATGTTTTGTGTACCCTATCATATGGACCAACATTTACTTGATTAAGATTGCTGGAGATAGAATTAATTATGTGTATGATAAGTAACGTTTCGGTGCTAGCTGGAGACGTCTAAAAGCTTCATAGAGGGGAGCTGTGTAGTTCTTGATTTTATTGTTTTCATTAGAATTTTATTCTCTCATCCATGAAATCGTATCAGTATTTAGTTGTAAATCTTTGCGCAATAGTGACACTGAATAAATATGATATTTTTATTGACCATCCAAACGGCAATGTTTGTAGGCTATTAATTGTAATAAAAGATATTGGCATTGTAATAAAAGATATTGGTATTGTAATAAAAGATATTGGTATTGTAATAAAGATATTGAATGCTTTTCATATTGCCTGCATTTCAGGCTGCTATTATATATTAATCCAACATTATGTAGTCATTCTGATTCGTTACGAACAAAACAGCATGTGATTAAAAATATATAAAATGAAAACTTATTTGTTTTTCCTATCTTAAGAGTTTGCATAATTTGCTTGAAATGTGACTTTTTTCTCTCAGTCAATATGCATAGTTGTAATATCAGTAAAATACAAGACCTTTGTGAATCTTGAGGCAGTTTACAATCTGCCAGAAATCATCTGTACTGGTTTTCTGTTGCAGAAAATAGATGCAACTAAATAATGCATCATGCTGAAAAAACACATGAACACACTCTTCTTTTTATATTTGGCAATAGCTGTATATGACCTTCATCCTGTGCCATTTTTTTTTTTATGAATTCTACTTGTTTAGCTATGGGAAATAGTGATGATGCTGTTTCACATTCTTACCTGTGATTCTCACTTTAAGGATAAATTTTCAAACGAAAATGCACACTAACCTTTCAGTTTCTAAGTGAATTGAATTGCTAGAAAAACTATGTGTAAATTATGTAGGAAATGGTTCATCCATTTCATAGACAACTATTTCACCAGTACATCAGAGCAGGGTGGGAGGAGGGCTTTCGACAATAGCTGTAGGTACGTTTTACTTAACTGAAATTAGTGCCACCCCCCAAAAAATCATTTTAATAGCAACAGCTTACCAATAACTGTTGTTTATTTTTTCAATTTGTCAGTAAGGAGATTTGGCTGATATGCCATCAAACTGATCAAGAAAATGGGAAGAGGTTCATTTTATGGAATGTTGATGTTTCTCAGGGCCACATGTTGTGTAGCAACGATGGGACCCAGAAAAAAAAAATGTGTATGCTTTGTTTTGTTAAAAAAAGCAGAGATACAATGAGAAGGTAGTATAGAAAAACCAAAATGATGTCCTCCAGAGAGGATACTCCAAACGTGGTAGACAACTTTCTAAAAAGCCTTCCATTCCGTGGTTCATCTCCATAGGGTCCAGAAAGACTGCAGACTTCTTCAAACTCTGCCTCTAGGTGCTGACTGAAGGTTTCCATGGCACTGTCACCCAGGCTATGGCACTGTCACCCAGGCTGAGTAGGGACTTTTTTGCTGACTCCATCATATCATATGACTGCATTAAAGAATCTGCATTAAACTCCGTCAGCGAATATTTGTGTTGCTGTGTAGCAGATTGTTGGCAGGGATTTACACGTTTACGTAAAGCGCTTTCCAGCCCCCCCCCCCGATAAGGACATGCGCTGTGACTTCTAGCCTAGCCTGTGCTTTGACAGCCTTTCGTGTCGGCTGCCAGTAGGTCATCCTGGCTAAGATGCGATGGCACGGCGGCATACGTCCTTTTTGCCTTTAAACCTTGCACTGCTTAAATACCAGTCATTTAAGTTCTAGATGAAAACGTAGTGGTATCTAACTCATCATCATTAAACAACATGACATCTACTGCATGCCGCCCAGCTTTGCCACTGACGCGTATAAGATAGAGCCCACCTCTCCAACCAAACACGCTGACAAATACTTTTGAATGGACATGAACTTGTTGATATCCCAAAAGTCATTGCCTTAAACCTTAGCTGGAGTATTTTCATACTTACCTGGCCTCCATGCGCTCACGCTCGCCGGGTAAGCTACCGGTAAGATGTGCCACGCGAAGCAGTGTTTCACACATTAACCCCAGCCTGGAGCGGAATGCACTTCGGAGTGGGTATGTAGCTTTGACTTTCGAATGGTCAGTACTGTGATACTCCGAGATCTAGAGGTATGCAGTTAATTAATGCACGTCCAAAATATTCGAGCGTGTACTTTTTGATGTTTCACAGTATTTGTTCGTTTGTATTGTCGACTAGTTGCTCGACTTATCTGGCCTTGATGCTGTTGCAGCTTTGGTGAAGTATCCCGTCAAATTAATCGTGTCGTTTCCAACTTATTTGAAAGAAGCAAGCTAAACTTTACATCAAAGTTTCTATAATTCATGACCAGTAAACTCGTTTGTCATTGGCACCATGGCGTGAAGAAATATGCCATCATCTCCATGCCTGTCATTTCGGGTGATCGTTGCTTGGTAGCTTCTTTACAAATGCATCAGTTCTTTCTTGTATGAATTCTGGGAGCTTTGGTGCAGGCATCAGAGCCTTTTCGCGCCATGGCTCTATTAATGGCCTTTCAGGCCTAGAGTTTGGCACTGACCTTTCGGAACTTTCTGGGCCTTGCCATGTGTGAACCTATCATTAAAAACACTTGCACTGGCCTCACATCCTTGGGGGTTTTTGGTACTTTGCCTCTTGAAATACCGCTTCGCATATGTTCGGGGAATGATGAAATGAAATTAATAACTCCAGATACACACTTTACAGCGGTTAAAATTCAACTCACACCTTAAACTTGGCATTGTGAGACTAACAATATTTGCCAACGCTTGTTTTTTACACCCCAGTTTTTACTACTCTATCTCATCTAAAGCGTATGCAATAATGCTCACATATTTAACTGGCTTATACTTAACATATATGTACATAACATTAGTTCTTTGATTGTCGAAACGTTGGTAGCACTAAGAAAATTTATGCTATAATAACCCGAGTTTCAACCAGTTCCCTCCGGCTTTGCTCCTTGACCATTATCTCGCAAGTGGGGTGGAAAGCTTTTTGCCTCCCGCCTCTTGGTAGGTGAAACCGTGGTAGGTATGACGTTAAATGCACTCTGGTTGCTACTACATTTAGTTCCATCTGGGCCTTTCCGCCACTTCGAACGTAAAGCAGAAGAGTTTTGGCTCCAGCAGTAAGGCAGCAACTGTAAGGGACGTTTTATTTCCTTCTTAAGCTGCTCAAAGTTTTTTTTTCTTCAAATTTTCATTGTTTGATCATGTTTTAGATACAAGTGTGGATATTTTTTGCTATAAATTGACCAGTTCCTTTGTTTGCTAATCTAGAAAAGTTGCACATAGGCGAGTAGCATATTACTGGAACGTTTCGTTTAATACAGCCGTTCTGCGAAATCGTAACTGACAACATTGCCGTTGACAACTGGCTTGAATGGAAACTGTATCATTTTTGTTCCCCAGATTTCTTTCTTGTAGCAGTCTAATGTATGCCTACATTCTCTTTTATGCATTACAATTTCTCGCGGATGATCTCTTCCAATTGAAAAGATAGTACATATAAGAATATATAATTTAATTGCATTATTTGGTGTCACAATTCTCGCAAGAATTCCGCCTGTATTTTACTACAACTGAGCGTAACGACTCCCTCGAAGTCTGTGCGAACGAACAATGTACATGGAATTTACAGCGAGCTTCAGTTTATTGTAATTACAATTTATCACCACATTAAAAGTTTTTTTTCGAAGGTTTCATCAAAACTTCCCCCAGTAAAAAAAATCAGGTAGTTTCTTCTATTTTTAGCTTCGATATATATTCATCTATTTTGGGTGTGGGGAACGTGGCAAATTTACAAGATGATCACACTTTTGAAAAAAAGGCCATTTGCATGGACACTATTACCTGTGAGTGCTCAGAACTGAATGCGAGAATGTAACCAACGAAGCTTGTTCAAAATGTTTAGGTCCACCTATATTTGCTTGCTTGCACCTGTATTCCTCTAACTGGTCATCGTCTGCATAAACCACTACCATCCATGTCATTGTCCTCTAGCACAGAAACTGTGTCGTCCACCACCATATTAAAGCCAATATGTAAAGTCATGTAATATCCGAAATTTAATTCAGTATATATAAGGCATGATTTCAGTGGCAAAGTTAACAGGTAAATACAGCGCTAACAAAATTGTGTCAAATGATTATACGCATAATGTAACAACAGCATTACAGATCATCACCTGCCATTAAAGGCTATCCACACAGATGAGGTTGCCATCAAATCTATAACAGAAAAATAAGCATGGTCGTAAATGGTTGTGATTTAGTTAAGGTATGAAACCTGATATTTTTACACCCAATATAAAGTTGCTAACTTTCTCCAGAATACTAGTCGTCAGCATGCAATTGAGTTCCATGTAAATCATTGTAGTATTCTTTGAATTAAATTCATGTTTCATCTCCTTGTTGCTATTTTTCTTACAGAAGTACAAATGTTTTGTGGCAACTAAAATATATTTGTTGAGTTGGCTCCCTTTGAGTAATAATGGCAAATGTGTGTGATTGAAGTTTAGATAATTCATCTGACATGTTTAAGCGTTATAGAGAATTTATGCTAAATGACTATAAGGAAGATTTGTGTTATTATATAAGATTATAAGGTAGATCAATGCTATCAATTAAATAGTGCATCTATATCGTTGGAATTAAATATAATGCACGATCAAATCTTTATCCTCTTAATGATGTTGACAAGCATTTATTTTTGAAATATCAATCAGAGGTGGTATATAAATGTAAAACCAAATAATTAATATAGTCCTTATTACGAAACAAAACTATCCTGAAGTATTGATGCCCGGATGCACATGCATACTTTTCCATGACATAACCTTTTCCATGTTGATGATTCCAATGCATTGAAAACAAACAACAAAAAAAAGGAAAAGAAAATGATTGTGAAGTATTAAATACTGCCACGTTTTAGAAGTTTACATCAAATGATGCACATGGTGATTATTCAGTAGCAACTTTAGCTATCAGTGCAAAATATGACTGGTTATCAAATCTTCGAAAGAGTTGTTTAGGTAAACAAAAACTGATAAAGTAAACAAACTGTTTAGTTTAATGAACCAAAAATATTTTCTGCGTTATAAAACACTAATTTACGTGTGAGTTATGATTAAAATTTGCAAAAAAATAAAATTCAAAAAAAGCCATGGATGAAATCATACACTAGTCCGATATATCAAACCCTCATGTCACTGTTTACTTCAAGTCTCAGTTTTACGTTGTGATTAGTACTAGTCCGATATACCAAACCCTCACATCTCTGTGGATATTGATGGACAATTTGTGGGTAACCCCAAGACTGCTGATACTGATGGACGATTTGTGGATATCCCGTATTAGGGTTAGGTACCCACAAATCGCCTATCAGTGTCAACACAGACTTAAGGATACCCACAAATCTTCCATCAGTATCAACACAGATATGGGGACACCTACAAATCGTCCATCAGTATCAACACAGATTTGGGATCAACACAGATTTGGGGATCCCCACAAATTGTCCATCAGTATCGCTCATTTGGGGATACTCACAAATCGTCCATCAGTATCAGGACAGATCTGATTGTTTGGCATATTGGACTAATAAAGTTATAATATAAAACTGAAGACAAAAAGTAAAACAGCAAGGTATTTATTATGAAACTAATATAAAAAAATAACGACGTTTTCGGGTAAAGACTCCCAAATATATCAAGAATAGTTCTGATGTCCGGTTTTGCAAAACAGAGGAAACAAGACATATTTTTATTCGTTTAGTTTTTTCGGCATACCAACACAATTGGGCTATTTAGTGCCGAGATAATTGGAGTAAAGTGGCTTACCCATGGAAACAACATGGTCGTTGACCCAGGCTGGTACGATAGTAGGATTCGAACCAGCACCCTTTCGGTCATGACTCCCACAAGCTAACCACTGTTGTTAGTATAAATACGATAAAAGACGAGAGAGAGAGAGAGAGAGAGAGAGAGAGAGAGAGAGAGAGAGAGAGAGAGAGAGAGAGAGAGAGAGAGAGAGAGAGAGAGAGAGAGCAACTGTATTTAGCAATAACTTCCACTGCACGAGCCTTTATCAATAAAGATTGAACAAGAAACATGCAAAGTATATGATAGGCCTTTTCTAGATTGCTTCTCTACTATCAGGTATCCGTAGCAAAGTATATGAAAGGCCTCTTCTAGAATGATTCTCTACTATCGGGTATTGCAAAGTATATGAAAAGCCTCTTCTAGATTGCTTCTCTATTATCAGGAATCCGTAGCAAAGTATATGAAAAGCCTCTTCTAGTTTGCTTCTGTACTATTAGATATCCGTAGCAAAGTATATGAAAGGCCTCTTCCAGATTGCTTCTCTACTATCAGGTATCCGTAGCAAAATATATGAAAGGCCTCTTCTAGATTGCTTCTCTACTCTCAGGTATCCGTAGCAAAGTATATGAAAGGCCTCTTCTAGATTGCTTCTCTACTATCAGGTATCCGTAGCAAAGTATATGAAAGGCCTCTTCTAGATTGCTTCTCTACTATCGAGTATCCGTAGCAAAGTATATAAAAGACCTCTTCTAGATTGCTTCTCTACTATCAGGTATCCGTAGCAAAATATATGAAAGACCTCTTCTAGATTGCTTCTCTACTATTAGGTATCCGTAGCTAAGAAATATTTCCGTTGTATCGATTAGTCTGGAATTATTCGACATTAGGACACTCAGGTATATTTTAACAACTACAACCACATTAGCAGTATAGCATAAGTATTTTACACATTTAAACTAATATCACTCGGATTTTAATTCCTCATTCATATCATCAAAAGACATTGATAAGACCCATAGTATCCCAACGCTACAACGGGCCTTCAAACAGTTTCGTCCCTTGAATCATTATGATCGGGAGCAACATATGCACTGGGTGTGTCTTAAATGTACAATGAAACATTGGGGTGGGGGCGGGCGATAATGAACAATATTACGAGAAAAGGAAAGCGCAAAGTGCGTGATAAAATCAGCAGCATGGTGAAGTTGAGCGATATGCCTTCATAATCAAACCTCCGTTCGAAATGGTTTCAAACGAACTCATAGAGCGGTGTCGTGCTCTAAAAAACAATTGATGATGATGATGATGATGATAGCAATTATTGTCGTATATGCATGTGCGTTTGCTTGACGACTTTTGGAGCCTCTTACTTTCGTAAGAGACCAGAGAACCCACCCGAAGGGTGGGCCTCCAATACCCTCCTACACGGTTGGTCATCGGCCCGGACCCGTGTAAGGGGACTTGATCCCGAGCTGGATCTTTTCGCTTCGAACTTGACTTTAAGACCTTGACTTTCACCACTCCGACACGGTAGAAAGCCACCCAACCCAGCAGCAGGCCAAGGGCACCAAGAGGGCCACCAACAAATCCATGTCCGCTTATGGGCGCAATTTTAAGTTGTCTCATTTATATAGTCACCATCATGTTGATAGAAACGTGAACATACCAGCAAATCTCACGAAAGCAACTCCCTCAGTGAGAAGCCGGATTAAACAATGATGAGGAAAAGACAAACCAAAATATTGTCGTATCATCAAATTGCATTAGAACAGTAAGAAAACGTCATCTGCTGGGAGAAATCCCTAACCAAATAAAACAAAAGCGAGCTGAGAGAATTCTAAATCCTGAATGAAAGCCGGGATATATTTGACAAGTTTGACCAGTATATTTCAGCGCCAAGAGGCATCCAGCCAGTGCAGGTATAATTTATAAACAGAGCTGTGAAATACTTAATCCAGTGGCAAATACGCCATTTCTTGAAATATATTGTATGCATCAAAATGAACGAGAACTGCTCTTATATTTTCCCGTAATTAAACATTATGCATATGAAGAAATTCATTTTTTCGAGAAGAGGAAAATTACTTGTATTTTGTTCTTCAATTTTGTATTCCACTAAACAGTTGTTTGCAAATATAATTCTCTTAATATTTCGATGGAACAAAGCGATTATTCTGATCGACTATGAAAATCTGAAACTCTCAAGCATCAAAGCTTAATTTTTCATATCAATCGTCCAGTTTACTACACAAAATAAAATATGTAACAAGAATGAAAGTGATGACTCCTTACTTTGAGTTTTAATCAATTAACAAGACTATTGTTTGCATTATTTTTTTTTTTGCAAAATGGTAATAAATAGTTGGTGTAATTAAATAATGTGTATTTTACTATTTCCGATTTTACGCACAAAAAAATAACACTTTTCAAATTGGTCAGGTAAAGCATCCTTTTATGTGTTATTTGTTATATTTGAAATATTTCATCTAATAATAAAAATGAAAGCAATATCTGCATTACGAATTTACATTTTTTAAAAATTATATAGAAAACTTAAAATAAAATCTATAACTTAAAATTAAATGGAAAATATTTTTGTTTGGAGTTCGTAATTTTGCTATGGTCTTTTTAACCTTTAAAAATGAAATAAACTAATTTTGACATGAATTTTTAAGCAAAATATTAAATAGCTGAAACAAATCAAGAAGAAAACATATAAACTTAGTTTACGATTAACCGCATTAACATTTACGTAATCGTTCATTTCTGTATAATGAAAACCTTTTCGCTAAAGACTCCATTAAAAACCAAACAAACATGCAATTTACTAAAATATCTCGATTATGAATGTCAAAACCGAATTTCGAATGTATACAATAAAAAAATCAAAAATTTAATTTCATTTTGCAAAGTAAAAAATAAATAAATAAACATCACCACCACCACCACCCAAAACCCCAAACTTCATATGCACATTCAAGACCTACCCCGGACATAAATTGTTCCAGTTCCTATCGATTCTAGGGAAGAAAAAGTTGTTCCGGTTCTCAATGCCCATTTTAGCTTTGCGATTATATAAGCTTACATCATCTTAGCTTCCTAAAGTTTCGATATGTTAACCAATCCTAAAATTCACCCGCCCCCAAAACGCTTGATGAACCATGTAGGTCCGAGGTCACCTCTTTGATCAAATTGTGCAATTTTGTTGTATGCAAGTTTTTTCGGAACACACCTGCGTACAGTTTTAGACACCATTCGGTTTTGATTATATATATATATATATATATATATATATATATATATATATATATATATATATATATATATATATATATATATATATATATATATCACGAAATTCAAAAAGGCACACGATAGGGGGTGTGCAAGTCCACGTGGACTTGCAGTTGCGAAACAACGGATTTCATCCGGAAAAACTATCTGCATATCGCCAAAAGAAATCTTCAGCTGAGGGCTACTCAACAACCGCCAGAAATACCGGTAAGTGTTTAAACTGTACACCAATGTGTAATATTGTCTGCAGATATTTGCACGTTTTAATGAATAGGCGATATCATCCACTAAAGCACCAGTCAATACCATTAAGGTGCTGATTTTGGGCGAGGATGGGCCTACAAACGCCTTTTGGTGGTATGATGTAACAATCAAACTCTTTTGACCAATATAATTCAAATTTTAAAAAACATAAAAATTAAACCAAAAAACTTTTGTTTATAAGTCACCCCCCCCCCATAAAATTATTGTGCATTTAAAGCATACCGCTCCTAGCCTAACCAATATACCAGACATTGCGCATTTCAAGGCTGGTATGTAATCAACCGATATATAATCATCCAGCTCATTATTCACAAATGCCATCCGTCATTCATATCTTCTTCATCCATTTGTTCATTCTCCCATCAATCTCTACCAGATTGTGGATTCTCTCCCTCCTCCCCTTTCCCCCGTTTATTTCAGCATCCGCAGTCTTACGAGCGCTATACAATACTAAGCATTTCCAGAATGATAATGATATATTATTTGACAAAGATACTAATGTTTCAAAAGGTTATACGATACAGTCTTCTTTAAATAAAAAAAAAAAGTTAACTTTCGATTATATTGTACAGTTTTTGCACATTTATCTCTCTCTATAGACTATCCAATCAGGATCTTGGATGAGTAATCAATCGGATAAAATTAGCCGGTTGCGCACGCTAATTTATTCCGCCATATTGAGACTGGTGCAACCATTACAAGAACTCGAAACTGTCTTACATTCCTGGCATAATTTCGAAAGACGGACTATATTCATCAATATTTTGTTCATTTTATTGAAAGTTAAAACTTAAGGTAAGTGGTGTAGGTCTTGTCAGATTGAAATTTTTTGTATGATGAAGTATTTTAGCGACCGGCGTCGAGTCGTGTAGCAAAGTGTTCGGAACGTAATTTGATCCTTAGAAGTAAATGTAAAATGAGTGATGGCTTAAGTTGTATTAGTTGCTGTTAGCAATTTTGAGCATGTTGTTAAAGCTTGAATTACTTAAAGACGCTTTATATATATATTGTGTTAACTGTGACTAACAACTCCGTTTCGCAGTTTAATGTCATTAAATAGGCCGCAGAGAAATGGATCACTGCATGGGTAACAGCATGAAGTCGGTGTATTTGAATGACCTTGATTTTGAAAGGAGGAGGATGCACGGGCATGGAAAAGGGCGAAGAGCAATATCGTCGCATTGTCAGGTAATAACATGAACATAAATTGGACACAATGAAGCTTAGCTTTATACTAACATTACATTAGCCCGTATTGTTATGTTTAATTTTATTTTAGACAAACCGATGCAATACAGCGTTTCTCTTCCTTAGTTCTGGATGATCGTTAGCTACGATGTTTTAGTCTCGGCATGGTCGAGGTTACGAAGTGACCCTGTACCTTTCGCTGGGGAGCAAATAAAAATTTTCAAAGAGAGAACAGATGATATGAATTAACATCTACCAAAGTAGAGCTATGTCTTTCAGGAAAGTTTGGGTGATATGCATTTTAAGCCTAATTGAGGTGATTATATTGGTAGTTTGATACGAACCATACTTATGTTAACCATGACGAATAATATGAGATTCTCACCATAATTTGTCTCCAAAATAAGGCATTCAATGCCATATTTGGATATTTTATAATACTGTATTTGAGTCATACCATATTTACTAGGATATGTTTATATTTACAAAGTTCGGATGCATAGTCATGGAAAAAAAAAGAGACTAAAAATGGAAGTAATTTTCATTTGAACTAATATGATGAATGATCCTAAAAAAAATGCTATTGAATGAATAAGGTAAATGCTATTGAATGAATAAGGTAAATGCTATTGAATGAATAAGGTAAATGCTATTTTGCACATTTTTGCAATGAACTTCAGCAATTCTGATATTAAAGGAGATGACTGTTTACTTTCTTAATATATATATGTATGTTTTGTATATTTTGAACTAAGGAAGAAATGAACATGTAATGGAATGCACTTTTTTGTTCAGAAACTAAAACAAATCCTTTTTTTGATTTAAAATAATTAATTTTAATGCAATATCAGACTTGTAATAATTGCAAAATTGTACAATGCTAGCTACTACATCAATTTTGAGCTTTGGCTTTTCTTGAATAGTATAAATTTATTGTAACAAAGCTAAAGGAATGATATGAGATGTGGACAGTTAAATTCCAAATGATAATCATTCCTATTCAAAATAAAGACAAGAAGAAACAACTCTGAAATGAAATGAAAACTGAATTCTTGGGCTTTAAGCAGTAACAGTTCAAACTGTCAAGACTGCTCTGGTAGCCTAAGTGGTCAGAGCTTCCACCTAGGGTGCAGGAGGTTGAAGGTTTGAACCTGGGCATTTTATATATATATATATATATATATATATATATATATATATATATATATATATATATATATATATATATAATAGTCCCAATTAAAACCCAGCATTTACCATTAGAAGACTGAAATATGTATATTGCTCAAATAAATATTTTGAGAAATTTGTAAAATCATCCATTTTGCAAAATAGAAAACAATGTGCTTATTTTGAGTTTTAGTGAAAACATAGAAATGTGAATATGCAGCAAATCTTATTTTACAATTAACTTTTGGTTGATAATGAAATGTTTTTTATGTTTTACTTTCATGATGTTGAGATTACATGCATTCACTTCTCTAACACCCACCATTAATATTTTCATTCACTTTTTTCTTCTATCCTTCCTTCTATTATTTTCTTCACTTTTTTTCTTCTATCCTTTCTTCTGTTATTTTCATGGTTTAATATTTACATTTCATGGTAAATTTGTAATTTTGATGGAAGTCATGCAGCACATTTTTGGTGAATTGCTTTGGTGGCCTAGTGGTTCGAGCATCTGTCTTGGATTTGGGTAGTTGCAGGTTTGAACCCTAGTCAAGTCATACCAGATGCTTATAAAAAAAAGGCACTAACAGCTGCCATGCTATGTGCTCAGCATTAAGAGGTTAGAATTAGGACTGGCGGCCTGGTGTCAGGATAATATGACTGGGTGAGACATGATGCCTCAGTGCTAGATATCACAATAAACTGTCACACTCCAGACATCATAGTGAGTTGACTTAAAAAATGTTTTAAAGCCACATTAGAAATCCAAATCACACGAATGCATTTTTTGGCAAGCGCTTACAGTCTTCTCTTGCATGATGTGAATTCAGCGCTAGCATCTGCTTCAGATATACATAACTATGTTGTCAGTTTGATCATATAGTTTTTTTTAATCAGAGAGGGGAAAAAAAGGATATGTCCTGAAAATATGTACAGATTTACAGGTCCTCAGGAGGAGTGTTAAATAGCCTTACATTGCCACTGTTATTACATTGCCTCTCACTGCCTAGCAGAAGAATTTGATATTTCCATACATTTGTATGGAACAGAGGTCAGCGTAGTACATAGTATTATTTTTTGCAGAATTTGGTCAGGAGTTTTGGTTTCAGATTGGGAGGATCTTCATTGATTTATTCTTAGCATATGTTTGTTTCCTGTCATCATATATATCTATAAAATAAAAATTGTCTTAAAACAAAATGTTAAAATTGTAAAAAAAAAATTCCTGAAAATTGATTTGTGCATCTAATTCATCTAATTTAGCCTGGTACTTAAAGCACTTAGTAAATTATAATTGTAACTAATCATTATTTTATATATATATATATATATATATATATATATATATATATATATATATATATATATATATATATATATATATATATATAATGTTTAAAATAATCAACCTACCTACCCTAATTTTAAAATGAGTGCAGTAGGAAACAAACATTGGTAATGGAGAACTAATGAAAAAAAAAGGGAACTGAACAAATTTCCTTTTTCTATACTAAAATATTGACCTCTTCTCATCACTGCAGTCCTTTCACAGTAAGTACTTGCTTTTCATGCTGTACATATATGCCACATAACACATTTTCAGCCTTATTAAATCATTGCATGGACTAAATTTGTGTCAGTCCTCTTTATTGTTATCTAAACAGTCCGGAGATGATGTTTTCAGGTTTCTGGTAGAGTAAGCCTAATTTTACTTGGAATAGAAAATGACCTTTCAGTTTGTTTACTGAAATGTGGCAATGTTAATATAATTGTACAGTGTCCACAAAGAAGTTTAAATTGTTTCTTGCCTGTTGGTTGATTAGATTGCTGGCTGGCTGCCAGAGCTGCTCAAGATTTGTTCTTTCTGGATGGATTTGGAAAATTGTTCTTAAAATATAGTTTACAGGGTTAGCAGAATGTGTCTTCACATCACTTTGAACTTGATTTCAACCAATGAAATTCTGTTTCCATCCAGTACTGAATTTATTGCTATATTTCTTTGTTTATGTTTTGACATGTTAGCATTGAAAAATAATGTAGACTAAGATATTTTGACTAGCTTTAGATACAGATTTGACTAAACCTGTTTTACACCATGTGAGC
This sequence comes from Potamilus streckersoni, assembly GCA_016746295.1. NCBI lineage: Eukaryota > Metazoa > Mollusca > Bivalvia > Unionida > Unionidae > Potamilus > Potamilus streckersoni. The sequence continues at coordinate 1,174,802 of JAEAOA010001104.1, read as the reverse complement.
TCTACAGTAATTATTAATCCAACCAATATCCCTGAATGTCTTTAATCCATTCCAGGTAATTCTGAAGACATAGTTAGTCTGATTTAAATCAGATCTCTGCTGTCCAAAATGAAAATCTGATTGGCAACTGTTTAGGGTACATGGTATGGTGACATTTGAATGGTACAATTGAAATGCAGCTTTCAAAAATCTGAAAGTGAATCAAAATGTTTGGTACACATTCTTGCTCTTTATCCACACTGATCACTGTGTCCAGTTGTGAAGATATAAGAGTTATCAGATAGGAAGATAAAATTAGTGATTATTATAATAAATAGGCTGCCTGAACATGACCCATAAATGGTTGCTGATTTTCATGTATAACAGTGGAGATCTGATTTTAATCAGATTGAACATATAGTATATCTCTTTAGCTATTACAGCTGTTCTGCAGTTTCACTACTGCTGAGTGCTATCATATCAGTTACTGAGACTACTGAGGCTGTTTGCTAGACTGAATACTAGAGAATCATCATGGTTAACTACAGAAACTGACAATAAAAACATGGTTACCTTTATATTCATTATTTCATTAGATTTTGCTGGATTTCAGTGAAATAAAAAACAGCTTACAGTGTATAGTGTCTATTATTCATACATTTCCACTTTATATCCTGGTTATGATAATCAAAAATATGTAAACTTCTGTACATTTTAACCAATCAACATTTAGTTAACATAGTGATTACATCTTGTAGATGCCACACTGGGGTTTGGAGTACTGCTGAACTGTATGCACTTAAGTGACACTGGGGTAGTAAATGAGGCTTATGGACACCACATATAGGTGTCAGTGGGGTTCAGGAGCTATTTACAGGTGACACTTTAACTCATTAACCTCTGAGCCAAATAGCTAGGCAGTCTCCTACAGCATACTTGCAGAGATCACCTAGACCAGTGTTAGTCATGCCAGTACCTGATCCTGAGACTTACTCATAGCGCCTGGCTTGCATATTTTTTTAAAATGGTTTACTTGCAGTAAATTTGTTATTATTTTATTTATATTTATTTAATTAGGCTGAAATTTGGTGCAACAGTTCTCAGTAAAATTATGTACATAATGGTATAAATTTCATGCTACATGCAGAAATAAAACTCTTGCATAAAGGTGAAAATAAATAGTGTACTTTTCAAATTCTTTCTCTTGTCATGAATAATCCATAAAATCCATTAGGAATACACATACAATAATTAACACATGAAATAATTATATTTTATGTACACAGAAATTCCTCTTGTCATCTAATTTGTAAACTTAGCCTCCTGTGAATACTGTTCAAAGATGCACATTTTTTTTGCTCATGAATTGCTTTTTTTCCCACTGCTTGGGAGATAAGGCAGGAAAAGTATGACATGTTCGAACCATTGCTGAGTCATAGCTGAGGCTATTTCGATGTCACTATCAATCTCAACCGATAAAAATCCTGAAAATTCTGTCGGAGTTTGCCAAGTAAAAGTCGGCTCCAACCGACTGATTCCCGTCAATTTGCATCATTTTTGGATCTAAATATTATCAACACTTTTGCTATCGAAATCAAATTTTTTTTTTCCGTGTGTTCAGCAGTGTTCACTGTCTATGTAAGCTAAAATTTTACTGGTTCAACAGCCTGCATAATTAGGGAATGGCTTGAAATTAGCCAATGGTTTGCGACGACTTAACTCATGCGGGGAAATAAGCCATGCCAAATACTGCCTCTCAAACTCAGTGCCCAGGATTCAAGCTAGGTAAACTCTGTTAAAGCTACGTTAAAAATAAAAAAAAAACAATTATACACATAGGGTCCTTCACTTGATGAGATACAGTAAATGGTTATAATCAAACTCATTGAGTGAATTATTGTGATTATAGTTAAAGTACTCTTTGCTCATATGTAACTAACCCAGTGTACTTAACCCAGGCACCGTTTTGTTACTGGTGATAGCAAAAGATATTTGGTATCAGGCAAGTATTGACCAGTTGGGAAAAGTTATATGCTACAAATAAACCAGAATTACACCAAAACAGTTGTTCTGATATTTATATCATTGTTCATAACTAGTGCATTGTCTAGTGACAATTGTAAACTTTGAAGTGGATATGCAGCTGCCAGTGAAATGGCAAAAATTTGATGTGGACAAGAGTGAGTATGATTGTAAAGATGAGAAGCTAAAAGAATTGCTGAGAATGAATATGAAAGGCTGAAAGTTGACCCAAGAGATGTAATTTGTGCCTTCTGCACTGGTTATTTAGAGTTTGATAGCCATGACCAGTTGAATTATCATCCCAGAAATCAGACTATGCAAGCACCCTACCATTAAATGGCAGAGGGGTGTGGATTGTTGTAAGTAGAATCAGAACAGCATTGTGAACTGAGAAGTGCTAAGGGGTCACTGATGTCACACATAGGTGGCGCTCTACAGTTTCATATTTAGCATAGTGTTAGAATTTTAAATAAAAAGAATTACTAGATACACTGGCTATTTAAAAAAGACTTTGGATATCTTAAATATTGTTCAAAAACCTTTAATTCCCTTTATTTTGGTGTATGATTGATGGGTGTAATATGGGTTATAGAGTATACATCTTGGCCTTACTGTAGATGTACATATTTCAAAAAAGTGATGGCTTCATTTGCTCATTTTCACTTCCTGAAATTCAGAGGTAAATTGTATAAAAAGGACCAGATAACTTTTTTTTACATTTTATGTATTTTGTAAATCATTCATTGCACTTTCAAAAGCTGGTATTGTCTAGTCTTGCAAAATTCATTTTCCCTATTTTAATAGCTACCAAGGATTGTGTACTTTAGACAAATTCAAGTTGAATTTTGGAGTACAAGGTAGCAGTCATTTTAGTTACCAGTCTGCTAAGATCATTTAAAATTTCCAAAAGTACAATATCCAAAGAACAGTCAGCCACATAATAACTGGATCCCTGGTCGAGTCATAACAAAGACTTCCAAAAAAAAATACTAACCGATGCCTCACTTGAGGCTCAGGATTAAGAGGCTAGTGTTAGGACTGGTTGGCCTGCTACATGTCTGCAGCATGATGCCCCCGTGCTAAACACAACTATAAACTGTCACTGCAGACATTGTAGGATATGACTGAAAAATTGTTAAAGCTATGTTAAAATCATAATCACATAATAACTGGTGAGTGCCACTTAAGGGTGGGCACAACTGAATCAAGGTTAGATTATTTTGAGAATATCTTTGACATTTATGATTATTAAGTTTTGACTTTATTAACTTTTGATTTGTTTCATATCAAACCATACATGTTATTCTTTTAGCAGTAGGACAGAAACCCACTGCATATATGGTTTTTTTGACTGAAATCTACTGATAGATTTTGAAAAATAGATATTATTATGATGATACTTTTGTGTCCCCGAAAAATGGTATATTTGTGCATTTTGTAACCAAATTATAGAAACCATTGGGGACCAAAAATATTGTGCAATGTTTGAGTAATTAGATTATGGAAGCTAGATTATGGATGCTAGCATGAGTGCATGTGAAGTTATAATTTTTTACTTTACTGTTGTAATATGAAGAGTGTAAGGCAAAGAGTGGGATATTTTATGGAGTGTTATATGTAATAAAGGGATCAAAGACAGCAATCTGCTCATCTTTGGTAGGGGTAAAAAAAAATAAGAGCTCAATCCAAAATGATTTAGGTGGAAACACTCTAATAGGTTGTTTGATTTGGTATATTAATTGTTTTTGCATTGTTCAGGACATTTTTAGAAGAATATTTAAAAGCAGTTGATATTTTTGGTTCAATTAATATCAAAATGCAGAAACCTGGGATTTATCCCAATGATATCACATGCTAACACCCCTCCCCTTCCATTGATTAATATGAACCAACATCCTTAAAAGCCAAGCCACAGGCCAAATGAACTTTGACCAGTCATACAGTCTGTATGGCTGTTACTAACATTGCCACATTGTAATTATACAGAGTAGACATTCTCCATTCTTCACAAAATAAAAGTGACCGTCTACTGATTCTTTTCATGTTTTCATAGAAAAGAATATGTATGTTGGGATTATAGTGTTGAGATGAAATTAAAGTATTATAATGTGAATTTCACCTAGCAAGACATTTAATTGATATTTATTTCATTCTCTGTTGCCGCATGTTAGCATTTACCAGAATTTTTTGTTGAGTGCTGTTTATTTACAGTGTATTGACTATTTTTTTATTTAAAAAAAATATGTGATATCTTATTAGAAATTGCAAATTTCACCATGTGGAATCTATCTTTATGGGCAATAATCACTATTTTCGATGATAAAAATAAGCTATATATCAAGGTTTAATTTACCATTTCTTATCATGACTTTTTTCATGTTCAACACATTTTAAAATATATTTTCTTTGAAAAAAATCGGGAGCCATGCCGGACACCACGTTATAAGCGGGTTCGCAAGTTATCCGGGTGCGAGTTATCGAGGGAGAAGTGTATGTTGTAACAAATTTTAACTGAGTAACCAGATTATATTATTGTAATTGCAAGTTAGTAAAAATGCTTATCAACTACCCTTAATCTATTTTTTAAAATTTGTATTTTTTCACATATTTTCTCAATAATGGCACTTTTAGACGTGTTTGAAACAACCCCTGTACCATGTATATGAGGGCAAATGCACAAGTGTCCTCATTGCTTTGTTGCAGATAAAACATTACCATAACTATTCATACATTATTCACTAAAATGCATAAAATTACAGACATGGCTGTTTGATAGTCGGTATATGAACTCACCCCTTTTTTTCAACCAAATCAACACAGACATGATTGCATATAATTTTAGAAGGAGCGGTTTTTGTAATGTATAATCACTCACTGCTTCATTACAACGGTCCATTGATAGGATTGCAGATTTATGGCTTATTTGTTTGTCTACCTACTTGCAGTAATTTTAGACACTAGTAAACAGTATCTGCATCGCTGCATTTTTCGGTAGTTTCACAAATAGACCACTCCCTTGATAACTTACCCCTGATAACTCATGAACCCCGCTTATAACCAAAAAAACTGATCCCAATTTGTTGAGCTTTTAGAAAATGACAATCCATGTTTGTAACAGAAACTTTGATATATTGCTTGTTTTATCATTGAAAATGATAGGACCTGGACATTTTAATCAATGTTATGAAATATCAACTTTAAAAAGAAGTCATAAAATTTTCTACATTTTCTTTCCGGATGAATCTTTAGTACACTGTAATTAAAAATATTCAAGGAAATTTCAATTAATGAAAATGTCACTTATGCTTAGTGAAGGCAGTACATTAATAAATAAATATCAATTAAATAATTTTTTTATCAATTGACATTTGTTTTCTAGTCCTCTCTTTGTTCCTTTAAGTGTAATCATCATAAATTGCAATGTGTCCACTTGTAATTAAACATAAAATGTGTCAATCTATGTTAAACAGCTATATCTATGAGCGTTTCTCTAAGAACTTAATTAAGTGCCATCCGTATTTTGATATCGAGCTATCAGAAGCATTTGTTGTTGTTGTTGTTGGGTTTAACGCCATTTTTCAGCACACGATAGGCTATTCATGGCGGCCAGTATTAATGGTGGAGGAAGAAACCCGGAAATCACAGTAAGGAACCACCGACCGACGAGAAGCTACTGGCAAGCTTTCTCACATATCCACATTCGCCGAATCCTAGACTCGAACACACGCAGACAGAGGTGAGATGGCAGTGATCAGTAATGGACAGCGCTTTAGACCACTCGGCCACTCGGGGCCCTGAAGCATTTGTTGTACTGTTGCACTAAATAAAAAACAGGCCTCCTTTTCTGTTATCACATTATTTACATCTTTTCAATCAAAAAAAGGAGGTGAAATAAATAAGTTAACCCTTTACCTTATACAAGCGCCTTTGGATGCCTCTACCTGATTCGCATGTAAGTATTAATGGTGGAGGAAGAAACCGGGAAATCACGAGAAAGAACCACCGACCCAATAGAATCTACTGGCAAGCTTTCTCACATATCCACATTTGCCGAATCCTAGACTCGAACACACGCAGACAGAGGTGAGATGGCAGTGATCAGTAATGGACAGCGCTTTAGACCACTCAGCCACTCGGGGCCCTGAAGCATTTGTTGTACTGTTGCACTAAATAAAAAATAGGCCTCCTTTTCTGTTATCACATTATTTACATCTTTTCAATCAAAAAAAGGAGGTGAAATAAATAAGTTAACCCTTTACCTCATACAAGCACCTTTGGATGCCTCTACCTGATTCGCATGTAAGTATTAATGGTGGAGGAAGAAACCGGGAAATCACAGAAAGAACCACCAACCGACGAGAATCTACTGGCAAGCTTTCTCACATATCCACATTTGCCGAATCCTAGACTCGCACACACGCAGACAGAGGTGAGATGGCAGTGATCAGTAATGGACAGCGCTTTAGACCACTCGGCCACTCGGGGCCCTGAAGCATTTGTTGTACTGTTGCACTAAATAAAAAACAGGCCTCCTTTTCTGTTATCACATTATTTACATCTTTTCAATCAAAAAAAGGAGGTGAAATAAATAAGTTAACCCTTTACCTCATACAAGCGCCTTTGGATGCTTCTACCTGATTCGCATGTAAGTGCATTTTGACACCTACACCATTCTCACATAAGCATCTTTTGACACCTGCTGTAAACATTATCCATTTTGAATGGGTTTTCATAGCGCCACCTATGGGGAAAACTTCCTAATATATACTACATTCATTGGTGTGAATGACCAGAACATGTGGTCATTGTTTATGTTCTGGTTGAAATCTACTATTTAAAGTAACTTGGTCGTATTCTCTACTCCAAAATGGAGGTCGCAGATTTTGTTCAATACTTACTCAAGTTTCCATGCTTATAATGAAAGCTTCAACAGCTTAGGTAAAGGCTCTGGTACTGATTAAGATAAATTATCAAATTCAGCTGATTCTATGAATTGCATTTTTTTCTGGATACATTTGCCTATTGATTCATGAAAAAACAATCTAACAAACTGGTACTTCCCAGATATAGTGATGTGTACTGTGTCATTATTTACCTGTTACTGGTTCATTTTCAGTTTCAAACTGATTTTATGAGGAAATAGTGTGCTTATCAAAGAAAATGTCATTTTTGAAAATTTCATGATCTCATTGAATCTTTTCGTAGGAAATACAAATTTTGGTGCACATTTTCATGAATTAAGCTTACTTTATTGCCCAGAATTTAAAAATCACATAATTTCTCCTGTGCGATGTTGTTGCTGCTGCTGAAGATCTATATTAGCTCAGGAATGCCAAATTTGGTTGAGCTAACAAGCAAGTTTCTTGAATATAATGAACATGTCTTATCATGTACCGCTGAATGTGATTAGACAGTTTTTCATTGAAGAAAATGCACTTGTAGTTTGGCCAGCTTGGGCATTTCTTTGCTACCATTGCTCTTCTGACAACAGAAATGGTGACTAGTGGAGTTTAAAAAATGCAACTATGCCATTGTAACAGGGAAAGAAGTAAAAGAAAGTGTCATTATAGACTGCCATCTCAGAGGGGGGCATTCTGTAAAACTTTGGCCAACAGTTTTCATCAAATCTGTGGAATAGGGATGATACAGGGCACTGATCTTGATAGCATTAAGACATTGACCTTCTCAGTCTTACATATCTGAATCATCTTGCATTATAGGACCACCCTCATATAATGAGATCTGATCTTGATCTTGTCATGCTGATGAATTTGACTGACATAGGCACTGCTGGCACCTATTACATGTTGTTCCTATTTTGATTTTTAGTTCTTTATTATAATTTCAAATAACATGTTCTTACTGGCATTTTTGGAGATTCTGTTTGTTATTTCTTGTCATGGGCAAGTTGAAATGTTGCTCTTTCAGAACATGAGGCAGAACATTCTCATAGCCATGATTATATGGTGGAAATGTATCTTGGTGTGGGATAGCACTCCTATAGCCATGATTATATGGTGGAAATGTAACTTGGTGTGGGATAGCACTCTTATAGCCATGATTATATGGTGGAAATGTAACTTGGTGTGGGATAGCACTCATAGCCATGATTATATGGTGGAAATGTATCTTGGTGTGGGATAGCACTCTCATAGCCATGATTATATGGTGGAAATGTATCTTGGTGTGGGATAGCACTCTCATAGCCATGATTATATGGTGGAAATGTAACTTGGTGTGGGATAGCATTCTCTTAGCCATGATTATATGGTGGAAATGTATCTTGGTGTGGGATAGCACTCTTATAGCCATGATTATATGGTGGAAATGTAACTTGGTGTGGGATAGCACTCTTATAGCCATGATTATATGGTGGAAATGTAACTTGGTGTGGGATAGCACTCTTATAGCCATGATTATATGGTGGAAATGTAACTTGGTGTGGGATAGCACTCTTATAGCCATGATTATATGGTGGAAATGTAACTTGGTGTGGGATAGCTCTCTTTTAGCCATGATTATATGGTGGAAATGTATCTTGGTGTGGGATAGCACTCTTTTAGCCATGATTATATGGTGGAAATGTAACTTGGTGTGGGATAGCACTCTTATAGCCATGATTATATGGTGGAAATGTATCTTGGTGTGGGATAGCACTCTCATAGCCATGATTATATGGTGGAAATGTAACTTGGTGTGGGATAGCACTCTCATAGCCATGATTATATGGTGGAAATGCAACTTGGTGTGGGATAGCATTCTCTTAGCCATGATTATATGGTGGAAATGCAACTTGGTGTGGGATAGCATTCTCATAGCCATGATTATATGGTGGAAATGTAACTTGGTGTGGGATAGCATTCTCTTAGCCATGATTATATGGTGGAAATGTAACTTGGTGTGGGATAGCACTCTCATAGCCATGATTATATGGTGGAAATGTATCTTGGTGTGGGATAGCACTCTTATAGCCATGATTATATGGTGGAAATGTAACTTGGTGTGGGATAGCACTCTTATAGCCATGATTATATGGTGGAAATGTAACTTGGTGTGGGATAGCACTCATAGCCATGATTATATGGTGGAAATGTATCTTGGTGTGGGATTTTCCTTGAAAGTTGAGAAGAAAAAAATACCTCTTTAAAACGTGAGTTAAGAAAAAGAATATGATTTTTTAACACAGATAGCACTCTTGTTCAGTTTTCCTTATTACTTTTTTGATGCCCTATTGAAAGTTCCCAATTATGAGCAGAATCCTCCCCCATTTAAACATCAGGATTTGTGCCCAAGTTTGCTAAAATGTCTATGCAGCCCTGCAAAAATAAATAAAAAATACTGTATAAATAATTTGATTCAATGAACAGTGTATTATATAAATGTCTGAATCTTTAGTTTGGATTAATTTTACAAATTTTCCCTGTTTTGTGTTTGTTTTCTTGCATGATAGTAAATATTTGCATGTCAGACTTTGTTGTTGGACCAGTGCCTGGCCTGTGCAGACCTGGGCTGTGTATGATCATGCTAGTCAGTGAACAATTTGGAAATTTTAAGAGACCAGACAATTTTTATTATCCTTTTCTCGAGCTTTCCTAAATTATATAAATGCTGCAATATTTACCAGAAATTCTCAATGTGCTCAAGATATAAAATAACCAAGAGTAATGTTTTTTTTTGAACCAGTTTATATGCCCCTAATTTGTATGTTAGTCTGGCAGCCCACATTTGTATGTTAGCCATTTGCTGCATAATTTTTTTTCCCTGAATGAAAGACATGCCTGATGAATATAAACAATTTAGGTAAAACTTGTATAGTATTATTTTGATTATGTTTGGTATCACTACACATGTAATTAAGTAATGGTGAAATTTATAGATGCAATTCGATGTATGGGTCTGGGTATAGTTCATTTTCTTGTTCATCTTTGCTGAATGAAGGTTGCTTCTACAGTGTGCATAGGTTCCATAAAAAAGATGCCAGAAAATAAAGATAGAAGATTTTTATGGTCGTACAGCAAGGATCTTTTGTAGGCAACAGTTTCCCCCACCATGACAACCTGCATGACACAGAACATTTTAAAAGGAACAAAGAAAAATTGTAGTTTATAATGCACATAATGACAAGTTAAAATATGAGATAATTATTTTTGTTTTGACAGTTTTGTCATCTTAATTTTGTTGTCACTCACTGTAATGTTATGGCAAAGGAAAAAAAAAAAGTTTTATTATATGCTCAGGTAATTCTTAAAAACATTAAACAGTTTGAATGTCTGGCTGAACTGAAATACTGCACCATGGAATTTATTGTTTCAGTTTTTGCTGTCATTTAACTTTAGTTTTAGTGTTCATTCATTACTACGAGCATTTATTTTAATAAATGTTTTCTTATTTTTTTTTTCTTTTCAAATCAATAAATTATTTATTAAATTCAGTCTCTTTTGTCATAAATTCATCCTAGAAATTGAGTCTTTGTCACAGGTGTGACATTAACTTTGAAAATATGTTAAGCTGGCATCCCTCAAAGACATTGCACCACTACTCAGCCAGCTGCCAGAAGCCTTGAATGTTTACATTTCCAGATACATTGAATATTTGTTGTTGTTTTAATTTTTTATAACCTTTTGTGACTTGGGCTACTGTTAGTGCTAACATAGCTGTAAATCATATAAAGAAAAGTACTAGATATATTTTTCTTTTTTTCCTGATGAAAGAGCATGATTTGGGAACACACCACAAACAAATGTGGGAAACTCATGGTCCCGTGATCAAGGTGTAACACAGTTGCAAATGATTGAATCTAGCACATCCCTGGCTTACTATATTAAGACTTTTCATTGCCCAAGAATTTTCAGATAATCAGTTTCATTGCCTGACAGAAATATCATAATTATTTTGATTAGCTTGGGCATTGATTGGAAACTTGTAGTTGTTGTTTAACTTTGTTAGAAAATGTTTAAAAAAAGATGAAAATCTTGATCAAAAACTCGGCTGCATTTTTTTTCCAAAGAAGAGAAAAGAAGGAAATAACATTGATTCAAATATTCAAATTAAATTCTGGAGTGGAAGGTAGAAACTGGATGCTTATGATCCTTGTTTAGTTATTTTTGGTTTTATTTTTTAAATAACCCCCATATTTTGATCTAATAAGGCCCTTGTGGCCCACTTTTTCTGTTCTTGGAATGAACACATAGTGGTGTGCATGTTCATTTACATGGTTACTAATTCTGTAAACATTTCCAGCCAGAAAACTAAATTTATTGTGTCTACAGATATAGATGTTGCAGCTCCATCTCTACTGAAAAGTCAGCCACCAATCTAAAGGATACTGATGGATGTCATGGTGGTATCATCTTACCTATTCATTAAAGATGTATCCATAACACATTGGTGTACATTTTAGACATTTGGTGTTTCTCACCATAAGTGCAGAATATTTCTGGAACAAATCCTATGTTTGATAATTTCCAAATCCACATAGAATTACACTCAATCTTCTGTATCTGTCCATTTCAAATTTTGTGACTCTGTTCTAAACAGATAAGCAACCCATCAAATCTTCCACTTAATTGTTTGAAAATTTTGCTTGACAAAATCCTGGGATGCTCAAGTCAAATCACATGACCAGAGAAAAATTTAATAGACCTTCCAACCCTTATGATTTGACCAAAATATTTTGGAAATGATGTTTATAGTATGAAGTTATGGAATAATAGCAGAAATTACACAAATACAATTTTTATGATAAAATTCAGATAATGAATGTTTGATTTGAATTCTGGTTTCATATTAGAATGGATGGATTTTGCCAGGGAACCAGACTAACTTTACAGGAGGATATTAGATGCTTTTAAACTACATTTTTTTTTCATGCAAAGCTTCTGCATGATCTAGTTGTTGCTAAGGGGTCAGGGACAAATTTATGTACAAATTTAGTGCAGCAATCAGCAACCTAGTATTTAAAAAAAATCATACAAAATCTTATACACAAGTGAGGTAAAAAAGATGTACAAATTTAATGCCACAATCAGTGACATAGTACAAAAAAATAATAAAAATTCAAATACACAAGTGAGGTCAAGAAGTTCCATTTTTTTAGATACCTATATTAAAACAAAGCTTACAAATATTATCCACTTGATCAGTTAAGTCAATGGCAGTTCATAGCAGAAGTTTATGCACCCCAACCCCAAATTTATACCTGCAATTTTCATGACCAAAGGTCATTTTTGACACCATGTGATGCTCACAGTGCAAACACAAGCCCTTTTCATAGATGACAATTCTGCAAAACAGTGTGTACTAAACAGTCTGATGCAGTTGAAAATAGCTGTCATCCAAGCCATTTTTGAGATGTTCTACTTGCCCCAAACCCATGTGTTTACTGCTAGGGAAAGCTAGCTTTTCCTGGCCAACATACTGCTGAGTAACTATGAAAGATGTACATGCCTGACATCAACTTCAAGAACAACACAAGCCCAAAACACCTAGTTCTCAAATATATCAATATCTTCATTTAGTAAACAATAATAGCTGAAAATGTCTCACCATAGCCTAAAGTTAAGAAATTTGCCAGGGGCCAGTTTATGAAACTGTACCCTGCCACCTTAAACTGGATAGAACCAAGCTGTTGTGTAGGAGTGTTTGCAGGTTTTTCTGATCTACATCAAGTCTTATGGTTTTGACTATCAGGGCAAGTGATGTTAATATATCAACATCATGTGCTATCCTAACTGGCTTAGCTAGGCTGGTTCCACAACATTATCCTGATCCTATCAAATTAATGTCAACTGTTAAAGAATATGGCTACTGCAGCAGCCTTATATTGTCAGCAACTGATAGACAAGCAGGCAGTATTGTGTGGATTAGTCATGTGTTTGTAATCTTGTGCCATTTCTAGGAATGTTTAGAATTTTGTACCAGAGTAACTTTGGTTTGAAATAGGCCCTGGTGTTTAGAAGTATTCCTAATATTATTTAAATTTTTTCACCAATTTGAAGAATTTTTTTAAGTGGCATCAAGCCTAATAAAACTATAAAATTTCACTCAGCTCTCATAATCAGCAACTTACTAATTTGATCATATACTTGTAAGTAAAGTTCATCTGTAACATACACAGACCCAGATCTGCCATTTCATTTGCCAGTAGATCTAGGTCAAGACAGTATGTTAGGAATAATCTGTAGAACAAAGAATATAGCCCTTGATCTGTTGATGCATTAAATGATTGCACATGTGTTGTTTGCAGTTGGACTAAATGTGTGAGTATATATACAGTAATGCCAGGATGAGGAGCATACAAAAGGATGAGGAGCATACAAAAGTGGTGAAAAAATAGAGTAAACAGGTTTTTTTTGTCTAATCTCTCCCAAAATGCTACCAAGATCTTTAAATGTCTGAAGTTCTGTAGCATAGTATCACTGGCAAGATAATTTGAAAATCTGGGCTATGAGGAGAACATGTGATAAGTTTGATTAAAGTGAGGTATGACTGATAATTGGCTTGCAGACATTTGCTTGTAGCATTGTTTTTTATGCTTTCATGATTGATGATTTGTGCATCTTCACATCGATAAAATATAATAATGCATGTGTATTGATGAAGTTTATTAAATGCATGTGTACGGTTCACAAACCTTACATCCAGCACTATGGAGTCTGATCTGATGGGATATAATAGGCCTGCAGTTAATGTTGTTTGTTTGAAATTACACATTGGAATAAACAGCATAGACCCAGGTCTACCAGTACATTTTCAATGGTAGATCTGGGTCTATGCTGTTTACAGTTTTGTTATATACAAGGATTAATACAATTGTAAATGGAACAGGACAGAAGTGGAAGCCAGCAGGAGTGATGGGCAAAGCTGAACTGAACAGCTCTTGAGGCTCAGGCTTTGTCCATTCATTGAATTGATTGAGACATCTGAAATGTCTGTTTGTATTAGCTGTAATTGAAAGTTGAGTACTAAAACATGTTTCAATTAGAGAGTGCTTATTCAGCACTCCTTTCTCTGCAGCTGACTTTCTGGCTCAGTTACAGATTGTGAGCATGTACATCTCCCCCCTCCTGCCCCCATAAAAGAGTAAAGTTGAAGGAGAAGAAGCAATTTCATTACATTTATTCATACTTTACTGAAGATATCTGGTTATGGTAGTATTCAATTCAGAGCTGTACTTGGCTCATGGTAGTATGCTATTAAAGCTCATACTTGAGTTATGGTGGTATTATAGTCTTATATGAATGTGTGGCCTGAGATTTATTTTTATTAAAAGTTTTGTTTTGTTCTGTTACATTTTATTCAAGCTAATACTTGGGTAATATTCTATTGGAGCTCATACTTGGGTCATGATATTCTATTCAGATGTTTGCTTGGGTCATAGTAGTATTCTGTTCAAGGTCATACTGGGGTCATGGTTATTTTCTATTTGAGCTCATACTTAGGTCATGGTATTATTCTATTCAAGCTCTATTTAAGCTCATGCTTGTGTCATGGTATTCTACTGAAGTTCATGCTTGTGTCATGGTAGTAATCTATTCAAGCTCATGCTTTGGTCATGGTGTTCAATTTAAGCCCATGCTTGGGTCATGGTATTCTATTCAAGCTCATGCTTGGGTCATGGTATTCTATTCAAGTTCATGCTGGGGTCATGGTATTCTATTCAAGCTCATGCTTGGGTCATGGTATTCAATTCAAGCTCATGCTTGGGTCATGGTATTCAATTCAAGCTCATGCTTGGGTCATGGTATTCAATTCAAGCTCATGCTTTGGTCATGGTATTCAATTTAAGCTCATGCTTGAGTCATGGTATTCTATTCAAGCTCATGCTTGGGTCATGGTATTCTACTGAAGTTCATGCTTGTGTCATGGTAGTAATCTATTCAAGTTCATGCTTGGGTCATGGTATTCAATTCAAGCTCATGCTTTGGTCATGGTGTTCTATTCAAGCTCATGCTTGGGTCATGGTATTCAATTCAAACTCATGCTTGGGTCATGGTATTCTACTGAAGTTCATGCTTGTGTCATGGTAGTAATCTATTCAAGCTCATGCTTTGGTCATGGTATTCAATTCAAGCTCATGCTTTGGTCATGGTGTTCTATGCAAGCTCAAGCTTGGGTTATGGTATTCAATTCAAGCTCATGCTTGGGTCATGGTATTCAATTCAAGCTCATGCTTGGGTCATGGTATTCAAGCTCATGCTTGGGTCATGGTATTCAATTCAAGCTCATGCTTGGGTCATGGTATTCAATTCAAGCTCATGCTTGGGTTATGGTATTCAATTCAAGCTCATGCTTGGGTCATGGTATTCAATTTAAGCTCATGCTTGGGTCATGGTATTCAATTCAAGCTCATGCTTGGGTCATGGTATTCAATTCAAGCTCATGCTTGGGTCATGGTATTCAATTCAAGCTCATGCTTGGGTCATGGTATTCAATTCAAGCTCATGCTTGGGTCATGGTATTCAATTCAAGCTCATGCTTGGGTCATGGTATTCAATTCAAGCTCATGTTTGGGTCATGGTATTCAAGCTCATGCTTGGGTCATGGTATTCAATTCAAGCTCATGCTTGGGTCATGGTGTTCAATTCAAGCTCATGCTTGGGTCATGGTATTCAATTCAAGCTCATGCTTTGGTCATGGTATTCTATTCAAGCTCATGCTTTGGTCATGGTATTCAATTCAAGCTCATGCTTGGGTCATGGTATTCAATTCAAGCTCATGCTTGGGTCATTGTATTCAATTCAAGCTCATGCTTGGGTCATGGTATTCAATTCAAGCTGATGCTTGGGTCATGGTATTCAATTCAAGCTGATGCTTGGGTCATGGTATTCAATTTAAGCTCATTCTTGGGTCATGGTATTCAATTCAAGCTCATGCTTGGGTCATGGTATTCAATTCAAGCTCATGCTTGAGTCATGGTATTCGAGCTCATGCTTGGGTCATTGTATTCAATTTAAGCTCATGCTTGGGTCATGGTATTCAATTCAAGCTCATGCTTGGGTCATGGTATTCAATTCAAGCTCATGCTTGGGTCATGGTATTCAATTCAAGCTCATGCTTGGGTCATGGTATTCAATTCAAGCTCATGCTTGGGTCATGGTATTCAGTTCAAGCTCATGCTTGGGTCATTGTATTCAATTCAAGCTCATGCTTTGGTCATGGTATTCAATTCAAGCTCATGCTTGGGTCATGGTATTCAATTCAAGCTCATGCTTGGGTCATGGTATTCAATTCAAGCTCATGCTTGGGTCATGGTATTCAATTTAAGCTCATGCTTGGGTCATGCTATTCAATTCAAGCTCATGCTTTGGTCATGGTATTCAATTCAAGCTCATGCTTGGGTCATGGTGTTCAATTCAAGCTCATGCTTGGGTCATGGTATTCAATTTAAGCTCATGCTTGGGTCATGGTATTCAATTCAAGCTCATGCTTGGGTCATGGTATTCAATTTAAGCTCATGCTTGGGTCATGGTATTCAATTCAAGCTCATGCTTGGGTCATGGTATTCAATTCAAGCTCATGCTTGGGTCATGGTATTCAATTCAAGCTCATGCTTGGGTCATGGTATTCAATTCAAGCTCATGCTTGGGTCATGGTAGTCAATTCAAGCTCATGCTTGGGTCATGGTAGTCAATTCAAGCTCATGCTTGGGTCATGGTATTCAATTCAAGCTCATGCTTGGGTCATGGTGTTCAATTCAAGCTCATGCTTGGGTCATGGTATTCAATTCAAGCTCATGCTTGGGTCATGGTATTCAGTTCAAGCTCATGCTTGGGTCATGGTATTCAATTCAAGCTCATGCTTGGGTCATGGTATTCAATTCAAGCTCATGCTGGGTCATGGTATTCATTCAAGCTCATGCTTGGGTCATGGTATTCAATTCAAGCTCATGCTTGGGTCATGGATTATTAAGCTCATGCTTGGGTCATGGTATTCAATTCAAGCTCATGCTTGGGTCATGGTATTCAATTCAAGCTCATGCTTGGGTCATGGTATTCTATTCAAGCTCATGCTTGGGTCATGGTATTCAATTCAAGCTCATGCTTGGGTCATGGTATTCAATTCAAGCTCATGCTTGGGTCATGGTATTCAATTAAAGCTCATGCTTGGGTCATGGTATTCAATTCAAGCTCATGCTTGGGTCATGGTATTCAAGTCAAGCTCATGCTTGGTTCATGGTATTCACTTCAAGCTCATGCTTGGGTCATGGTATTCAATTCAAGCTCATGCTTGGGTCATGGTATTCAATTCAAGCTCATGCTTGGGTCATGGTATTCAATTCAAGCTCATGCTTGGGTCATGGTATTCAATTCAAGCTCATGCTTGGGTCATGGTATTCAATTAAGCTCATGCTTGGGTCATGGTATTCAATTCAAGCTCATGCTTGGGTAATGGTGTTCAATTCAAGCTCATGCTTGGGTCATGGTATTCAATTTAAGCTCATGCTTGGGTCATGGTATTCAATTCAAGCTCATGCTTGGGTCATGGTATTCAATTCAAGCTCATGCTTGGGTCATGGTATTCAATTTAAGCTCATGCTTGGGTCATGGTATTCAATTCAAGCTCATGCTTGGGTCATGGTATTCAATTCAAGCTCATGCTTGGGTCATGGTATTCAATTAAGCTCATGCTTGGGTCATGGTATTCAATTCAAGCTCATGCTTGGGTCATGGTATTCAATTCAAGCTCATGCTTGGGTCATGGTATTCAATTCAAGCTCATGCTTGGGTCATGGTATTCAATTCAAGCTCATGCTTGGGTCATGGTATTCTAGCTCATGCTTTGGTCATGGTATTCAATTCAAGCTCATGCTTGGGTCATGGTATTCAATTCAAGCTCATGCTTGGGTCATGGTATTCAATTCAAGCTCATGCTTGGGTCATGGTATTCAATTCAAGCTCATGCTTGGGTCATGGTATTCAATTCAAGCTCATGCTTGGGTCATGGTATTCAGTTCAAGCTCATGCTTGGGTCATGGTATTCAATTCAAGCTCATGCTTGGGTCATGGTATTCAATTCAAGCTCATGCTTGGGTCATGGTATTCAATTCAAGCTCATGCTTGGGTCATGGTATTCAATTCAAGCTCATGCTTGGGTCATGGTGTTCAATTCAAGCTCATGCTTGGGTCATGGTATTCAATTCAAGCTCATGCTTGGGTCATGGTATTCAATTTAAGCTCATGCTTGGGTCATGGTATTCAATTCAAGCTCATGCTTGGGTCATGGTATTCAATTCAAGCTCATGCTTGGGTCATGGTATTCAAGTTCATGCTTGGGTCATGGTATTCAATTCAAGCTCATGCTTGAATCATGGTATTCAATTCAAGCTCATGCTTGGGTCATGGTATTCAAGCTCATGCTTGGGTCATGGTATTCAATTCAAGCTCATGCTTGGGTCATGGTATTCAATTCAAGCTCATGCTTGGGTCATGGTATTCAATTCAAGCTCATGCTTGGGTCATGGTATTCAAGCTCATGCTTGGGTCATGGTATTCAATTCAAGCTCATGCTTGGGTCATGGTGTTCAATTCAAGCTCATGCTTGGGTCATGGTATTCAATTCAAGCTCATGCTTTGGTCATGGTATTCTATTCAAGCTCATGCTTTGGTCATGGTATTCAATTCAAGCTCATGCTTGGGTCATGGTATTCAATTCAAGCTCATGCTTGGGTCATTGTATTCATTTCAAGCTCATGCTTGGGTCATGGTATTCAATTCAAGCTGATGCTTGGGTCATGGTATTCAATTCAAGCTGATGCTTGGGTCATGGTATTCAATTTAAGCTCATTCTTGGGTCATGGTATTCAATTCAAGCTCATGCTTGGGTCATGGTATTCAATTCAAGCTCATGCTTGGGTCATGGTATTCAAGCTCATGCTTGGGTCATTGTATTCAATTTAAGCTCATGCTTGGGTCATGGTATTCAATTCAAGCTCATGCTTGGGTCATGGTAATCAATTCAAGCTCATGCTTGGGTCATGGTATTCAATTCAAGCTCATGCTTGGGTCATGGTATTCAATTCAAGCTCATGCTTGGGTCATGGTATTCAATTCAAGCTCATGCTTGGGTCATGGTATTCAATTTAAGCTCATGCTTGGGTCAAGGTATTCAATTCAAGCTCATGCTTTGGTCATGGTATTCAATTCAAGCTCATGCTTGGGTCATGGTGTTCAATTCAAGCTCATGCTTGGGTCATGGTATTCAATTTAAGCTCATGCTTGGGTCAAGGTATTCAATTCAAGCTCATGCTTGGGTCATGGTATTCAATTTAAGCTCATGCTTGGGTCATGGTATTCAATTCAAGCTCATGCTTGGGTCATGGTATTCAATTCAAGCTCATGCTTGGGTCATGGTATTCAATTCAAGCTCATGCTTGGGTCATGGTATTCAAGCTCATGCTTGGGTCATGGTATTCAATTCAATCTCATGCTTGGGTCATGGTGTTCAATTCAAGCTCATGCTTGGGTCGTGGTATTCAATTCAAGCTCATGCTTTGGTCATGGTATTCTATTCAAGCTCATGCTTTGGTCATGGTATTCAATTTAAGCTCATGCTTGGGTCATGGTATTCAATTCAAGCTCATGCTTGGGTCATGGTATTCAATTCAAGCTCATGCTTGGGTCATGGTATTCAATTTAAGCTCATGCTTGGGTCATGGTATTCAATTCAAGCTCATGCTTGGGTCATGGTATTCAATTTAAGCTCATGCTTGGGTCATGGTATTCAATTCAAGCTCATGCTTGGGTCATGGTATTCAATTCAAGCTCATGCTTGGGTCATGGTATTCAATTCAAGCTCATGCTTGGGTCATGGTATTCAATTTAAGCTCATGCTTGGGTCATGGTAGTCAATTCAAGCTCATGCTTGGGTCATGGTAGTCAATTCAAGCTCATGCTTGGGTCATGGTATTCAATTCAAGCTCATGCTTGGGTCATGGTATTCAATTTAAGCTCATGCTTGGGTCATGGTGTTCAATTCAAGCTCATGCTTGGGTCATGGTATTCAGTTCAAGCTCATGCTTGGGTCATGGTATTCAGTTCAAGCTCATGCTTGGGTCATGGTATTCAATTCAAGCTCATGCTTGGGTCATGGTATTCAATTCAAGCTCATGCTTGGGTCATGGTATTCAGTTCAAGCTCATGCTTGGGTCATGGTATTCAGTTCAAGCTCATGCTTGGGTCATGGAATTCAGTTCAAGCTCATGCTTGGGTCATGGTATTCATTTCAAGCTCATGCTTGGGTCATTGTATTCAATTCAAGCTCATGCTTTGGTCATGGTATTCTATTCAAGCTCATGCTTTGGTCATGGTATTCAATTCAAGCTCATGCTTTGGTCATGGTATTCAATTTAAGCTCATGCTTGGGTCATGGTATTCAATTCAAGCTCATGCTTGGGTCATGGTATTCAATTCAAGCTCATGCTTGGGTCATGGTATTCAATTCAAGCTCATGCTTGGGTCATGGTATTCAAGCTCATGGTTGGGTCATGGTATTCAATTCAAGCTCATGCTTGGGTAATGGTGTTCAATTCAAGCTCATGCTTGGGTCATGGTATTCAATTTAAGCTCATGCTTGGGTCATGGTATTCAATTCAAGCTCATGCTTGGGTCATGGTATTCAATTTAAGCTCATGCTTGGGTCATGGTATTCAATTCAAGCTCATGCTTGGGTCATGGTATTCAATTCAAGCTGATGCTTGGGTCATGGTATTCAATTCAAGCTCATGCTTGGGTCATGGTATTCAATTCAAGCTCATGCTTGGGTCATGGTATTCAATTCAAGATCATGCTTGGGTCATGGTATTCAATTCAAGCTCATGCTTGGGTCATGGTATTCAATTCAAGCTCATGCTTGGGTCATGGTATTCAGTTCAAGCTCATGCTTGGGTCATGGTATTCAGTTCAAGCTCATGCTTGGGTCATGGTATTCAGTTCAAGCTCATGCTTGGGTCATTGTATTCAATTCAAGCTCATGCTTTGGTCATGGTATTCTATTCAAGCTCATGCTTTGGTCATGGTATTCAATTCAAGCTCATGCTTTGGTCATGGTATTCAATTCAAGCTCATGCTTGGATCATGGTATTCAATTTAAGCTCATGCTTGGGTCATGGTATTCAATTCAAGCTCATGCTTGGGTGATGGTATTCAATTCAAGCTCATGGTTGGGTCATGGTATTCAAGCTCATGCTTGGGTCATGGTATTCAATTCAAGCTCATGCTTGGGTCATGGTGTTCAATTCAAGCTCATGCTTGGGTCATGGTATTCAATTTAAGCTCATGCTTGGGTCATGGTATTCAATTTAAGCTCATGCTTGGGTCATGTTATCCAATTCAAGCTCATGCTTGGGTCATGGTATTCAATTCAAGCTCATGCTTGGGTCATGGTATTCAAGCTCATGCTTGGGTCATGGTATTCAATTCAAGCTCATGCTTGGGTCATGGTGTTCAATTCAAGCTCATGCTTGGGTCATGGTATTCAATTCAAGCTCATGCTTGGGTCATGGTATTCAATTCAAGCTCATGCTTGGGTCATGGTATTCAATTCAAGCTCATGCTTGGGTCATGGTATTCAATTCAAGCTCATGCTTGGGTCATGGTATTCAAGCTCATGCTTGGGTCATGGTATTCAATTCAAGCTCATGCTTGGGTCATGGTATTCAATTCAAGCTCATGCTTGGGTCATGGTGTTCAATTCAAGCTCATGCTTGGGTCATGGTATTCAATTCAAGCTCATGCTTGGGTCATGGTATTCAATTTAAGCTCATGCTTGGGTCATGGTATTCAATTCAAGCTCATGCTTGGGTCATGGTATTCAATTCAAGCTCATGCTTGGGTCATGGTATTCAATTCAAGCTCATGCTTTGGTCATGGTATTCAATTTAAGCTCATGCTTGGGTCATGGTATTCAATTCAAGCTCATGCTTGGGTCATGGTATTCAATTCAAGCTCATGCTTGGGTCATGGTATTCAATTCAAGCTCATGCTTGGGTCATGGTATTCAATTCAAGCTCATGCTTGGGTCATGGTATTCAAGTTCATGGTTGGGTCATGGTATTCAATTCAAGCTCATGCTTGGGTAATGGTGTTCAATTCAAGCTCATGCTTGGGTCATGGTATTCAATTTAAGCTCATGCTTGGGTCATGGTATTCAATTCAAGCTCATGCTTGGGTCATGGTATTCAATTTAAGCTCATGCTTGGGTCATGGTATTCAATTCAAGCTCATGCTTGGGTCATGGTATTCAATTCAAGCTGATGCTTGGGTCATGGTATTCAATTCAAGCTCATGCTTGGGTCATGGTATTCAATTCAAGCTCATGCTTGGGTCATGGTATTCAATTCAAGCTCATGCTTGGGTCATGGTATTCAATTCAAGCTCATGCTTGGGTCATGGTATTCAATTCAAGCTCATGCTTGGGTCATGGTATTCAATTCAAGCTCATGCTTGGGTCATGGTATTCAGTTCAAGCTCATGCTTGGGTCATGGTATTCAGTTCAAGCTCATGCTTGGGTCATGGTATTCAGTTCAAGCTCATGCTTGGGTCATTGTATTCAATTCAAGCTCATGCTTTGGTCATGGTATTCTATTCAAGCTCATGCTTTGGTCATGGTATTCAATTCAAGCTCATGCTTTGGTCATGGTATTCAATTCAAGCTCATGCTTGGATCATGGTATTCAATTTAAGCTCATGCTTGGGTCATGGTATTCAATTCAAGCTCATGCTTGGGTGATGGTATTCAATTCAAGCTCATGGTTGGGTCATGGTATTCAAGCTCATGCTTGGGTCATGGTATTCAATTCAAGCTCATGCTTGGGTCATGGTGTTCAATTCAAGCTCATGCTTGGGTCATGGTATTCAATTTAAGCTCATGCTTGGGTCATGGTATTCAATTTAAGCTCATGCTTGGGTCATGTTATCCAATTCAAGCTCATGCTTGGGTCATGGTATTCAATTCAAGCTCATGCTTGGGTCATGGTATTCAAGCTCATGCTTGGGTCATGGTATTCAATTCAAGCTCATGCTTGGGTCATGGTATTCAATTCAAGCTCATGCTTGGGTCATGGTATTCAATTCAAGCTCATGCTTGGGTCATGGTGTTCAATTCAAGCTCATGCTTGGGTCATGGTATTCAATTCAAGCTCATGCTTGGGTCATGGTATTCAATTTAAGCTCATGCTTGGGTCATTGTATTCAATTCAAGCTCATGCTTGGGTCATGGTATTCAATTCAAGCTCATGCTTGGGTCATGGTATTCAATTCAAGCTCATGCTTGGGTCATGGTATTCAAGCTCATGCTTGGGTCATGGTATTCAATTCAAGCTCATGCTTGGGTCATGGTATTCAATTCAAGCTCATGCTTGGGTCATGGTATTCAATTCAAGCTCATGCTTGGGTCATGGTGTTCAATTCAAGCTCATGCTTGGGTCATGGTATTCAATTCAAGCTCATGCTTGGGTCATGGTATTCAATTTAAGCTCACGCTTGGGTCATGGTATTCAATTCAAGCTCATGCTTGGGTCATGGTATTCAATTCAAGCTCATGCTTGGGTCATGGTATTCAATTCAAGCTCATGCTTGGGTCATGGTATTCAAGCTCATGCTTGGGTCATGGTATTCAATTCAAGCTCATGCTTGGGTCATGGTATTCAATTCAAGCTCATGCTTGGGTCATGGTATTCAATTCAAGCTCATGCTTGGGTCATGGTATTCAAGCTCATGCTTGGGTCATGGTATTCAATTCAAGCTCATGCTTGGGTCATGGTGTTCAATTCAAGCTCATGCTTGGGTCATGGTATTCAATTCAAGCTCATGCTTTGGTCATGGTATTCTATTCAAGCTCATGCTTTGGTCATGGTATTCAATTCAAGCTAATGCTTGGGTCATGGTATTCAATTCAAGCTCATGCTTGGGTCATTGTATTCAATTCAAGCTCATGCTTGGGTCATGGTATTCAATTCAAGCTGATGCTTGGGTCATGGTATTCAATTCAAGCTGATGCTTGGGTCATGGTATTCAATTTAAGCTCATTCTTGGGTCATGGTATTCAATTCAAGCTCATGCTTGGGTCATGGTATTCAATTCAAGCTCATGCTTGGGTCATGGTATTCAAGCTCATGCTTGGGTCATTGTATTCAATTTAAGCTCATGCTTGGGTCATGGTATTCAATTCAAGCTCATGCTTGGGTCATGGTAATCAATTCAAGCTCATGCTTGGGTCATGGTATTCAATTCAAGCTCATGCTTGGGTCATGGTATTCAATTCAAGCTCATGCTTGGGTCATGGTATTCAATTCAAGCTCATGCTTGGGTCATGGTATTCAATTTAAGCTCATGCTTGGGTCATGGTATTCAATTCAAACTCATGCTTTGGTCATGGTATTCAATTCAAGCTCATGCTTGGGTCATGGTGTTCAATTCAAGCTCATGCTTGGGTCATGGTATTCAATTTAAGCTCATGCTTGGGTCATGGTATTCAATTCAAGCTCATGCTTGGGTCATGGTATTCAATTTAAGCT
Organism: Potamilus streckersoni; assembly: GCA_016746295.1. Lineage (NCBI taxonomy): Eukaryota > Metazoa > Mollusca > Bivalvia > Unionida > Unionidae > Potamilus > Potamilus streckersoni. Next base: position 1,150,287 of record JAEAOA010001104.1, on the reverse strand, counting down.
CATGCTTGGGTCATGGTATTCAATTCAAGCTCATGCTTGGGTCATGGTATTCAATTCAAGCTCATGCTTGGGTCATGGTATTCAATTCAAGCTCATGCTTGGGTCATGGTATTCAAGCTCATGCTTGGGTCATGGTATTCAATTCAATCTCATGCTTGGGTCATGGTGTTCAATTCAAGCTCATGCTTGGGTCGTGGTATTCAATTCAAGCTCATGCTTTGGTCATGGTATTCTATTCAAGCTCATGCTTTGGTCATGGTATTCAATTTAAGCTCATGCTTGGGTCATGGTATTCAATTCAAGCTCATGCTTGGGTCATGGTATTCAATTCAAGCTCATGCTTGGGTCATGGTTTTCAATTCAAGCTCATGCTTGGGTCATGGTATTCAATTCAAGCTGATGCTTGGGTCATGGTATTCAATTCATGCTGATGCTTGGGTCATGGTTTTCAATTTAAGCTCATGCTTGGGTCATGGTATTCAATTCAAGCTCATGCTTGGGTCATGGTATTCAATTCAAGCTCATGCTTGGGTCATGGTATTCAAGCTCATGCTTGGGTCATGGTATTCAATTTAAGCTCATGCTTGGGTCATGGTATTCAATTCAAGCTCATGCTTTGGTCATGGTATTCAATTCAATCTCATGCTTGGGTCATGGTATTCAATTCAAGCTCATGCTTGGGTCATGGTATTCAATTTAAGCTCATGCTTGGGTCATGGTAGTCAATTCACGCTCATGCTTGGGTCATGGTAGTCAATTCAAGCTCATGCTTGGGTCATGGTATTCAATTCAAGCTCATGCTTGGGTCATGGTATTCAATTCAAGCTCATGCTTGGGTCATGGTATTCAATTCAAGCTCATGCTTGGGTCATGGTATTCAGTTCAAGCTCATGCTTGGGTCATGGTATTCAATTCAAGCTCATGCTTGGGTCATTGTATTCAATTCAAGCTCATGCTTTGGTCATGGTATTCAATCCAAGCTCATGCTTGGGTCATAGTATTCAATTCAAGCTCATGCTTGGGTCATTGTATTCAATTCAAGCTCATGCTTGGGTCATGGTATTCAATTCAAGCTCATGCTTGGGTCATGGTATTCAATTCAAGCTCATGCTTGTGTCATGGTATTCAATTCAAGCTGATGCTTGGGTCATGGTATTCAATTCAAGCTCATGCTTGGGTCATGGTGTTCAATTCAAGCTCATGCTTGGGTCATGGTATTCAATTTAAGCTCATGCTTGGGTCATGGTATTCAATTCAAGCTCATGCTAGGGTCATAGTATTCAATTTAAGCTCATGCTTGGGTCATGGTATTCAATTCATGCTCATGCTTGGGTCATGGTATTCAATTCAAGCTCATGCTTGGGTCATGGTATTCAATTCAAGCTCATGCTTGGGTCATGGTATTCAATTCAAGCTCATGCTTGGGTCATGGTATTCAATTTAAGTTCATGCTTGGGTCATGGTATTCAATTCAAGCTGATGCTTGGGTCATGGTATTCTATTCAAGCTCATGCTTTGGTCATGGTATTCAATTCAAGCTCATGCTTGGGTCATGGTATTCAATTCAAGCTCATGCTTGGGTCATGGTGTTCAATTCAAGCTCATGCTTGGGTCATGGTATTCAATTTAAGCTCATGCTTGGGTCATGGTATTCAATTCAAGCTCATGCTATGGTCATGGTATTCAATTCAAGCTCATGTTTGGGTCATGGTATTCAATTCAAGCTCATGCTTGGGTCATTGTGTTCTGTTCAAGCTCATGCTTGGGTCATGGTATTCAATTTAAACTCATGCTTGGGTCATGGTATTCAATTCAAACTTGTGCTTGGGTCATGGTATTCTTCTGAAGTTCATGATTGTGTCATGGTAGTAATCTATTCAAGCTCATGCTTTGGTCATGTTGTTCAATTCAAGCTCATGCTTGGGTCATGGTATTCAATTCAAGCTCATGCTTGGGTCATGGTATTCAAGCTCATGCTTGGGTCATGGTATTCAATTCAAGCTCATGCTTGGGTCATGGTATTCAATTCAAGCTCATGCTTGGGTCATGGTATTCAATTCAAGCTCATGCTTGGGTCATGGTATTCAAGCTCATGCTTGGGTCATGGTATTCAATTCAAGCTCATGCTTGGGTCATGGTATTCAATTCAAGCTCATGCTTGGGTGATGGTATTCAATTCAAGCTCATGCTTGGGTCATGGTATTCAAGCTCATGCTTGGGTCATGGTATTCAATTCAATCTCATGCTTGGGTCATGGTGTTCAATTCAAGCTCATGCTTGGGTCATGGTATTCAATTCAAGCTCATGCTTTGGTCATGGTATTCTATTCAAGCTCTTGCTTTGGTCATGGTATTCAATTCAAGCTCGTGCTTGGGTCATGGTATTCAATTCAAGCTCATGCTTGGGTCATTGTATTCAATTCAAGCTCATGCTTGGGTCATGTTATTCAATTCAAGCTGATGCTTGGGTCATGGTATTCAATTCAAGCTGATGCTTGGGTCATGGTATTCAATTTAAGCTCATGCTTGGGTCATGGTATTCAATTCAAGCTCATGCTTGGGTCATGTTATTCAATTCAAGCTCATGCTTGGGTCATTGTATTCAATTCAAGCTCATGCTTTGGTCATGGTATTCAATTCAAGCTCATGCTTGGGTCATGGTATTCAGTTCAAGCTCATGCTTGGGTCATGGTATTCAATTCAAGCTCATGCTTGGGTCATTGTATTCAATTCAAGCTCATGCTTTGGTCATGGTATTCAATCCAAGCTCATGCTTGGGTCATGGTATTCAATTCATGCTAATGCTTGGGTCATGGTATTCAATTCAAGCTCATGCTTGGGTCATTGTATTCAATTCAAGCTCATGTCTTGGTCATGGTATTCAATTCAAGCTCATGCTTGGGTCATGGTATTCAATTCAAGCTCATGCTTGGGTCATGGTATTCAATTCAAGCTCATGCTTGGGTCATGGTATTCAATTTAAGCTCATGCTTGGGTCATGGTATTCAATTCAAGCTCATGCTTTGGTCATGGTGTTCAATTCAAGCTCATGCTTGGGTCATGGTGTTCAATTCAAGCTCATGCTTGGGTCATGGTATTCAATTTAAGCTCATGTTTGGGTCATGGTATTTAATTCAAGCTCATGCTTGGGTCATGGTATTCAATTTAAGCTCATGCTTGGGTCATGGTATTCAATTCAAGCTCATGCTTGGGTCATGGTATTCAATTCAAGCTCATGCTTTGGTCATGGTATTCAATTCAAGCTCATGCTTGGGTCATGGTATTCAATTCAAGCTCATGCTTGGGTCATTGTATTCAATTCAAGCTCATGCTTGGGTCATGGTATTCAATTTAAGCTCATGCTTGGGTCATGGTATTCAATTCAAGCTCATGCTATGGTCATGATATTCAATTCAAACTCATGTTTGGGTCATGGTATTCAATTCAAGCTCATGCTTGGGTCATTGTGTTCTGTTCAAGCTCATGCTTGGGTCATGGTATTCAATTTAAACTCATGCTTGGGTCATGGTATTCAATTCAAACTCGTGCTTGGTTCATGGTATTCTTCTGAAGTTCATGATTGTGTCATGGTATTAATCTATTCAAGCTCATGCTTTGGTCATGGTGTTCAATTCAAGCTTATGCTTTCGTCATGGTGTTCTATTCAAGCTCATGCTTGGGTCATAGTGTTCAATTCAAGCTCATGCTTTGGTCATGGTGTTCTGTTCAAGCTCATGCTTTTCGTCATGGTATTCAATTCAAACTCATGCTTGGGTCATGGTATTCAATTCAAGCTCATGCTTGGGTCATGGTATTCAATTCAAACTCATGCTTGGGTCATGGTATTCAATTCAAGCTCATGCTTGGGTCATGGTATTCAATTCAAGCTCATGCTTGGGTCATGGTATTCAATTCAAGCTCATGCTTTGGTCATGGTATTCAATTCAAGCTCATTCTTGGGTCATGGTATTCAATTTAAACTCATGCTTGGGTCATGGTATTCAATTCAAGCTCATGCTTGGGTTATGGTATTCAATTCAAGTTCATTCTTGGGTCATGGTATTCAATTCAAGCTCATGCTTGGGTCATGGTATTCAATTCAAGCTCATGCTTGGGTCATGGTGTTCTATTCAAGCTCATGCTTGGATTATGGTATTCAATTTAAGCTCATGCTTTGGTCATGGTATTCAATTCAAGCTCATGCTTGGGTCATGGTATTCAATTCAAGCTCATGCTTGGGTCATGGTATTCAATTCAAGCTCATGCTTGGGTCATGGTATTCAATTTAAGCTCATGCTTGGGTCATGGTATTCAATTCAAGCTCATGCTTTGGTCATGGTATTCAATTCAAGCTCATGCTTGGGTCATGGTATTCAATTCAAGCTCATGCTTGGGTCATGGTATTCAATTTAAGCTCATGCTTGGGTCATGGTATTCAATTCAAGCTCATGCTTGGGTCATGGTATTCCATTCAAGCTCATGCTTTGGTCATGGTATTCAATTCAAGCTCATGCTTGGGTCATGTTATTCCATTCAAGCTCATGCTTGGGTCATGGTATTCCATTCAAGCTCATGCTTGGGTCATGGTATTCAATTCAAGCTCATGCTTGGGTCATGGTATTCAATTCAAGTTTATGCTTGTTTCATGGTATTCAATTCAAGCTCATGCTTGGGTCATGATATTCTATTTAAGCTACTGATTTCAATAATGAAAATGTTTAATGTGATAAAATGTGCACAGAGCAAAGTCAATTGAATCACTGATTTATAATTTCTAATCTGATTGTGACCAGAATGACACTAATACTGGCATCCTCTTGCAACTTACATTCTTATCAGACCTCCCATACTAACATGGTACCATATTCCATGCACTATGGATTAATTTATTTCCATCAGACAACATAATGACGTATTTCATCCTATTCGTAGTTCATCCTATTCTGTAACTGCCAGATATTCCTTAAAGTACGATAACATTGAGTTCGGAGTTATATCACTTTGCACACATGAACATATTAATTAAACTGCCAATTAAATCCATGTTAAAGGCAAATCAGACAACGTATATGTACATGTATAGTTGCTCATACACCCCTTAGATGAAAATGGACTTGTCCAGGAACTGGAAATGCATCTCAAGCATGTATGTATTAAAAACTTCCGTTAAGCATGAAACGCACAGACGATGGCGATGTTAGGGTCATTCTACTCAGAGTCAGGTTAGAAAATATAAATCAATGAATGAATTGACTAAGTTCCTTGAACTTTTTATCACATTAAGATTTCCATTGAAATCGGTAGGGGGTTACAAACGGGTTGATGTATTCTGACTATACTTATTTTTCAAAATGAAAATTCTGCCAGTTGGGCGTTCAATAGAGCAGACAGTGTCCATCTACAAAATCTTGGCTTGGGGGTTTCACCAACAAGCTTCTTGTAATATCTTGTTGAACCTGAATGAAAATGGTGCTGATCTGAAAGCCACCATTACTACTCTCTTGTAAATCTTTGTTTTGCTACGACTCATGGGGGTTTACATCAGAAGATTCTTTGTGGTATCTATATCATTTTAAAGTAAAATATTTCTTGTCTGACAGTTTTTGAAAATCTTGTTATTGCTACATTGTAGGTTTTCAGTAAAGGCATTTATGATGTTTACTTGTATCTGGATGAAAAATAGTGCTGATCTGACATGGCCACCATGGATGCCAAATCTTTTTGATCAATCCTCAATGGATGGTCATATTTAGATGAAGTTTTCGCAAAAATTGAAATAATGCTAATCTTAATTCCAATATGGTTGTAACAGAGCAGATTTAAAAATCTTATTTTTCAATAATATCAAAGATGATTCCCTCCCCTTCCCCCAAAAAGAAATGGTCTAATCCTTGTTTATTTGTAAAATAAAATTTGTCAGTTCCAATAAAAGATTTTAGTTTCTATAGGGTTTTCTTAGATTGATGTTTGAAAATAATTTTTAACTTTTTGTCACAAATTTCTGTTTTTATTCTTAATTTAACTTCCAGTTTATTTCAACATGAGCTGGAAGGACTACGTGGAAAACCAGTTGCTCATTCCAGGCGACATGTCTGGTGCTGGCATTTTTGGACTTGATGGCAACAAATGGTCGGTGATGGGTAAAGTCGTGGATGAAATTACACCGCCAGAGATGGAAAGATTAGTGAAGATCATACAAGGAGTGGATAAAGAATTTTCAGGGATTAAGCTTGGCGGCAAAAGTTATCTCTACTGCAAGCATGATGAGACTGATCGTTGTATTCTTGTGAGCCGAATTCTTCCTAGCGATTCAAAAGAAGAAAAGTTCTTTTGCTGTGGCTACTTAGCCAATCAGTGTATTGCATTCGGAGTTATAGTAGGAAATCATAAATTAGGCAATTGTTCATTAGTCTGTTCACGGCTCAGAGACTATTTCAAGCAAGTAGGGTATTGAAAATGCTGACTTGGCAAAATTTTTAGAGACTTGAAAAATCTTTGTTGTGCTTAGTGCTCATTAAGCAGTAGATATCTGGTGTGCTTAACTGCAGACAGTGTTTGAAAAGAAAGAAAATGTGTAAATGGTGAAATGCAGTATGCACTCTATGTTGTAATGTGTTATTGTGGTTTCAGCTGAAGAACAAAGAAATGAGAATTTTCAGTATTAATCGTAATAAAATGTACTCTGCAAGTTGACTTAAGTGAATGCTTTTTGAATGGTAATGAAGTTTACTCCTAGATAATGTTACATATCAAGTTGAGATTCAATTGATGAAATGAATCCCAAGAAGGTGCAAAACTTTATGCAGCTTGAAATGTACAGTTGCATTTTGTGAACTTTTATCCTTTTTTTTAAAATAGTGTTAGAATGTGTAAAAATAAATCTTTACACAAAAATGGCTCTGAATATCGGAATCAAAATTTTTGTGTTTATTAAAATAGTATTAAAATTTTGCCTCATTTCACTTCCCAAAACTTTCTACCCTAAAATATACAGTGTGACCCAATTATAATGCAGTAGTTGGGAGCCAAACAACCTGATAGTGTTATAGACTGAACTGTGATATAAGCAACCAGGTCAGTTAGCTGAAGAAAATGATGCATGTACCCCCAAAAAATGTGGAGTGGGGGTGGTATTAAATGCGGGTGCAAAATTAAATGCTTCATTAGCACAGTTTTCATCTTAAATCTATGCATATTAATGAGAAATACATCTGTAATGAAAACAGAAGGCATATATAATATTTTAAGTTTTTGAGAGAACCAATCATTGGTCCATATACATGTATGCTGTTCATATATACATGTCTAATGTATAGCAGTGATTAAAGTATCAACACCATTTACCGACCTGCGAATCATGTCACATACATTGAATACACAATGCAAGTAATTCCATCCAAAATATGCACACAGATTTAAAACATTCAATTTTGTCACAAGTCAAATAATTCTGAATTCATTGGAAAAAAATAACACAATCATGTAATGAATTATGAAGCACATTCACTTTTCAGTACGACCCAAATCGGTAAAAGTATGCATTATAAGCTCTGTCGGTAGAGTTCATAATCATAATTGTTTTTGTTGTAAAAAGGAAACTTTCACTGCACAGTAAAAATGTTCCAGTCATGTTGGAAAATGAAACAATCCATCAGATTGCATTGCTTTCATTTAAGTTCGGTACTGACTTCCTTTCAAGAAAGGTTCTTTGTTTTTATTGAAGATTGTAAAGGCTTTCTTTGATGAGGGGTGCATGTGTTGTTGAAGTCACTATTAAAGGACAGCTCTGCCAGTTTCTTATTGCAGCATCAAAAGATTTTATTGCATAATTGAGAGTGACTTTTTACTCATTTGCTATGTATGTTTTCATAATCAGTTCTTCAAAGGTAATGTTTTCTTTAAAATATCAGCTACTTTTTATGTGGGTACATTTTTTTCAAAAATGAATTGGCCATAGTCAATTGTAGTTACAGTTCCTCCCTGCCTATTGAATAGACACCACGCAAAAGATTAGGTTTTTTTTGTTACTTGGTGGGGGGGGTGCTTTTACATTGTGATAGTGGAGTGATGCTGCATTCCACGCATGCACCAGAAATTTAAAGAAAGGGGCAATCAGTGATAGAAATGTAAGTGTTATGGTTGATGATGGGGATTGCTACAAAAAATGTGAATATTTTGAAGGGTGTAATTCAGAGTGAAAAGAAAAGGAATATATTAATTACGGTACTAGTAAACAGTAAAAATTCTGACAAAAGATAGAATATGAGATAATGCCTCATCAGATTGATCTCTGCTACTAGTAATTTATATTTGAAAAAAAAGTGGGTATCTCAAAACATACAGTACTTATGTTCGATGTCACCATATGTGGATTATGATATAACATTGCACTGTTAAGATGGTTTGTCACTATGGACAAAGAATTTGTTTATGTAACAATAGATAAATTTTGGTGCATTTTATATCAGCTCCGCAGCTTCTTTATGCGAGTCTGTGAATTTCTCCACTCCAAACCAGTGGTTGTATATAAAAGTTTAAACAGCCAACAATGTCACCAAAAAAAAAATATCACCAGATGGTATATTTTGCCACCAATAAGGAAAACAAAATCGCAATATGCTACATTGCTGAAGCCCTGTGCATTTTCTGGATAAACTTTTTACATGTTATTTTTCGTACATTTAAGAAGATAACACCATGTTTTTGTGTAACATTTCAGGAGCCACGCCATGATTGTCTATCCGTTCCCATATTTAAAATGATAATAAACTTTTTTTTTTTCATACTTTTAAGAAAAAATTTTTTTTTGTATGAGAAAAATACATGTATATGAAATTTCAGGAGCCACAACACAACCGTGTTATATCCAAATTAGTGTTTTAAGGGAGTGTGCTTTAGCGGGGTCACACTATACTTAGGTTTTTTTTACATGAAATAATATGCATTGTCGCATACACTTGTTTTGACTTGAGAACAGCTGGATAGCCAAAAATGGATTTTAGGGATCAACAAGTTTGATGCTGGTGATATTGAAATGGCAGAGAAAGATATACTTGATGAATTTATAATTAAATTAAAGTGAAATGCCCCCACCAAAAGAGTGTAGAGGCATATAGTTTTAACTATGTTCATTCATCCTACAATAACATCCCTCATGATAGCTTTAATTTTAAATTGTAAAGACCTTGGTCAAGGTCAGTTTTCACCCTTTTTCATCAAAGTTTTACACAGTTATGTCACTTGTATATAAAATTATGCCTTTCTGTTTCCTTTATCCTTTAATATCATGGATTTAAGTAATTATTTAATGTTACAAAAACTTTGATCAAGTTAAAATGTCATCTTTTTCCACTAAACTGGTAAAATGTAATGGTATCAACTTTTCAGAGTTGTAAAAGGGGTGGACAGAATTTACATTAGTATTGTGTTAACTGAAAGGGATTTAGTTTCTTTTGTTTGATGAAATAAATATGGTAGGTACATTAGTAAAAATGAATGTTAAATATGGGCTTCATTCCAAATATGCCAAAAATCTAGTGATCTACTAGCATTGAAATTTTGATTATTTTAATCACTATTTCAGTTGGACAAATTTGAAGTTGGGAAGCCCATGATGAGGTGAACATTTAGCTGGGCAAGTAAATTTTTAGTTGCTTGCACAAACTTTTTTGTAGATTAGGAGTAAGAGAAAGGTCAGACTTTAGCTTCAGCAAAGAAAACTTTGGATCCAAGCATGTTGTGAAGTTTAACATTTTTCAAGACCCATTATGACTAACTGTTGGTATTCTAAATGATGGAAATATATGAATGTATATGTATAAAATTTCAAGATACATCATAATAGTCCTGGCTGTATAGTACCAAGTAAGTATGGACTTCTCAATAAGGGCTTCTGAACAAAGATAAAAGGCCCAACCTATTGGGATTTTAAAATAAAATCAAAATAAAACCCTCACTGTGAACATCATGGGATGCATTCCATTGTGGAAGAATCTCTTTTGTCTTGAAACATAGGAAGATTCACTATAGAGGTGCCACAATTTAATTAGATGGTCATTTATAACCTCAAATGCACTTGCATTATTATCTGTGAATTTGATGCAGTATTTTTTTGCTTCCATGTGAGTAAAAGGATATCCATCTTCTCATTCAACATATGACTGTCTTTCCCAAACATGAAGAATGACCTTCCTTAATACAAAGTCATCAACAAAATTTTATCCAATTAATGGAGATATGACTTCTTAATTTTCACTTTTTGCGCAAAAGTTTATAATATTCCCTTGTAGATCTGAAAATTGTCTTGGCCCTCAAATAAGATTAATGTTTTTACACATATTCTTGGAAAATCAATGTAAGTAATGTACACAAATGAAGTCTTGTTTTAAAAAATATTTTCCCCTGGATGCATCAATCATACATTTTTGTTGTCCTATTTCAAACATAAAAAAATATTCCAGTGGTCTAGTATGATGGGCTAATCCTTTATAAATTGAATATTCAAAGTGGGTGGGGTGGGGCACACAAACGATACTAATTCAGTCAAAATTGTGAGGTGGGGGTTGTATAGAAATTTTATTTACACCAAACTTATGATATTCTTTTATCACACTGAAAGTATGTGCACTTACAGAATGAAGACAAGATATATAAGTGATTTGGGGTTAATCCCCACCCAGTCTTTGTTATTGGGGTAAAATGAAGTGTGTATATATATATATATATATATATATATATATATATATATATATATATATATGTAGTGGAGGAATTTGTGACAGCAAGCCATCACAGTTTCTCTAGTTTTGGGGTTTGAAAATTCCTCCAGCTCAAGAACTTAGATAATTAAGAATTTCCACTGGAGTTACTTGAGTTCAAGAAGAAAAAACATCAGATGGAAGAGCAGTTCAGTCATATTTTTTTTCCTTCTGCTTCTTATCTCTTGTATCTTGGCTACAGTTCCCATTTGTACTTGGCATTTGCTTTAATTTCCTGACTTGAATCCTGTTCTTGTGGAATGAGAGAGAAATTTTTAATCCTTGGTTTATTGAACTGGTGTGAATTTATGATAAAATTTATTGTCAGACCTCCATTATACCATTTTGCTTAATTTGCTTTTTATATTGTTGAATGGAAATTGACAGCTTTCTGTTGTTTTTACTTTTCAGCATCAACCTGATAGCTCATGAGGTATGACTATGTACTTGGTTTACACGTCTCTTTTCCTTGCATTTCATAAAAAATGTGTTCGAGAATTAAAATTGTCCAGTGCATTTTGCCTTGAAATTTTTTACCCCATTCAAAATTTATACCGTTAGAATAAACAGGAAGTTGTATAGACATGTACTATCCTTCTTAATCAAGAGTCCTAGAGATGTGTTTGTAGAGTAGGGTAATTTCACTGAAGCAATTCAAGCATATTCTATCATTGGTCTAATCTGTTTTATAAATAAAGCATTCATGTTAAAGAACAAGCTCATGATTGACTTGATTTTCCATGTGCACTTCAAATGCACTATGAAACAATGTAATTTTATTATAGGTATAAGTTTAACAAGTTTGTAAAATTCAAAAGTACATTCTTCATCTTTCAAAGGATGTTTTTTTTTTACAATGAATATTGTTCTCCCCATTATGTATAAAGAGATTCAGATTAAAACAAATTTGGTGTGGAAATGGAAATGGCCAGAAATGAAGAGCAGGTTCAGGACAAGTTGTCCAGGAAAAATGTGAAATGACATTGAAAATGAATTTTTACAAAAACACATCCAGTCACTCAGATACAGTTATACACACATAATAATTATCAGTGATATGTATATTTAATCATTCTAACTATATTGAATGGTAGTCATTCCTTTTCAGGCACAACCAAATTAATAATATGATGCTATTAGCTGACAAATGTACTTTAGTTCTTAAGTATTACATGAATGATGATGTTAATAGCACAGGTTGTCTTGGTTTACATGTCCTTGACCAAAATTAAGTGACTTGTAATGTGTCTGGCAAGAGATTTAAGTAACCTGAGCTCTTTAATTATGTAGATGTTCAAGAATCTGGTTTGTAAATTTGTTGTGAATTATCTGTTTAAAAATTTTTAAAAGATTTTCTTATGGATTCTAAAATTCCAATTTCATGGATCCAAGGCCTTGTTTTGAAAGTAATGGAAAAATCCCTATAGCTTATAATAACTATTATTGAGCAGATTACATATGAAAGCAGGTTGTAAATGCATCAATAAATAAAATTATATCGATAAATAAAAGCACGGAATCTCTTTATAGTCTTAATACAGTGGATTCCTGTTAATTTAGACACATCGGGACTTAACACTTTGGCCCCATTAAGCGGCTGCCCCAATTAGAAATTAAATTAAAAAGGTATTCATGTATTTTTTTTGCTTTAAGATTTGTCCCCGATAAAAAGCTGGCCAACCTAATCGGAATCTACTGTTCTTATCCAGTGAACCTTTTGATGAAATCTTGTTTGCTTAACTATGTGTACATAACGTTTCTATTTTTTAAATGGTAGAATTGTGGACACATTGGCAATAGTTTGACTTTTTGGATGCTTAGTCCATATTGGGCTAACATTTTATGACTTCTGTCTATTGCTAAAATGCAGCGAAGTGAGGAGAAACGAATAAAGCAGTATACCTTTGATGTTGTGAACTGTGGACAATATGCTCCCATGTACTCCAATTCTTTGGGGGAACAAGACAGATTTAAAAAAGGGACAAATTTTTATATTAGAAGTAATTATCAATAAAACATTCTCAAAGGGCACACAGGTCAAAATTGGGTGGGGGGATGGGGATAAAAAGTTCAGAAACTAGTTTGTCCACACCTCTGATGCAACATTGGTGTTGAGATCACTGTTCTGGATTTGTATATGTCAATATCTGAATGTTCAACACATTCACTTAATATAGACTTGTTACTAAACCTTTGAGCCAGATTAATAAAAATAATAATCATTAAACTAAAAAATGGATGATGATGTTCTGCTTCACAGACCTGAACTAGACTTGGTGGATGAATTGAATTTTTAGTCAAAAGGTTTGAAACCAATATCAATGTGATTAAAAGATGAAAATGGTTTTGATAATAATCTTAGTTCTACATCACAGACCTGGACTAAACCTTGCAGACAACTTGCACCTTAGGTACAGAATTAGCTTATTGATTTTAGGGTCAAAAGATCAAAGGTTGAAGTTACTCCGACTTGAACAAATGGAAAAGATTTCTGCATAAAGATTTCCATTCTCATCCAGGTTGATGTACCTTCATCATAATTTGTGGATGTATGGGCTGATCCAGGGGGAGACAACCCATTTATGCCCCACACTCCTGCCACCTTAAATAAGAGTGCTAAACAACCTGAACATTTCCACAACTTACCTTCCTTTAAAGTTAGATATTTAAAAATTATGCCCAGGTAAGGCCTAAAATAAGGTAATTCTGGGTGCTTTGCCACTTGGACATTCATTAGCAGTTCAGACCACCCCCACCCCCATCTATTGGTTTACACCCACCCTAAATAATATTGTAGAATCTGCCTATTGGATGATGTTCACATTAAGAAAGAAAAAAGCCTAGCAATTTTGGGTAAAAGGGTGAAAGGTCAGGGTCACAGAATGAAAAAGACGTTTTTGCATAATGAAATCTGTATAAACATTTACAAAAGTTTGTGGAGCTCTTGCACTTCAGGTATGGAAGAGGTCTCTAGTTTATGTTGTTAAAAGATCCAAGTTGAAGGTTGTGTTTCAAAAGAAAAATATCTTGTAGAATAAATTGTTTTGTCTAAAAGTACCTTGATCAAACATATGGATGGCTTGTACTTTGGATAATAAAAAACCCTTTGGATTCTGGTGTCTTAAGGTCAGAGGTAAGTCTGATAAAGAAAATGATGGTTTCAGCATAGAAAGTTTTGTACAAGACCATGTACCAAATATCCAGGTCACTGAGACCTCAGTAATTAAGCTCCGCTCAGCTATGTCCTACTTGTGCCTGCATAGAGGGTTATTAAACATTATTTGTGTTGGTAGCAGGGAAGGAAATAAAATTCCCATTAAATATGTAATCAGTGTTTTCACAATTTCTCATATAAAAGATCTATCATTATAAGTTGGTAGCTATATTACTAAATTCCATTGTTTTTTTTTTCTATTTCCCCCCCCCCAACCAACCAACACACACTCACACAGAGGATGCACATGCAACACTTTCTTCACTTTACTGATGCATCTCAGAATTTAACAGACTAAGAGCAATTTTTAGAAAAGCAGACTGCATGATGTGGTTGCCAAGCAAAATTACCTGGATTTTTAATTAGAAATTCCCAGTGAGAATGACTAAGAACAGTAAATGTAGTTGGCCAATTGGGTTATAATTATTTACTTCATTTGTCAATAAATGATGTAAAAAAAAATGTATCATTTAATCAAAACCATTGCTTTCAGTTACGAATTAATATTACCTTTTTCACTAATATTACCTTTTTCACTGTGATGCAAATATCGAGCATAAGCTTATTAAATATACCTGCATCTTCATGCCAGTGTATAATTTTCATTTACCGACCTCACTCCAGTCTATGGAAGGTTTTTGTTGACCTGTACAAGTATATCAAGCAATTAGCCAAACCCGTTTTTTGTGGTTAATTATATTGTACTAAGAAAGATGCAGTTATAAACAGCATTGAGTGTTTAATATTATAAACAGGTTATATTATAGGGTGTGTGATTGTTGTCTATATGCTAACTTCTGTAAAAACCACATTGCAAAAATTAACAGAATGTGTGAAAATTGCCTATATTTTCAAGCAATAACTTTATTCATTAAATCCCTATTTTCAGAATTTTTCTTTTCTATTTTAAAAGAATAGTTTTACCCCAACATTTCCAGTTCTAGAAAAGACCATAAATGAACCAATGTATATGTGTCTATATATATATATATATATATATATATATATATATATATATATATATATATATATATATATATATATATATATATATGCCATTTTGAAGATGTGCAGGAATTTGAAAGCAACTACAATCATAGCTTGAAATGGTTTAACAGCAGATTGTCTAGTAATGGTGATTTTAGTGAATGTGATTATATTGTACAAATATTTCTTCCTCCTTTGATAATTGTTGTCCTGCAAGGCTCTTATCAGTGGCAGAAAGTAAATATGCCTATGGAATGATCTTATCAACTGGCATTAGCCAGGCCTGAACTGCAGGGAGTGAGATTTCATAGTATATTGACTGCCAGTTCCCTATATAATCTTTTGTATCAGTGAATACCTAGCATGAATAATGCAGAGAGATCTTAAGTTGTAAGTTGTCCCTGTTGATCTTTTTGATATTAATAAGACTCAATATAAACAATTCAAATGAATAAGACACATTTGGTTGCCGAAATAAAAATTGATTCATCTTGTACTACTGGGGCATTGAATTTATACCTTGCATGACATGACATTATGGCTTTCTTTGGAGCCAGCAGGTTGTCTTTTTGCCAACTTCCCCGATGTTCTTCCTCTGCTGCTTTTAAACTTTCTGCTAATCATTATATTAGCATTCTTCATGTGTGAAGCATGATGTCCTTTTGGACAGAAATGACACCATGTCATACATAAATTCAGATTTATTTTGTTATCTTGTTGATACTTTTCAAGCAGTTTATTTTCATCAGTAAATGGCAATATTTATCCTCATTCTCAAGTTTGGAATGACTGTTTTTGATCAATAAAATTCAAAGCTTGTGTCACTAGTTCTTTGTTCAGCATTTTTGGTACAAACTTTTCCTCAGGATATTACACCTGGTAGCAACAGCAGTTATAATATGTATTGTAAACCCTGTACCAATTCTCTTACAATTAAGCAGTCTGGCTAATGTCAGCCAGTTGAGTAATCCAGACACACTTGAGCCTCTTATTAAAATTTTGTTTCTAGTTTTTCATTAAATAAAGTGAAGGACTTGAGGGTTATGACTTTCAAGGAAATTTATTTTTGTCATTTATCCTACCTGTTGTAATCCTCATGAACAAATTTGTCAACCTTGAGTAGGGACATGTTACATTCTGCTTTTCTGTATTTTGTTCTCCCATACAAAGTAATCTATCCAGTGAGAACAAATATTTTTACGTTGTCACATATTAAATCTCTTGCAGGCTATAGCATCATGAGCTGGCAGTCCTATGCAAGAGATCACCTGAAGGAGGCGGGGGCAATGCTAAGTGCTGGTATATATGGAAAAGATGGAGCACCGTGGGCAACTGAAGGGGATATAGCTGCTGGTATTAAAAATAATGAAATCGTCCGTTTGGTGCAAATTGTGGAGGGCAGAGAGAAAAACTTTTTAGATATAATGCTTGGTGGAAAGAAATATGTGTACACGAGGCATGATGAAGATGATAGATTTGTATACCTTACAAAGAGTTCAGGTGGTTCAGGTGATGATAAAAATTACTGCTGTGTATATGTTTCAAAACAGTGCGTTTTGCTTGGTTTTGTAGGTGAGAATCATAAAATGGGTAACTGCTCAACAGTTTGTTGTAAGCTACGCGATTATTTAAATGGTGCTGGTTATTGATGGACTACAAATAGTGGACTGTTCATGAAAGCTTACGGACAAGGGATGCTGTTAGATGTGGACTAGTAAGTTTGTGCACGTTTATATAAACCAGAGTTATTAAGGTTCTAATTTTCACATTTGGAACACTATTTAATGTAAGTATTTACATGTTAGTGATAAGCCATTGTGATAAAGATGACCAAAGAATGCAGTATGTTAAAAATGGGAGATTTTTAAATGTCAGATAGGATGATTTTTGTATACAAATGTTGATAGTACATTTGTCGTCTTGTCAAAGCACATGAAGTGCATCAGAACTAATCATAAGTGGTTTGCAGATCATTTACATTGCATGGATTTATAAATAGAATTTGGTGTTCAACATGTTGTATTCAGAAATGTTGTTTTGTAGTTTGATATTCATAAGACCTTTGTTGAGTTGATTTTCTTTATCATCGTTTAGCAGTGTTGTAGCTCCTGACTGTAATATTAGCCACAATCATTTCTTTAGAATTATTTTTGCTTGTGTTATTTTGCCACTTTATGTTGGTGATACCTTGGCTGAGACAAGTTGTCTGTATTGTGTCAACTAGTGGAGTTATTGCCCCTGATTGTGAGGCTTGTCCACTAGTACTAATTGCACAATAACTACCTTAATTTTTATTGAATTTGGTAGCCATTTGTCATAATTTCTGTGGAATTGTTTAGTTGTGGATTGACACAATATAGCCAGTATTGTCTTTATGTGCTTTTAACTGCTCTCACAAATATAATTTTCTAACAACCAATTTTTCAAAAAGTTTTTTTATTCAGCTGTAACATCATGAGACCTTGGCCAAGTCCAATTGTGTTCATTTCCACACTTTATTTTTTAATGTATTTCTTCCAGATTTGGTATGTAAATTGTGAAGTTGTACATTCAGATCCCCCAGTTTCATTTATGTACACACATTTTAGAACATTTTAAATGTGGATATATAGCCATTATTATGCTGGACTGCCATTACATACATCATTTCCCCAGGACAACTCACTTAATTATTACCAGATTTGGTATGCAGTTAGATTTTCTTCAGACCTCAGGTTAGTTTACCTATTAACATTTTATGTCAATTAGCAGAATTACATCTCCACCCACTTTAATTTTTGCATATAAATGACTTGCATTTTAGGATTTAAACATATAGTGGACATTTTGATATGAATGAGATCTCAAATGAGTTGGCTTGTCAGTTTTCAGCCATCAACATTATCATGAGCAGAATTGTAACCTGTTTGTACTACTCAAACTAATGTAGAGTAATACTCAAACTAGTGTAGAGTAATACTCAAACTAATGTAGAGTAACTCTTATCAAATTTGCTTGTTTTTCACATGGTTGGAAAGATGCAATTTTATTTTAATAGTTTTATTAGCAATAGATCAAAATTTGCAGTGTGTCTGCTAGGACTAGGCTAGTTAGTTTGCCATTCGACTTGTAACTTCCATTTTTTTTTTATAGAACTTGTGGCTGTTATTGAGGTAGCCATTGTCATGCAAACTGACACAGTATTTTTTTTTTGTCTCTGTTGTAAATTGTCTATTGACATTGTACATTGTTGCTCTTAACATGCTTTTCACCAAAAATGTAAATAGTAACTTGCATAGCATATCACTTAAATTAAAGAATCTTTTATCTGACTGTAATGCATGGCATAAAAGTAATTTTCTGTTGGAGAAGATAAAATGTTTCCGATAATCTAGAAGTCTGAATAACACAGAAACATTCCTTGATGGTAAACTACCATATACATATTTTCATTTTAATCTCGGTTTGTATTGGTATGTTGTTGTTACAAATAAGCCAGTAATATTTGACTTTTAAAATGTAATATTTTTGGTGTACAAGTGTCATAAATGGCACATCTCTCTAGGTTTTGGTCCGAGTTTAAAGAATGTTTTAACTGAGATCATTTGGAAGACTTTGACAATTTAACTACGAACTTCACAGACCCATATCTTTAGCTACCGCATAAAGTGCCAGCAAATCTGGGTCTGTGCCATTCATTTGGATTAACCAGAAGAACAGTGTAAACTCTGATCTGCTGGTGCATTATACAACATCATTTCAGGTTTTAAGTTTTTGGCAATTAGGCCTGACTTGTATAAAAGGATTTATGGTCATTCTACTTGCAAGGAATGCATGACGAATCTGTTGATGTTAAGATCTGTAGTTATTTTTTTAATAAGTTTTCTTTGGTTGCATGGGATTATTTTTCTTTTTCTGTAAATTACATGCATCAATTTTGTCACATTTTTGCAATTTTTATTTCACAACATGTGCCAAGTTTTTTTTTTAGAATTATTTTGAATCAGTTACATAAATATCCATGTTGTTTGCAATCTGTGATAAATTGACACTTAAATGATCTTGTTAAGTTTCTGTTGCTGTTTTTTTTTTATTTTAATTTTTGGGTGCTGTAATACATACAGTTATGATGACTTTTATTATGTTGTTTATAAAGAAAGTTGTGTTAAATTAAGTTGTGATGACTATGTAAAGTACTGGAATATTTTAGGTTTGATTTTTCCAAAATACACCCACAGTAAAGAAATGCACAGGAACCTTTTTTTTGTAATTTTGGTTTGTCTTGTACAGATTATAAAATAAAAAATTAAAAAAATAAAAAACAAATATTAGTTAAAATCCAGAAGAATTATGAAAAAGTTCAGAGAACGATCATATTGCATGATTACTGGTGTAGAAATAGAAAATGAAAATAGCAGAGCATTTGAACATTTTTAATAAAAATTATTTTGTTACCTGTGTAAAACAGTGTAAAACCTGTGTCATGCCTGTACAAAACTCAAAAATCCCAAATAACATATGTTTGTACCATGAAGTTGAAAAGACATAATTTATTTATAACTTGTCCCATTTACCAAAAATGAAATTGGTGTTTATTATGAAAGAAAATTGTTCTTGATTATGAAGTGTCCCCTGCAGTGCCATGATAATGTTTTTGATTTACAAGTAAAAACCCTTGTATGATTATTCAAGGTTTACATGAAGAAAACTTCTTTTCAGAGTAATGTTTGGCTGGGAGTAATTTCAGTTCCTCAGTATTAGTTCAGTCAGTAGAATATTGGACTTGTAATGGAAAGGTAAAGAAGGGTTAGTAGCAGTTTCCTCTGCATGACATAGTCAAGAATAAGTGGCATATTCATAGGTTAGGTCTTGGTCAGCTCTTCAAAATTCTCTTAACCAGAAATTTACGTTGAATGATGTAGAGATTACTGTTTATATTTAGACCCAGCCTTTTATGCAAGTTTTCGATTTTAACAAACTAGTTGCAGGTAAACTTTCCACAAGGTCATTCAGAATCCAGCAACTTTGTCAGAAAGACTAGATTGTTGAAACAGCAAATGCATTTGATCATTTTTTTTGTTGGTATTTCTTCAGACTTAAGGAACCCATTGTAAACTCCAGTTATGATGAACAAAGAAATATCAGTTCATGAAAAATTCCATTTGGCAAAAAAATTGTTGACCTCTACAATGCAGACTATTAGAACAGTGCAAGCAAACAGTTGAGACCTATCTCCTGAAGGGTGCGAAAATATATTATCTGTTAGCATAGCTTACTTATATTATCTGAGGATATCCACCTTCATGTTCCCAGAGACATGGAAAGCAGCCTGCTCCGTCTAGAAGTCTGGCAGCAAAAGAATTTGTCAGTAATTATAGATGCATATATATCTTGCACTGTCCAAACCTGTTGATCAGCGTGTTTGCGATAATCATTTGAGGTACTCGTCTCCAACATAAAACCTTATTCACCAAAACCAAACAGGATTCAAAGACAATGAGAAACAGCCTTGGTTTACAGTTTACTACTTAAGGAAATTGGTTGAATCAGTATGTCACTTATAGCTCTTGGAAAATCTTTTGACGCTGAAATGTTGATTATTATATTCTTATAAATAAATTGAACATTTTGTCAGCGTTACAGTTAAGGGATTGATTGGTTTATATTGTATTTTATACAGATAAAACTTGTCCAGATAAATGGCAATTTTTCTAATTTCATTGGAGTACCAGAGAGATAATTCATGGACCCAATTCTCTTTGTCATAAATGATCTGCATTTAAAACTATTTCATCTACTGACCGCTATGCAGATGATGTCAGTCCAGATTTCAGACAGATGTAGAGGTCTCTTGAGGTAGCCTTACATAGAATAGATTTATGGTGTATGGGAAAATGGCATGCAGGTAAACAAGAATCGAGCTGTAATGATTATTACCCAACAAAAGAAAGCAATCTCATGTCTGCATGTGTGGGTTCAAGTTTCAGGTTTGACTAACATGGATACATGAGAAAACTTGCAATAACATATGACTCGTTGGTAGTTCTTCCCAGGGTTCTTCCTCAACCAGTTATACTGGCCACCATGTATAGCCTATATTGTGCTGATGTTGTTGTAGTGGACTTAACACCATTTTTCAGCACATGATAGGCTATACATGGCGGCCAGTATTAACTGAGGAAGAAACCGTGAAATCTGCGGAAAGAACCACGTACCCATGAGAAGCTACTGGCAAGCTTTCTCACATATCCACATTCGCAAAATCTTAGACTCAAAGCCATGCAGAGGTTAGGTGGCAGTGATCCATAATGGAGAGCACTTTAGATCACTCAGCCACTCTGGGCTTCCTATCTTGTGCTGAACAAATGTCATTAACTCTATAACAACAACATATTCAAAACAAGAGTCAGTTCATGTCCTTTGTGATTAAGCAAGAGGTTAGTGTTAGGACTGGTCATTCTGGTGCCAGGATAATATGAATAGGTGGAACATGATTGTACATGTCTGTGAAAGAAATCACTATAAACTGTTCCACTGCTGACATCTAGTGATGTTTAAAATATTAATAAACAGCTATGTTAAAAATCCATATCACATGCTCAACAGAAGTCAGTATATTACAAAAGTTATGTACAACAATAACTAGACTACTGTAAAGTTTTTTAAGGGAAAAACTTCAGATAAGAATATTTACAATTAAACCGCTTGCAAGAAATCACTTGCAGACCCATCCTAGATAGTGCTGATTACATCTCAGTTGCTTTGAATGATATTAAAATGTTAACATTAAGTGAACAAATATTTTTTAGAAAGGCTAAACTTGTGCACAAAGTTTCAAACAATATGGCCCCATTTTATCTCCTGGAAATATTTCATGCCAAAGAAACCCAAATTTAATATCAATTGCAGCTTATGATCTTTCAAATTCAAACTAAGAACTCATTGTTTTAGTATTCAGACCACTTGTATCAAACAGAATCACAAAGGAAATTAGAGAAAGTATAGATATAAATGCATTATTTATAATCTAATTTCATTGGATGAAAAATGGAACCTGTTGGATTTGGCAAATGTATAACTTCTCTGATCTTCTACTTTATTTTCTATGTACTGAATATACCCATGTACCTAGTTGGAGCATGTCCATGTATAATTTTCTGTTTATGTCCAATTATAAATGTAGCTTTTAATAAATGCTTTTTTGAAGAAAAAAAATCTCTAGATCTTCCCATGGTTTTTTTTAGGTCTGTCTTGATATCTAAATAACAGCACTATTTAGTATCATGTTCTGAAGTCAACTAACATCAGAATTAGATGTAGAATTTTTCAGGAATATTTCTCACACTTGGCCACCCATATCCACAATTTGTCTACAAACTAGTTATATTGCTTTACTATTACTTTACTTTGAAGTCTTTTGTCTAATAAATTCAAATTCCAACAGAAGCCAAAAAAAATGTTTTCAAGTTCAGTTTGCTGGAATGAGTTGGAAGCTGGGAATGCTGAAATAGGCAAAAATGATATGCATCTCGACTGAAATGAAGTTATCTAAATACTTTTTTCATTATTAGTATCCTTTGATTCATTTTATTAAAGAAACATACTTCAGCCTAATCTGATTTTGGTATTTCAGGCTTCCATCACATTCCAGCCAACAGAATTGTAGGTTATGGAACTTGAAAACACAAAGTGTTGACATTAGACTATAACAAAATTTGACTTCTTCTTCAGTGTTAGTCAACCACAGAACACACTACACAATGCTGTTTTTTAGGCTGTAAGAACCTGAGAAGGCTTCAGAATATCAGGGGAGAAGTCTTACATTGTGGGACTAGTGAGCAGTATGTACAATATGTAAAATATGCATTTATTTCATGGGCCTGTCTTCCTGACTTTGAAGCCAGTAATATTATTTTTGCTTTTGTTGATTTTTTGTGTTAAAATGTGCAATTAAAACTAACCAAAGAGAAAATCTATTCTCTTTAACCAGATGTATTTTGTGTTGCTGTTAATAGTAACAAACTGATCTTAACAAAATTTTGCAACAAGGCATAGACAGGTCATGTGTGTCAACTGAGCTATATTATTAGACCTTATAGTACTTAGATCTTTATTACTGAACTTCCATATAGATTGTGACATCCTGAAATTTCTTTAATAGTTCACTGCAAACATTAATGCAGCCTGATTCATTGCTTCAAGTTGGATACTGAAACCAAAAAGAATGGAATGGTAACTGATTATGATTTTTATCTCTGAATATGAAAAACTGTAGCTTGACAGGCCAAGTGGCAGACATTGTGTTGGGGTAATTTTTTGTTCCAAAGAAAATCACATTGACTTGCAAATTTTATGAATTATATACAATGTTGATCACATGTTTGAGGAATTATATAGTAAAGACCAAAATTTCTTGAGTTGGTGGCTGGAATGGAATATCAAAGTTTAGATTGCCTCTTTTTGGGCTGTTTAATATGTTTGCTAACCTGGCTGTTAGGCTATTTGAGGTTTTGACATGGCCATAAAAACTTCTCAGAAAACACTGGGCCAATTTGGAAAAGACTTGGTAGGAAAGTTTTTTAGGTACAGCTCTAACAAAGTTATATTTTGGGCAGCTTCCTTAGTCATCATGCTGCTTGCATAGCAACAGAAATGGAAAAACTAGTTTGAGCTTATTCTCTACAACCACAGAGCCAGTTTTGATCAGATTGTGTTGAAATAATTGGTAGGACATATTCTCTATCAAAATTGTGATTGTCATGACTCCCCTGTCACTAATTATGGCTTCCCTATCAACTATTTGGAAAATTCATCTTTTCTGACAAAACTGCATGGACATACTTGATCCAACATGTCAGGAATGTATCTTGCAGCAAAAATTGTGTATGGATTAGATTCATTATCAGTTGTGTGAATTCCTTCACAACTGGATGGGTAACATATCTATAATATGTTCTCAAGAACAGCAGTTTTTCAGACACACCTGGCAGAAATGTTGCCATGTGCTTTGTTAAAATTGTGATTGGGACCAGTTACCTTAGCAATGGTATAACTTCTTTAACAGCTGAAAATCTATGTTTAGTTTTTTTACAATGGCTGAGCAAGTTTTAGGGAAAGGACTACAATCCATTGACAAGATTTAAGACTAGTATTGTTGTGATGATCATTTCTCCTAGACCAGAAGAATTTATGGCAGGCATGCCTACCATTATGCTTTTGGTGTTGCCATGCTTTTTCATCTAATTATGTCTTATGCTAACCTATGTTGGGTTCATTACAAGATAATTAAAAATGATGCAACAAAATATTGTGTTTGTCATTCCTACTGTCATGTCTTTAACCCCACTTATATAAATTTGAGAATATCCTTTAAAAATACTACTGCATAAGATTACATAAGAGTACATTTGTCCATCATAGATCTTTCCTTATTTTTTTATTTTTAGCAACTGTATATGACACATTTCCAAGAAAACACTGGTTTCATCAATTCAAAATTTGCCTCAGATTCTGCCAGGAGGTGGTGATGTGTGATCTCTTTATGGTGCCTTGGTTCTTGTTATCTAGGTGATGATTGACCAAGGCATTTTTGCATGCAGGAGTAAAAATTAAAAATATGAAATTAATGGATGGAATAACTAGTTCTGAGCAGAAATATAGAATAGAACAATAAAATGTGACAATCAATTATATAAATGATTAAATCCAACATGACATCTGAATGACTCACTTTCTCTTCAGAAGATTTTTTTAAAAAATGCCATTTTGATAAACTGATACAACAAATTCCATAAGAGTGATTGATCACATTCAAATTGCTGGCACATCAGCATCGTCTTGGGCTTCATCACAGTTGGTGATAGGTTGGTGTTTCCATATTTCTTTTCCTTAATTTTTTTCTAGCCATTTTTGTCATTGATAATCTTGGTTGTCAACTGTACTCTCTTTCCAGTGTACAGTTGGGTATGGAGTTATTTTTGTCCTTGTGCTTTATCCACAACTATCTGTTTAGTCAAATCTCTCTCATTTCATGTCCCTCACTTTCCAGCAAAGTCCTTAGACAATTTAACATGGTTATTTTGTTTTAAAATCTATCCATTGCCTTCCTGATTTGCTACCCTGGGAACTGTTTTATTGTTCTCGGAACTAGCCAATTTATATCAGACCCGGGAGTGCTTCTAAGAACATGCTGTATTAAAACTGTTATGGGTGGTTTGGTATGGTTGTTTCATGACAT
Organism: Potamilus streckersoni; assembly: GCA_016746295.1. Taxonomy (NCBI): domain Eukaryota; kingdom Metazoa; phylum Mollusca; class Bivalvia; order Unionida; family Unionidae; genus Potamilus; species Potamilus streckersoni. The sequence continues at coordinate 1,125,114 of JAEAOA010001104.1, read as the reverse complement.
TCTCAGTTTTGTCTTTGTTGGTAACTTTAATGACAATGAGGCCTCCATAATATCCATGTGGAAAACCAGCACATTATACAGTGGAACCTGTCTTGAAAGACCACCCCTTTTGCCAAAACATAATGGTCTCTCATGACAGATCATAATACTATATAATCAATGCATCTGTACATGAAGAACCTGGTCTCAAGACAGTTGGTCTCATTGCAGTGGTCTCTCAAGACAGGTTTTACTATATATACCATTTCACAAATGGCCTTGCCATTTCAAACCAAGATGTGAACACCTTTCACATCATACAGAAGTTGCCAATGCACCATCTAGTACAGTAGAAACAGTTAAGCATAGCAAATGCCAAACCTTCCAAATAACTGGAAATTAATCCTACGCTGGTGTCTTTTAACCATAGGCACTTGCGCTGGTGTCTTTTAACCATAGGCACTTGCCTTGTTACTACTTTTTTGCATTAATGAACGACTGCTGAGTAACCTCAGGCCCACATGGGCATCCTGTTGATGTAATGTATTTATTACATATTTGTTTTTGAATACATATTAAATGTTGTTTTATCCACCTGAAAAAGTATCGTACTCTATGTATAATTGTCCAATCTGTATAATTGTCCAGTCGGTTCTACAGGAAAATGGTGCTGTTGTAACATCCAATATGACAACCATAGCAACCATATTGAAAATCTTGTTATTGCTACTCATCTTGAATGGAAAGCCTCATTTTAAAAATATCTTTTCAACCCTCCCACTGGATGGCTATATCAAGATGGGTGTGTTCAGCACAAGAATTCTACACTGGGCATACCTAGTCGGATCTAAATGAAAATCTAAATGAAAATCAGAAAATCTAAATGAAAATCGGATCTAAATGAAAATGAAAATCCTGCCAGTGATACATCCCTCTTGTTTTCACTACTTCCTGAATGGATATTTATATATATGATATGGAGTTTCCACAGAGACTTGTAATGAGATGGTTTCAACACTGACAGTTAAAAGGAATAAATGGTCTCATCTTGAATTCCTGCAAATTCTTTTTGCCCAGTAAAGCAACAGTCTCTTTAAAGGACTTTTTTTTATTAATTGGGACCATATTGGTACATCGGAAGGAATAATGTTAAAATTGGAAAGGACTTGATTTGAGAATGCTCTGCATCATATTTGGTCAAATTCTATTATGAAGTTTTTAATTTTGTGGTTTGGTAATGTTGGCCATGTTTGATGGTGGATTGACATAATTCATAAAAACAAGACCAGGATGTTATCCATGAAAGTCAGCTGAATTTTTCTGTCAAGCATTTTTTAGAATTTGAAAGTCTTGTCAAAGGATGAAGTGCATTTTGTTGCTGGGTGGGCTAAAAACCATCCACCCATTCACAATATGACAATTGTTGTAGTTTAGATGTTTATTAATGATGCAAATCTGTTCTCAAATACAGCTAGTTACCAACAAGGCTTGATATTGGCTCGCTCTGGTTAAATGAACAGGAGTCTCTTAGAGAGACTGTACTATAATGCCAAAAGAATTTCTGGGAAGAAAATACAATTTCTTACAAACTAGAGATTTTTGGAGCTATCTCTAATATTCTTGAGCAATAATTTCAAATGTACCAGTATGACGGCCATATTGGAGATGTGATCATCATTTTCATGTGACTTTATGTTTAGGAGTAGCAGCAATAATGGGTTTTCAGTATCTCTGACACAGTGGCCATACTGGATGCTAGACTGATACCATTTACATTTAGTACTAACCTCACAAGAAATTTGACAAGATCCAATTATTTTCCATAAAGGAGTAGTACAGAGATTATCAAAATTACTGCTGTGGCAGCCATATTGGATATCGGACAAGTACAATTTTTATTAGCTCTATTATTTATAGACTGTAAGGGATGGTATGTTGACCAACAATGCTCTATTGGTCACTTTGCTTTTCCAACCAGTTATGATGACTAGGCTGTTCACACATGCAAAGTGGGAAATTTTTCTACATTAAATTATGGATCTAATTGGTAATAGAAAGGTTTGTGTAACTACAAAAAATGAATCAGAACTTAATATTGTACCAGTTTTGCCTATAATCACTTGAAAAAAAACCCCAAAACAAAAGTTCCGATACATGGCCGAAACACAAAAAACTGCTTTAAGTAAATTATGCAATGGGCGCCAAGCAGATACTCATTCCAAGCTCTAGTAAGGTACATTTCGTAAGGTTCATGGCAGCTGTGCAAATAACCTTCTGAAGAGTGGCCACATGGTGGTCATGTGAATAGTTTTTAAACTGGCTATATGCAACCATGCGAACAGTATTGGCCATTAAAAAGCAGAGACAATGAAGATTTACAGGTTTAATGCATTACTGTTTTTACACATGATACAAACTAAAACAAATTTTTGCATATTCACATGAACTTGCAGCTATATAGTACTAGTTTTCCCAACGATGCAAAATTGATGACAAAAGATATAAAACTCAATTGAATGCACATACTTTCTGCAATGAAAATTCACAGTGATATTTTTCACAATTGCTTCATGAGCTTGTTATTGATTGATGTACACTCCCCCCTCCAGGTGTACACCAATTTTAGCAAGAATATATCCAATATATATTTGTACATGTATATGATATCATTATTCACACATACTTTCTATGATGAAATACATGCAATCTCTAAAATTTCAAACCATTCTTTGAGCTTGTTCTTAAGATGAAAAAGTTCCCTGTGGTAAAAAACTAAATAGCAAAAAAAATATCAAAGTACAGTATACACTCAGACTTTTTAAAATGAAACAATCTGATAAAGGATGCATTTCTTAGCTGATTTAGCTGTTTCTTGAGCTTGCTACAGATTAATAAATACCCCCCTCCCAGATGAAAAAAAAAAAAATGATGTGCATAAATATATCAAAGTACATTGTATATCCATGGGTCTAACTACAAGCAATATAAACTCATGTATGACATTACATTTTGTGTTGTTCTGATGAAATGCATAGACCAGATTTGCTGACATGTGATGGCAGATCTTGACCTCTGTAGTTAGATCCAATTTGTATGCAAGTATATGTGGATATATGACTGGTAGAACACTGGCCTTTTATATAACCAATAATGTGTTGACTCTAAAATATTTTTAAAATGTTTTAAAGGTTTGGAGCCATGCCTGACAGCTAATGTACATTTCAAACTCTATAGTTTTTCTTGCCTAGTAGTTAACCCTTGTGATAAATATCTGAACCCAGTTGTGTTATAACACAACATATACTTGCTTTAATTTTACTTCATCTGCAAAGTGTGCAGACCCAGATCTGCCATTTCAAGATACAAAACAAAATAATGCCTCAGGAGCCAAAATATCCCAAAAAATTAAAACTGATAAGCCAGAAAAAGTGACTTAGTTGGATAATGGTGATCATGCACTTAAGGTCAGAATGGTGACCTTATATATAGCCCTACTTCAAATGAAATTCAGTTTAAAAAACGTTTTCGTAAAATACACTTGCACCTATGTTCGTATATTTGTTCTAAAGATCTTGCATAAGATACGTCTTGAAATTTAAATATAGTTCCTCCAACTCCCAATCTTTTTGGAAAAGATTATAATCTATCTTACTGTATAAAACTAAAACTGCTTTCAAAATTGCAAAGTAGTAATCTGCAAATGTTACTTTCTCAAACTGTCAATATGAAATTTTGCCTGATCAAACTATAGGCAATGGAAGCAGCATCTCAAAAAAAATTATTTAGATATGAAAAGTATAAATGACATATATTTATAAGATTGGAATAAACTTTTGTATATCATGAATGAAGGATAGACAGAATAATTGGCATAAACATCCAATTTTTGTTTGATGATTTACAAATGGAGTTGTGACCAAAAAATAATGGTTCTTTGATTTCACCGGAAAATGATGTGGAATTTCTTCAGTCCTACATAACTAAAACATTTGCATAGCAATTCTTAAAGAAAAAAACTGTATAACACAAATTATGTCCTAAATAAACATACATGATTTAAAATTTGGATGTACTGATCTCAGAAAAAAATGATTTTGAATATGAATATCAATTACTAAATAGTCAAAATTTGCTTTTTTATGCAACAGAAAGAAAAAAAAAACTCTTTAAAATTATTTGGTGTCAACTTAAACATAAACAGGAATAAGCACATAACATGTACTTGCTTAAAAGTCGAGCCAAACTTGAGAAAAAAATATATACAGTATACTTTTAAATTCATGTAATTCATATGTGCTGCTCAACAGTAAACATTTACTGGTTAAGCATTGATATTTACATGTATCAACCTTAATTAAAAGAAAATAGTGTAAATAAAAATTTTTAAGGAAGGAAAGAAAGAAGAAAAGAAAAGAATCAGAAGGTAATTACCACAATTTACTACATGTATTTACAATCAAAACCTGGAAAAGATGTGACTTGTTCATCTGACAGTTCTTACATGACTTCTTGTACAGAAAATGTTGTACAGTGTAAAATCCTTTGATAAAAATCATTTCATTTGAACAAATGGTTTTGAAAAGATCAAGGTTTATGTTGTTGTACAGTTGAACTTGGTTTCTAATGGAATATGTACAGTATTTGTAAAAGCTACTACAACAGCAGACATGAAAATAACATTAAATGTATGAAACAAAACAGGATACCAGGAATATTATTTTATTTATGCCACAGAAGCAAATGAGAAAAATGACAAAAGTGGCATTTACTGCAGCATGCACATCCATTTGACTTTCCATCTATAATTGTTGACTAATTTTCTATTTTGAGTACAAACCTTGGGGAACCATTAGGTTGTGAAAACCAAAATAAAAAAATAAAAAAATGTACTTGTGCAACTATTTTTGAGCAAATCATGCTTTTTCAACCAGAGAATGTGCTTTTTGTTGAAAGTGCTTTGTCATGTGTTAAAAATTAAAGGTGTATATTTAAAAATAAAAACATAAAACACATTAGTACTTTCATATCAAAAGTTTTTGTAGTTGATCAATTTTTATGGTGTTATATTTTCCCTAATCCATAAATTTAAGGTATACGTAATTTCCATTAAGGCATTGAATTAATAGGTGATGTAAGCAAGGATAGATAGAAATGAGAAAAAGCACAATGTGTTCAAATACTAGTAAAACTGAAAATTAAAGGAAGAATAATAAAAAATACCATTATATGCTTGTTTAAATTGATCCTTCATTTGAGTACAAATATTGAAACATTTCAATCCTAAAATCACATTTCATTTTATCCATGCATTTTTAATCCAAATGAACAACATACCTGTAAATAAATGAGAACTATTACCTGAAGCAAAATTATTGAAGAAACCACCAGCATAGAGTCAAATCTTACACTTAATTTTCATACTAAACTATATCATCAAGTATGATGGCAAACTAAAACAAAGTTCAGCTTTCTCAAAACTACAGATAATTAGGTCTGATCTTTAACACACCATCAGAAGAGTTACAATTATTCAGTCAGAGAATTTTGTTTGATAAATGAGATTGCAAGGTACAATATGCACTGATCGTCACCAGCAAATTTGTTTCCATCTTTGGTGACTTTCCCTAATTCAGATGTTGAGCACTTGGACAAAAGTGTGCAAGTGATTAATCTGGATCTTTGTGCTCACAGAGGTGGTAGTATATATTTTGTGATAGAAACACGTTGCCAAGTACACTTTATTGAATTTTTATTTTGTGATAAAAACACGTTGCCAAGTACACTTTATTGAATTTTTATTTTGTGATAAAAACACGTTGCCAAGTACACTTTATTGAATTTTGATTTTGTGATAGAAACACGTTGCCAAGTACACTGTATTGAATTTTTATTTTGTGATAGAAACACGTTGCCAAGTACACTGTATTGAATTTTTATTTTGTGATAGAAACACGTTGCCAAGTACACTATTGAATTTTGAGGTATTTTAATTGCAGCAGTAATCATTTTAAATATTCAAGTGACTGCCATCTGCATCAGCATTTGTTTTATTAAAACTACTTACCAATAATATCTACCAATAATAAAACTTTGACTAAAAAAACACAAATTTATGAAACCCCCAAAATGTTAAAAAAAAAATAAAACCATCAAAATTGAGTCCCACAAAAACTGATATTACAGTATCTCAACTAAAGAAAGTGAAAAATTCTACATTCCAAAATTGCAGAAAATAATTCTAATTATGAGAAATTACCAGCTAAAAAACTACCTATATTCAGCGATCAAAATTACAGCTTTCTAAATGCTAAGTTTGCTCTATTCTTCTATTACAACATTTCCTCTATCAATTAATTTACAAATTCTATTTTAACGACATAAATCGATAAAAAAAAAAAACCTTTACAGTTTCCCAAAAATCTGAGTGACCCATTATAATATTTAACATGTAATTATACCCGTATTACTGAACTTGTGAAACCAATTTTTTTTAATATATAAAATGCATACATTACAAATAACACACTGATACTGGTAAAACAACTGAAGTAGTGATTTTATTTCTGTAACAAATTTGTTTGTCTTCAGTGGACATCTTTTTATATCATTTGGAATCAACCAGGTATCATAAGAAGCAATTTGGTGAACACCCTATACGAGTACAATTTTCCACTGAAGACATGTAGCTATAAAAAGATGCTATTAAAAGATGTTTAAGATGGCTACATAATGGCCATACTGGAAGTCAGATTTGCATAACACTTTGTAATGTTTGGTCTTTGGTGAAAGTGTCATACTGTTACTGTATGATTTATGTTTAAAGACAAAGATTTTCATGATATTAGGCAGCAGATTTTCATCAACTAGGATGAAATTTCCATGTAAATATGACTTTCCATTCTTAAGGATTAGCAATAACAAGATTTTCAAGATGGTGCCTATGATGGACAGAACCATTTTCTTTTGCATTATACAATCACATCATATCATCTCATATAATGCACCATATAGTGGAAAATAAATAGTAATCATTTGAAGTTAGATCAGCATCATTTAAACAAATTTGAAGGAAAAAAATAACAGCATGGTTTCTTTAAAATTTGATTGAATTCTGGAGAAAACTTGTTAAAATGTTTTCAACTTCTAGTAATGCTGGCCATAATGGATGACAAAGGTAGGCAGCAATTTAACCTAAAAATTTCAGTCTTGGCTCCAGAAATCTCTCTGAAAAAATTATTTTTAAATTAGGAATTTGTTTGTAGAAAAAGTTGTAAATAAACATCTGTGAATGGACAACATGTGGTGGACAATGAACCACATCATAAATAAACATGACCTTGTGGCAATGTACCATTAAAGTTTTTTTTAAAAAAAATAAAACATGAGTTTCATTGTGATCAAAATCTATAAATAGCTGATTGTTAGGATCATTCATACATGACCTCCTTTAAGTATCCTCCAGACAATACTCAAAAAGCACAATTCAACCATGTTCTGAAGAGTCCCTTGAAAGAACAGTTCTACCAAATAAAAATATTTCTTTGGTTAAAGTTTATGAATTTACAGTTTGTTTGCCTTTTATGCTATTCAACTTGCAATACTATATTCTGAACAAACTATGCTTATTAAAATGAGACTGCTGATGACCAAAACTAATGATCCATTTACATACCTGTACATACCAGGTATCGGTCTCTCTAGTTTCTGTAATGTTTCCACCTTAAAGAAAATGGCACCTTCTATATGAAAGTCATGCAAGATATATTAAGGACCAGACACACGTGGTAGTAGGCTTTGATAAAATTTTAATATGCCCTTCTTCCCATCATGGGGCATGCTGAAGTGTAAATTAGCATAGTCCTTTAGGAGACTTTATTCTAACTAAGATGGTTTAAAAAACATATTCCAGACTTTTATTGATCTGCGCCATCAAAAATGTTAAAGATGAAATATTTTTAAATCACAAGGAATATTGACTGATACATAATCAAATTCTTTTGAAAATCGAGGCTGTAACTGAAACAAAATAATATGCTACATGACTTTTTGACCTGTAACTGGATATGCATCTGCCTAAAAATGGCCTTTTATGTGTGTTGTGTCCCAAATGAGACTTGTGTCCCAAATGAGATGTGTTGTGTCCCAAATGAGATGTGTTGTGTCCCAAATGAGATGCGCACTAATTAATGCATGTGTAGTTATGGTCCATAAAAACATTTTATCTAAATATACAAAATCTTATAATAATTCAGTCTCACGTTTTGTGACATTGAACTCAAAACTCTTAAAATATTCAGCTTTTCAGCACAAACTGAGGTAGCTAATTTGCATATTGATTGTACTGATGTAAACCCTCTACCTTAAAATTAACAAGAATATACTCTTTTATCCAGCAAAATTGTTACAACAAAAAAGAAAATACCATATATGTATACGTGCTTACTGGTAGGGTCGTGCTTACTGGTAGGGTCGACTGCAAACTGCAGAAACCCAGACATGGCATCGCTTAATGCACTGGTGGATCCGGATCTTTGCAGTTAGTTAGGAGTAATCAATAAAACACAGACCCTGATCTGCCAGTACAGTACGCTCCAGTATTCAACAAATAAGCAGGTACATAATGGCATTACAAAGTGATTACATTAAAAAAGAATCATGTTTTTACATACAACTAATTTCAATACTCACTCAATTGGAGTAGTATTACAAAATTAAAAAGTTTTGTAAATACAAGCAAACAAAACTAAATGCACTATTCACAAATAAAAGATTAATTTTAGTTTTAAATTACATTTTTAACAATGAGCACATTGGTCAAATGAATTGACATATATTTCATAAAATAGCATAATATTTAAAGCTTCATATTTTTTTCATACACACACACATAGACACACACACGCCACCACCACCACCACCACCACCACAACACAAACAGAAGGTTGTAATTTATATATGTATGAAAGTTGTTGGGGACCCAGTTGGGATTAAGCCTCAGGCTCTACAAATGTGGGTATGGAGAAAGCTTGCGGATAGCTTCAGGGAGTTACTGGTTCTTCCCAGTGTTTTCCTGGGTTCCTCATACAACAGTTATGTTGGCTGCCATGTAAATCATGTTAAGTTTAAAAATCCACATCAATTTAGAACTTTTTAAAACCCTACAACAATACTAAAATCAGAAGAAAAAAAACATCAGAAAATGAAGAAAGAATAAAACTGTCAGCAATTAGTTTTGATCCCATTATTGATCATTGTGTATAGCAATTATTGTCAATTATTATATTATCAATTATTGTCATGAAAATAAAGATAAGGTATGAAGAAACATACCACACTGCTTATATGTAGCTTGAGCCTATCTAGAGTTGTAGGAATTATTAATGAATTATAGCATTATCTGGAAGTCAATGCCAGAATACTTTTTAAAAATAAAAACATTGAATACTTGATTTTTTTTATGAAATATATGCCAATAATCATCTATTGACCACAACTAGTGTGAGTACACATGTCATGAAATCCCTGAGTTTAACTTGAGTTTAAGGCCATTCCAAAATCTGTCACAAAAAAGGCAAAAATGAGCCTTGCTTTAGACTGCTTTGTGGAAATCAGTGTATCCAGTCTTATCCTCAAATAATTTGGAATGAATTTCATAAAATAGCAACTTTCATTTGGGAACAGATTACATATATCCCCCCCCAAAAAAAATAGTACATACAGGGTTAAGTCCAACTGCCAACTGCACAAACCTAGTTCTGCCATCTTAAAATACACTGGCAAGAGTGGGATTAAGTTCTTTGTTAATGTAAATGGAACCCCACCCCATCCTCACCAATGGCAAAGTGATCTAAAGCATTTTCCTTTATTGCTCATTATATCTAGCCTCTGTCCACATGGGTTTGAGTCCTGGACTTGACCAACATAGACATGCTAGTAGCATCCGCTGGATCATTGGTTCTTCCTTGACCAGTTATATTATCCACCATGTATATAGCCTGTCAAGTGCTAAAAAACATGGCATTGAACAAAAAAGCAGTAACAACTTATTGGTTATTTAGTATAATAAAAATAGACTCTTTTTCTGCTAGTACATTATGTGATGCCAAATCAAGGTCAAGCAGGAAAATCACGGTCAATCCTGCTTGTAAGTTGGATTTAAACTTATACCTAAGTATCAACCGTAACTGATATAGAAATACTATTTTTTATGGTAGTTATTCCAAAGTGGAAATCATTGTGATGAACTATCAAAATAAGCTATCAACCATTTAATAATGTATGTTGTTTGTTCTGCAGATTATTTTTGAGAACTGAGAATACCTGACTCTGCTGGTGCATTTTATGATGGCTGACCTGGATCTTGTGGATGGATCAGTAAGCATGTGTATGCAAGAAATTATGTAAGAATAAACTTGTCAATGATTGAAACTTCTTGGACTGGACACTAGCTTTTTCTGCACACTAAAATACACAAAGCTCAGTTCTAGAATAGCATGAACATTTAGCATAAACATTTTGAACCAATTGTTATGAATCACCATGGTTACCGGTTTCAGACAGGTTAGTAACAGACAGGTTAGTAACAGATCAATGTTGTTGCCTTGCCCTTCTCTGTATCAGAAGAGTTCCTAGAGTTTTCATTTCTTCTCTGAGTGTTGCTAACTGAATAGTCAAAATTGCATTTTCTTTCTCCAGACGGCTGGTACGTATTGCTATTTGATCTTCCCGAGCCTTTCTTGAATCTCGCGATTTTTTGGCAGCCATATTGTTTCTCATCCTACGCTCAAAATATCTTGGGTCTTTTTGCTCCACAGGAATGGGTTTCTTCTCACTCCTGGGTCGTTTTTGTGTCTTCTGGATCATTGCTAATGCCCTTGCATAAGATGCTGAATCTGTTGCATTGTAGCCACCTGAAAAACCAAAAAAGTTTAACTTGATGCAAAAATTAGCATATAATGGAAAAATACTAAAGTTTTATGATCGTATGTTGGATAACAAAGCTGCTACAAACCACAAACTTGAAGACCCAACAAAAAATGTGTGCATGTGTTTACATTTTTAACATAACCTTAACAATTTTTCAGTCTTATTGCTATGATGTTTGCTGTGTGACAGTTTCTTGTGATGTCTAGCATTTTGGCATTATGTCACAGCAATGAAGCATCATGTCCCCACTTTGGCATTATGTCACAGCCATGAAGCATCATGTCCCCACTTTGGCATTATGTCACAGCCATGAATCATCATGTCCCCACTTTGGCACATTATGTCACAGCCATGAAGCATCATGTCCCACCCAGTCACATTATACTAACACCAGGCTGACCAGTTCTAGCACCAACCTCTTAATGCTAATGTCCTAGCAAGTGTTTCTAAGAACATGTTGTATTAAAACTGTTATGGGTGGTTTGGTACGATGTTTCATGACATTCTCAGTTTTGTCTTTGTTGGTAACTTTGATGACAATGAGGCTTCCATAATATCAATCTGGAAAACCAGCACATTATACAGTGGAACCTGTCTTGAAAGACCACCCCTTTTGCCAAAACATAATGGTCTCTCATGACAGGTGGTCTCTCATAAAAGGTCATAATACTATATAATCAATACATCTGTACATGAAGAACCTGGTCTCTCAAGACAGGTGGTCTCTCAAAACAGGTTTTACTGTATATCCTGGGACCAGTTACATCAAAGTTTCCCTTAAATCTAAAAGTGGACACTGGGGAAAATCTAAAAATTTGTCAGAATGCTAGACAGGCCATAAAGAATCATGATACATCCATTTCTTTTATTATTTTAGCCTTCTTAAATGTGATGTATTAAAACCATCTCTGGTAATATTAGAGTATTTTCTTGAAAAGTTGACATAGTTACAAGGTAATTGTACATGCCATACACTCTGTTATGGCCTTCAATCCTAAGACTGAGATAAAATCATTGAACTTGTCTCGAACAAGGACAATGTCAAAGAAACCACATTGAACCTATAATTTTCAGGGCATCAAGATATTCTTCTCCATCCACAAATGGACTTTGATACATATTCAAATTATCAATACAAATAACCTAGGCATAACCTCTGACCTTGAAATTAATGTCTAGTTAAAATTTGCTTGCAGATAAGAACAAAAATGTCAGCAATGACCTCTAACTTGACCAGAAGGTCAAGTAGATTGGTTTGTCATAAATCTCTCACAAAAGTGTGCATATGTTTCTCAAATCACAACTATTAAACATTGCAAGAAGAATTTTAGTGAAAACCCCATCTCAAATTTTATTCAAAGCAGTTTCAATTTGCTTTACTGTTTTAGTGAAAAAGAAATGCCAAATATTGCAGCAGAAGAAGAAATCATAAAAAGATATATGGAATGGCAATGTGAAAAGTTTTTGATCAGCTAAATTTTAATATAGGAACTATATATTGTAATAAAAGAAAGTAATTTTATTTCTATGAAAAGAAATTTCTATATTTTGAATAACTACAAAAGTTTTCAAAATCTGGGAAATCACAATGGCATTTCAAACAGGACCAACTGATGATAAGTATTTTAGGGGAAAACAAGTCTCAAGTCTACATGACCATCATGAGATGTAGCAATATCCACCATGGTGGCAATAACCAAGGTTCATCAACACAATTTTTATTTAGAACCAAATATGTATCATAAGCTTTTCTTTTTGTGCTAATACATTTTTATGTTAATACATTTTTTAGTGTGTGGCATGGGGTGGGAGTAATAAATTGCTGTTAAAAAGGTAATGCTTACTTGGCACAACTGCATTGCTTACCTCTTCTGGGACATGACCCAGAACCAGTCTGACCAACAGTTCATGCAAGATAATACATACTCTTCCCTCCAACTTTGACCTTGACTATGCCTGGTCCATCACAGCAGTATTAGCAGTAATACACTAATTACCAATGGCCTACCTCTTTTTGCTGGAATTCTTAAATCTATGGCAATTGTTTGATCTGGTGGTTTAGGCCCAATTCATTTAAAAACATAGATCACAGTTATCTTCTGCATCTTATGATCATCTTTACCCACTAATTGTTAGACATACATGAACATCCTTGTTGAATAACAGGCAATTTTTTTTTGTCTCCATTGAGTTAATATAGGTGTAAAATATTCATTGATGATTACAACAGGGTTGGATATATCAGTGAATGTCATTTTTTATTGCAGAAACAATCTGATTGTTCTTGCACCTGGTGTTGCAGTCAACAATGGAGCATTTTCATATGCTCATGTGACCTTGAGTTGGTGTTGGCACATTGGGGAAGACCCAACTGTCATTTTCCATTTCAATAGTGTTACCTGTTTTTGTTATTAAAATTAATTATCTGTACCTTTATATTTCTAATTTCATGTACATATTAGTTTCTTTAACAATGAAAAATTTTTATTTTAGCTATTTTAACCACTTTTAAAATCTACAAAATACCTTTCCAGATATTTTTCTGCTTTTGAAGAAATAAAAAGTTGAAAATAAAAAGCATTTCTATAAAAAGATTACACCTTTATTAAAAGGAGGAAAAAACAAAAAAAACTCACTGGCTGTAGAAATGGAGAACACAAACACCATCTTATTATTTTAAATGCCTTTTTTGAGAAGAAAAATTGGTTTACATTATTGCTTAAAATTTACAAATATGCTTCTGTCAAAAATGGTTTTTATGGCTGGGACATTTTTCAGATTGTGAAAACAATTAATTAGCAATTATCCATAAGAGTTATCTTCCACTAAAAGTGGTACCCCTCAAATATTAGTGAATTTACAATGATAGTTATGTGGTCTGTTCAATTCATTGGACTCCATTGATGCTCTTGGGCCAACCCAGACAGCTAAAGGGGGTTTGATGGCAGCAAATACTTAACTGATGATCCCATAGAATTACTTGCCTGGCTTTGACTCCAGAAGTTTTGTTATCTTTCTACAGAACCTATATTATTTCAAGGATAGCCATTTGTAGTAAACCACATCAAAATATATATCTGTGAAAGCCCCATCCCCCACCCCAATTTCTTGAATTTTTGGGATACACATGAATCCATTTTTACAATCAGGGAATGTACCAAATCATCATCTGAAAGTTTTTAAAATTAAAAATTTGACAATTTATATGAACATCATTTATTCACACTTTTTAATCATAGAGTGTTTCCTGAACATTGAATTTGTAAATAGTTATCTGGATAACATATTATCCTGACAAAGCTTATGATATATGCATATAATCCCACATTAGTAACATTTTACATAATGCTAGTGACAAGAAACAATCTGATATACTGGAGAAGCCACTGTATTTTATCCATGCTCTCTTTTTCTAGTATATATGGTGAACATGTTAATACCATCTGTCTAGTACAACTTGATCTGAATGAAGTACAGCATATTGGCAAGTTTTCATGAAGCTCTGCAATATATCTCTCTAAGTATAGACCCAAGTGGGCAAACTTCCATGATTGTAATTGACACTTCTAACTATCCTACCAGGTATTTAGCTTGCATTATCTGCCATTAAAGATGGATTGAAAATGAAGTGTTTACTTGGTTTGTATTGGTTTTAAGGGCACTTTTAATAGCTGTACCATGTTCAGGATGTGCTTTCCTGTTCCCAAGGACATAGTGAGGCAGACATCCAGGCTGGGAAAAAAAATGAATGGCATGTGCTCCCAAAATATTTGAGAAAAGATATTCTTATCAAAATCAATTTCAGCCTTTCTATAAATGGGTGAGATAATTTTATTTTTCATCATTTATGAAATATTTTATGCTGACAATTTTACATCAGACTTGAACAGATCAATGGGATTCAGAGGTTATGTTGCCTCCCCAATATTTTTAAACAGAGAACACAATAACTCTGGAGAAAGCATGAAGTTGATTTTGCTCAGCAGATAAATAATCAAATTTTATATAAAAAAAAATAAAATCACTAAACAAAGAAGCCTGGATACACTGCCATTAAATGTAAGAAACTAAAATTTTAATATTAAATACCATATATACTCGCTTAGAGGTTGACTACTAATGCAAAATGCACCATCAGACCTGGGTCTGTGTAGTTTGATAGGTGTAATCAATGGAACAAAAAAAAAGCCTGGATCTGCAGGCACATTATGGTACAGATCAGGATCTTTATTGTTATCGGTTTAAATGGACTTGTAAGCAAATACATAGGTACACCATATTTACTTAAAGGTAGATATTTTCTGGAGAAACAGGCACACAATCTTATTTCACACAACATAAATATGCAGAATTTTACATTCCATGTAAAACTAGAAGAACTGCAAAAACTAGTTATCACAAATCCCAGCATACATTTTCACTGTACAGTCCTAACTTCCCTCTTCTAACCCATCACCTACCCCAAAATGCAGGTCAACCATACCTTTCCCAAAAATCCAGGTCAGCTCTAACCTCCCATAGAATCCAGGTCAATCCTTGGAACCCCAAAAATCAATGTCAACCATATCTTCCCCAAGAATGCATGTCAATCCTCAGTACCCCAAGATACTAGGTCAACCCTAACCTGTCCAAGAATCTGGGTTAACCTCTCCACCCATAGAATCCAAGTCAAACCTCACTTCCCTAAGAATCCAGGTCAAAATGCAAAATTTGTCATAAGATCCATTTCTCTGCTTCAGCCATATGTATTTAATTTCATCAGAAAATATTTGAAAATGAAATGAATCAAAATTTCACCTATGATCACCTTTCTGAAACAAAAGGAAAGGAAAACCAATAATAAGCCACTGGCAGATATGGTCACAATAACTGCAAATTCTTTGTTAATTGCCTCCTGCTGCAAGTCAAAAATAGACCTTAACTTACAAATGCTGCATTTTCTGCTATAGTACCATGGCATGGAATAATCAAGCAAGAGCCTCAAGTGGACCTCATATTGGTGACATAACAACTTGCAATTTCTCTTGACATGTGAATGATTGTTAAGAACATGTCAAAATAATCTTGAATATAAATCAACAGTTAAAATTTGAATATAAATAAATACAGGTAATTATAGAGATTTAAAAATATTAGTTATGTCAACATAATATTTGATACAGAAGCTATTTTTATGTGTGCAATGTCTTTTGAAAAGAAAGAAAATACATACCTCTATCTGTAGGGGGTCAATCCAAGAAAACATCACTACCTTAGATTCTGAATAAATACATATTACCATAAGAATCCTCTATAAGTACATATTGCCATAGATCCTCAAGGAGTATATATTATCATGCATACTCAACATGTACATATTAACAAAGATCCTCAATAAGTATATACATGTAATACCAAAAGAGCTTCCTTAAGTATATATCAACATAGATATTCAATATGTACACATTATCACAGGTCCTCAAAATTTACATATTACCATAGTACTTATCATGAACAGACTGCTTAACAAAAATAAAGTCTAATATTTAATTAAACTAAAATTTTTATATAATTGTCATCTGATGTCACAATTGTCCATGTAAGGGTAATAATGTCAAGTTCAGTTACCTCTTTAAATGAGACATATATAGTGACTTGTTATTAAATCTATTTGTAAATATATAAATTTGAACTGTAATAGGGTTCTATGCACTTTATTAAACTTGCCTCAGCACTCAATAACCTCCTTGTGTTGCTATGCCATAAAATATCTAACCAATAAAATGTAACATGAATGACCACATGACTGAGAAAATACTCTCTTTGAAAAATAATAAAGACACTACATTTTTATAAAGTTAAGACCTATTGTTATTTTGGACACGGCATAATCAAACTAGAGGCTCAAAATTTCTATTAGGTTAAAATTTCCACATAAAATATTACAAAGAGAGCACAAATAACTTCGAATGTATTCAATTTCATTCCATTTGTTTTTTTTTCTTTTCAAAGATTCCGTAAAAAAAAAATTATTCTAAAATCATCTACAGGCCTGATAAACTTTTATTTTCACCAAAACTTCATTTGTCCCACATGGCTTTTCACTTGTTTCAAAACTATAATTACTTATCAAGATTTTACTAGATACATGCACTTAAATCCCAGAACAATTTCGTTATTTATTAAACAAATTTGCATTTTTTTAAATATTGGGTGATGCTACAAATCTGGCTTCTTCTGACTGTCTCACCGATTTTAATCAAGGCAGAAAGTGTAATTAAATTATTGAAAGGAACTTGACAGACTATAATGATGGTTTCCTTTATGAATTGATTACATGACAGCAAATTATTAACCTTTTAATTCATTATAATATGAATTAACTTCCACCTGTGATACCACATTTAAAGCAATACAATTAGCTAATTAATGAGCTCTGTTCTTGTTTAACAAGAGATGGTATGTTATGATCACTTCCAAAGTTGTCAGACAAACTGATATTTGTTCTGTGGATAAAATGAGTTTGATGAGTGAGTTATTTTCACAAGGATGGCAATAAGACATTCAGGAGGATCTGGTTTGAGTAAACACAACAAAACCACTCAAGACACTGCCAATTAACCATACTAGTGTTTGTTTTGTTTGGTGGGATTTTATTCCCTTCCCTGGCACAAAACAAAATTAAGTCCAACTGCAACCCAATGTGCAAACATGAACCAGTTATAAAATTACCAATGTTAGGTGTGATACAGGATGTAAGTGTATACATTGAAGAGAATAGTGGGAATGAATGGCCATGTATACCTGGCAGAGATCTAGTGTTCAGTGTGAACAGAGGGAATAAATTACCATGTATACATGGAAGTAATCAGGTGTCCAGTATGCCTAGCCTGAATGAATGTCCAGATAAAGGCAGATTAAAGTACAAAGATACCAACAGTCCTTACCTTTGAAAATAGAAAAAAAAAAATTCTTGTGTCCTAAACTTGATAAAGAAACAAGGTGGGCAAAATATTTAAGCCCTCTATACAATAAAACACCAGGAATGATGGAAGAGATAGCAACAAAAAATAGATTTGAAATACTGCTAGAAGAATCAGTAGAAGAAAACCAAGGAGAAACCTCAGGAGTGATCTCAATAACTTCCACCCTGATACCAAAAGAGAGGGGGAAAAGGGAGAGAAAAAAGGAAAATGGCTACAACAATAACGGAGTCGTGTTGTGTTGTGTTGTCTTGTCCTTGTCGTGTTGTGTTGTCTTGTCCTTGTCCGAAACATCACCAAGAGCTAAAACTAGAGACAAAGAAAGGAAGAAAAAGAAGCTACCCTTAGAAACAGAGAAAGAAAAAGATACAGATGAAGGAAATGGAACAAAGAAAATGACAATGAAGAAGACAAAATGGATAAGGAAAATGACAATGATGAAGACATGGATAAAGGCGAAATGACCAAAAATAATGATAAAGAAACTGAAATGGATAACGAAACGAAACGAAAAAAAAAATGAAAATACGGATAAATCATCAACAAATACACAAGAAATACATACATCTGGTATAAGTGAGGAGGAGAATGAGAGAGTTTTAACCTCTCAGACTCCAGAAAATATTTAATTAACTTTAAAAAAATTTTTAAGTTTTAAATATACAAAATCTACTCTAAACGTAGAAAATGTATCAGCCACCCAAAGGAGAAATGAGAAAGAAAAAAAAAAAACAATCAAAATAGCATCAATAAATGTAAATGGCATTAATAAGGAAAAAATTAATGAGTTATGTAAAGAAAAGGATTATGATATAATTTTAATACAAGAGACCTGCAATGGATTTACGAAGGAACTAATTGCATATATAGAAGATGGACTAAATGAAAATTAATTAATAGTGAAGCAAAATTTGATGATGTTAAAGGGAGGTTGCTATTTTTCTAAAAAGTAATAAAAATAAAAATATAAAATGGGAGAGGAAAACAAAAAGTAACTTCTTTAAGGGGAGTCTTCTACACCTAATAATTGAAAATATACATATTATAAATATATATTTTCTGGCTAATAAATATAAAAAATTTGAATTTATAGATAAATTAGATAAGTATTTAGGAACATAATGGAAAACCTGATTATAGGGGGGGGGAAGGACTATATTTGGATAGGGGACCCAATTGATAGAAATGGGAAAAAAACAATATATGATAAAATGATCAAAGAGGTAATGGAAAAACTTTTGGTAAAATACAAATTGAAAGATATATATAGACTTTTGAACCTACCAAGGATAGAATACACTTTTGAATATGGGAATAAACTAGGGAGTAGATTAGATAGGTTTTATGTGAATAATTTTAATCATAAAATATACAAAGACTCAAAAAAAATGAATGTAAAAATTTCAGATCACAAATTAATAAATTTAGATATTCAAATTGTAAATAGAAGTAGATGGGGAAGGGTATGTGGAAATTGAATAAAAAAAAGTTTAGAAAATAAGGATATTATAAACAAAATTAAAAAGAAAATAAAGGGTTTTTTTTAATAAGGAACATGAAAATATAATATCAATGTGGGATAACTTAAAGATTTTAAGAAAGTAGCAATATGACACTCAAAAATAATAAATGAATTAAGGGAAATGGAAGAAAAAGAGATTAAATATCAACTAGACAGAAATATAATTGAAAAGTCAAAAAAGGATTTAGAAGAAAAACTAAAACATATTTAGATAAAGAGAAAGGAAATCAAATAAGAGCAGGGAAATTTTCGAATCTATATACAACAGCTAAAGGCCTAAATAAAAGGAAAGAGTTAAGAAAAGGGGGGATAAAAATTACTGAAGAGATTTGGAATAAGGAAGGAGAAATTTTAAAGGATAAAAAAGATATTTTAAATAGGATTAAGAATTATTATCAAGAACTCTATACCAATAAAAATATAACAATAGGCCAAATAAATAATTATTTAGAAGATGTTAGATGTGAGATCTCATTAGTACATAAAGACTTATGTGATGATTTCATCTCCACAAATGAAATTAACAATGCAATAAAACAATTAGCGATAGGGAAATTCCAATTCTATCATAAATTCCTAAGTGAGTTAAGGCCAATTCTTGAACTTTTTTTTATAATAATAATTTTTTATCCGATATCAGAATGACAGACTCAATGAGGGAAGGGGTAATATCAATAATTTATAAAGGGAAAGGGGAAAGGAAGGATCTAAAAAATTGTAGGCCCATCTCCCTCCTAAATATTGATTATAAAATTTTAAGCAAAGTATTAGCCAATAAGGTTAAAAACTGTATGGATAAAATAATAAATAAAAATCAAACGTGGATCAAAAAGAGACATTCAAAACAATATTTTAAATGTAAAACAATTATTGAATATGTTAAGATGAGCAATAAGATTGGCGCCATGGTGCTAATAGATCAAGAAAAAGCATTTGACAGAATTGATCATAACTATATAGAGAAAGTACTTGAAAAATTTGGTTTCGGAGAAAATTTCCGAAAATGGACTAAAATCCTGTATAAAGATGTAACTGCTAGAGTAAAGGTAAATGGAGCCACCACAGAAAAAATTTGACATACAAAGATCATAAGAAAAATAATAGTATAGAAGGAATACTTGTACCAAATTTGAAAAATAAAATTAAAATGCTACAACATGCAAATGATTACACAAACTTTATAAGAAACCCGAATTCTTTCAAACACCTAATGAAAGAATATGAAAATTTTGGTAATGCATCGGGATCTAATATAAATCATGACAAAACAGAAATACTAAATATAGGAAACTGGAGAGGGAATCACCCAGGATTGCCCCCCTCTATATAAAAAAAAGTTAAAGCCCAAGGTATATACTTTGGGCAAAATGAAGAAAAGGAAAACTATAAATAAATAATGGAAAAAATTAAGAAATCACTTGAAACCTGGGCACAAACACCGCTATGTATTATGGAAAGAGCCCAAGTGGCAAAAACATTTATATTCTAATATAAATTATATAATTAGGTCCATTGATTTCAATAATAAAGACTTGGGAAAAAAATAGATAATGATATAATTTTATATATATGGAATTATAAAACACATTATATTCAAAAAGAAACATTATATAGGTCAATAGGAAATGGAGGACTAAATAAACTTAACAAGTCCGGCAATAACGAAAATTTCCAATATAATAAAGCATCTCAAAATTATTAAAACAATTACAAGAATACAGTGGGAGGGTTTATATTCATATTGGTTCGGATTTGTTCTTAAACCTTCAAATATATAGAAATAATAAAATAATGAAACTATAAGAAGTACATAGAAAATTCCAGCATATAAAAGATATTATTGTAAAATACAGAGATATAAATATTGTATGGAAGGGGGATAAACGGAAAACATACCAAGTTATAAGGGAGTTATATTTTAAAAAAAAAAAGATGCAAAAAAGAAAATGAAGAATGGGGCGTAAATTGGGGAAATATATGGAAACTATGGGGGAGTATTAAATCATTGAAAATTCAAAGCATAATTTTTAAATTTCTGCACAAGGCATGGCTGACGGGAGATGTAGCAAAAAGGAGGAATATGATAAAAAAAAATATATACTAAAATGCCCTGTGTGTAAAAAAAATATGATTTTACAAAAAGACATGCAAGCCATCAAAAGCGAGGGAAGAAATTATTAGTATCATTAAAAAATATGGGGTTTTCAAAATAGAGAAATTATTATAGACGCGCGGAATACAACAGGTTAGATTATATGAAAATAATAAGTTTCATTTTAACCACTAAGAAAAGATGTGGGCAAATTATTAGTATAAGAAGTTAAAAGTAACACAAATGTAAATTTATAAACTTATAGATTTTATATTCTTACAGGTGGCTCCAGCATGGAAGAAGTAGGGACATCCATCAAAGAGCTATATCACATGGCATTATGTGAAGTGAGCAGGTCTGCGAAAAGAGCCTCAGAAAACACCATGGGTGGACTCACATATTCCCATATGGATATACATTTTTTGAAATTTTATTAAGGATTTATGTAAATGCGGGGAGTTAGGGTCCAAATTTTAAAAAATTGTTTGGAACCCTATCTCCCTAGCAAAAAAATTTAAATAGCAAAGGCAGACAGAACACCATAACATACATTAAAAAACACTAGGCTAATTTTTTTTCAAATAGCGCTTTGTCTAACCTCCAAATTCAAAAGCTTTTAATTTTAATTAAATTTAAATAATGCAAATTATATAAAGAATAAATTATATGCATCAATGTAATGAATAAATGAATGAGTGGAAGAAGGAGAGGATGAGAAAGAAAGAATGAGATGCATATAATGAAATAGACAACTTGGGAGGATATGATATAGATGACTGTCCTAACAAAAGAACATAATATAGCAATATACAATAGCACCAAACATATAGCATACACAGGACATAGGAAACCTCTAGCCAAGGTTAACTAATAAAGTAAGGGAAATGACTCTGATAAATTGAAGCTTTATTGGAAGAATGAACCCTTAGAAAACATTAGGGGCAAATAAATACCCCAACAAAAAATTTAATAAAAAATTAATTTTTTTTTATCACATTTAATAAATAAAACATAGCTAAACATAGGCATAGAGTGTATTACAAAAATACATAAACTTTTTTAGATAATTTTTTTTCGGTTAGGGGGGAAATCTGTCTGGTGCCCCCCCCCAAAAAAACCCTTGAAAATATATTTACTTGTCTGACTTCAAAAATTAGTAGTGTGGATCTATGAGATTTGATCTGCCCTATTCTCATTTTAGGACTTCTAGTTACCTTTTAAAACAATGGAACCCCCCCCATTATTCTCAATAAAATCATGAATTATAAAATTCTATATTCTATCATGAAGTTTGTGACTGCATCTTGCACTCAAAGTAGAGATGGGATGTCAAATCTCCCTCTAGATACAAAAGGATGGAGAACTGACCTGTAAGGTGTCCTCAAAAGAAATGAATATATTAGTCCAATTTATAATAAAATGTTTTACCCCATGCTTTTATGAGGTCTTATAACAAGAATGAGAGAAAATGTCTCTTCCACTGTTTTATATTGAATTTATATTGTGTGCTTAACTTTTGACAAGGGTTTCAAGTTGTAAAACATGTTTACATAACTTTTGTATATGACTAAGTTGTACACATTTACTTAGCAAAAGCTATAGGCAGTCTTGTTTTGTTTTTTAATAGATTGTTTTACGTTGGCAATTTTCATATTCTGGTATGTTACAGGTCAAGGGACAATGTTTAAAAGTAATGATTTGATGAACAAATAATTCATTACTGTTTTAGAACAGTCTCTGGGAATCCAGTACTATTGTTAAGTCAGATATAATTCGAAGTAATTATTTATTTTAAATATTCCTTTGAATTACTAAAGTGCTCATTCATGTTTTGGATTTATACACACTACTTTGGATTTTGTGAACTTATTCAATGATTTTTAGACTGCATCATTGTGTTACATCAAAATATTCAAGACGATTGGAATTTATTTGGAATATTGGACTTGTGATATTGGATTGAACTTCATCTGGAATATTGGACTTGTGATATTGGATTGGAATTCATTTGGAATACTGGACTTGTGATATTGGATTGGAATTCATTTGGAATATTGGACTTGTGATAGAACAATTAGGATTACTTTAATTCACAATACTCTAAATGTCTCTTGAATTAAAACATGTATTGCAGAGAAATAAGATGTTTGTTCATTTTACTTAAAATTATTGGTTTTACTTTCTTTCTGTTACATAATTTAAGAGTCACAACACCTAATAATTATGCAAGTTTCTTATATGCATAATTCCAAACACATATACACTGACATTTATATTTAAGAATTAAAATTGCCCTCTTTGGAATATCTTAGTTTTGATCCCATTTACAGTTTTAAATGCATTTTCAAATCTTCTCTTTATTTCTTCATTAAACCTCTCATCATTAAGTGACTTTGTAGGCATAGAGTCCTCAACACCAAGTAACTTTGCCAATGTTAAAGATATCTGGCTAGATTAGGTGTCAAAATCAAGGTTAAAAATCAAATTTTATGCCTAATTCAATAAAATGTGCATATCTATTACAACTGTTAAAATGCAGGTA
The DNA here is from genome assembly GCA_016746295.1 of Potamilus streckersoni. Lineage (NCBI taxonomy): Eukaryota > Metazoa > Mollusca > Bivalvia > Unionida > Unionidae > Potamilus > Potamilus streckersoni. Next base: position 1,101,091 of record JAEAOA010001104.1, on the reverse strand, counting down.
CAAACAGGTAACAACAGGTAAAATACAATTATTTTATTACCTCTTAGAAAACTTAGAATGTTCTCAAAACTTGTTCAATTGACCCTAGATGTACTAGTGAATAATCATAGTAGCAACACAAGTCTTTCTTTCATGGTGTCCATAATATATAAAATTCTATAAAATGAACCAAAATGATCTCCAAGGTGAGATCTGTCCACACACCTAAGTGACCTATATCGCCTTTGCCATGTTTGATCCTCGCACTGAAGTTCGTTAAACGCACTGAAGTTCGTTAAACGGACAATTTTTCCAAAAACTTCATCTGAATAGAATATTTAAAAATAATCTGAAGCTTCCTGGAGCCATATAACTCTCAAGTGTGCCCAACTCTCTCAGAAAACTGAAACAAATCTCTTTGGTTTTCGAGCTTCATCCAAAAAAAACCCCATATGGATTGTACAATTCCTCTGGTTCAAAACCTTCAAAGTCATCTTCATCACTGTCACCCACAAGTGCATTCCATTGTCTCTTCATAGTCTTCTCTCCTCAAACAAATTTATCAGGTCAAAATTATTTAAATCCTCCGCAAACTCTCCTCTAAAAAAAATCCTTCAAACACCGCCATTTTGGATACAAATTTCAGCATTCAGAAAACACTTAAAAGTTCCTACTTTGTTCGTTATTTCTAGTTGTATACAAGCTAAACTCACAAGATAATCCAAATATAACATCTACATTACCAGATGGAAGTTATTAGAGGTACCCCAAAAGATATTTAGTCGGTACTATAACAACAACAACGTTAACAAAGAACACTGCCCCAGACCGAAAACTCGTCCATAGTGTTGACGGACATACTTCCCCTGGACCGCATAAGCGGTTTGCCGTGATGAAAGGGTTAATTATCCCCAGGGTTAATTATCCCCATATTCATAAAATTATGGCCTTTTTATTTAGAGTAGAATCCCCATCTACTCCTTACCCTACCCCCATAATTTTTAAATTCTATAAAAGACATTTGATGCAGTCATTGTGCAACAGACGCTGATAACTGCAATTTTTTTAAGAACTTTAACTGGAAAGAGAGATGACTCATAAAAAGATCTAGATGACATGTGGTGCTCTGTGCTATATGGGGAACATATTACTCAGCACACCCTGATAAAAAAAGTGCCCTAGGATACAGAAGCAACAAGAAACTGTTGTTATTTCACTTGTGGTTCATCTCCTAAATTTTAATCACTCAATGGCATTACAAAAGCAATATCTCAGCCAAAATGAGTGCTTATATTGCTTGACCCACATGTCCTGGTCATTATTTGTAACACATGTCCTGGTCACTGTGGCACTTCTTGATATGCAAAAAGTATCACCAGAAGGTATCAATCCCAATCCTTGGGTTAAGTTTCACAAAGCTTCTTCAGAGCCTGTTTCAAAGTCCCACTGAAATGCTCCACCAAACCATATCACTGCAGGTGTTACGGGGTAGTTGTCAGGAGTCTGATGGATAGTATCTTATTTACCTCTTCCATCACCTGGCTCACAAACTGCATCCCCTGGTCAGTCAGAATTTCATTGGGGATACCAACTCTCGACCACATGCCTAAAAAGGCCTAAGCCACTTTGACTGAGTCAACTGTTTTCAAGGCCAAGGCTTCTTGGTAGCATAATCTACAATTGTTAGTATGTAACAATGACCAGTTTCTGCTGCCAGCTTTGTTAGACCCACTAAGTCTATCACCTTTCTCAAGAAAGGTTTGTCAATTATTGGGGTGGTTCCTAGTGGCACTGGGCAATGAGAGGTCTTAGGTGCCACCCACTGACACTTGTCACACCACAAACAGAACCTCCTAACATCCCCATACACACCTGGCCAGTAAAACTCCTTCACTAACTTCTCCTTGGTCTTTGCCATACCCATGTGGCTTCCAAGTAGATCCTCATGTGCTAGCTTAAGCACTTCCTGTAGGCACCACAACCTGTTTAAAGTATCAGTTCCCTTCCTAGCATTCCTATACCAAATACCACATGTTTTGTCCTGAACTTTACCTCACTATCAGGTGATTTCAGTAAAGACCCATCATTTCTTCAACTTGCAAGGTAGCAAATTGTCTATGGGTGAAGTTGTGGGTCTTAGCAGCTATGACCCTGACCTTCACTTCATAGCCCTGGTCTCAACAGACCAGTGTACAGGGTTAGGCTGGGGGAGCACATACCTACACCCTAATATCACGTCATGAGTCATGAGACAGTCCCAACAAACACTTGAATTTGCCCCTTTACATACAGAGAATCAAAGTCTATGTTAACCACAGGAAGACAATCTTTTGTCTGGTTAGCAAACTGGGCTTTGTCTCCACTGTATAATCCCCAGGCTTGACATACCTACTATCTACCAAGGCCAGATAACAACACCCAGTACCATACAGTAAGGTTGCCTTCTCACCATTTACTGTAGCTACCGCGGTGTTAGATGAATCCACTGTTCTCTTCTCCTTAACAGCAGTCGCACTCTCTAAATTAACCATTGTTGGAGGATACTTTCTACAGTCCTTAACAACATGGCCTGGTTTGTTGCAGCTGTAACACACCAACCCACCCTTCCTCTTCTCCACCCCGAGTCGTTCTTCCCTGACCTTCGACTGGGATTTCCAGCCAGTGGCCTACCACCATTCAGTCTTTGGGGAGCCACCTCAGTGGTCTTCCAATGTTCACTAATGCCAATTCAGTCCCTGCCACCCCAGGAGCACTCAGTCATCATACCTCATCCAAGGTCAAGAACTTTGCTTCTAATAACATGATTAAGTCTTTCAGATATGTACTTAAAAGTACTCCAATATTTCTTCTTATGAATTCAACCTACTCAATTCCTACAATAATCAATACTATAACTCTTTAACACATATTTAAAAGAAAATATCATTGCAGGGCTCAGATAAACTAGACACATGTATACTATATCAAGAAAAATTAATCTACGCCTCAACAAATATATGCTTCTATGAGGATTTAAGCATAAAGGACATATATAAATTCCTGCAAATACAAGTACCTACAAGCAATTAAAGAATGAGATTTATGCAATTTCCTCATTTTTTGCTGCTTTGTGTCGAAACCTCCTGACAAGCATCTCTCCCTTGGATAACAATTATTTACTAGAAATTTACTTTTTCAACTTCTTGGAGACTTAGATCTTACTCCCGTTTCCCTCTCCCTGTTTCCCTCTCCCTCTTGTAGAGAAAGGTAGACTGAATTTTCAAAATTCTGCCAGTACATTTAAACTTAAGGTTTTTGGTTTAAACTATGCCTTCTTCCACAGTGTGACCAATTAGATTTATAATAATTCCCTCCTTTCTAGTACTAAACACTGCATTATTTCAATCAACAAATGTCTATAACAGATCAAAGCTTGAACCCTGCTCAATAAGTCCAAACAAACTCAGCCTTTAATTATAAACTAATAACTTCTGGAAGTCTGAAAAAATTTGTACATTTGTGGATTCCATTATGATTTGCATTTTTAAGCATGATAATACAAATACTGACCAGGACATGTGTTACAAATACTGACCAGGACATGTGTTACAAATAAAGACCAGGACATGTGTTACAAATAAAGACCAGGACATGTGTTACAAATACTGACCAGGACATTTGTTACAAATAAAGACCAGGACATGTTATAAGACTGACTAGAAGGCCTAATTTTGGGTATTTGTGAGAACTGGAGTTCCAATTATATGCTTCCAAATTAATGGATCAAGCATTAGCAGAGTCCTCTCAACAAGTAGGAGAATTAATGAACATTTTATTTTGTTGTTTTTTGTATGGAGTTTAAGAGAATTTTTCAGCACATGATAGGCTATACATGGTGGCATATATCTGGTAGAGGAAGAGCCCAGGTTGACAATTGGGAGAGAGCTATTGGCTTTCTCACATTCTATTATTGGTCACACAAAGACTCAAACTCAGGTGAAAAGGCAAGAAATGTGAGTGATCTGTAATTGCAATGTGTCTGAGATGATTTGCCACCCAAGTCCCTCATAAAGGGTTTGGGAAAATTTGCAAAAGAAAAACTTTAAAACCAAAAATTAAAAACTTATCAAATAAACACTCTTCATTATAGTGCCGATGCTAACAGACATGTGACTGCTATACTGTCTTGCTTTTAACAAATGTTGGGAGCACACAAAGAAAACATCTGCACAGTATGATCATTAGTACATTAATTGTTGCAAAAAAATTAAAATCCTGTGAACATTTAACTATTAATTTTAAAAAATTTGTTCATTTTTGTTTCAAATGTCTTATCTTAAGTAAAGGCTCTCTAGTTAAAGTATACAGACTGACTGGAAAGCTGAGCCGCCAGGTATATGACATAAGCAGTCTGGAAATGTGTTATTTATCTTGCACAATCTGCTAATATTAGTCCACCAGATTAATAGGGAAAGTACAATGGTGTACATCTACCTAAACGGTAAACTTTGAAAATGACTGGCATTCATCTTTCAATCCCAAGATGAGGTGATATCATTAACTGGTTTGCTTTCTATCACTACCAGGGTGTTTAATCAGGCCAATTTAAGCTCGAAGCTGTTAAAAAAAAAACTTGTAAAACGTGGCAGACTGTTCTCCAGAATGTTGTTAAAAAGGCAAACAAATAATCCAAAATATTTAGCATAACATTTACAAACCACGTGAGAGAGCTTGCCAGTAGCTTCTCGTGGGTCGGTGGTTCTTTCTGGTGGTTCTTTCTGGTGATTTCCCGGTTTCTTTCTCCACCATTAATACTGGCCGCCATGTATAGCCTTTCCTGTGCTGAAAAATGGCGTTAAACCCCACAACAACAACAACAACAACAACAAACCACAAATGTACTTGACAATTTAAGAGGCTTTTGTAGCACGTATATTCTTAATTATTTACACACCTGCCATCTCTGTGGCAAATAACATACAAGTGAGACTATAAAGCGAATTACAAGTGAGAATAAAAGAAAATACATAATACTCAGGAAAATACATAATACCTAATAAAAAGGATATCCCAGTGTCTATACACTTTAACCACAACATATACTGTGTTCAGTATCCCACAACTGAAATCATAGAATCTAATCCTAAGCTCTCTAGTAGTAACATTAATTGAAAAGATAGAAAACTTTATTGGATACATGAATTACATATTCTTTAACCAGTAAAGATCAAAATCTCTGTTTAATGGGAGTCTGAAAAAAAACATACATTAGCTGCAACAGGTCATGACAACATCAATTGTCTAAACCAGCTGCATCATCGGCTTGTAGGTATATAAAATTTTGACTGACAAAAAAGTGTTCATAGGACATGACAATGTTTTGAGTTTTATGCTACTCATTTCTACACTTCCATTCAAAATCTGTATATCCAATATAGATGTGTTTCCACCAGGTGGAAATATCTGGTACAGTCAAACCCACTTATTTCACCTCTGTTATTTTGACAACCTACATATGTTCATTTTTGGATCTTTCGATCCTGAAAATATCCTTCTTCATTATGCTATTTTTTGCCCTCTGTTAAGTGAGTGTGGACCTACCTAATTGATGAAATGCAACCTTCTGAAGTCAATCTTGCAGAAGTTATGCAAGAAATGGTCAGCAAAAGTGACAATTTTCACACACAATTTTGGTAATTTAAGTCACATGTTTATTTAGCATTCTTTCTATTTTTGGTTCCTAAGAGTAGCCTGATAATATTTAAAATTACACAAGGTGCTATTGTTCAGGTAAAATCTGCATAGGTATCTTCTCTCACTTAGTATCAATTAATGTAAAAAAAAATAAAAAAAAGACAATCACTGCCTTTAAAAACACATGGCATCTTGTTTAAATACAGAAAAAAATGTTTTATCAGCCTTGTAGTTGCAACATTGATGATTATTATAACAGGACGAAATTGTCAAGATCACAAGGTCAGCATTGGCTAAAAATAATAGAACAAGGCAGGGTACCAGACAAAGACCAAAAAATCATGTGACAACACACTTGATGCTTCCTTACAAAGGCACTTTGTCTGCTCAACAAATGTTTTGTCTGCATAAGTAAATAGCACACAGTTAACAACATCCAAATAAATTATTACCAAACATTAATATATCATATAAATGAGATGTTTATTTCAGAAAAAGTCAATTATTTTAATCTACGACAAGGAGGGGGCTTGTCCCACAATTTTAGGTAGAACAGATGAGAATAAAATAATTTTATGTTGAAAAGATTCGAATAAACAACATTGTAACTGATAAGGAATTTGTCACCAATAAGGGGAAGAAAAAAAAATCTATGGCAACTATGGCAACTGGTCATGGGGATCAAGATAATCGAGGTTAATTGGCAAATTTGGCTCTCTTTTGTGCTTTAGGATTGGGGGACATAAAAGATGAGAAAATGCTAAGACAAAGAGAGACAAGACTTAATAAGGTTGAGACTTAATAGGGTTGTCAGGTAACTGAGGTGAGATAAGTGAGTTCACTGTATTTGTAACCCATGCTAGCAAAAGGATTGTCATTTGCACTCACAGTGAATGTACATGAACATGTATTTTCAAAAACATGTATTGATCTTTTTTTGCAAGATAATATTATATTAACCTGGATAAAAAACAATCTTGGGTTTTTTTTGCACCTAACACCATGTTATGCATTAATGTTTCTCTCTCTCTCATTTGTGATTTTCTTGGATCCATTTTTCAGTCATAACATATTCAAATCTCTGTGTATTATATGGTATAAGTGATGCACGCTATAGTATGAATGCATACACTACACTATAGTATGAATGCATACACTACACGGGATTTAGGGAGTTCATATATTTTCTTCTTTTAATAAATTGCCAATGATGATAAAAAAGGAATAAATTTATAACAATGCCAAATTAGTTTCCTTTCTTTTATTATCAGTTTTGTATTTTTTGTGTTTTATTGTAATATGCAATAGAAGGGGATTCCAGTTAAACACAAGAGCAAAAGATGGGAATATGTTACCAGTTTTTATGGACCAGGACCAGGACCAAATATATTTAAATATTACCGTACATGTAAAAAATTTGATATAGCCTGCACCCCCTTGCAGGTTTGTAAAATCTGGTATAACGTGGGATATATGCTGGAAAATATGTTACATGTTTTTTTTAATCAAGTGAAAAACATGTTTTACTTATATAGTTTAGTTCCATTTAAGTGTAATGATAATAAATACAATGTGCCCTGTGGTATTCAAATGTGAAATATGTTGATCTACTGTAACAGCTGTCTCCGAAATATGTTGATCTACTGTAACAGTTATGTCTCCTGCATTTCTGTGAGAACCTAACTGATACCTAATTTGCATAAAAATTTGCTGTATTGTTGTACTGAATTAAAACCTGACCTCCCTGCATTAGTATTACCCTATTAGTTTGTGAAATAAAGGGGGTTGAATAAATGAAAATTTGAAAGGTATGCAAATCCAACCAGATAAGAGCTCATGGCTCCAGTAGTGTCAGGTCAACCCAACTCAAGCACTCAATTGAATACTATTACAACTTTTTGAGTTGTGAACAGAATTTAATTAATCTACCTTAAATTTGCATCTTGCATTATTTTTACATAACAAAATGAATAACTTGTTAGAAAAGCAATTTATTAAAAACTTTTCAGAACAAGATTTTAAGAAACAAGTATTCAGCCAGACCCTGTTGTGAGGGAGTTATCGAAAGAGAGGTGTATTTTTTTTTTTTAAAAAGACTGGAGTCTCTTCTCAAAAAGTGAAACTAATTTGGTGGGGTTTTATTCATGCTTTCCACAAATCAAAAATTAAAAAATTCAGCAAGCAAGTGTAAAAAATAAACTTCCAACCCAATGAGACACATTTTGTTGGAAATACACAAAATTAAGTTAAAATCCAGCTTCCTGTACAGTTTAATTACAACTGCCATCTTAAACAGGTGGAAAATTTATGGTGGGGTTATTAACCCTGCAAATAATATTCAAATGCAAAGTTAGATTGCAATGGCTTTAAAAGAAGGACAAAAATGAACAGAAACAGAACCTGGTTATATAAGAAATACTGCATCCACAAACAAAAAAAAAAATCATACCTACGAATGGCACACAGGACATGTAGCTACTTGTTCTATGATGATAGTCTGGTGTTTCTGGCACTCCCAATGAAGCTGTATGATTGAAACAATTAGGGTGTCCAAAATTACTGGATAACCTGACAAATCCTTCCATACTTGACTGATTTGGAAGAAGTCTTCCACAATTTGCTGTGCCACCAATACTGGAAAACTGGACAAATCTTTCCATTCTTGAATGATTTTAAAGATGTCTGTCACAATTTGTTGTGCCACTATTACTTTCACCTATAAACTGTGTTTACTGAAGGAAAAAACTCTACTTCAAATTCTGGGACTTTGCCAGAGGCTTTGGGACTCTGACTTGGACTTCTGTATAAGTAAGTAACAGTTATAATCAAATCTTTAAAGAGAGAAATGTCTACACATAACTAAAGGAATTTTGTTTGAACATATACACTTCCAAATGCAAGCTGCTTTTTTTTAATTGAGCAACTGAACATGGTATAATAGTACATCTGTAATTAGCACTACCTCAAAAAGTTAAATGTCATGTGATTAGCACTACCTAAAAAAAAACGTCATGTAATTGATAGTACCTCAAAAAGTTAACATATAATCAGCACTACCTCAGAAAGTTCAATGTCATGTGATTAGTCCTACCTCAAAAAGTTATTCCTCTTTATGATTCCTCGAAGAATTAATCAAACTAATCCAAGCAGATATTATAACTTAAAAAGGAATTAACTTTTGCAGTAAATATTGAGTATTACCAACAGAACTCTGCCAATTTATCTCATTACCGAGAAAAACAATATAAAACAATATTTCCTGCCGCCACGCCACACCATTAACAATGAAACACCGCCATTAACAATGAAACACCGCCTCTCATGAAATTGTCAGTGAACTATTCTTGAACTGGTAAACTTTTATATTGCACAATATTTCAATCCTCTTTTCGATTAAAAAAATTTGAAACCAATCTTCATTTCCATGAACTTCTTCTTCCAGCAACAAAACCAGCACCGTGACAGCAAAACAGCAAAGAGACCTGCTAACAAGCTTCTGCCATATTTTTTTTGCCTTCCGTTGACCAGTCCTTTTATCTAGTTGAAATATTACATAATGATGGCATCAGTAATCACACAATGGGACATTATCACAGTGCTGCCCTGCCCCTTAGCGTTGACACTTCACACTTCACTCTTGTCTGGCACAACTATTTCAAACAGCCTGAACTAGACAAGTTAGGTAATATTGTACAATCCACTGACCTGCTGCATGTCTAGGTTGTGGTGACCCCACAGGGGTGTTGGAAGTGGGGAAAAAAAATCTCCAGTAGGAAGTGGTGGCCATGTGTAACAATAATAAACATATGTCATCCTGCATAAACACAGTACATAGTAAAATGATGCTGACTTTCAACATACTTTCAATACCACACGGGTTTGTACTGCAAATGTCATCTCAATGGCTGCATCAGCTTCTGTAGTAGGTCCTTGGGCAAATGACTTTTAATTCAAATGTTTATAAATAACTTACATGTGTTACTGTACCAGTCTTAAAACAACAAACCAAAGCAAACATTATCAAGATTGAAGTCTAATTATGCTTTGTTTTCTCAGAGACCATTTAAACATTATAAACACTGAATAAACTGGACACAAATTGAATGACTTCATTCTATATTTTTCTTTCAAAGCCTAAGTGCTCATGTAAATTGTATAATAAACATGCAAATGTTAATAGGTTTGTTTTTTACTGAGACACTCAATATGTAAAATTTAAAAAAATAAATTTACCATGTATAAAAAAATACCCTGTACCAATAATACATTGCTTTGAATGCACAATACTCAGTAAACCATTCTATGAATAATGTCAGTAGCCATTCTATGAATAATGTCAACCATTCTATGCATGATTTCAGTAACCATTATATGCATAATGTCAATAACTATTATATGCACATATCAGTAATCACTCTATGCATGATGTCAGTCATCCATTCTATGCATAACTGATATACAAAATATAATTCATTATAACTCAGACTGATCTAAATATATACTGACTGACCACCTCATTTATTACCATCTGTATCATCGATAACCCATGAAAGCTTAAATTTTCACTTTTTTTCTTCAGTTTTTAACTTGGTAACATGAAAATGATGGGTGAAAGGACATATTAATATTTCATTAGGCCAGTTGTGGGTTATGACTGCCTTAAAGTTAATAAATGTACTGTCCATTTTCTTTAGTGTATGATAAAACTGACCATAATTGAACATTTCAATCCCATTTTTCTGTCCACCTAAAATGATCCTAAGCACTTTGCAACTGGTAACCAGTGTAATTGGGAACATATAAGATTAAACACATGGCAAGACAGAGACTGTCAATTCATATTTTCAAGCAAATATATTTTATGACAAAAATAATTAATTTAATCTAAATCTAAACCAGCTCTCCTGTCCCACAACTTCAAGCATTTCACAAAACAGAAAATCATATTAAAATCACCACATGAAAATCTATTCATATCAGATACACATGCAATGCATATAAAAATGTATACCAAATTTCATTGTCTATCTAAAATGGGTTTCTTTTCTGCTCATGCTAACAAGGTTTCTTCACAAAAACATACTCCTGATTCAGAAAGTTTTTACAAGAGTTCCTCAAAGGGACAGAAGATACTAAACTGGCCATAAAGGATTTCCATGAATTCAAGATTATTAAAGATTTCCTTATTTTGACTGTGGTGAGTTAAATCATCTTTGATATTCTTCAGCAAAAACAATATTTAGAAATTTTCTGCTGTAGTGGACATACTGAATTTAAATTGGCACCATTTTTATTTAAAAAAAGCTAGACATATAGTCCTCTGGTGGTAACTTCATGTCAATATGACTTTCTGTTCAGAAAAAGTAGCAATAACAAGATTTTCAAGATGGTCAACCTGGTGGTCCAACTAGCCATTAAAAATAGTTAGGTTGATATTTTTAGGTCCTGTAGTGAATAAGTGATCATGGGAGTAGTTTACCAACTAAGCAGCAACGTTTTCCTTTAGGACCAACTATTCCTTGCCATAAATGCGTAAGTCTGATTCTATAAAAGGTCTGATTCTATAACATCGATTCTAATTCTATAACATCTTATTCTATAACATCGATTCTAATTCTATAACATTGATTCTATAACATCGTAGGTCTGATTCTATAACATCTTCCGATTTTGGGAACAAAAATATTTTAAGTCATTAACCCCTGGTGTCGTTTACACATCAGGAGGTAGTAGCCTACTTTCTAGCTATCTAGCATCAAGGTCATTTAAGATACACTCAGGTGGGTGGGTGACGTTTTACCCCAACCCCTAGTGTTGTATATGTATGTATAACTGGTTGTTCTGACTTAATGTATACATGTGTAAAATTGTACTCTGGAGAAGTTCCTACTACGTTAGCTAATCCCCTTATGTAACAGGTCTTTGTTCAGCTCGGGCCAGTGCATGTGTACATTGCATGTGTACATTTTGGATATTTACTTAACCACTACAAACAACAGAAGTCCCACCAAACATGTAGACTGTACCACAGACAGACATTCGGATGATTGACAGTCAAGAGCCATCCAATCAAAATGCAGGTGGGTGGGCCTTTATATGAACCTGGGATAATAACCGAAAACATTGTAGGAATTAGGCAGTTCGCTACAGCTACAATAAACTAAAGGCTACAATAAACCATTTTGTTCAATAAACCATTTTGTTCAGAGGTAGAACTCCGTTGCCTACGTAAATTGGCCAGATTCAGGGAATCTTTGGAAAACAGCTTCAATTAGGAAGCTTCAGGGACGAGGGGAGGGGTTGGGTTCAGGGAAGTTAGAGTGCAGTCGGAGAGTGCAGTGCAGTCCAGCAACCTTGAGTGACGGTTGAGAGACATTGAGTGACAGATGTTGAGAGACATTGAGTGACAGACGGAAGATGTTGTTGTGGGGCTTAACGGAAGATGTTGTTGTGGGGCTTAACGCCATTTTTCAGCACACAATAGGCTATACATGGCGGCCAGTATTAATGGTGGAGGAAGAAACCGGGGAAATCACCGGAAAGAACCACCGACCCACGAGAAGCTACTGGCAAGCTTTCTCACATATCCACATTCGCTGAATCCTAGAATCCTAGACTCAAACACACACAGACAGAGGTGAGATGGCAGTGATCAGTAACAACCAACGACAGCGCTTTAGACCACTCTAGACCACTCCACTACTCGGGCCACTTCACTCCACTCCGGCCCCTACAGACCCCCTACAGACCGAAGAAGAGAGGGATACAGGGAAAAGAAGAGAGGGATACAGGGAAACAGAAGTAGAGAGAGACAGTCAGAGAGACAGTCGAGAGGAATACAGAAAGGGGAACGGAAGGAGAGAAAGACAAGAAAAATAGATGAGTAACACACAAGGAGAAGGGAAAATCTACTCACACTGGAATCAAATGATGATTTAGGCAGTCACTTGGTCAAGAGTGACAGTGATTAATTTAAGATCTTTTAAAGTTATCATTGCATTAAATTGCTATTATTTGAATTTTTGTCTTGTATTTCCTTATAATTTATCTGTCGCATTGCTGACTGGAGGCTCTCTTGCCATATATATATATATAATAAAAGGTCAGTTCAATATCAAACCAAGTCAGCCTTGGTCTACCGAGTGTGTGTTCCTGGAATGTGTGTTCCTGGAAAAATTAACGAGTGTGTGTTCCTGGAGTGTGTGTTCCTGGAGTGTGTGTTCCTGGAAAAATTAACGTACCTCCCATTTTCATTTTGTGATAATAATAATAATAAAATAGAGCTGTTAAAAAAAGAAATCGTCCTGCCATGATACTTGCTCTCAAATTTGGTAAAATTCTGTTGAACAAATATTGTTTGAATGGTGTTTGCTACTTTATTTTCTTTTAAGTTTTGGCTAAATCTGGTGGCAGATCAGCCCTAATTCATGCAATGATGTTGGGCTGATTTGATTAAAATAAGTCCAGTGGTTTTGGAACCAAGAAACCAGAGTCATCAAAGGTATCTATGAGGAAATTTAGTGTTAAATTTTTCCATCTTTATCCCTGCAATTTACTTCTTGCTGACTAAGGGTTACATAAAGTTTTTAACAGCTAAAGGGTGTGATGCAAACATCAGATGGCCAGCTATGTGTTTATTGTGTTATTAGATGGTTGAGTTAGCTAGTCCCTTAAAAGGGATTAACCTCTTTGTGTCCCTTACAAACCAGATTTCTGCTCAAGTGCTGCTGACCATCAAATGAGGCATACTAGTCAATCAGAATTAGAAGAATTTAAAAATCTACCATTAGGAGAAGCTAGCATTTCAGACAGACAAGGGGGCAATGAAATATCTAGCATACCTGTGTAAAATTAATCAGTAGTTTACCCTGGGACATTTGAAAGAATAGATTCAAAAAAGAAATATCTCAGCCAAATATTTGTGATAGAAATTGAATGGATTGTGTATTATAATGTATTGCTATTAGGACACTGAACATCATAGAATTATTGGAGAATATTACATCATAGCTAAATATATTAGAAAGTAGAATTGAGATTTGTATTTATCATTACGCAGACTAAAAATCACATGAAGCAGTAAGAGTGGATTTGTTTGCATACGCACCAACATATTTCTGTTCTGTTGCACATAGTCTCAGTGCTCAAAGAAATTAGAGAGGACTACTTGTTTTTGTTGTTGTAAGCAATGGTTTTTGAGTGTTTAAATATTTAAAGACACAGATCCAAGGTTGGGGACTATAAAAAAAACAAATCACAAGCACTGATTCAAATTCTTCAATCCCAGAATTCAATTAAATGCCTCTTTCCAGTACAGATTGTATTGCTTGATCAACACCTGATCTGAAAAGAGGTCACAGGCTATTGGGGGTTTTTTAACACTGGTTTTTCTAAAAAAAACATGATCTGTAATTATATGGTACTTTTAGTTTTACATCAAATTAATGTTCTTTTCTTTTCCTACAGTATAGGCATCTTGAGTAGATCTAAATGAATCAACTAGAATATTGAATACTATTAAAATTATTCTTGCTTTTCATTGAACACCAGTAAGTTTGATGCATAAAGCAAAGCATTATTTGGTTCATTAAAGTCATCTAAAAAGTCAATTAGTATTTCAAGCTGTGCCTCCTTAAGATAATGAATCACGAGCCCCAGTTTTAATTGATGCAATGCAAGGCACAAAATGTTTGTATTGGTCATTACCAGTATTAATGTCTGTTTGAGTGGAATATATCACAAATAAACTACCTTATGACTTGTTTTAATTAAATTCACTAAAAATCCACAATTCTTGACATTTTAGAACTGTTTATACAATAAATCCATGAAGTCAATTATATGTCACATAGTGGTATAAAAATAGTTTAGAATCATCAGATTCAAATACCCCGTAATATTTTAATTTCACGTCTTCAAAAAGAATGAAAGTGAAGTCCACATTTTTAAACTAACAGTATGTCATTATATCCTCATTGTGTGAAATCCTTCATCACCATCAAGTAAATCCTAGTGGTGAAGTCATCATACAGATAATGAGACTTCCTTTCCTTGACCTTACTGTTATCTGTGTGTGCTTATGTAGAGACTGAGCTAAGGCTCAATAAGCAACACTTTGATCTACAGTTTTCAAAATCAATCAAAGGTGCAACTGAACATGTGTCAATTGTGTGGCAAGATCAATGTACCATGCAGCTCAGTCAAAGGGTTCATATGTAGGAAAACATGTTAAGGTATAAAAGTCCAAAATTGGAGAAACACCATTTGTTTGCTTTCAAACTAGTGACTTACCTAATGTTGGCGCCATCATGGGATCTTGGACCAGAGTTGAGGATACTGTACCCAGACATTCACTTGCCTGAGACATGCTCTTTTCTGGCAGAATTTTCATGGGGACTGGCTTAGCAAGATGCTGCTGCTGCTGCTGCTGCTGCTGCTGCTGTAACGCTGACATGTTTGTCATGAAGCCTTGGTGCATGTGACTGCTTGAAACCTGTTGAAAGTGCTGGTTCATTACACTCATTCCATAGATGTCTTTTGGGTCATCTGGACTACCTGAAGTGCATATATATATACACACATTCAAAATTTGCCTGTTTTTAATTCCAATACATAATATTCACGAATTTCCATGAATTCAAGAAAAAAATCATTTCTTATTTTAAATGTCAAGTACTGAAATCATCTCAGATATTCTTGAGCAATAAGACTATTAAAATTGTCCATTTTTTTCATGTAGGATAAATAGTGAAAAAATGCCAGTATGATTCTACATAACTGTGGGAGCCATATTAAATGTCTGTGAGGCACCATTTTCATTTAGGACTAACTAGATATCTTAAGACGTATTTTCTTAAAAACCCCATATCTGATCATTAATTCTAGACCCATAGCCATAAAAAATATTTAAAGATAGCCACCACTGTGGCCATACAGGATGTCAGATCATGTTATTTTCATTCAGAAACAACAAGACCTATACATCTTGTAAAAATCTCTTGTCAACATAAACTTTCCATTAAGGTGAACAGACAAGATTTATAGGATAAATTGAATACCATAACCAGTCTCTTGATAACATGATAACCAGTCTCTTGATAACATGATTTTCAATATGGCCACTGTGGCAGCCTTATTGGATGTCTGAGTAGAACCATTTTAATACAAGACCAAGTAGACCAATAAAGGTCTTCTGGTGACCTATTCATGAGAGCCAAAGATGTCTCCTGGCAACCTATTCAAGAGGAGCCAACGAGGTCTTCTGGTGACCTATTCATTATGAGCCAATTCTGGTGACCTATTCATGAGGAGCCAATTATGTATTCCAGTGACCTATTCATGAGGAGCCAATTATGTATTCTGGTGACCTATTTATGAATAGCCAACAAATTCTTCTGGTGATCTATTCATGAGGAGCTAATTATGTATTCCAGTGACCTATTCATGAGGAGCCAATTATGTATTCTGGTGACCTATTATTGGGACTCAAGAGCCAATGAGTTCTTGTAGCTACCTATTCATAATGCTATTTTTCAACCTGGCTGCCATGGTGGCCATACAGAATATCTGCTCAAATGCCTTTTAGTGAAACCTCCATGTTGATACAACCCTCCATTTACATTTAGCATAAAAAAAAAAGACTGGTAAAACTGGATACAAAGTCTTGAAGCAAAACTCAGATGACCACCCAATCCTCAGCAGTAGCAAGAAAAAGATTTTCTAGATGACCACCATGGTTCCAAAAAATAGGATCTCTGAGTAGAGCAATTATCATTTAGGACCAACCTGACATCATAAGAAATCTTCTGTTTAAAAAAACAAAAAAAAAAAACATGCTGATATGACCCTCCATTCAGGCAGAGTATAGCGATAATAAGGTTTTCAAGATTGCTACTCTGTTGGCACTCTGGTCACCAGATTTGCACTATGCATGTTCATTTTGGACAAGTTAGACATGATGCAGGCATGATTTTGGTCCTCCTTAAAAAAGAACTGACAAAAGGTGGGGGTCACTCTCCAACAGGGTCTCAAGGTTCTGTGCCCCTGATTTGGAGGTCCAATGCATTTTACACTCACTTAAAACTGCTCCCAGTGAATATATCATATTATATTGCAAAGTTGTTACTTAATTCCAAGAAAACATCATTAGAAAAAATAACATTATAAAACTATCAAGAATAATTGAAGAATTTCACAATCTTCATTGTCATGTCAATTATTGCATATCAGTGTTCACACTGTAGTTCAGTCACAATTTCACAATCTTCATTGTCATGTATATTATTGCATATCAGTGTTCACACTGTAGTTCAGTCACAATTTCACAATCTTCATTGTCATGTCAATTATTGCATATCAGTGTTCACACTGTAGTTCAGTCACAATTTCACAATCTTCATTGTCATGTCAATTATTGCATATCAGTGTTCACACTGTAGTTCAGTCACAATTTCACAATCTTCATTGTCATGTCAATTATTGCATATCAGTGTTCACACTGTAGTTCAGTCACAATTTCACAATCTTCATTGTCATGTCAATTATTGCATATCAGTGTTCACACTGTAGTTCAGTCACAATTTCACAATCTTCATTGTCATGTATATTATTGCATATCAGTGTTCACACTGTAGTTCAGTCACAATTTCACAATCTTCATTGTCATGTATATTATTGCATATCAGTGTTCACACTGTAGTTCAGTCACAATTTCACAATCTTCATTGTCATGTATATTATTGCATATCAGTGTTCACACTGTAGTTCAGTCACAATTTCACAATCTTCATTGTCATGTCAATTATTGCATATCAGTGTTCACACTGTAGTTCAGTCACAATTTCACAATCTTCATTGTCATGTATAATTTTGCATATCAGTGTTCACACTGTAGTTCAGTCACAATTTCACAATCTTCATTGTCATGTCAATTATTGCATATCAGTGTTCACACTGTAGTTCAGTCACAATTTCACAATCTTCATTGTCATGTCAATTATTGCATATCAGTGTTCACACTGTAGTTCAGTCACAATTTCACAATCTTCATTGTCATGTCAATTATTGCATATCAGTGTTCACACTGTAGTTCAGTCACAATTTCACAATCTTCATTGTCATGTCAATTATTGCATATCAGTGTTCACACTGTAGTTCAGTCACAATTTCACAATCTTCATTGTCATGTATATTATTGCATATCAGTGTTCACACTGTAGTTCAGTCACAATTTCACAATCTTCATTGTCATGTATATTATTGCATATCAGTGTTCACACTGTAGTTCAGTCACAATTTCACAATCTTCATTGTCATGTATATTATTGCATATCAGTGTTCACACTGTAGTTCAGTCACAATTTCACAATCTTCATTGTCATGTCAATTATTGCATATCAGTGTTCACACTGTAGTTCAGTCACAATTTCACAATCTTCATTGTCATGTATAATTTTGCATATCAGTGTTCACACTGTAGTTCAGTCACAATTTCACAATCTTCATTGTCATGTCAATTATTGCATATCAGTGTTCACACTGTAGTTCAGTCACAATTTCACAATCTTCATTGTCATGTATATTATTGCATATCAGTGTTCACACTGTAGTTCAGTCACAATTTCACAATCTTCATTGTCATGTCAATTATTGCATATCAGTGTTCACACTGTAGTTCAGTCACAATTTCACAATCTTCATTGTCATGTATATTATTGCATATCAGTTTTCACACTGTAGTTCAGTCACAATTTCACAATCTTCATTGTCATGTCAATTATTGCATATCAGTGTTCACACTGTAGTTCAGTCACAATTTCACAATCTTCATTGTCATGTCAATTATTGCATATCAGTGTTCACACTGTAGTTCAGTCACAATTTCACAATCTTCATTGTCATGTATATTATTGCATATCAGTGTTCACACTGTAGTTCAGTCAGAATTTCACAATCTTCATTGTCATGTATATTATTGCATATCAGTGTTCACACTGTAGTTCAGTCACAATTTCACAATCTTCATTGTCATGTCAATTATTGCATATCAGTGTTCTCACTGTAGTTCAGTCACAATTTCACAATCTTCATTGTCATGTCAATTATTGCATATCAGTGTTCACACTGTAGTTCAGTCACAATTTCACAATCTTCATTGTCATGTCAATTATTGCATATCAGTGTTCACACTGTAGTTCAGTCACAATTTCACAATCTTCATTGTCATGTCAATTATTGCATATCAGTGTTCACACTGTAGATCAGTCACAATTTCACAATCTTCATTGTCATGTCAATTATTGCATATCAGTGTTCACACTGTAGTTCAGTCACAATTTCACAATCTTCATTGTCATGTCAATTATTGCATATCAGTGTTCACACTGTAGTTCAGTCACAATTTCACAATCTTCATTGTCATGTATATTATTGCATATCAGTTTTCACACTGTAGTTCAGTCACAATTTCACAATCTTCATTGTCATGTCAATTATTGCATATCAGTGTTCACACTGTAGTTCAGTCACAATTTCACAATCTTCATTGTCATGTATATTATTGCATATCAGTGTTCACACTGTAGTTCAGTCACAATTTCACAATCTTCATTGTCATGTATATTATTGCATATCAGTGTTCACACTGTAGTTCAGTCACAATTTCACAATCTTCATTGTCATGTATATTATTGCATATCAGTGTTCACACTGTAGTTCAGTCACAATTTCACAATCTTCATTGTCATGTATATTATTGCATATCAGTGTTCACAATGTAGTTCAGTCACAATTTCACAATCTTCATTGTCATGTCAATTATTGCATATCAGTGTTCACACTGTAGTTCAGTCACAATTTCACAATCTTCATTGTCATGTCAATTATTGCATATCAGTGTTCACACTGTAGTTCAGTCACAATTTCACAATCTTCATTGTCATGTATATTATTGCATATCAGTGTTCACACTGTAGTTCAGTCACAATTTCACAATCTTCATTGTCATGTCAATTATTGCATATCAGTGTTCACACTGTAGTTCAGTCACAATTTCACAATCTTCATTGTCATGTCAATTATTGCATATCAGTGTTCACACTGTAGTTCAGTCACAATTTCACAATCTTCATTGTCATGTCAATTATTGCATATCAGTGTTCACACTGTAGTTCAGTCACAATTTCACAATCTTCATTGTCATGTATATTATTGCATATCAGTGTTCACACTGTAGTTCAGTCACAATACTTTGTCTATATTTGCAGCAAATATGACACTTTTCTCTTTGCAAAAAGAAATTTGTTAAATCACCCAAATCATCCACTATATCCAACTAACCACATTTACCTGCTTTTTCCCCACATTGGACACAATCTGTTGATGGCAGTCTTTTTCTTTTTGCAGTCTTAAAGAAAATTTCCTTTGCTTTTTGTTTTGTTATGCTTGACTTTTTGGGTCAGTGTTCAATCTTTCCTTTTTATCTCAAAACAATTTTTTTTCTTCAAGTTCCTCATATTGGATAGAATTGTGCATCTGATATTAAATTTCTCTGTATGTATCTTTTTTGGAGGTGCTGTCTGCTGCTACAGACTCTTCCAACCTCAATTACAACAATTCAGATCTTTTTTGCAAAGATCTCAAAATGCAAGTCATCTGACAGTTTCATTATGAACTGACCAACATTTCCATCAACTTTCTGCTTCAGCCATTGCCATCTCCAAACATTTTTCAAACATTTATTCAAATTATTTGTGTTCTTTGCTCTCTCAAAAACTCAAGACACCATGTTTTGCAAGGATGCTTTTTTCTTTTCATCAGTTACATTGGAGGATTGGACCACTCAGAGTACTCTTTACAATGGACACATGTTAACTAATGTATGGGACTGGACAAACTGCTTTTTTATTAAATGGATTGGAGATGATAAAAAACGGTCTTTATTAAGAACTGGATTTTTCTTATGAGAAATGTTTGATTCCTTTTTGAAACAGAAAAATTGTGACATTTTATAAGAAAGTCTTTTAGAAAAATCCCATGCTGATACAACCACCCATTTGGGAGGAGCAGCGATAACAAGATCTTTAAGATGATGGCTGTGCTGTCCATATTCTCTTTCATAACCAACTAAACCTTGGGGTGAATGTGTGTGTGTGTGTGCGCGCACATAATATTGGATCTCAATCTGACAAACAAGTTAGGAAAAGCAACAACAAACTTGTGCTAATGAATGGATGGACAGTAGACAACAGGCCATCCATATACTCTCCTAATCCATGACAAGTTGAGTTAAAAATTCTTTCAGTATTTACATTGGCATTTTTGTTTTAAGTTTGTCTGCAGCAAGAAGGAACCAGGAAGAGATTCTTGCATTCTATTTTTACTCAACATATTGTTATGTTTTGCAGCAGAATATTCCAACACAAATTAAAGAAACAAATGAATATACTATATTTCATAATAAGTGAACACGCACTATATTTCATACTAAGTGAACATACTATATTCACTTTTTTGTTCAATCCATAACCAACAAAAATCCATTTTGCAACCAATGAAAATGTCCATTTCCATGATTCATTTCATAAACCTTTCCATTTCTTCTGGGTTCTGTTTTCATAATCATATCCATAAGCTACTTGCTATCAGCCAGTCTTTTATGAATCAGCCTCATCTGCAAGCCTGTACTATGTACAAAGAAAAGTACCATCTATACTTGCTTATTAGTCAAACTGTAAATAAGGATCCAGATCTGCCATAGCAAAATGTGCCTGCAGATCAGGTCTATGATGTTGTACTGATTGCTCATAACTGCCTAGACCCAGCTCTGTCAGCACAGTATACAAGGACAGATCTGGGTCTGTGCAGTTTGCAGTTGGATTGGACTAAAAAAATCACGTACATATGATATGCAAGGTTTTCATGCAAATTTTGACCATTTTAAAATAAAAATACTTTGCAACAAGAGTCCTTAGAAGGGTCTGATGCTCTATGGGTGAAAAGGATATCCAAGAATTCAAGATATCACCATTCTTCATTTTTAACTCATTAAACCCTAGCGCCTTGTTTATGTGTCAGGAGGTAGTAGTCTACTTCAGAGCTCTGTAGTGTCAAGGTCATGTATGATACACTAAAGTGGGTGGAATTATAGAAAGGTAGACAGATTCAGCTCTATAATGATTTTTGTCCACCAAAAATTTGCCTGTGGTTAGAATCTGATTTTGTTTCCAGATTTTAGACTTTTTGGCCTCAGATCTAAGGCAGACGTCTGAACTGCACACAGACAAGTTCTCCTTTGCAAAAAGCAAGATAAAATAGGCATTTGGAATAGAGTGGTCTTGATATGAAAATGATAAGCAACCCCACCTGCTCATGCACGAGCAAAACAGCCAATGAAAAATGATGTTTCTAACACAACTAGGAATTAGGTTAACCAGAAATCTCTTGGAAGTTGATGATTAGGATGTATTCAGAAATACCCCTCTAAAATGTGTTTCCTACTCGCATTTCAGGTGAAAACAACAAAAACCTACAGATGTCAATCAGATAAGTATTGATATCATTTCTGATATTCTGGAGTGATAACTAGATATCATTAAAACCTTTTGGTGAAAATCGAAAGTCAATACGATTATCAATTCTGGAAGAATTGCATGAACTGGATGGGGTGGGGTTCATCGAATGTTCAACAACGCAATACACAATTAAAAAAATGAGGTTACCAATATTGTGAATGAGCTGAAGTATTGTGTTGAATGGTACATGAGTAAATTAACCCTTTAACTACTACAGCTGTTCTGCAGTTTCGCTACTGCTGAGTGATAGCGTATCAGTTACTGAGACTACTGATACTGTTTGCTAGGCTGAATACCAGAGCATCATCATGGCTGACTACGGAAACTGACAATAAAAACTTGGTTACTTTTATATTCATTATTTCATTAGTTTTTGCTGGATTTCAGTGAAATAAAAAGCAGCTTAACTTGTATAGTGTCTGTTATTCATATATTTCCATTTTATTTACTCCTACAACAATCAGATAAGAAATCCCCGTCGCGTAAACTGTTTTGAATTGCACAAAATAAATTATCGTCATTTGAATCAAAATCACATACATCTAGTGTTGAAACGGGACTAACATCATTATCTGATCCATTTACTAAGAATGATCCATTAAACTCTTCGATATTGCTTGCACTGAACCCTTTAAAGTCACAAATATCTGACTAGGAATCCATTTTTGTTTATCTCAACTACAAGTGTTTTGTACATTGCCAGAAATTTCCTTCCCGTGTGTCTAAATTTAACCTCTCAGCTTTCCAACTGGTATCAAAATGTTCAGTAACCAGTCTTCTCATTGGTTATGATAATGAAAAATAAGTAAATATCTGTACTTTCAACCAATCAACATTTAGTTAACATAGCTGTTACATCCACATATATGCGACACTGGGGTTTTGAGTACAGCAGAACTACGCACTCATAAGCGACACTGGGGTTTTAAACAAGACTTATCGACACTGCATATATGCGTCAGTGGGGTTCAGGAGATATTTACAGGTGACGCTCAGATGCGATATTGGTAGTTAAAGGGTTAATTAAATTATGCAAGCTACCAGCCTATGACAACCAGTAGATAATTTTTATTATTATTTATACTATGGCTTGGTATGTGTGACTTCATCCCTTTCAATTACATGATCGGATTCAACCAATGTGGGTATCTGAGAAAGCTTGCCAGTAGCTTCTCATGGGTCAGTTGTTCTTTCCTGGATTTTCTCGGGTTCTTCTGCCACCATTTATACTGGCTGCCATGATTTGCAAAATGTAAATTATACCAATTGTATAATGGAGCTAGAGTTACTCGCCCTTATATAATTACCAGGGTAATAAAATTATATTAAAAAAATAAAAAATATAAGAAACAAAATATGATTCCAAGTTCAGATCAAACATTATATCTGGCATGTCAGGAGCAAGTGAGACATTATCGTAATGATTAGTTTTAAGATTGTGGCATGTGACTTTGATTTATCGTAGACCCGTTTACTGATATTCATATTGTCAACATGTGCAAATATTTGGCTATATACTTGTACAGTATCCTTATTTTCTGTTTATAGTAACTGTACATGACATGTTTTGAAAAAAACAGATGGATTTATTGAATCTGAAACCTTTTTTTTTACAGATTATTTAGTTTGATACCTACTTAGCAGACCAGTCTGTATTGAAAAAACATTGTCAAATATTATCGCGTGAAATAGGCTTTATAGATGTGACTAGATGTTTAGGACTGAAAAATGTGGAGTAAAGGACAAATCAACAGCAATTACCAGTTTTTGAAAGGGGAATTCTACAGTAATAACAAGACAGCATTCAGAATGTAGACTGGACTTTATGACCTTTAACTCATTAACCCCTGACCAAACTGCTAGGCATTCCCTTACAGCATACATGCAGAGATCACCTAGACCAGTGTTAGTTTTCACCTAACCCAGTGTTAGTCTTACCAGTACCTGTATTCCAGAGACAGCACTTGGCTTGCATATTTTTCCAGCGGATTTTCTTGCAGTAAATTTATTATTTTATTTATATTCGTTTAATTTGGCTGAAATTTGGCATAACAGTTCTCAATAAAATCATGTATATAATGGTATAAATGTCATGCTACATACAGAAAAAAATCATGCATAAAGTTGAAAATAAATGATGTACTTATCAATATCTTTCTCTTGCCATAAATAATCCATAAAATCCATTAAAAATACACACAATAATTAACACATAAAATTATATTTTATGTACACAGAAATTCCACCTGTCATCTCAGTTGTAAACTCAAATTGCTGTGAATACCGTTCAAAGATGCAAATATTTTCCTTGCTCTTGAATTACCTTTTCTTCTTAGAATTCTCACTGAAAAATTTAAACATAATAAAACATAATAAAATTTGAACTCATTCTCATCACATTTGCCGTTATCATCAATAGCTATTGCGATGTCACTATCAATCTCAACCGATAAAAATCCTGAAAATTCTCCATCAGAGTTTGGTTAGTAAAAGTCTGCTCCAAGTAAAAGTCCCGTTAATTTGGATCATTTTTGGATCTAAATATCTTCACTAATTCTGCCGCTATCAAAATCAATTTTTTTCCATGTGTTCAGCAGTGTTCATTCCGTCTACGTAAGATACAATTTTATTGGTTCAACAGCCTGCAATTAGCAAATGGTTTGCGACGACTTAAATCGTCATGCAGGAAATAAGCCATGCTAAATACTGCCTCTCAAACTCAGCGCAGGGATACAAGCTAGGTAAACTCTGCCTCGCTAATGAGGTACTCTGGAGAGGAGGCAGGAAAAGTGTGACGAGTTATTGTGGCTCCAGGGGTTAATGAGTTAAGGGAAAGTTATGTAGACTAATTAAAGTGCATGCTGTGTATAATTTGTTTTGTCTTGTACTAATCCATATGGATTTAACACAAAAGAATCATAAGCAACTGCAAATTCAGTTTGGTCTTTACCTCATGCATGTGCCTTCTGACACCTCTGGCTTTGATTGGATGTATGCCTCTGCATTCAGTTTGGCTTTGGATGTAGACATATGCATTCAGTCTGGCTTTGATTGGATGTAGGCATGTGCATTCAGTCTGGTTTTGAATGGATGTAGGCATATGCATTCAGTCTGGTTTTGAATGGATGTAGGCATATGCATTCAGTCTGGTTTTGAATGGATGTAGGCATAGGCATTCAGTCTGGTTTTGAATGGATGTAGGCATAGGCATTCAGTCTGGTTTTGACTGGATGTAGGCATATGCATTCAGTCTGGCTTTGACTGGATGTAGGCATATGCATTCAGTCTGGTTTTGATTGGATGCAGGCATATGCATTCAGTCTGGCTTTGATTGGATGCAGGCATATGCATTCAGTCTGGCTTTGACTGGATGTAGGCATATGCATTCAGTCTGGCTTTGATTGAATGTAGACATATGCATTCAGTCTGGTTTTGAATGGATGTAGGCATATGCATTCCATTCAGTCTGGTTTTGATTGGATGTAGCCATATGCATTCAGTTTGGCTTTGACTGGATGAAGGCATATGCATTCAGTCTGGCTTTGACTGGATGTAGGCATATGCATTCAGTCTGGCTTTGATTGGATGTAGGCATATCAATTCAGTCTGGCTTTGACTGGATGTAGGCATATGCATTCCATTCAGTTTGGCTTTGACTGGATGAAGGCATATGCATTCAGTCTGGCTTTGGATGTAGGCATATGCATTCAGTCTGGCTTTGGATGTAGGCATATGCATTCAGTCTGGCTTTGGATGTAGGCATATGCATTCAGTCTGGCTTTGATTGGATGTAGGCATATTAATTCAGTCTGGCTTTGACTGAATTGTAGGCATATGCATTCAGTCTGGCTTTGATTGGATGTAGGCATATGCATTCAGTCTGGTTTTGATTATATGTAGGCATATGCATTCAGTCTGGCTTTGCCTGGATGTAGGCATATGCATTCAGTCTGGCTTTGACTGGATGTAGGCATATGCATTCCATTCAGTCTGGCTTTGACTGGATGTAGGCATATGCATTCAGTCTGGCTTTGATTGGATGTAGGCATATGCATTCAGTCTGGTTTTGATTGGATGTAGGCATATGCATTCAGTCTGGTTTTGAATGGATGTAGACATATGCATTCAGTCTGGCTTTGACTGGATGTAGGCATATGCATTCAGTTTGGCTTTGACTGGATGTAGGCATATACATACAGTCTGGCTTTGCCTGGATGTAGGCATATGGATTCAGTCTGGCTTTGACTGGATGTAGGCATATGCATTCAGTCTGGTTTTGACTGGATGTAGGCATATGCATTCAGTCTGGTTTTGACTGGATGTAGGCATATGTATTCAGTCTGGTTTTGAATGGATGTAGGCATATGCATTCAGTCTGGTTTTGACTGGATGTAGGCATATGCATTCAGTCTGGCTTTGACTGGATGTAGGCATATGCATTCAGTCTGGCTTTGACTGGATGTAGGCATATACATTCAGTCTGAGTTTGATTGGATGCAGGCATATCAATTCAGTCTGGCTTTGACTGGATGTAGGCCTATGCATTCAGTCTGGCTTTGATTGAATGTAGACATATGCATTCAGTCTGGTTTTGAATGGATGTAGGCATATGCATTCCATTCAGTCTGGTTTTGACTGGATGTAGGCATATGCATTCAGTTTGGCTTTGACTGGATGAAGGCATATGCATTCAGTCTGGCTTTGGATGTAGGCATATGCATTCAGTCTGGCTTTGATTGGATGTAGGCATATTAATTCAGTCTGGCTTTGACTGAATTGTAGGCATATGCATTCAGTCTGGCTTTGATTGGATGTAGGCATATGCATTCAGTCTGGTTTTGATTATATGTAGGCATATGCATTCAGTCTGGCTTTGCCTGGATGTAGGCATATGCATACAGTCTGGCTTTGCCTGGATGTAGACATATGGATTCAGTCTGGCTTTGACTGGATGTAGGCATATGCATTCAGTTTGGCTTTGACTGGATGTAGGCAGATGCATTCAGTCTGGTTTTGACTGGATGTAGGCATATCCATTCATTCTGGTTTTGACTGGATGTAGGCATATGCATTCAGTCTGGTTTTGACTGGATGTAGGCATATCCATTCAGTCTGGTTTTGACTGATGTAAACATGCATTCAGTTTGGCTTTAATTGGATGTAGGCATATGCATTCCATTCAGTCTGGCATTGACTGGATGTAGGCATATGCATTCAGTCTGGCTATGACTGGATGTAGGCAAAGTTAATAAAAGGAAGCATCACCCAAATGTTTAGGCGGGGTGGGATGGGGTATTCAGAGACCACAAAAAATGAGTGAAATTTAATTTAGGTAATGTGAAACCAGTCTTAAAAGACCACTGCTCTATGAGACCACCTGTCCTGAGAGACTATATTATCAATGCACAATTTATTCATTATATAGCACTGTGAATGGTTATGAGACCATCTGTCCTGAGACACCATATTTTGGAGGCAGAATGAGTGGTCTTTCAAGACAAATTTTAGATGGAAAGACATTGGTCTTTGCATTTCTAAATAACTGAGCAGATATGCTAAGAAGAAACCTATCCAGATGGTAATGTCTTTTCAAAATTTGTAAGTGCTCGAAGGGACTGTTCAATAATCCTTAATAATAGAAACCAAGCATAGTTTTTTCTTCAAAAAGAGTAGAGAACCAGCCACTGCACTCACAGAAGGACAGACAGGACTGACAAGTTTTCTACTACACCAATCACAAAAGAATTTCCATTTGGTATTTTATTCCTTAGATGTTAATATTCTTTTGGACTGAATGACAACTGATTGAAAACGTTTCTTTGCAATGAATCTGGGGGCTGCTGCGTAGGAGAGAGCCACAAAAGGAGGTAATATTAGGTTGGGACTACTAATTGTAAGGAAACATTTGAGGGGAAACTTTCTAAACTAAAACGGAAAAAGAACCTGTCTCTGATGACCAAAGATGTCTGATACAATGAAGTTGTGTGCAATCTGCTTACCATGTATTAAAATGTCACAATTCACAACATAGTTAAGATGAATAAAATGACTGTCAGGCAAGTATGAACACTGCAATGACTGTCAGGCAAGTCTGTACAATGCAATGATTGTCAGGCAAATTTATACCCTGCAAAAACTGTCAGGCAAGTCTGTACGTTGCAATGATTGTCAGGCAAGTTTGTACACTGCAATAACTGTCAGGCAAGTCTGTACAAGGCAATGATTGTCAGGCAAGTCTGTACACTGCAACAACTGCTAGGCAAGTCTGTACACTGCAACAACAGTTAGGCAAGTCTGTACACTGAAACGTGCAAGGATAGGGAAATTAAAATGAAATTTCCTCCCAATGCTGCTTAAAAAGTGTGTTTAAACCAAAAACAAACAAATCAACCAGGGTATAATCCTAATATTTAAAAAAAATCACACTAGACATAATTTGCTCACTGGTCCATATAATAGCAGCTCATCTTCTTGATGTAATGTTCAACATTACAACATAATGAAAATAAAACAAAAAACAACACAAAGATAACAAGTGTTCAAGCCCAATGCATGTTCTTCTGCAGTGGTAATCAAGTACAGGTAAAATCCATTATAACACAATGCTCAATGTCCAAAAAATAACATATAAGCAGGATCGCATTAACAAATTTTTAAAAACTTTCCCCTATAAAATTTTCAATGAAATTTCAACATCTTCATTTTAAACTAACCTCTTGATCATATACTGTTTGTTTTGTTCATTGGGTTTTCATCAGGTATCAAATATACTTCAGTTTTGAAGTGTATACATGCCAATATGATGGAAACGGAGCATGGTGAAGTTAAAGCCACATTAAACACTGGGATTAAAAATCTGCTAGGGATATGAATAATCTGCTTTTCTAAGACCATATATTTAGGATGTTAAAAAGCACAGTCACGTTAAATTAAAAAATGGGATCCATGCTGCCATCACATTATAAATGGAATCACGTTACAATGATTTTACCTGCATTAAGTAAGCTTCTGGTTCACCCTAATGGGATGACAACATGTTTCTCATTCAATGCAGTATTATTCTCCAGAAAAAAAACTACTTGCTATGTAAGTACAGGTACTGTATTACTATGTATTACTATGTATTGCTATGTAAGTACAGGTACTGTATTACTATGTATTACTATGTATTGCTATGTAAGTACAGGTACTGTATTACTGTGTATTACTATGTATTGCTATGTAAGTACAGGTACTGTATTACTGTGTATTACTATGTATTGCTATAAGTACAGGTACTGTATTACTGTGTATTACTATGTATTGCTATGTAAGTACAGGTACTGTATTACTGTGTATTACTATGTATTGCTATGTAAGTACAGGTACTGTATTACTATGTATTGCTATGTAAGTACAGGTACTGTATTACTGTGTATTACTATGTATTGCTATGTAAGTACAGGTACTGTATTACTATGTATTACTATGTATTGCTATGTAAGTACAGGTACTGTATTACTGTGTATTACTATGTATTGCTATGTAAGTACAGGTACTGTATTACTATGTATTACTATGTATTGCTATGTAAGTACAGGTACTGTATTACTGTGTATTACTATGTATTGCTATGTAAGTACAGGTACTGTATTACTATGTATTACTATGTATTGCTATGTAAGTACAGGTACTGTATTACTATGTATTACTATGTATTGCTATGTAAGTACAGGTACTGTATTACTATGTATTACTATGTATTGCTATGTAAGTACAGGTACTGTATTACTGTGTATTACTATGTATTGCTATGTAAGTACAGGTACTGTATTACTGTGTATTACTATGTATTGCTATGTAAGTACAGGTACTGTATTACTGTGTATTACTATGTATTGCTATGTAAGTACAGGTACTGTATTACTATGTATTACTATGTATTGCTATGTAAGTACAGGTACTGTATTACTATGTATTACTATGTATTGCTATGTAAGTACAGGTACTGTATTACTATGTATTACTATGTATTACTATGTATTGCTATGTAAGTACAGGTACTGTATTACTATGTATTACTATGTATTACTATGTATTGCTATGTAAGTACAGGTACTGTATTACTGTGTATTACTATGTATTGCTATGTAAGTACAGGTACTGTATTACTGTGTATTACTATGTATTGCTATGTAAGTACAGGTACTGTATTACTGATATGAAACAACTACTTTTGCATTTGATAGCTTATAATTTTGGAATAATGATCATAACACAGCTGACTGAGTGAAAACTTTAAACAAAGATTCTTCTGATTCACCCCAACGGGATAACAAAATCTTTGATAACAAAATCTTTGTCATACCATGAAGTATTTTTCTCCCAAAAAATTACTCAAAACTTTCAACATCACACTTGTACAATGATGGGTGGGGCTCAAGCTCATCCCTCATAAACCAAAACTTATTACATGTAATTTACATGTAAATACTATTACATGTAAGCTGGGACCCTACACTTGATTGTTAGCCAGATTCAAACAGATACAAAAGGTACAAGTTACATATTTAGGTTGTCTTGTTGTCCTACCTGGAGGTGTTGGAGGCATCCCTTTTTCTGGTTTCATGGGGTAGTTCATTTGCTGATCTTGGTACATAGCTGCAACAGCAGCAGCCTGGGCCGACATGCTGATCCCTAATGATCCTATTGGGTCTGGGGACCCATTAAGGCCCATTCCAGCCATAACACTCCTATCCATTGTAGTGCCTGGCATCCCTGGTGGAAGTTGTTCAATGTAGAAGCCTGGTCCCTTGCACTCGCCATCTGAAATAAAAATTGATGTATTTAATTAAAATGGAGAAGAAAAAAAATGACCATATAAATGTTACTAAATGATTCTGAGACCCACCAGGTCAATTGACTTCAAACACATTCCCAGCATATCTCTGAAGGTGGGAACTGTTGCTCCTTATACAAAAATTATAATCTTTTGAAATTGATATATTTTATTTTAAGCCATAAACAATTTAATTCACAGGTATACAGACTGATCTTTCAGAATTCCATTGCATTCTGAGTTATTTCGCAAAAAACACTTGCACTTAGTTTACAGCCTGTAAATT
Organism: Potamilus streckersoni; assembly: GCA_016746295.1. Classification (NCBI taxonomy): domain Eukaryota; kingdom Metazoa; phylum Mollusca; class Bivalvia; order Unionida; family Unionidae; genus Potamilus; species Potamilus streckersoni. The sequence continues at coordinate 1,069,764 of JAEAOA010001104.1, read as the reverse complement.
GGTAAGGATGTGAATAAATATGCATGTGGGTGTCAATGACATGCAAACTATCCATTGCAAGTAAACGATACATTTCTTAGATGACATTTTAATCTGATATTTGTTGTTTTTCTTTTTTTAAGTATGGATGATTGTCACACCAAATGGGTTATCATAAGAAAAAATGTTGATGTTGAAGAGCACTGGTTGTAAAATGTATTAAAAGACATCAGGTTGATTTACTAATCAAGCTGACAAAACAATCTTTAAATTTATATCTGAAAAACATTTGTTAACAGAACCTTTGATAAGCAAAATTTCATTTTAAAGCACCATTTCAGATTTTCAAATCTCTACCTATTTTTATAGTTGTAGTATAATCTACATTTTTTTTTCATGTCCATATATTCACATTGCAAGACAATCACATGCCAACCCAGAGACTTTTTAGCCTAATTTATCAGATATATTAACTAAATCCTGTCACACTAAGTTACAAAACGATGTACAGTATATGAAAGAACCACAAGATCAACCACACAAGGCATGTACATTGTCAATGGTTGATATAAATACTGATCTTGAACAACTTCCACCAGGGATGCCAGGCACCACAATGGATAGGAGTCTTATGGCTGGAATGGGCCTTAATGGGTCCCCAGACCCAATAGGATCATTAGGGCTCAGTATGTCAGCCCAGACTGCTGCTGTTGCAGCTATATACCAAGCCTACAATGCAGATTTGGTGAGAAAGGTCTTTTTTAATCATTTAGGTGAAGCGTTTTCTTTACATTTTCTTTACATTTTCGTTTACATTGTACATATTTACACATTTTGGTAAACACTGCAGCCTATGTTCTGGGTCCCATTTGATCGTGAAATTTGATGTCAAAATCAGCAGGTCTCTTCACTACCAAATTGTTCAAGTCCTCCACAAAATCATGTTAAGGTATGTTGTCAAAAAATGAAGTTATTGTGCAAAAATTATCTTTCAAACATAGTTGACATAACATTGAATTGATGACCCCAAAATCGACAGGTTTCTTTCTTTCCCAATATACAAGTCATCCACTAATTTTGCTGAAGGTATAATGTTCAGTTACTGAAACTTTTCTGCACAGCCATTTCATTGTGTGCAGTCACAATGATTTGACCTTTGCCTCCCAAAACTTTCATCCAAAGTGAAAGCCATCCACATTGGTAACAGCAATTGGTACAGAACTGTTTTTCTTCATTCAGTCAGTGATCTTGATACTTGGCCTTTGGACCCCAACAACATAACCCTCAAATCCTTTTCAAAAATAGCTATCTACTGGTTATTCTCTAAAAATTATAAACTATTGTTTAGAATAAACTATGTGCAACATAATAAATAAGGATCAGACTTTATAGACTATTTCCAAGTTCTGTACTTACTTTTCTTGTAATAGTGATTTTGTTCCATTAACATGCCTTGTATTTCTAGGTTATACTGAGTTTATTTGCAGAGAATCTAAGGCAGTGTATCCATTAGGATTGCAAGACTATGAGTCTGAATCTCCTTGATGTCAAAAATGGGGGTCATACTGAGTAATAAAAAAACCCAACAAACTTTGTATTCATGTGACACTGGGTCAATAAATCCAAAACGAGGCTAAGCTAGGCACCAGAGGACCAAATTGTGACAAAGATTTTGTTAAAATTAAAGAGAAAATTATTTCAATAAACAGATTAACAGAATACCCCATACATAAAATAACAATATTTTTTTATTGTTTAGATATGATTATTCTCTATTATGTTTACTTTGTCAAATGACTGCATTTACTTATTGCATGCATGGGATGGATGGATGGATGGATGGATGGATGGATGGATGGATGGATGGATGGATGGATGGATGGATGGATGGATGGATGGATGGATGGATGGATGGATGGAACATGATATATATATGGATGGATGGATGGATGGATGGATGGATGGATGGATGGATGGATAAACATGATATATATATATATATATATATATATATATATATATATATATATATATATATAGAGAGAGAGAGAGAGAGAGAGAGAGAGAGAGAGAGAGAGAGAGAGAGAGCTGTATTATCTTATTTTTATTGTTTGCTTTATTTCTTGGTATGCTTTTAACAGTTTTAAGCAATGCCTTATTTTTAAGTTAAAATATGTTATTTGTGAGTATCAACATATTTTTTTATGTGTATAATAAATTTATATTCATACCCATTCTATTCATACTTGGTATATGTGTGTGTTTGAATTGAAGTAAAAGCAGTGTATTTTAGCTGTATGGCTTAAAAAGCACATCAGAAGCAATACATTGTAATTAATTTTCAGTAACAAGATTAGAGTCTTGTAATTGCAAGCTTGTAAAAATGCTTAATATACTACTACTTATTTTTTTTTCTTAAGTTTTGTGTACAGTTGCAGTCAAAAAGATTTCTAGCACTCTGAAACATAGCCAATACATGTACTTAGGAATAAATACACAAGTGATTTGAAACCATACTGTTTTTCATTATTCCCGATAAAAACATTACTTAACTTTTCATAAACACACTGAGGCACTAAAGTTGATATATAACTAAACTGGACCCTTTTTTTCCCCCCAAATGAAAATCCAAGAAATCTCGCACAGTGCAAGTACATCTATATTTTGATGGAGGGCATTTCTTGAACTATACACTTTCTTGCTTCATTACAAAAATCCATTAATAAGACTGCATATTTCTGGTTTGTCTACCTACTGGTAATAACAACATCCATTGGTTAAATATTATTTGCTTCATTACTATATATATTTTTCATATTTTCAGTTTAATGAAGTAGTATTTCATATATGCAGTGATGTCTGCCATTAAAAGTTCATTTACAGTTTCAAACTGATTCTATAAAGAAAACATGCAAATATGGCCATCAAAATCTCCATTTATAAAATAAAAGAAATAAGTTAGAAAATGCTCTTCACCGATGATATCTTTTTAAAAGCAAATTACTATTTGCATATTGATGTTTAAATTTTGAAACAGAATTTGGTATATTTTCATCATAGCATAGCAGTCCCAACTTCATAAAAAAAGGGGTTAATGGTCAGTTAGCTATTAAAACTTCAAAATGTGCAAGAATTTCTTTATGCCATCAACACCATGTAAATATATTTGGGGTTGGGTTACAACAGTACCAGAACATGCTGGCTACAGCGAGGGGGCATCTCAAAGTCTTAATCTACAGTCATTTTATATCTGAAAAATCAGAGGGCGAAGCCCTTTTCACTTTCCTAACAGAAGAAGGCGAAGTTTAAGCTTCTCAAATGACTTTTTTCGCCCACTTCGCCTGGTAGTGTGTCCCCTAGATTATTTTTCTCATAAGTTTTAATGCAAAAGTACAAATCATACTGGGGCCCTGAGTGGCTGAGTGGTCTAAAGAGCTCTCCATTACAGACCTAAATTACAGACCACTGCCATCTCACCTGTCTTCCAGGGTTCGAGCCTAAGATTCTAAGACTCAGCCTAAGATTCTAAGATTCAGTAAATAATAATAATGTGGATATGTGAGAAAGCTTTCCAGTCGCTTCTCGTTGGTCGGTCCGGTGATTTCATGGTTTCTTCCTCTATCGCCATGTGTAGCCTATTGAGTGCTGAAAAAATGGCTGAAAAATGGCGTTAAACTTTACAACAACAGATCATACCACAACTAAGTAAAATAACTATAATGAATAAAAGTTACTGAACTTTAATACTTTTGTTCTCTGTTATTTTATTAATCTCACAAAATATAATTTTAGAATCTTTACAAAAATCATTGTGGTTCAAAAGGTAACAACACACTGGAACCTCAAACACTCATAAAAACTTGATTGTCATACATTGGACTCAGTGCATTGTTAACATTTGTTACCTTAGTTCTTTTGCAGTGAAATTTCTGAGCAATCTTTGAGTCAGGAAACATGCATGACCTTACACAACTGACTAAAATGATCAGCAACAAAAATGGTAAATATGCTCCACAAAATTAGCATACAGAACCTCTGCTTTAGTGACACTGTCTACATTGGTGCAAACATTTGCTTTACTTAAGGCACATTATGTGATGATTTCGTTTGCAATGTGCTGAATACTTTTCAAGTGCCTTGTAAGATCACTTTTTCCCCCAATAGAAATGTTCAAATGTGTGTTGAAAAATGTGCAGTATACAAAGCTTTCATTCACACAATTATATTCGCCTATCCAAACACTAAAGAACTTGCAAACATATTTCTTTTTTAAGGCATATTTTCCATTGAATCCATAAATCCATTATCAGACCGAAAATTTTTGCATAACCCTTGGATTATGCAACAATTTTTTGTGTCTGGTGATTCGCCTGGTTTAGCTGAGCACACTACAACACTACTTACATAAAATGATATGCAGATTGTTATGCATCTCCTTCCACTGCCATATTGTTCCATGTGGAAAATAGTAGTTCAGAATACAATCTCAATGGGGACGAATTACATCCAAGGTTTATTTCTCAAATGGACAGAAAAGGCAGACAACATTCTGACTGTAATAACTTGATGGATTAAGGTACTTGTGAATAGTGTACTGTAAATACCTAAGATTGGCAGATTTTTTGTTTTATTTATGGGAGATCTTGTTGGCAAATTGGTAAATCAAACGATGGGGTAAAAAAAAAAATCAAAAGACTCCCAAACAATTCTGGATACATGGCCTGTATAATATTGGATGCTAAAATTCAGCCATCTGCCAACACCACAAAAAAAATAGTAATTATAACCAATGAAGAAAATCACATAAATAAGGGACCAATTTTTGTGTTTGGGGATGGGTACTTTGATTTTATATACATACAGTGCTCAAAAGTAGGCTACCACCTCCTGCCCCATAAACCTGGCACTAGGGGTTAAAGAAGTTAACAGGTGGCCTTTATATTTCCATGGACACCAGGCAGTTTATGCTGTACATGTAAATAAAACAAGTCTTAACTGGTTTCCAACAATCCTTCACAAATATGATTTTGAGGTGGTGCAGAATTTCATTCATGCTGGCAAAAAAAAGTTATGGAATGAAAGCTGGTTCACCAATTCAAATAAACCACATTTACAGTCTACACTTGGCAGATACTGTACATTTTCCACAGAAAACAATTTCTAAAAACTTTCTTTTGGTTTAGTCCTTTTTTTTAATTACTTCAGGGCTCTTTCTTCCCAAAGCTTTGTGCTCTCTGTGCCATCTGGGAAGTTAATTGCCATTAAATACGGAAGAAACAAGCTAAATAAGCATACACATATTTCAGTAAGGACTATTTTCTGCTTTTTCTGATAGAAACTTAATTATATATATATATATATATATATATATATATATATATATATATATATATATACACACACACACACATACAGAAGACTGTTCTTCAGATCTATTAATTATTAATATTATTTTGATGAAGATTAATAAAAGTAAAAGTAAAAGTTTCCTGTAAATTTAATTTGCTAACATGACTATGTATTACAGTAATTTTTACCAGTAATTTATTAAGGAAGTAAGTCATTTCACACTTCACATTGTATTTCTCTCCAATCTTTCCCATTTTCTTTTGTGTTACCTACATAATTAAATTGCTTGTGTGTTAGGTTTAAAATTCTTTTTATTTTATTTTTAATATTTAATTGCAATGAATATTTTTTCTAGGATTTGGGATTCTATTTTAGTAGATAGATATATTTTTATCACAAAGTTATTTACTTAAGATGAAACAGTAATACATGAGAATTGACACTGAGTTGTATTTCCTTGGTAACAAAATCAACAGGAAGTTAAAATGATTGGTCAGCAAAATGATTGATTGCTTTTTTTAAGTGGAGTGTCCTTGGCCTATGTGTGAATTTTAGTGTAAAAAGAGACCACATAACCAATTTAGAGAAATTTGAAGTGATGTTTTGAGTTTAAATATACATTCCAAATATGAATTTGGGCAGAGTCATTTAAAACCCTGAAGGTACAATGTGTATTTTTTTAAAATTTGTTGCCAGAATATTTTATTCATCATCTGATTTTTGGATTCAATAATTTATTCTCCTGGTCACTAAACAAGTTGACATTAAAAAAATTCTGAAAAATATTCATGAAATTCTGGAATTATTCTGAAACAATGATTATGATTCAAGTGAGGAATTGATATTTATACATTGGACTACATCTGACATATCGCCCTCTATATTCATATGGCGTCGGGACTCGAACCTGGATTCTTATAAGACTACATAGTGATATGACTTGTGTTTTTATTCTTAGAATCATATTTGGATTATATTCACAAACTTTTAAGTCCTATTTACCAATTTTTACATTGTTGTCTAGGATTAGAGCCTTTGTCAGGTAACATCTGAAACAAGAACTGTAGATAATTATAAACTTGACTAGCTCTGGGTCAAAAAATTTTTTCATTTATTTCAGGTAATCAAGGCCATTAAAAGAAAGCTATTCTGGAAATAAGCAACTAATATGAGTATATTTATTCTGATTGTAGTTTTAATTAACAACATTTTTACTATATACTTTGTTATGTATATTTAATCTGCATTGTTTGTTGGCTTTTCTTCATAATTCTATATTTCATATATCTATATTCTGCACTTGATCATTGTCCAAAATCAAGTTAATGGTGTATCTGACCAGTAATGTTTATATTGTTAATGTCATAACTCATAGTGAATATTTCTCTATGACTAGATTAAATAAAAAGTTAACTGTAAATATGTTTACTTCATTGGAGTTAAAGATATCTTGTTTTCTGACTGTAGAAACTTCCAGAAAGGAACTTTGCCATTATGTTGACAGAGTATTTCCATAAAATGATAACAGCAACCTAGGTCAAATAGAGGTATATAATCTTGTTTATATTAAGATTATTTATTCTTACATTAACCCATATGAAGCAGAATCAGTCTTATAGTTGTGGTTCATTTTTAATTTGGTTGGATTTATTTATTTAAATTATTATTCACTAGTATTACAAAGTGGCAAATAATATTCTTGGCTAAACATTTGGAATTTTAGTGAAATCAGACAGGGGCATCTTGGATTATATAATTATGATAAGACTTAACACATAAATTCAAGGCCACTGGCTTGAAGTGCAAAAACATACCAGTATACAAGTATATTGCAGTTTGCTGTTCTGAAAATACATACCACAAAAGTTTTCTGTACCATGATTTTTTTTTCTCATCTTGCTTTCTCACAACAATTCTCTGTATACCACACAATTTTCTAATTTTATTCAAGAACCAATTTTTGTTTTTCAAAATACATGTTTAGCATAAAACTGCAAAAGAATATACAACCATTATTCAAGCAGAATTTAAATGAGAGAGGGGGTGGCAAATCAAGACCAGGCAATATTTTTCCAGTTTTAAATAATTTATAAATAATAATTTATAAATGTCTCTTTAGATAGTTATGTCCTGTTTATAAATAAAACTAAATGAACAGTATTTAAGAGTCCACATTTGCAATTTGTCAATTCCTATAAAACAGTTCATTTTTTTATACAATGCTCTAAATTCAGTGTTAAATTCATTGTCTGTCATAAGTGCTGTTGTCATATTAACTTCCTCTTGTCTGCAATTAATTAATGTGGACACATTTTTCAACTTATATGACAGGCTTGTAGACATAAATTTTTATTTTTGGAAATGTTATTTTCTTTTTAAAAAATATGGATTTTTAAATTAATGCCAATAAATAAAGCAAAAATGTGAAGTGTGTGAATTTTAAAATGGAGACTAGAAATGGCACTGATTTTTATTTGCTGTTAATTTGACTGTTTTCAGGTGTTTGTATACTTGTTTTATTTTAATCTTAATTTTGTTTGTTCATTTGATTACCAATTAAAGTCTTACAAGGAAATGTCATTTAGAGATGTACTTTTCAAGTATTAATTGTTATAGCAATTATTTTATTTCTATCATTATGTATTGCAATCCAAACTGTAATATGGGTTCGGGTGTATCACTGCATCCCTATCTTTGGAACAATAACATATTTGAGAATACAGACACATTCAATATTGGAACTTATTTGCAACACCTCCAGAATTCAACTGGGACTTATACATTTGGACTTGTGATAGAACTTTAATTAAGGATAATTTAGGATTTCATTTACAATACTGAAAGTTCATTTAAATTTTACTCATTTTCAAGGAATTGAATTATTTGTAGAATTCTACAAAACTTGCTGGCTTTTGCTTTTTTTTTTCTGTTTCTTAGTTTAAGACCAGAGAGTTGTAATAAGAAACATAACACACCATACAAATAGTACTTCCTACTCACGTTTCAATATTAAAAATAATACCATAACTGTTGGAAGTTATATGCTGACAATTTAAATGATCTAAACAACAAAGGATTAAATGTGCTATTTATGACAACATTTATACAACACAACCAAAACAATTTCTAGTCTCTAACTGCTTTGTTTCACCATCACAGAAGTTTTGAACAACAAATTTAATTTCAAAAATTATTCAAAAGACATGATTACATTAAATTAAATTAAAAACATGTTTGCTGTTAAAATTTAAATGATTTATACAAACAGAAGATAACAAAATACAAATTTCCACACAGTTCACAAACTGGAATCATAAGTTGTCAGGCTTTTAAGAAGCAGGGAAAGTTGTTAGTTGCTAAGCATACAAGTAAAAACGTTTCATGACAGAATTGTCAAAATTGAAAATATATGTATCAATTCTCTTGAATGATTTTATTCATCATTATTCAATTAAAAGCTTTTCTGAGGAAACTGATTTATGAAAATGTTCAGGCAACCAATATCTTTGTTAAACTGTACCAAAGAAAAAATACAAATAAAAGGTACCAAATTAAAAAAATCTTGAAATACACAACTTTTTAATATTATCATATGCAAGGCTAAAATAATTTACCAATAACTTGCATGGAAGATGTAACTTATGAATTGTACACGTACACCACCCTATAGTGTGTTAAATGAAAAGGGTTAAAATGTTGATTAACAAGTTAAAAAAATATTAGGAAGGTGTTTAAAGCAGGATGCTTTGAAGCAACCATTTATTTCTGCTATGGTAACCTTTTTGTTTCTTAATCCTTTTGGAAGTCCTAAAACCTGACTGAGCACCAGTGACCATATAAGCTGTGACAATGTATGTAAATGTATCACTGATGGAATTTTCTTCGCACATTTCATTAAATTACGTATTTCAACTTAAATTTTCTGTTTAAAAAGTTGTACAATTTTTTAATTAAAAATTGAAAATAAGAGATGCGTTATCTGTTGACATATATAAAGAAAATGACATTTATACTGAAAACAGACACTATACACATTCCTCCTTGAAAATACACGAACATTATTACTTCAAATTGTTTCCAAATTTTAAGCAAAACAGCAAATGGAACACAAGGTAGCTACAAAATACAACCAAAATCAGACATGCAGATATTTACTGTAACTGTGAGGTCACTTTCACCCGCACGTCACTGGTCAAAAACATGTGGATAAGAAATCGTGTTCACGACCTTATTATTTTCCACAATGACCACTTCTAATATCTACAAATAACTTGTTCAACTCTTAATTGGGAAAAGCAGGATTGCATCATCACGCCACTTAAGACTAGGAACTAATAAGTGTACAAAAGAGGCTAACAGGATGCTTTGATGTGTTATATAACATTAGCGTACAAGACGTTTAGGCAACATGGCTTCCACGGACTGGAGGCCAGAGGTCGAGTTAGCCGAAAGGTATGGTCACCTACCTATCTGTTCTTGACAGCTTCTCTCTGCAAAACTAACTAACTGTTGCATCAATCCGATTTCCATCGCGTTTTGGTATTCACAAAAGTTTCCTTGAGCCATCCTCCATTAATTAAAAGTTAAAAAATTATTGACAATAACTTGATCGAAGAGGAAGACATTACGTCACTAAAACCAGTTAACTCAGACCGTGTTCAGGCTGCGCAATAGGTACAGTCCATGTTTTTAAATCGGTGCGCGTGAAAATCTTACAGTACAACAGTAAAGACTTGAAATGCGCATGCTTATATCTTGCATAGCCAAATTAATGCGAATGGATAGACAATTTGTGCACGAATTATTACAGCTTGTTTATTAATTTACAAGTTTGGTTTAGCGAAAGCCACACAAACGATACTTGCTGTCAATAACAGTGCACCCCTTTCAGAACTTGGACTTAGCCTAACGACGGTAGTGACCAGTCACGTGATTACTGGGCATCACAGAGGTCGCTGATAGTGAAGGAAACCTAGGTGCCGCCAAAGGCTTACAAGCATTTCTCGCCGTTTATTCGCGCAATGTAAACATGCGTGAAATACGTGTGATAATCTTGTTTTGATGTCCGGAAAGGTCATGGCCCATGTTAGAAGGTCAGAACGACCGGAAAATTGAGTTGGAGTGACCGGAAATACGACATTTTGTTATATGAATAGACCAACAAACCGATAATGATAAATATATGCTAAGACATATATAGAAAAACTAATAACACAAAATATAAAACGCAAAACATGCACTCACAAACAATAATACCACACATTAATATTAATTTATTTTTCATTAGTATATTTTCCAACTACTTCGTAACCTATTTAGAAACAACAACTTATTAATATGACCTATATAGTGCTGTTCTTACAAAACAAGGAGCGCTTATATAACAATTGTCGCAGACATACCAACACTAAAAGGACACTTTGACTCTGGCAAAGTCACTATAAATAACAATAAATTAAACAATAGGAAAGGAAACTGGCCCTGAACCCTCTTGGTCCCCAGGACTGAAAGTACAATCCTAGTTCCTACAGGCAGTGCCGGATTTAGGACAAATGGGATCGAGTGCTAATTAAGTTATGAGACCCCTTACTTGGGCCCTGAAGGAGGTAGGCCAAGTAGACCTACACAGGTAGTCAGGCATATATACACAGGAAATTTAGGAGTAGTTAAAATAGCCAGACTTTTGAAAAAAAAATCATAGATTTTGGGTTTTTTTTGGGCCAAGAAAATTATCCCCTTCTCCTCGGTCAACAGGGACCCTGTGCTTAAGCACACATAAGTACAAAGGTAAATCCGATACTGTCTACAGCAGGGCGGAGATGGAAATTTCATTGTTGCAGCTCTAACAATAGAGAGATAGTACGACTCCATGCTAAATAAAACCTTTTTGTTTACGCAACAAAATAATCATAAAACTAATTAGGTGGGCAGGGAAACCGACGCTAAAACACATTTTTGGAACTCCAGGGGGTTACCGCTAAGTTCTAACCAATTCTATATGCTGGGACAAGCTAAGTGGTGTCGCCATCCGATACGAATACATGAGTTCCACACACACACACACACACACACACACACACACACACACACACACACACACTATATATATATATATATATATATATATATATATATATATATATATATATATATATATATATATATATATATATATATATATAATACTTTTTAATTGCTATACGTATACAATGAAAGGTAATATTTGAAAATTCGAAAAACTAATCTTTTTTTAAAGGACATTATTTTTTATTTTTTTTAAACAAAAATCCACAATTCAACGTCAAAAAATGTAAAAATGTAAGATGCAGTATGACACCAAATTAGTGTCCTTTTTAATTCGACCGACTATTTAAGTTCTATTTCATCTTTTGTATTGATCTCAAACAAAAGGCGTGTTGACATTAAAGAGCACAGTTGATAATAAAAAGCAAATGTTTCAATATGGAGACAGAATAATATCGTACAAGTCAAAGAATTTTTCATTCGTACTCTACTCAGATTTAAATTCGAACCCGCGAGTTACGCACACATTACCTTTTCTGCACGTACCAACCATCTTACCCCCTCGACCAAATACACATGTAAATGTGTGTGTGTGTGTGTGTGTGTGTGTGTGTGTGTGTGTTAATTTTATTTTTCACGTAGCTTTAAAAAAAATCAGTCATAGAAAATAGTGAGGTCTAGCACTGGGGCATCATGCCGCAGACATGTTAGCATATCATGTCCAACCCAGTCACATTATCCTACCTCCAGACCGACCAGTCCTAACACTAACCTCCTAATGCTGGGTGCCAATGAATGTACCAAATTTTTTATATAAAAAAATAAGTCTTAGATATGTTTTGGCAGGGGGTTGAACCCGCGACCTCTCGCGTCTGAGGCGGACGCTCTAACTAATATGCCGCCGGAAAGTGCCCAAAAACAAGTTGCTAATATAGGCCCTACGTTGAAAGAGATACACAAGCTTATTGGCCCAATATCTGGCATTGTAGTTTTGTAGAAAAGTGGATTTAAGCTAAATGCAGGCTGGTATGACCCAACAATACTGAAAAGGATTTTTTTTTTTTGAGCTCACGGACGGATCCAATAGAACGCAGTTTCCACTGGCAGACGCGTATTATTCATGCCGATATTTTGGCACATTGAACATGACGTTAGGTCAAGCCGTTGGGGAAAAAAAAAAAAAAAAAAAAATTTTTAATCGACATTTCATCTTAAACATTGGAGAGGGTTGGTGAAAAAGACGGTTTTCTTCAGATTACGGACGAACGGACAGGACGAATGTTATTATAATATTTTCCCAGACGCGTCTCAGCAAGCCCGATCTACTGGTATATTGCAATTACGATTCTATCCAGCAGATTGGCCAGGGGGGAAAAAAATCGCCTCTAGTCGGCGCTCCCATGCCATTGTCCTTCCAATGCACGGTTTTCACTGCCATATGCAAATCAAAAGACTCCCGGCCAATTCGGGAGACTTGTCAAGTTTGCATAACTCATTAATAACTGCAATAAAAACGATGCACACAACATCAAATTATACAATTAAATCCAGTCGCAGGCTAACAATTCACGTAATTCAATCTTGTATGCTACTAATTTCTATACAGAACGTTACGATGTGATAGGCGATACAGGCCAATGTGTCGGTTAGTACATCGTACTGCAATATAGGTGTTGTAGGTTGGGAGAAAATTACATTTAAGTCATCCGTTTCTCTCCATCTATTGCTTCTCTGGGTCGTACGAACGGACAGAACGATTTGCATGCGATTTTCACTGCCAGCTGTCTCTCATTGAGGCATATCTGTTATAGTTTTGGACAGAATGGCAATTAAACCAATTTTTTCCCACCATCCAGACAATGTACTAACCCTACTCCTAACAATGCTGTTTTTTATTCTTCACCGTACAGTCGATATGGACGAGACTCTTCAGCGCCGATCTGACATGTGGAATGTTGTACTAGACCAAAGCGTCTACGATAAAACTGGAATTTATCCTTTTGCCGCGTCTTAGCGACATTGCCCTGAATAAGTTTCTTTTCTTTTTTCACACGGACGAACTGACAGACGAATTCAACTGGGTTGACACCCTTGGACATGCCTTGTCAAGTCCTTTCTATGCGACTAAATCTCGCCTAGGTACGCATAAGCAAGTCCCAGCAATTCAAGAATAACTACATATATACACCATATTCAGTCCAATTCAAAAAATCATATATTTCTTAAAAATCAACCGATTTTTATAAATCAAATATAGCGACATGTTTTTGATAATTTTAGAAACAGCTATGTGATCAAATTTTATGTAAAATGTCAAATAATTTTTTTTTTGTACAGAGTCTCGATGAATACAGGTTACGGATGTTTATCATGTATCTAATATCTAATTCGGGCGGCTTTGCCAACGTTGTTGCTTAATGATCACAAACCAAGTATGACCCTGAACTAACCAATCAAAACGAGATAAAAAATTAGGGTAACTAAAAGTACTCTTTACTTGACCTTACCAATTTTCCGAAATTTAAATCCAGTGGATAGACTTTTCATTACAATAGATTGCAATGAAATAACAAAAGATTAAGAATTTAAACACTATCACACAAATAATTAAATTCCATATCCGAAACAATGCATACATTCATGTATACATAAATACATACACGTACACAAGCGCCATCGGCCGATACGAGCGTCGTGTCTGTTGCTCAAGGCGTTCGCTTGTTATTCAAGGTCATCCGTAACCCTAACACTAAACCTACTCCTAACAATGGGGGAGGGTCATCGTACAGGCCCTTGCTTGCAGTACCAATACATTACTCTCTTAATAATAATAATTTAACCCAGCCAGTGCCAAGTTTTCATGACAAATATACATGTAAGTTTCGAATGTGTGTACGTTCTAGAGTCCGTATGAGCGGTTAGTATTTATGCTGGAACGTGCAGGCAGGCGATTGTTGCCATATCTCGCAGCAGATGACACAGGTTTGAATCCCAACATGAAACAAATATTAATTTAATAAATAAAATTTAAAAAAAAAATAATATAAACCTCGTCAAATAATGTGTTGAGTAATTGTCCTTTGGCCTTTGCTTGGAGTAATAATACATTACTCTCGTAATAATAATAACCTAACCCTACTACTAGCAATGTTGGTTTTCTTCACAGTACGGACGATCGGACAAGCCGAATTTCATATTTTTTTTTCACTGCTAGATGCAACTCTCATGACATATGGCATGTCGCACTAGACCAAAGCGTCTACGAGAAAACTCGAATTAATCCTTTTGCCGCATCTTAGCAACATTGCCCTGAACAAGTTCCTTTTATTCGTCGCAACGACAAACGGACAGGGCGAATTCAACGGGTTGACATCTTCGGACGTGTCTTGTCATGACCTGTCTATTGGTATCTCGCGTTGCAGTAAGGGTGCAATAGTTTTGGAGAAAAGTGGATTTAAGCTGCACACTGGTATGATTCAGCGCAGCCGTAAATTAATAGCAAATAGTGATGCATCCAGGAGGGAACTGTATAGTCAATTCAAAGGAATATGAAATTTAGCAATGCAAGCGAGGACACACACATTTACACAAACATTCTTTATAATCCATGCAAACTAAGGACATACATTTGAATATTGACCACAACATTAAAACTATAGACAATATGATGTTATGGCCAGCTGTGACTCACCATTATCTTGCGGAATGAAAATGGTGAGGAACATTATTAAGCCGTATATGAACTGTTCGGACTAAGAGGATTGGTGCACTCAAACATAATTGTGGTTACTTTTTTTTTTTTTTCGTCTCCGATATATCTTTAACTATTTCTAGAGTAAAAGGCCAATCGCATTATGATTATCCCTTCTCTAATTAAGGCATCAGTCTTTAATTGTTACTGCATACAACAGTATGGCAGGCTGGTGATGCCATACTGTTTATAGATGTGTTTAGACAAAAGCACAGTACTGGGATTGTTAATCTGCTCGTGTATCAAAACATGTCTTGTTATATTATAAGTGTGCATAAACTGATAATAGCAAGATCAATTTATATCCGACATGAACATATTCTACCAGTCTTAAACCATCATATAATTCATGAAATCTGAAACTGATTTTATTTGTTGGTAATACGGCCGAATTTTGATTTAATTGTCTCACAATAGTTAATATGTTTAAAGACTTTTTCGTTAACTTTGATCTAAGAAATTAACAAACGCTTTTACATTGATTAACTGTACTATTCTTTAAACAAAAGAAAACAATAATTTTCAAAACATAAAGACTATCAACTATGGTGTATCATTGTCAAAGAAGATATCTTTATACATATATAATCAAATATCAGTACAATGAATACACATAACTGTTGACAAAAAAAGACTGCAGACATAATGGACAATGAAGACACGTTTACACGGACGGAAGAAATATCAATACAAACTAAGGATGCACACAACTTTTGAGAACCAAGAATGAGGTCATTCATATTCACAGACAAGGAGAATATATTTACACATCTAGTCTAAATGATTAGTGCAGACTCACTGCAAGGACTCACACTGCTAACAAAATCACGGAGACTGTAAACATAGTACACCATGACCAAGAAGGACATATTTCCATATCTGAACAATCAATAGAAATCATGGACGCGCACTACAGACAAAATCATGGAGACCGTGGACATTGGTACGTCATGAACAACGAGGACATATTCACATTTCTAGTCGGAACTGTTAATACAAACTAAAGATACACACTATTGACAAAGTCACAGTGACTGTGGACATTGGTACCCTAGTGAACAGTGAAGACCAGTTTGCACATCTAGTCTAGTTTGAACTATCAATTCAAGTAAGAATATGCACTACTGACAAAGTCACAGAGTCTGTGGACATTGGAACGTCATGGACATTGAAGACATGTTTACACATCTATTCTGAACTATCATTGCAAACTAAGGACACACACTGTTGACAATATCATGGAGACCGCGGACTTGGGTACATGATGACCAACGAGGACATGTTTACATATCTAGTCTAGTTTGAACTATCAATACAAAATAAGGATGTGCAATATTGACAAAATCAGAGAGACCATGGATATTGGAACGTCATGGGAAACGAAGATGCATTTATACATCTAATCTGAATTATCAATACAAACCAAGAACACACACTATTGACAAGTCACGGAGATCGTGGACATTGGTATGTCATGGGCAACGAAGACTCACACATTTAGTCCGAACTATCAGCACAAACTAAGGACTTATAATATTGACAATATCACGGAAGCCGTGGACACTGGAAGCTCATCAACAACAAAGACGTATTCACACGTCTGGTCTGAACTATTAATAAAAACTAAGGACGCACACATCTAGTCCTAGCAATGAATGCAAACTAAGAATGCCCACTATTGAAAAAATCAGAGACCGTGGACATTAGTACATCATGACCAACAATGACATATTTACACATCTGTTCTAGTCTTAACAATCAATCCAAATAAGGGATGCACATTGCTGATAAAATCACAGAGGCTGTAAACATTGGTACATCATGGACAACGAAGACGTATTTTCACATTTAGTCTGGTCTGAACTATCAGCACAAAGTGCACACTATTGACAATATCACAGGACCCTGGACATTGGTGCATCAACACAATTGCATTGTACAGTTAATATTCTATATCGTGAAATTTGTACTGCGTGAAGAAACTTCAAATATGCCATTTTTGATATAAAATTGTTGGTGTATAGTACCTTTTGTGGTAATTGTATAGTGACCTAATTGAGAGAAGAAGCTTCAAGTTGGCAATTGAAATTGATTTTGCACTTACTGACAGTATCAGAATCGAACTCCATACATTGTGACATTTTCAAATAAACAGCAGTGTGATTTGGTTTTCACTTATTATGTTCATTTGATAAATCATTGACCAAGAGAAAGGTAACCGTGTCATTTTGTACATTAGGTCTTTATTTCTGTTGGTTAGTATTTTCTGGAACAGGGTGAGATCATTCTCAGTGAGAACTGTATTAAGCTCTTCGTGTTCCTACAGGTCAAAATGCATCCTCAAAATCTGAGTCCCTCTTCAACATCCGAAGAAGCAAAACTTAAATTTAAATACATGCAAGTTTATAATTCTTGCATCAGGTGAATTTCGGCCTGAATCAGATGATTCCTTAAAGCCATTATTCAACGACGATTACTCTTTCATTTAGTCCTGCAATACTACTAGTATTACTTTGATTATAAGTATTACTATGATGATATTACATTTTCTTTCCATTTCTTGTGGCATTTTATCTTTGGAAAAGGTATTGCTTCTTTCTAGTCCATGGGAGTAAGACATGTATAACCTAATTGATCATGTTCTCCAGCAAAATTGTACCCATTAAGTCGATGAGTGTAGCTTTTATTTTCAAATGAGAACATTCAAAATAATAATACTAAATGACAATAAATACTTGATCGAAATGTGAATAAGTCGCTTAAAAAATCAGATATATTTATTTTTATTAATCTAAGTGAACTCTGTCAACTTTCATTATTGTTCATTTTGTACATCGATGATGAGTATCAGTTTTCATGCTACGAAAATTTAACATTTCGTGCCCAAAACATTCTAAAGGTTATTACCAACATCTAATGGTTAATTATCAACACCTTATGCGTAAGTTTAGTAGAGTAATTTATGCTTCTCGTTGTTGGCTAGCAGATGTAGAGTTGTCCTAATTCATCTTACTTACCTCATGTTGTAAGAACAATCTGATCAAAATCAAATCTGCGCTGTCCTACATGAAGGTTTGACGAAGACCACTTAAGGGTCACGTAATCTTTGAATTAAGCCAATAGAAATGTAGCTTTTAAAAATCGAAAAGTAAATCAATCCGTTTGGTACATATTCGTGATCTTCATCTTCACTGCTCAGTCTCCAAACGTGAAGATATAAGACTTCATCTTATTGGTTAATAAAATTAGCAATTATATTAATATTATAGATTAGTAGAACATGACCCCTAAGCGGTTGCTGTCAGATCTCCACGTAGGACAGCAGATAGGTGATTATAATCAGATATGGTCATAAGATGTGATCAATTTAGGCAGATACTGACAGTGGCTCAGTAATTGGTTTGTTGGACCAATGACGGGTTGGCTACTGTGGCTCATCATTAGGCAGGTACGCTACTCCAGTTGTCTGATCATTAACTAAATTACTTGTGCTGATGTACCTTAAAATGACCAACAAATCAAATCATTTTTGTTTTGGAATGTATGTCATTGTCGGCGATGAGATCAGTCTCTCTGTCTATAGTACTGTCTCTTCCTTAACAGCTTGGTTCGGATTAAATATTCTTTATTGTACCATCAACTCTTGTTACAACAACCAAACTATTGTTCATCCATTTTTTCCAAGTAGTGAATCTGTTGTTTTAACAATCATCTCTTTAATTTCTATGCTTAACTATAACATGCCCCATCTCTCTCTCTCTCTCTCTCTCTCTCTCTCTCTCTCTCTCTCTCTCTCTCTCTCTCTCTCTCTCTCTCTCTCTCTCTCTCTCTCTCTCTCATTATTATTCCATAGACCACATCGCTAGGGTCAATAGTTTGTAGCATATCAAGAAAGCCTTTGCAAATGCTAAACGCTTACATAAACTAACTGGTGAGACATGTTTTACTGTATTGATTATTCTTAGACTGGCGCCAGTTTTCATGGATTCTGTAGTTGGCACAAACTTCGAATATATAGACCCATATATGAAGACAATATACCTCATAACAATCAAATGTATAAACTGAGGAAATTCACATTACTATGGGCAGATATATAATATTTTGAAGTTTGTTTCTTTAATAGTTAAGGTAACGTCAATTTACGGATAACCAGATACATAGACCAGTTCAAAATTCAAACACTAACTGTACGCTTTAACTGATTTCCAGTCTTTAAAATGAACTCTGTTTTGTGTAGTGTTTATTTTCTTATTCTAAATGAATAAATTAATGAAAATGTTTATTTGCATTGTTCTAAGTCTATAGAAATGCGAGTTGCAAACATCCTTTTACCTATTTCTACATTGTATTAACTATGTGCAAACATAGAGAAAAAGTTGCAATTTGTGTCACCTGTGCTGTGATTTTATCCGACATTACTTATTCGCATTAAAAAGCAGTTTCTTGCATGAAGGTTGACACTGCTTTATGAAACACACTGAAATATTTTATTCTGATTGAAGAAAAATCTTGAATATCTTTAAATCTGGCATTACTAGTGGTTCATTAGATTTGGTAGCATCCATATTTCTTCTGTGCTCAGTAAGTCAAGAGACTGGCCATACAAATTTGACTCCATTCATCCAGGAAGTTTGCAAGTCTTAAGTTTGAGACACTCAGAATTTGCAAGTTATCCACAAGGAGGAAAGGAGACGTTGTTAGGGAAAAAGAATGTGTGGTTTGCTCAAATTGTATTTTGCCTGACGATTGCCACTAAGAACATGCTAATGGGAATCGACAATGGAGTATATTACACATACATGTAACTTCTATGTATATCTGAGATACAATTTGGTAACTGTTATGATATTTAGAAACAACACACTCTTTGAAGGATCAATAAAATTGTGAAAAATTGATATCACAGTGGAAAAAAATCACTAATATTTGAACATTAGGATCATTATTTAAAATTTAAAAAAACAACTATAAACTAACCCATCGTTGCTTTGCTGGCAGTCGACAATTCATGTAAAAGTCAAAGAGTATGAAGAATTAACTTTTGATATGCGTAACTCTCTGTTTTCTGATAAATATGTGCTTGTGAGATGTTGACGTGTGAGATGTTTCTTTAGTACAATTCATTGCCATTTTTAACACACATGCTTCAATCCACCGGGAATGGGTTGAAGGTGAAACAACTCAGATAGTTATCCATATATTTTATGTAACTAACATTGGATTGTGAAGAATACAAATTCGAGCATGAAACTTAAATCTCTGGCAGAATAAATGAGTTTCAGTCCATTTTTCTTTCTATAGATGGCAATAGAAGCAATAATCAATGTTTTCTCTCAAATAGAACATAAATGAAACATCAGTGTATCATAGTTTCAAATTATTTGTTAGTTTGATATAAAAGACTATTATAATGATGCCACTAAAAGGTTTGTAATGGATAGTGTTGACTGCATTTAAACTCTACCATTATCGTTAACAACGGTCGAATCATATGGTATATCATCTTTCCCTATAATGGGATTTAGACAAAATGTCGATTTAAAACAAATTGAAAATGATTTCGAACTGGTGATCTGTTTCGTCAATTTTGAACTCATAACGTCACATATTGGCGCGTGAAAGAAAGAGTCTGGTTAGAAAAAGATAAGTACAAAGTCTATGTAGATACTTTCGTCGCTTCATTTATGTGTGTAGTCTTCTTTTAGTATATGAATCTATCACTTGTTTATTGTGATATATATATATATATATATATATATATATATATATATATATATATATATATATATATACATATATATATATATATATATATATATATATATATATATATATATTATGTAAGAAAAATTCATTGTGTAATTATTATTTCTTAACATAACCTTCTTCTCATTTCATGCTATGAGAATGGAATCTTCGGCTCTGGATCGGAGAGGAAGAGAGAGAGAAAAAAAGTGGTCTTTTTAAGAATAATGTATCACTTAATAATGGTACATCTTTGGGAAAGCTCTGGTAGCAAGAGGTAGTAGAGATCGCTGTAAATACAGACAGATACTCTTCTCTGAATGGGACTTAACGACTTTTATTGATATATAAGAAACTATATTCTAAAAATATACTTATGAATACAATACATATTTAATAATTTCTCTGTGATCTACCACTTCATATGCTTGTAAAATCCCCTGCAGAATGCGATACAAGTGACTAAAATATTGCTTGAATTCAAAAAGCTTGAATTCAATAGTTACGAATGATGCTTTAATCATTTCAAGGAATATATTTTGTTTCATATAATTTAGAATAATAACCTGCAAACGATCACTGGACATTATACAATATTATCTAAAGAATACCATGAAGCTAGCAGATTCATACAAATGAACATAGAAACAATAAAATATTTCTTTACATTAGAATAATACATAAAAAGAGAACTCACAAAAATATTGAGACTACAAGATACTACAAAAATCTTTAAAGTAAGTAATAGGAAATTCTCGCCTGTAAATACAGATACTCTTCTCTGAATGGGACTTAACGACAGAAGTTTTCAGATAGGCTCGGCCTGTATATTTTCCGAAATGACGTGGAATAACTACGTGTCTCAATCAGAATGCCGGCTCTGAGTTAATTATTGTAGAGAGGCTATCGCTTTTGTTCAACTCTTAAGATAGATTATGGCCAATTTCGGTAAATCGTTTTTTGTTCCACTTGTGACATGGATTATCACTCGTAATATGGAGTAATAGTTGAAAAGAAAACGAGACCTGATTTGTTTGGCTGATTAATTTCGTTACAGACGAAAAGTAAATCATTTATTGTTACGAATTCTGAACCAGACTATTTAGGATTAAATTTGTGAAAAGCGGCTTTTGAGGTAAGTCGGTTATTATGACATCCAAGCAATGAAATTGAGCAACGTTATTTAATTTTGTAGCTAATCTCAATTGTAAGGAACGATGATTCGTTCGGCTGATTAATCTCGTTACAATTGAAAAAAAAGCGGCTTCTAAAGTAAATCGGTTATTAGGACATCCAAGCCATTAAATTGAACCAAGCTATTCAATTTGTAACTAATCTCAATTTGTAAGGAACAACATATTTCTACATACTTTTTAATTTCTCTACCCAAATTTGATATCCTAATATATATATTTTCCAATATTACACTAGTTAAATAACACATAACACCCAATGATATAAGAAATTATGGCATGTCAATATAAACTATTAGGGACTTCTTTATATTATTTTTCATGGTCCTCACTGAGTAATTTTAGTACATACATGTAACACCATCATAAATTGGAGATTTTAGATGATTTAAGAGTCCATACTAATTTAATTTGTTCCATACATTTCATTTAACACAGACACTCATGTAAGACCCTGTATCTTATATAAATGTTTACATTCCATTATAATGTTTAATTGAAAACCACTTTGCTTAAATAAAAGATAATTTCATTCTATCCTGTCTTAACAGTCATCTACAAAGCTAATATTTAATTTTGCCCGTGTTACGCCAATACTACATGAAACATGCAGACAAGCTTGACCACTCTTTCACCTTTTAGTAAATGTACATGGCGATTCATTTCGTCTGGACGTATCTATGGAAACGTTCTTTACAGGCAATCTTTTAAAAATAACATTTAATAATGCCTAATGCATTTGTGCACTTTAGGATACATTCATAGTCTAGAATTTATTGTTCATGTGCAAGTTGATCAGGACATAAGATCATTGCAGTGTCAAAACCTTGCATGCATTAAAGCAGACTCAAATTATTCCCTTGTAAGTTTCAGTTTAAAGATAACAAACTGAAGATTCAAAATAAAGGTCACTTGCATAAAACCAACTCCAGCACCGAGGTGTAAATATCATGATTTTTATGTATTCCGTTACTCAAAGACCGATATTGGTAAACTGATTCTCTTTGCTTTTATAAATCTCACCTATTTATTATCATGCTTCGGTGATATAATGTCCGGTTTCTTTTATGAAAAAATTAGAAACTGGTATGTGCAGAGAGTGTGCATGGAAAACGTGAATAATCAATTTGCTCATTGTTCAGATTCATTATTGGTCAACAATTATTAGGCTGTCAGAAAACTGAGAAATGGTAACAATTAAAAACTGAAATAAATAAAAATTAATAATAAAATTTAAAATTAAATTAAATATCTTATATATATATATATATATATATATATATATATATATATATATATATATATATATATATATATATATATATATATATATATATATCTGGTATATATTTTTAATTCTTTGTAATACAAAAATCCTATATACCTTGATTTCTTTCGTAGGAATCTGGAACGACTGGGTGTATATATGAGAATTAATTACTAGGTCGTCATGCGAGTGAGTCTGCAACGCACGAGCTTATATAACAACGATTCAGTGCCATCATTTTTTGATGACGTGTGCTTAGTCGTGACGGTATATGGGTTGGTGCGTGCAGCAAGGCGATGGGTGCCATTTACTCGCGGACCTGGGTTCTAAACTCGGTAGAGTACGAATTTAATTTCATCTAACCTGTAGGATAGTTTTATATATATATATATATATATATATATATATATATATATATATATATATATATATATATATATCATTGTTGTGTCCATCGAGAAGGACTTGACATTGATTAAAAGGAAACCTGTTATCTGCACAGTCCTACAGGAAAATTAAGACCAAGTTTTTCGTAAGAACTATTAATAGGGACATTACTTAGTTAGCAATGCTTAAAAACGTTTTGTGAAAAGCAAAACTCGTTCTAAATGCACATTTTTAAAGGGAAATGAATACTGTCAGAAGTAATACGTGCATCATTTTACAGATAACTGTGGCATTTTGTAAATGGTTCGATTTAGGACTTGGCTGCAAACCAGCCTAGGCAAACATATAACGTCACGCCAGCACATATCCACAAACTGCAAGCACTGCCCAGCACAGGAGACACTCTACCACATACTCGACGACTGCCCCATATACCAATCACAAAGGACCGCCATGCACAAATAACAACAACGCATAGGAGAGCCTCTCACCTACCCAGAAATGCTGAACACCAGACTAAATCCAAACCTAGTACTAAACTACAAGAACATTACCAACTACTTGGAGGCAATTGGGAGACAGCATCACATATAGACACACAACAAACAAAAGCTTCCCCACAACACAGCATGATTCCCATCTTAGCATGCCACAAATCCAGCACTAATACTTTAAAACCCCCACACAATAATATAACTAATACATCACCTTCAAACTAACAAATACTATCAACCAAACGACACTGACTCAACGGACTAAACCTAGAACCAACTACCATGACAAACAAACGCAAGGGGAGATCAGCTACACTAGTGGAAAAGCCCTGATGGTACCGACCTACACAACACAGAAGCCATACTTTCAAACACTGGAAAACATCCGGACAAAAGAACAAAACCAACAACAAGAACACAGCTAAGGGGTGAGTAGGCAGCTCTACCTACCCCCACAAACCCCCAAACCCTCCGGACAAGCGAAAAGGCAGTTCAGGCTGCAATCCTCTGCCTATTCCCTTCAACATCAACAGATCAGATCAGATATATTATTATAGTCATGTATACACTTTCGTGTTTTATGACTGGTTAATGGGACCAGCTGGCGGGTGATCCAGCTGTTCCCTTGATTTGATGGGGTGGGGTACCTTCCTCATCGAGTTAGGTAACGTTGTCCGGTTTTTAGGGTTTTATGGGACCCACTGGTTGAGCTACCAGCTAATACCTTTTTTTTTGTTTATATTTGTGGAATCTACTGGTGGGAACACAAGTAGATCCCTTGATTTGAGGGGGTGTATCTCCCTCATCGAGGGAGGCTGCGTTTTCCGGGGGGGGGTATGGGATCAGCTGGCGGGGTACCTCCCTCATCGAAAGAAGTGGCGTTTTCCGGGGGGGGCCTTATGAGTCATCTGGCGGGGGTTTCAGCCGATCCCTTAATTGAGTGGAGGGGTACCTCCCTCATCGACGGAGATGGCGTTTTCCGGATGGGCTTATGGGATCATCTGGTGGGGTCTCCAGTCGATCCCTTAGTTGTTGTTGGTTTTTTTTGGGGGGGTACCTTCCTCATCGAGGTAGGTTGCGTTTTCCGGATGTGCTTATGGGATCAGCCTGATGAAATTCAGGCTAATCCCTTAATTGATGGAGGTACCTGCCTCATCAGGGGAGGTAGCATTTGCTTAAGGGTTTGGGATTTTTTATTTTTATTTTTGGGCCACTGGCCGAGCCACCAGTGGCCTCCCATTTTTTGGTGTGGGTAGAGATTCATAGCATTTGCATTGCTAATTTTTTCAGTGATTTCCTATTTCTTTGGTGGCCTTTGTTAATGTTTCTATTTTCATTTTTCCAGGTTGCTTTGTCTAATGTCATTTTTGTTGTCCTTGTTGTTAGCGGTTAAGCTATTGGTTTTAGTTTTGTTGTTAGTTGTTTGGTTGATTTTTTTAAAGGAATTTTGTATATATTCTTTTTATTTTTATTTCCGTGTTTTTTGAGTTACTCCCTTTATGTACGGCTATTTGGCACTATAGAATATAGTGAATTTTTGTTGCTATATGTTTTGTGCCTGATTATATTTATAGTAAGTGTTTTTTGTTTTTTTTTTAAAAGTGGGCCTCGACCATCTGGTGTTTGTGTGTGTGTGTGTGTGTGTGTGTGTGTGTGTGTGTGTGTGTGTTGTTTTTTGTTTCATGTTTTGTTTTTGTTGTTTTTTTTAAAAAAATGTTTTTAAGTTTGCCAGTTTCTTCTATGAATTCAATGATGTTTGTGTGTGTGTGTGTGTGTGTGTGTGTGTGTGTGTGTGTGTAATTTCTATGTTTGGATTTTTGGTGGGGTTAAGCAGCGTTGGATAGTTGGTGGATGAGTTTATGTGTTGTTGTTTTTGGTGGAATTTGGCGCGTTGCGCTGAGTAGGTGGGGCAGTGGTTAAAGATGTGTTCTCGGGTACCGTATCTGATGTTTGCCGCGTTGTCAAGGAGCAGAGCTTTTTTGGCTGCTTGGTCAGCTGCATCGTTGCCATGTAATTAGATGTGGGATGGTACCCAAAGAAATTCCACCGTTTTTCATTGTGCTTGGATTTGGCGTATGGTATGAAGTGTGTCTTCTTTGAGGTTTGTGCTGGCTGTGGTTTTGGTTGATATTAACGCAAGAAGGGCGCTTAGGGAGTCAGTGATAATTAGGAAATGATGGTTTGTTTGGGTCTGTATCCAATGGGTAGCTTGGTTTATGGCCCACAGCTACGCAGAGAAAATCGAGCATCCATCTGGTAGTTTGGCCATAATTTGGTGGTGTTAAGATGGGAAAATTACTGTTGCTGCCGTTGTGTTGGTTTGTGTTTGTTTGGATCCACCTGTGTATATGTGCGTGTACTTCTTGTATTGGTTGTGTAATATTTCCTGGATGTGTGTGAGAAGTTTCCAGGGATTTATGTATTTATTCCCCATTTATTTGAGTTCTAAGTTAATTATTGGCTTTTTGTTCCTCCATGGTGTGTGGTCTTGGAATAGTTTTTGTTCAGCCTGTAGAGTAAAGTTTGGTTGGTTTGAGAGTATTTGATAGACCTTATGGAAGGCTGGTGGGTACTAAACCCACTTAGGGCGGAATTTAATGTTGCATTTTGCAAGTGCCTGTTTAATTGGGTTGTTATCTAGTAGAGTGGAGACTCTGGCTGCATATTTAAGTTGGAGTTCAGTTCGGCGCAGTTGTAAAGGTAGTTCCCCTGTTAATATTTGGAGCTCTGCTAGGGTAGTGTTTGGTAGAGCTCCAGTGCATATGAGGAGTGTTTTGCTTTGTATGGAGTCGAGGTTTGAGTCGTAAGCTTGACAGGCATAGTCCATTTTGGATCTGATGAGTGCTCTGTAAATGGTCAGAAGTGTTTCTTGATCAGCCACCCAGTTTATACCCTTGAGGTGTCGGCGTAGGGAGAGGTCTTGCTTGCAGTTGTCTTTTACTTTTAGAATATGCTGTTTCCAGGTAAGATTTTTTTTTTTTATCAAGAACCGCTCCTAGGTAGCTGATGTGGGTTGTGAATTTGACTAATTCGTTTTGTAGATAGAGCTTGGAAGGTTCTAGTAGCCTCTTGTGTGAAGGAGAGAAGAGTACGACTACAGTTTTGTTTGTGGAGATTTTGAATCCCTATATGTTCGTCCAATTAGTTATATGGTTGAGGTTGGTTTGTATGTGTGTGATATATTTTCTACTTTTGGGGTTTCCAGCTTTCCATATACAGCTGTCATCTGCAAATTGGGAGAGTTCTACTAACGTGTTTAGATGATTTGCGAGATCATTTACCATGATATTAAACAGGATGGGGCTTATTACGCTACCTTGGGGTGTCCCATTTTCTAGTTCCTGTGTCTTTGAGGTTTCCTGCTCTATTTTGACCATAAAGCTGCGTTCGCTAAGAAAGTTGCTTATTCAACTGTGAAGCCGACCTCTAATACCAAAATTGATTTAGTTTGGAAATGAGTCCTTTTGTCCAGACCAGGTCAAATGTTTTTTCAAAGTCTATGAATATTGCTATCAGGTGCCGGCTGCTTTTGTGTTTGGTGTTGAATGCAATTTTTATATCAGCCCCTAATCGGAGTATCTGATCTAGGGTGGTTCGGTTTCCGCGAAAGC
The DNA here is from genome assembly GCA_016746295.1 of Potamilus streckersoni. Lineage (NCBI taxonomy): Eukaryota > Metazoa > Mollusca > Bivalvia > Unionida > Unionidae > Potamilus > Potamilus streckersoni. Next base: position 1,041,961 of record JAEAOA010001104.1, on the reverse strand, counting down.
CGCTTTGATTTTCAGTTATTAGGTGTTGGAGTTCCAAATGGTGTTTCAAGCGGTTGACTATCATGGTTTCCATTATTTTGCAAAGTGTGATCGTGAAATAGATAGGTCGGTATGAGGTTGGCTAGCTGGGTTTTTGCTAGCTTTTGGGATTGGGATAACTAGTGCCTGTTTCCATTTCGTGGGCAGTTCCCCTGTGATCCAAATTTTGTTTAGGAGTTCAATTGTTATGTGTTTCATATTCGTGGGAAGGTTTTGGTACACCGAGTATCCTAGAGAATCTTCTCCTGGTGAGGTTTGATTTTTGCGTTTGAGTGCCATGTCCCATTCATAGTTGGAGAAAAGGTCATTTAGGGGATCTGTGTTACATGTGTCTTGTGCGGTTTGGTCGGTGAAGAGATGAGAGTATTTAGTTTCTAGTGTGATTCTTTGTGCGAGGAAGTTTTGGTTATGATTGCTGCTAGATTCAGCAAAGTGACAGTTTCTACTTTTACATGCCGTTGTTTGATATTTTTTCCTTTGATAACTCTTATTTTATTCCATATTTCTTTGGCATTGGTTTTGTGGGTGAGTGTAGAATAGTACTGTTTCCAGGATTCATTTTTGGCATTTTTTAATGTTCTTTTTGCTACTGCTTGAAGTCGTTTGTATTCTATCAAATCGGATTCTTGTTTGTGTGTTGCATATTTGTGGAGTGCTTGTTTTTTTTTTTAATATTCTTTATGGCTGTTTTGCATTCTGCGGTCCACCAGGGTAGTTTGTATTTTGAAGGTGTGTTCTTTGTTTTGGGGATAGTTTCGTTTGCTGCGTGATTTATGCATTCTACCAAGTTGCCATAGAATGTGTTGATGTCAGGGTGTTGTAATTCGGCCAGTGTTATGTATTGTAGATTTTGTTGATACTGCGCCCAGTTTGCTTTTCGAAAGACCCATTTTGGCTCTGAAGTTTGTATAAATGTAGGTCTTTCTGACCTTATGATAATTTGGATTGAGATGTGGTCGCTCCTCATGGTAGTTTGATGAAGTAACCCCCCCCCGCATTGAATATCATGTAATAAGTCAGATGTTGTTACTGCTAGGTCCAGTGAGGACATCATTTTGCCTGTGTGTGGGTGTATCCTTGTTGGTGTACAATCATTGAGTATTGTTAAATTTGTTGAGTCGATGAACTTGTAGAGTTGTTCACCTCTCTTATCGGTTCGGAGTCCTCCCCAGAGTGGGTGGTGGGCATTGAAATCCCCACATAGAATGGTGGGTGTTTTATGGTTTTGTAGGATGCTGTTAAGGGTGGGGCTTGGATCAATTGTATGTCCTGGTGGGTTGTAGATATTGTATAGTGCGATGTTTCTATTGTTTGTCTGTAAGTTAATTCCTATTATTTCAACTGGACCATTGTATGTTTTTTTCCGGCAGTTCCAGTGGTTTAGTGTTTGCCAAGGTATTATGCACATAGATTGCTACCCCACCCATTTTGCCATTTGTACGCTGTTTTGGGTAGACAGTATCATAGTTTTTGATTTTTGGCAAAGTTTCTTTTTTCGGTTGTTAGTCTTGTTTCTTGCAGGCAAATTATCATCGGGTTTTGCTCGGTTTGTTGTATGGTTGCAAGCAGTTCGCGGTAGTTTGTTTGGATTTTCCTTCAATTCCATTGCCATATTACTATGTTGTTGTTATTCTGATTGGATACTGCATTGGGATTCTTTTTGCCTTGTGCGTTTTGAACTAGTTTATGCCGGTTGTTGTTGTGGGTTTGGTTTGAGAGTATTGGTTGGTGGATTGTGATTGATACAGGTGTATCGGCTATGTCTTTAATTCTTTTGTAGGCTCTAGTTTGGGCTCCAGAGTAGCACAAAATGATGATGCAATGTGATTTTGTGTGGTACCTGGACGTTTCGCCCCATGGACGTTTCGGCCCAGGACATTTCGCCCCACATCACCGGTCATTAAATTTCATACCCCATAAGTCCCCACCCTTCTGTCTGTCTGTCTGTCTCTCTCTCTCATTCTTTTAGAAATTGATTAGTACACAATCGTTTTTACACGGCTGAGTAAAGGTACATCACACACACACACACACACACACACACATATATATATATATATATATATATATATATATATATATATATATATATATATACATATATATATGTGTGTGTGTGTGTGTGTGTGTGTGTGTGTGTGTGTGTGTGTATGGATGGATGTTGTCCGTTATGTCAAAAATTTGTTTTTAAAATGCACAATTTCGAAAGAACACCACGTTAAATAAATTGATTTGTTTCCTCCCCGCAAGTGTTTTTTGGACTTAATTACAGCCAAGTAGCTTCTTTGATCTTCATAGTTAAATGATCTACTAAATGTGGTACCAAGGTAATTAAGCTGCAGCCAGGGCTTTGAGTGAGTCATTGAAGCTTTCATGAAAAGGAAATTACAATTTAGGACAGATTTTCTGGCGTTCACTAATAATACCAACCAAAAACGTTTAATTACAACGTGTGATTTTAGTATAACAAAATCAAACAGACTAATATTGATAATGGCTTTTCTATTGTCGCATTCTAATGAGTGTTGTTCAAAGCAATTATCGAAATGTTGAAAATCACTTATAAATCATACATTTTTAGGAATTTCAATATCCTGAGAAGTAAAAATCTTAATTCCTTTAAGAAAATGTGTATTTCTTTCAAGTTCTAACGGGGCAAAAATGTCGCCTCTGTTCATCCTAATTTTTTAAAATTTTCTTTACAAATAATTATATTTTTTTTCCAATTTCAGCGGGTCTATCAGGAACACGACAGTATGTATAAACTGTTGCGAAAGATTTTCGCGTTTCCCTTATTACCATCAGACGACATACCACCTTCATTTGCAGAGTGAAATAGAAGAGTTGATCCGGAGGCAGTGAATGTGCTGTCATTCTTAAGATATGTAGAAAAAAAACCTGGATTCATACTGACTTATGGACTGTTGACTCCTGGTCAGTTTATGGGAGAAGCATCCAAACCAATAATGATGTGTAAGGGTGGCATAATCGTCTAAACAGGAGAGCAAGAATGGGAAATTTGCCTTTTTATCTCCTCATATTTTTACTTTATAAGGAAGCCAAAGAAACTGGATCCGAAGATAAGACGACATCAAAAGAAACAGACAATAAAAGTTCAGGGTCGCCTTATGAAGTAATGGGAGAAATATGGAAACCACCAAATCAGCACGAACATCTTGCTTAAATGCTGTGCCAGATTGTATGGCCCATGTTAGACAGAGCAAAAGTAAAGGTGGACCAGAAAACATGAACTCCTTTATAGCAAATGACCATCACCGAAATGAATTTTAAAAATTGAGAAAATCATAGTTACTGTTTATGATTATACTGTTGCACTTAGTATTTTGACACCGTGTCATGAGATGTAACTTTTATTATTGATGTGTGTTGATTTAATGCATGCTTAATATTTCGAAAATAAATATTTGAAACCGGTTTTTATATCTCTTTATTGTTAATTACAATTTTCATTCCTCGCCCCTCATTCATCTCGAAGACTGAATGTAAAGATTCACTCGAGCGTGTAAAAGATCGAGACAATGAAACACTATTCTGGGGATAACAAATATTAAAGTGTAAATTTTCAAAATAGAAACGAAATGCATCTCGAATTCGACCGATGCTTGCCATTTGAAAAGAGGCAATTAATTGAAGTACGATCATTCTTTCTTGACACAACAAGATTTTTTTTTATTACCCTAAATAATGCTTGAACCAATGTTTATAGAAATGACGTTTCGTTGAGTAGAATTACCCCATGCGCAGAATTGGCTGACATGGTATTCTAGTCACGTTCATTTTGTATTTTTTTTCTTTTTTGTTTTCAATTTTATGTTTTCCTTTAAATAATCAACGGGACATGCTTATCGCATACTTTTGTGCAAATAAACACTTGATAATTGCCATCAATTGTGTCCGTGTTTAGCTGATGTGCAGGGAACAACAAGTCTTTAATCATCCTAGTTTTTATAGGTTTCAGAAAAGGAATTAATTTAATTCCTCAATATACACGATATTGACATTGACTTTAAGAAATTACAAACCCCTCTGTTAACGCCATTCACCATTATCGATCAAATAACTTTCACCATTATCGTATCAAAAATCGATAAAACATGACACAGTTTTTAAATATGTTTAATATACAAAGTAAAATGAAGACAATGGTGTAATGCTGATGAATTTCTATAAATGTCCATTATTTACATTTATGTAGGGCGAAATGTGTTGGGCCCAAACTTCCATAGGGCGAAACGTCCATAGACCAATTGGGGCGAAACGTCCATTGAAGTGGGGTGAAATGTCCATTGAAGTGGGGCGAAAAGTCCTGGGCCGAAACGTCAAGGAGGCAAAACGTCCATAATCCATTTTGTGTATATCAACTTGATTTGTCCTTGTTTATGTTTTAGGAGTTCCATTTGGATGGTGGTATCTGTTAGTTGAGCTTGTGTGGCTGTTGGGTATGTAAGGTAAAGTGTAAGGTACCTAGGGTGAAAGTGCGTTTTGTTTTATTTTAGAAGAGTTTCTTTAGGTGGGCTTAATTGTATTGTGTTATATTCGTTGCTTTATGTTATTGTTCCTAGGGCTGGGGTAATTCCCTATGGTTTTATGTAGTTTTTCCGGGGGTAGTAGTGAATTATCGTGTGGTAATTTCCGTTTGTTTTTTATTTATTGCTTTGGAGTTTGGGGGCTCTTGATTGTGAGCCGATGTTAGTGGTGTTGTTATTGGTGGGTTATATTGTTGTTGATGGTTGAGGTTTTAACCCTTGGGCGGGCCTTTGAGGGGCTGTTTCCCTTTAGGTCCTTTTGGAAAATCTTCATATTCTGAGTTAATTAATGTTTCGGTTGTTTTAGTGTGCTGTAGCTGCTGGGAGGTATCATTTCGGATAGCTTTAAGTATTTCAGTTATTTCATCTATCGTGTGGGACTTATATGGGCCCGGTTTTTGACTATCAAGTACATATATGATGCTGTAGGGGGTACATTTATCCCTTTTGTATAGTGTACTTATGTTTGGGGAGCTGTCCTCCCTTGATGGAGAGTTCCGGTTTATTCTGTGTTTATTTATCCAGGTAGGCTGGGATTTTTGGTTTCTTGGGTTGGTTTTTTTTTGTGTTGAAAGGGGTTTTCTGGTAGATAAATAAATTTGTGTGTGGATTTCTTTTTCGGTAATTGTGTTTACGCTAGTTTTTTTTCTTTCTTTCTGCAACAGCTGCAGTGTTTGCTTGGTTGATTTCAGATTTTGTGCCTTTTTTAGTGATGGGCTCCCTGAGTCTGATGGGTTAAAGGTAAGGCGTTTCCTTTTGCTAGGTACCTTGAGTTGGATTATTGCATCTTCCACCCTTGTGATTAGTTTGCGTTGGGCTGGTGAGCTGGAAGAGTACTTTTTTTTTTGGCGTTTTTGGTTGTATTGGTTTCCTTTGTTTTGGTTCTTTATGATTGGGTTTTTGGAATTTCCTTTTTTTCTGGCGTGTTTGCTTTATGTCTTTTCCTACTTTTGTTGAGACTTGTGGGTGAAAATACCAAATTGGTTGTGTTTATGGGTGAGTCCATAGCGGATGGCGGGGGGAGTGATGGTAGTGGTGTGCCACTTGTGGAATATATTTCCTTTAAAAAGTTTATAGCTTTAAGATTACGTTGATTTGCTCTTCGCAAATTCCCATTTCTCTGGAGGGCCAATTTTAGTTGATGGGTCAATGTGGGGTTATGTTGGTGTGAGTTGTTTAATGATGGTTGAGGAAATGTTTTGGACGTTTTCTTAGTTTTGCGTTGGGTTTAATTTACTTATTAAATTCCTTTATAGTTTATGAAGTGTTAGATTAATTTCAAAAGGTATGCTATTGGTTATTGTGATATTGTTATAGTTACACTTATTGTTATAGTTATATCTGTTCAATTACCATTATCTTATAACAGAGGTTTTAAGTGCAGGAATGATAAATTGGTATATTAGCATTACTAGTGTTGATAATAGTGTTAATTATTATATTAAAAATATTAATTATATTAATTATAGGGATAAGTGAGTGGTTTACCTCAGGCTGTATGGTATGTTCGTCAGTTCGGTTACGGTTTTGTTTAAAGTTTACCTAATCTATTTGTTGAAGCCTTTATCGCTGCGTTTTTTTCCTTTGTTTGTAACACGGGTCCTGGGCCTTTGTCCTCCTTTTCCTTTGTTTCCCTTTCGGGTCCTTTTGTATTTGTGTGATGATTTTTTAACCTGGATCAGTGCAGTAATCTGCCTTGCTTTTTCTTCTTTCTTCGTCTTTCTTTGTCTTTTCCCTTTTCACCTTGTTCTTTCTTCCTGGCTTTTTTTTGTTTTTGTTTTTGTTGTAATTTCTAACTTCTTATTTCTTACATCTTATTGTCTTTGTCTTCTTTTCTTCAATCTTCTTTCTTCAGTCTTCTTCTTTCTTACTGGACACGTCCGTCCTTTTCAAAGGCTGAGTCAACAAAAGTCAAATATATTATTATAGTCACGCATACACTCCCGTGTTTTATGACTGGTTAAAGCCCTGAAAAGGACTATAGGCCCCCTCCACGATGGCAGAGCTCTCCAATGTCCCAGTGCTGGACACATTTTTTTCCCCGGCGCATGGGCCTCTATACCCTTCTCCCCTGGATGGCTTACTGCCATAGCCGGATGTCACTTTTCAGTGGTAGTGCTAGAGGCACTGAGTCCTTATGCTGAGCTTTTTGCTATGGTGCTTAGCCTTTTTCGAGACCTTAAGACCTTTAAACTTAAAAAAACTATTCATCATTGACACACTCCAGATCGCCGCCATGCCAGCCGCAGGAAAAGCCAAGGTCCGTAGGATTCTAATTTATACCCCAGGTCCATATCCACACTAGAAGGCAAACAAAAATCCTAATCTTTTCATTAGCATTACATAACGTAACTCTCTTGGAAGTTTGTGGCCCGTGGCGATCTCCCTCCGGGTTGATATTTCCTTCCGTCTGTCATCCCTCTCCTCGTAGTCCCAATAAACAAGCACGGCGATGAATGTCGTGTACACCCCAACCAGCAGCAAATAAACGTTGTTGTGATTAAGTGATCAAGTGTTTCCCTTTGTCTAGTGGGGGTGGGGTATCCCTAACTATCTGCCAAACATGTGTAAGCCACATACGTTTCAAATATACCTGAGTTGTGAAATTTCCTATCATGTCTAGTTTTTAATTTGTTTTAGTGTACTATGCGTGTTATTGCGTAGGTTAAGCTTCTAACAACGTCGAGCATTCCTTGAAAATATTACCAGCAGTGCCAGTTGAGTAATTAACACGCTGTGAGAATTATTTTTTCAAGGATCAATACCAGTGGTGTAAATGGCGTAATATTATTTTCACCAGCTTGATAATTCCTCAAAAAACTGTTATAAGTTTATATTAGACTTTATAGACACCGATTATTGTCTTTGCAATTTTCCAACGGCTGTTTGGAAAACGACCTTATAAATTGTCACCACTCCCGTAGGCAGTACGGTGATCTGTTTTTCTGTCTAATCGCCTCTCCAGGTAAATGTTGTTACGTTGTAGGAGAAAAAAAAATTGTATAGCGAAGTAATTTGTTTTAACATTAAATATTAATTTAAATATAAAGTCAAAATGATATGATATTTTCACAGAATGCATCCGTCTTTAGTTAGCGAACAACATACTGTTATATATTTTTGTCATATTATCATACATATATATATATATATATATATATATATATATATATATATATATATATATATATATATATATATATATATATATATATATATATATATATATATATATGTATATATATATATATATATATATATATATATATATATATATATATATATATATATATATATATATATATATATATATATATATATGATCATCTTTTTTTCACCGTTAACTTTACATTGTCAGAATTGTGCAATATTCCACGATATTGAACACCTTCATATTGTACCCCACTTGCAAAGAAACTATTCTCTAACGTAGACAATTTTTTATGAATGAACTAAAGCAGATATTTCAAGGACGGCCTCATACCAGCAAATGTTTCACAGACTGACACATACAAATTGCTTTGGCGAATTCCGCCTTTACTTTTTTGATACAAATGTTTTGGATTTAGCTAGATATAGACGCTATACAAGGTCATCAGAATTAAACGCAAGTTATATCCACAAACTGTCTTCTTTAGCTGTTAATAAAAATGGCCAAAAATGTATTTCACACCTTCATAATGCACTCCGCGCGGTTGATGCACGTGAGCGCGTGGTACGCTATGAAGTTTAACAGTCGGTGGGAGGAGCTATATGCGCATTAATGCTATTATTTGTGCATAGAAGCAATCTACGATTATGATCTTTATTATTTTAATAATAAAATAATAATTTTTTTTATTAAATATAATTGGTTGTCAATTTTATTATTATATATTCGGTAATGAAACAAGAATGAACATATAATAAAAAGGTTACTTCATTTGAATGGAAAAATATGTCCTGCAGTATAGCCATCCGAAAAACTCGTTCATATTTTCCCATAAAAACGCAGTAACCTATAAATATATTACATACGAAACGTAAATTTATTTTAAAAAATGTTTAATTTAAAAATGGACAATCGTTTTCAAAACTAAAATGCAAACTGCTTTTTTTAATGAATATTCTTTTGTTGCTTTATTACCCAGTTCCTTTCTTCCAATTCCTTGATCACATCTGATTGTGTCTATGTACCTAATCCATATAAGTGTCAATAACATCTATTACTTTAATAATAAATGGTTTTCCTGTCTCTAGGTATTTTTTTTACACATGTGACTATGAAAGCTTACAAAAGTCTCGAAGCTTAAAACCACTTAAATTTTGGATGGATACACACAGTCATGAGCTATAAGTCACCATATAGTGCTTACATGCTTCTACGTGCAGATGTTATACCTTCACAGCGAGTAAATGATGAACTACATCACCATTAGGTGGCTCTTGTGTTTGCTGACCGAGACTGCATGGCATGATATGAACATAGAAACTTATAAGTTCATTACAGGAGAATCTCATATTAATATAATTCTTTGTCCTTAACATTAAAGTCTATGAAGCAACATTATTGAACATTAAATAAAAAATTTTGACCATAATAGTAAAGTCTAAGAAACAAAAGCCCTTTCCAGTTTTCTGACGATTTATTTTCCGGGATTTAGTAAAGAGGTAGTGTGTAACAGATTCTCATTTTAATATTAAAGAGTTCTTCTATTTAAGTCATAAATTTAGCAAAATAAATTATTTGGAACTTACACATCATAACTTATTTATTTTCCACGTTTTAGACATTTTTAATGTAACAATATTGATAGCATGCCCGTTACTCTAACTGCCTTCGAATAATGGTCGAGAGAGAGAGAGAGAGAGAGAGAGAGAGAGAGAGAGAGAGAGAGAGAGAGAGAGAGAGAGAGAGAGAGAGAGAGAGAGAGAGAGAGAGAGAGAGATCTTTTTGTTAATTACAAGGATCTATGAGCCAAAATTGAGCCTAATGTATGGCAAATTGATATTAGCAATCTTTTCACTTCCCCACTGTTGTAAGAACAACAATAGAGGTACAGTATTTTGGTAAATACTGTATCAACAACAATCTTCTTTCTTCTTTTCTTTTTTTGTAGTTAATACCTCTTTTACTTTTGTTGTAGATAATAGTAAAAACTCCTGGTTCCTTTGTTCTTCTTCCTTTTTTTTCCTCTGTTCTTCTTTGTACTCTTCGAAGGTTAGCGAATGAATAGAATGTCAACATCAACATTATAATATTGGGCTTTTATATGGATCCACCAAAAGCCCACTTTCGACTGACAACCAATGGCTCTGAAGGCACTGATTGGCCGTAATAAATTATTTAACAAACTCAATTCACACCTCCCAAATTAAGACCACAAAAGACAAATGGCCACCTCAGCCAACCGAATTTGGCAAACCTTTTGGATCAATATGTACGCCAAGTACCCCAAAAAACAAACTATCAACACGAGTTAGGTAAATTCACAACCATTAACCATTCGACACGTATGTGGCAAACACATGTTTGGAACTGGATAAGACACGCAATAAAACAGGTAACGGTGCAAACACAGCAATCCATAGCAGAATCGAGCTTGCAAATAGTGTATTTGGTAACAACACACACGAGGAAACCAATAGCCCCAACAGCTACAAGGAGAGACAAGATTCAAGAACGCCGTCATCAACGCCAAAAGGAAAAGAATTACTATCAAAATTGCAAATAAAATGAAAAGATTAAGTAACTTCGATAGTCATATTCTTAAATCAAGGGGCAGGTAGGACAGCTCTGTCCATCTGGACAAGCTAGCCCCTTTCGATGAAAGGGGCTTTCCCAACAATTCAAGGGATAGACCAAGCGGCACTGCCTGCTGTCCCACAAACCCTATCCAGACAACGCAGCCCATTTCGATGAAATACCCCCACAAAAGACAGTGGTGGCTTGCAAATACACTATTTCCAAGCTCGATTCTACTATGGATACCTGTGTTTGCCCCCGAGTCTGGCGGGGGTGGCGCGCTACATTTCAATACATGGGTCATGGGTCACAAGGCCATACGAATAAGTCCCAGCACGAAGGCCAAAAACCAAAAAGCGAATTGCCTCCCTGTAGGGACAATACCGCCTCCTCCCGTGGCGGTACCCAGCCAAGGCCGAGTGCCCCTGCGGGGGGGGGGGTGGTATTGCCCAGACTAGCATGGGCCACTTAAATTTCTTATGCTATGTCAATCCTCTAAGTTTTTAGGTTTAACGACGCAATTAAAAATCTAATATTAGCGAATGAAAACATGTACCGCAAAAAACACAAATTTGAAGTCAGTGACAGACTTCGAATTTCGTTAGTGAAAAAAGTGGTCGATAAAGGATTTACTCCAAACTGGAGCGAAGAAGTTTCTGTTATTGATGATGTTTCACTTACAATACCAGTGACTTATGCGTTAAAGGATCTAGCAGGGAAACCGGTACATGAAAGTTTTTACGAGCAGGAAATTAAGAAAACTGAACAATGTGTATTTCTTATCCAAAATTCTTGTCAAGTGGCGAGGATACAGCAATAAATTTAATAGTTGGTTACCAACTAAAGAAATAATTAACACCAAAAAATAATGCTCTTATAAAAGTCCTCGTACCTATGTTTGACAGATTTACATTTTACAGGCTTGCATGTCGATATTAAATATTGTCTGGATCATCAGAAATCATCATTAGGTAAAATATCTTAGTAAATATGAAATCGAATTTTATATTTTTCTGTCGGTATGAAAATTTAATGTTTAAGAAAGGTTTAGTCAGCTGCCAAAATGTTTGATTCTCATCTATCGAAAAATTAAATTTCAAATTGTTTTCTTTGTGATAAGATATTTTACATTATATTGACCAGTAGTCCGTCTGCTGTAGTTTTTCTTGTTAATTACAATCTCGTCTTGTTTGCCGTCGTTGTCAAATAAAATATCATCTTACTACCAAATTTATTTGAGATTACGTTAGGAATAAAATTGATGTCGACTACTTTGTCGTTCGCGATTGTATCGTCAACAACTTTGTCGTTCGTATATCAGCAAGACTTTTTATTAAATCCATACTATAATATATGTTTAAATCTAATTTTATGTTAATAAGATGACAACGTAAAGTATCATCAGAGAGTTAATATACTAAATTACAATTAACTAACCGAGGCATATATAAAATTTTTGTTGGGCTATAGTGCTTATGCTGTTGACGTTAATGGTATGCAAGGTGACTGATAAAATACATCTAACAGCAGCAGAAAAAATAAACTTGATAATAGTTCGTTTATAGCACTAAAAGTTTATAAAGATAAGATTCTGATGTTTGTCCATAACTGCCTTACTTAAACAGAGTTAACAAACATTTGAAAATAAACCTGTCAAAATTTGATGTTGAAGTTGCCGATCTTTTATCAGCTATTTTTTTTAATTCTAGCTGTATTAATTGTATGATATTTTCCAGCATCTGTCATTGACTTAAATTTCATTTTTTCTCCAGTTTTAAGATTTATTGAAATAACAGGTTTAAATTAGGATTTTTAAAATTAATAGCACCACCAACTTCACTTATGGTGTTTTCTTTTGGTGTAATTAAATCTAAATTTTTCAATTTTATTATCAGTTTTAATTTTGTCAATATGGTCAATAACTAAATTACCTTGGGTTGTGCTATTAAACCTTTTATAAACAAACCATTGTGATTATAATTAATAAAATCTGTTTTAGTTCCTCTAAGTAAATATCCATCTCTATCCAAATTTCCTAACACTTTTTTGTTCTGGTATTTCGGATAATTCCTCTGTCATTAGCTTTATACAGATTTAATATTGTATGAGGTTGTTGATCATTTTGTAATGATAAATTTTCAATATGGTCATCATTATTCGAATTATTTACTCGATAAACTCTTTCTCCATTTGGAATGTTTCTACAAAATAAACAATAAATAAAATCTTTTCTGAACATTTCAACTCTCTTCGTGTCATTTCCTTTTACACTTATTATTGTTCCATCTGGTGTTGCTTTACCAAAAGATTGTATGTGACACAAATCAATGAACCAAGTGCATTTCCTGTATACAAGCTGTACTTAGGGTGAATGTGATATTATTCTGTCATTATACTATGTGATTTTTATATCTCTAATTGATTGTTCGACTGCCGTATGTTGTGCGGTGAGTTATCAGTCGAACATTTATTTAGAAATATAATATTCCATTATTTAACAATTTTGAAGTTACGTGATATAGCTAAAAAAAAGTGTCATATGGGGAAACCAATACAAACAGCGACCACTTTTACTATGTTTGACAACAGCAATCGGTTTGATAAAGAAATCGAACTTGTAGATTTTACTGCAACGGATCATTTCATTTGTTAGAACCAACCGTAAAACATGAACTTAAAAACGCAAGGGCTTAAAAATACTGGTTATCATGTTATAATTTCAAAGCTGCTTGTAACTTACGAATCGACTGACAAGGAAAATTGCAGTCCATTACATTAACGTAAAATATAAGCGTGTTTTGATTGGAACTAATTTCGGTTTTCTAACCTTAGAAATACATCAGGAAATTTGGAAAAAGATAGAATAATTTACTGAACTAGGTTCAGGCTGCAAGTTTGAAAAGATTTCTGAAATTTTATTTCACAAAATGAAATATGACGTATTAAACGGTAGTTCATCTATTGGCTTACCCAAAAATATTTAAAGAAATGTTGCATAAATGTAAAGAACTTTGGTCGAACATATTCTCATATTCGCGATCTTGCTGATCGCGTTGACAAGTATCTTCCTCAGGTGTAAAAATTAAATTTTAATGGTTCCCTGTTGTAGAAAAACAAATACGAAAGTTTGAAAAGCAGAATAATATTTCAGTTAACGTATTTGGTCTTGACGAGCGTGAAAAAGTATATCCAAGGTATATTTCTGAAAAATCTTCTCAATCGACAATAAACTTGTTTTACAAAAATCATTATGTTTGGATCAAAACCTTTAACGGACTCGTTTGAAGACAGTATAACAAACATAAAGATAAGAAGTGTTTCTTTTATGGTTGTTTGCAAGGTTGCTATGACAATGAAAACTTAGAGGCATCTGCTGTATTGTAATGATGTGCAACGAATAGCAATACAGACTAAAGATAATAATTTGTTACAATTTGTCAGTCACAATCACAAACTAAAACCCATTTCGTTTTATAGGTCGAGTTCGATTGCCTGCTACAGTCTGTGCTTGCTTTGAAAATAATCCTAATCAGTCTAGTACTAGAAAACTTCAAAATAATATTCCATTGTGGTAGTGTATAAGGTAGTATGTAGTAGTGATTTGAGTTTATCCAAGCCGATTAAGTTACATTGTGGTAAGAATCCAGGTCTTGGCTTCTCAAGTAGTTCATTGACGAAATTGATGATATATTTAAACGTGTATCAAGAATTGCTCCAATGATAAAACTAACAGCTCAACAAACCATAAACATACGGAATTTTGTCACATTATGAAAAAGCTTTTGACTGATAAAAATGTACGTGACTAGTGTTATCTAACAGGAAAATATCGTGGGGAGGTTCATGATAAGTGTAATTTAAATTTTCACGCTCCGGATTCTATTCCATTTCTTCATTATATCAGATGATATGACAGTTATAGCAGAAGTTTTTGGTAATGATGAAATAAAGTCTCTCAAAACTCTATAATGTAATCAAGTGTATTCCAATTTACAATTTACATTGGTGTCGTCAGAAAATCTTGTATAAAATGCTGTTAAAGCTGGTAGCTAGTTTCATAATCTACGAGATTATTTTGGAGATAAATCTAATCTACTGACAAAAAAAGGAGTGTTTCCGTTCGAGTATCTCGATTGGGGCATATTAGATGAAATTTCTTACTTTACAAGGACACATTATATTCACAACTAAAATATGAAAATATAGCCGATGACGAGTATAAGTTAACACAAGATATTTGGAAAGAATTTGACTGCAAGACGTTTGGCGATTATAATGATTCGTACTTGAACACTAATGTATTTTTACTTGCAGACGTATTTGAAAGTTTTAAGAAAGTGAGTTATAATTATCACGGATTTTATCCATGTTGGTATTACTCTTCTCATGGGTTATCTTGAGCTGCCTTGATAAAGTTTAGTAATGTAATGTTAGAGTTAATAACCGATGTTGACATGTTTAACTTTTTCGGGAAAGGCATTGGAGGTGGTATTAGCGTGATAAGAAAAAAGTGTTCGAAAGCAAATAATACATAAGCGAGTACGACCTTGATCTTAAATCAAACTATGTCATCTATCTAGACTGTAATAAACTTTATGATTATTAAATGAGTGAATAAATGCCATTTGGTGGATGTCGTTGGATTACGACTGACCAATTTTTAGCGGAGATGGCGAAAAGGGTTCCTGACGATGTCTATTTCGTTGAAGTTGATTTCGACAATCCCGTTTCATTACATGATTTACAAAACGATTATCCATTTTGTGCGGAATCAACCATAATAGACTATTGTTTGTTTGTTCTCTCAAGAACAACAAGCAATAGCATCACCAAAACAAGATTTTAAGGTAAAATAACTAGTCCCAAATTTACTTGACAAGAGAAATTATGTTTTGCATAAATGAGTTTTAAAATATGTAATAAATGCTGGACGTGTGTCGAGAAAAGTCCACAGTGTGCTAAAATGTAATCAGTCGCAGTAGATGAGAGGTTATATTAGCTAATACTTCTAGGAGAGCTCTAGCGAAAACTGATTTCTAGAATGTTTTAAAATTGATAAGGTTTCTAGTTCAGAGACCCTAAAATTATGAATTTAAAATTATGAACAACTCCGTCTTTCGTAAGACTATGGAAACTTTTAGAAGACGGGTAAACATCAAACTAGTTAATGATATTAACCGCCGAAACAAACTTTTGTCGGAAGATGATTTTGTCAGTATGAAAAAATTTAAATGAAAATCTTGTCGCACTACAGCGACGGAAAACAAATCTAAAACTAAATAAGCCGATTTATGTTGAAGCTTCTGTGTTAGATTTGTCGAAGTAGCTGATGTACGATTTTCATTACAGATTTGTCAAAAAGCAGTGGCCGTCTAGTAGATTATTGTTTACTGCTACTGACTCACTCGTTTATGAAATCGAATGTGAGGACGTCTATCAGGATATCTTTGATAACCGACATATGTTTGATCTCCAATTTGCCCTCGCAATAGTAAATTTCATGATGACAAAAATAAAAATGTTATTGGTAAATTTAAGGATGAGATGAACACAAGAGTTATCAAATACTTTATTGGATTGCGAAGTAAAATGTATGCCGTATTGTTAGGCAATAATAAAAATAGCAAAAAGGTAAAAGGTTTGCCTCGCGATTTTGTTAAGTTTTTGGGATTTGATGATTACTAGTACGTGCTTGAGGGCGGAGTTAGTTGTCAATGGCTATTCGAACAAATCATCAAAAACTTGAAACAGATGTTATTATCAAACGTGGGTTAAGCAATTTTGATGACCAATGTTATTGCGAAAACGGTGTAGATACGTTTGCACTTTGGTACTGTCGCGATGACAGATTTATACTTGACATTATATTTGATAACTAAGGTATGAAATTTTATCTAAACGTTCGAAATAAATGTTTAAAAATTTGACAAAGGCAAAAAGCTCTAATAGCAAATTCAAAAATCTATCGACGGAAAACGGTTGACAGTTGAAATTAAGTTTTAGTAATCGTGACAAGCTTAAGATTTCTCTCATCAAATCTGATAACGGGTATTTCAATTATCTCGAATAATTAAACAGTGATTTAATAATTTGAAAGTATATTTCATTGATAAAAAATAACCTCTTAACTACAAATAAAAGATTTATTCGAATGTCGTCGTTGTGTAAGCGGTAGAATAAAGTTCAGTCTTGATTATCACGATGATGAAATAATTTTAATATCTATAGTTGAAACACTTATGGTGGTCGATGAGGTCTATAATACGACCTAGAAATCCAGTTGGTCGACTGAACTAAAATTGATAATGTGAAACCGCCTAGGGTCTTTGAGCCAGAAACCTTCTAAGGAGATAGGGTCTCTGAGTTAGAAACCTTATCAATTTTATAAATAAACTTGGGAATATCTAATCGATGGCGGGAAAGGGTCTCTGGCTAATGTCAAAAAAAAGTTATAAAATTGTATTTGAGCTAGAAACCGCGTCATCGTTTTTGATAAAACATGTCTGGATAGGATAATGCGGGTCTCCGGAGAGGAAATTTGTATTTGTTTACCGGAGAGGAAATTTGTATTTGTTTAGAGGTGGGCTATGGTCTTTGAACCAGAAACTCCATTTTTCCCTTACTACTTATATCATACGTCCATCTTTCATATATATATATATATATATATATATATATATATATATATATATATATATATATATATATATATATATATATATATATATATATATATTCATTCTCTCTCCAGAGGAAAAGAAACCAAGAAAGAAATGGACGAAAGAAGAAAAAGATGCACTCTTAGCAGTATTTGAAATACGTTTCCTAACAGAGAGAGGATGCTATGAGAAAATGTCCTCTGTTGGCATATAGAGGCTGGCGAAATATTGCTTTTCAAGCGAAGAATGTGCTTGTAACAAGAGAATTAGAAAAGACAGTATTTGTAACAAAATGAACCTAATTTTCATCTTGCAATGTTGTCTTTTTTAATATACTTGATGTGTGCTTACAAAACAAACATGAAAATGCAAGCAAAGAAATATTTGTCTAAGCCATGCAAATGTATCCAAAAACTGATAGTTTTGTATCATTGCCTCACAATATAATCAAATCGTCTACATCTGCATACAAATTGCTCCTGAAAAATTTCGTGTTGAACGTATCTTTTTTCAATGACACTAAAGGTTCTGCCATATATTTAAACCTGTCCTATCACACATCACAAAACGTAAAATAAAATGCTGTAAAGAGCAAAACATATAAGCAGCTCATGCAGGTTTAAATACTAGTATACCTCTAAAATTGCCTTGCTTCCTAGGGTGGTTTTCTTTCAGTCGTGGCAATAAAATTTTGGTCAAAAATGGAACAAAAATATGTCAAAACAAGGTGTAATTAAACGTTTCTATAACTGCCTGAAACTCGATTATGTTCTACTGATAACGTACCGGTAATGCAGTTTGTAGAATTTTAAAGTACCAAAACAATGTGCCCCGTTTTGCTATAATCACAAGAAATACTACAGTACATATTGTACAGTGACTTTAGGAATTCAACAATATTCGTTTTCTTGGTGTAGAGAAAATGCCATTTCTTTAGGTAACTTAGATAACTATTAAACAGACTAAGTTTCCAAAATGTTTATATAATATCGAGATAATTTCTGATGTGTTGAAGAATAACTTAGTATATTTAGAGGCTATCTACTGTGTTTTAAATACCAGTCTTAAAATGTTTGTATTTATATCTACTTAAAAGTGACGTCTGGGCAATCGAGGACAGGTGCTACTTTAACAGTTAAATGAACTGCGTGTATGTACCACTATTACCAAAGTCACATTTTCTTGTAAGTTTTAATACTACAGTACTACTGTGCTTTAAACTATTTTTTAAAATCTAACAGAAAAACAATGACTGTTCTCGTTGCTTACAATTAAAGACCAAATTCTTGTGAAGAGTAGCTGCTATTTGGTTGAAAATTGGATCATATATATATATATATATATATATATATATATATATATATATATATATATATATATATATATATATATATATATATATATATATAAGAGGAAGACCATTAATATTATTGGTACGAAAAAATAAATTGTATTTATAGTTCTCATAAAAAAGAGATTGAAATTTTACAATTGAGGATATTGCTTGATCAGTTTTACTCTGGATCTCTGCCTTAGTATTATTCTATAACTTTAAAATTATGTACTTGCAATAAAAACGAGTTAAAAGGCAGTTATGTTGCATTTCATTGCGCTTAAACAGGTTGTC
The DNA here is from genome assembly GCA_016746295.1 of Potamilus streckersoni. NCBI lineage: Eukaryota > Metazoa > Mollusca > Bivalvia > Unionida > Unionidae > Potamilus > Potamilus streckersoni. The sequence goes on along the minus strand of JAEAOA010001104.1, from coordinate 1,023,364 downwards.
AGATTGCGCCCGTTGTGTCGCGGTTTGGTCAGCGTAGTTCAGAATGTTGTTTTCGAAACAGGTCTTGAAAAAGTTGCTTTTTTTTTGTTAAAACATTTACTTTTGACCAGCTACGAAAAAGTAGTTTAAACTGTTTTATCATGGATATATGCAAATGAACGAAAAAAACAAAAACATTCATACAATGATTATTTTGCGCTTGGTCAGCAAATTTTATTCATCAAAAAAGCACTGATCTTACTGGTCGGTGTTTTATCACGAACTCTAATCATATTTAGATTATTTCACTCCAAACTGCACAGATTCACTAGACTTCCGAAATCAATTTCTGCATGTTCGAAACATTATAAACACCGTATGCAAAATTAAATATATGAACATACAATGCCAAACACAACTTTATACTTATTATAGGTATTTTGACACTCATACATGATACACACATGCAGGGTGGTACGTATGTGTTTACAGACGTATGAATGTTTTAACTGAATATCAGCACACTACTGACTATATGTGTAAAATACAACTTGCTGAATTAGGTATCATCTGGCACTAAAAAATCGTATCATTTGTGCAATTGCAATACTTAATCTGTTGACACATCAATATTGTGAGGTCTTATGTGACATGTTTACAAATCAACATTGTGAGGCCTTATTAGTGACATGTTTACACACCAACGTTGAGAGGACACAAACCAGGTGTGTATTCACTCATTTTTTTTTAAAAAAGCAATTAGTATTATTCTTAGAAAAATAGTTTTTGCTATTTGGGATATTTTTTAACAAGTTCATCATGCAACGTCTTCAAAGAGTTTTAATCAGGTCCTCTTAATGTATGTCTCACAACATAGAAACAAATTGTTTTACATAAAAAAATTTTTTTACCTGTTATATCATTCTAAGATTTTGGCCATGCCGATATGACTATAATTTATTATGATACACTCTCATGAATCTCCAAAATGCCAACATTTAAATATTTTCACATGTTACACCACATACATTAGGAGGAAGCATTAAGAGGATGTCATCCTAATGTCGGTGGTCCTGTTAATGTTGGTGTGTAAACATGGGTTTTCCTCCTAATGTAGGCAATGTGTACACACACACACACACACACACACACACACACACACACACACACACACACACACACACACACACACTGAAAATATTTATTATTTAAGCAACATAATGGAAACAACTGGTTCTCTTTTGCCTCAAAATCAGAGGACCACTGAAAATTGAATGGTTGGTCCCTAAAGATTCCAGAATGTAGTGATATCCCAAACCTGGTCAAAGTTACTGTAAGCTCGAGCCTTCGCTTTTGTAGTACAGTGACCTATTTATTTATTTTTTGTGATTTTAGTCAAGGTTTTTAAAATTGTCGTGTATTTGAACTTCATTCCACGCTAAACAAAATGCTACAACATGAAAATATTTGGATTTCTCGACAGTCGAATTCTATTCACAATGAATGTTTGTCTGCTCTAGAGCGTCTCCAGTGCCCATCATGCCAAGGATGAATAAAATGGCTGCTTTTCCGGTAATGAACCAAAAATTGTAAACACACAATATGGACCAAGAAATGACCGAAACAGAAGAAGATATTACCAAGGTTTTGACAGATTTATTAAAATGAATTATTTTAAATGCATGAACATTATTGCTATGGCCATCAAAGCACTGTAGTATTCGTGTAAGGTCTCTAACAACAAGAAAGTAACAATCACTTGATAGGTCAAACGTTTGACATTTGCAGCAGACACTGTAATCCTTGGATGACATGATTTGATTATAAACAAGTACAACAATTAATAATATTCTTAGTTGCATAACATAAGTACGATATAACAATTAACCCCTATATTAGATGCTTTGCTTTGTATCGTTTTTCTTGTTGTCGAAAATTGGGTTTACATGTCCGCTTGTTGTCGTCCAGCACAATTGGGTTTACATGTCCGCTTGTTGTCGTCCAGCACTCTATATTGACCCTAACATATTTTGACTCAGTAGAATAAACTCGCAGTTCTCGAAATAACGCATCTTTCAATAAAGTCGCAATTACAACATCTGTTTAAACTGATCAACATCGAGTAATGCAGACAGAAAACTTTGTTGAAAAGCCAATCATTATTATTTCTGAAATGAAACAAACACTATGGAAAAAAACATCTATGTCACTAATTCTCTTTCTTCAGTCAGTAGGTCCTCATAAAATCCATATGAACTATAGTGTGACCCTGCTAATGAACTTTTCCTTATAACATGAAATGCAGATATAAAAACACAATTTTGGCTTGGCTCTGAAAATTTCACATACATGGTTTATTTTTCTTGTACATGGAGAAATATTTTTTTCTTTTTAAAAGTGTGACAAATAAAATGTAAAAGGTATATTGAGGGATTGCACTGGGCTTCACCAATGTCATAAATAGCACTTTTGTTTCCTTTTTTTTTGCAACAATATTTTGTGCTGTTTAAACTTGTATATATAATTTAGGGTTTGGAGTGAAGACATTTAAAGGAACCATGAAGGAAGTCGTAAACTTGGATATGTGCACTGGAATCTATTGTTACTTAAACAAATTCTTTCTTCATATTGACAGACCATCTTAACTGCATTGTTTGTAATATCATAGTCTGCTTATATTGCCATCTGGTACGAGTAGTGTATCCAGTGATGGTCCTGGCTTTGAAAAAGTTGTCACCAAAAATATTGCCAACCTCAATATTTTGTCCATAATTTTCAAAAATTGTTGTCAGAACAAGTAGGGAATATTTTTCCATGTCTATTATGTAATAGGCAATGAAAATTGAAAAAGATCGGATAGTTATTACTTTATTGACAACAAATAATACTGAATAATACAGCCATAATATTACAAAAATAAATCATCACATGACTGTTCTGTAAGGAACTTAGTTAATGACATTTTAATACCAAAAGCCTATGATCATACTTTGCAATGTAAGATAAGTGATGCATAATGCAACTGTTGATTTCATGCATTTAGGAATTAAATGCCACCCCCCTTTTTTATGGCGAGCTTCACAACATACATCTCTGTCAACTAACAGTTCAGAAATTTATATTTCCCACGATTTACATGCTTTGCTTTTAGTGAATTGCTTCCTAAATCCCATGAATGATCACTGAATGCTGTAGATTCTTTCTTGATAATCATACTAGAATCTCCATTCCCACCAATGAAACTTACACAAGTTAACACCTGCATCAATGTACAGTATATATAAGCATTAATTACCATCATTAAATTAAAAGAAGGAATCAAGAAACAACATGGAGCATATGGGCCCCAAAACACTAATTTAGAATAAATATGTTGTTTAGTAAGCAGTATTGTATCATATATGAGTTAACAATAAGGTGGGATATAAAATGTGGGAAATTGTTATCACATGTATGGTAGCTTGAGACCAAATTTGAATTGTTAACATAAATTTGCAACCATTTTTAGGCATTGTTTGTTATAACAAAAATGGGCATCATTTATTTGTCAATCAATTGCTAGTGCTTTACTGAATGTAGAACAGTCGGTTTCCTTAAAGTATGTTGATGAGGCTTGAGTCTAGCCTTTATTTATTGTGAAGTTTTGACACAAGTGACCAGACTATCAAATGGGGCATGTTTGGGGGTGGTGGATATGCATTCTACAGAAAGAAACGGCATGTCCTTTGAGAATTTCACATGTATTGGACCAAAAAATTCAGTGAAGACAATGCATAAATATGCTGTAAAAAATCCCGATTGTAGGTCTCCATTTGTGTTATTTCAGATTCAATTTCCCAGCTTGGTTTGTGAAAAGATTTATTTTGTGCATGACACGATAGAATAACTGTATGGTATTAAATAAATTTTTTCAGCAAGTATTTGAATTATTTAGAAATCTTTCTGTACATTTGAAACTTAATCACAGGACAGGCTTTTTTGCTGGAACGTATTCCGATTTCTTGAAACTATTAGAATAGAAAGGATTTTTTAGGTGTTTTTTAACAGGATGTGACTGATACATGAATTTGATAATGTGAGCTTTACTCAAATTCATGGAATTTTCATATACAAGGTCAATACTTAATGGATTATTGATTGTACTACACAAATGTAAGTTGTCACTATCAAAATATCATATGGCATCAGCATTTCACTGGTCTGAGTTGCAGCTCCAGTCTCAATTTAGGAGTAGGACAACACATTATGCATCAGCGGCCACTATTAATTGGCTACTGCAGTCTGGGCTAGTGGAGTAACTAGAGATATACATGTCTTTCATGTTCTAATGAGTACTTGGTAACCTGTTAAACAGCGCAATGGGTAGCCAGGTGAAGATTTCCATTGTTTTGATAGCCCTACCCTGTATATAAGTCTTTATATTGTAAAGCTTTTAAAGATTGCACAATACTAAGTCATCATTATTATGTTCTCCACATGAATTGTCATATTAATTACAGCTTTTGGATATTTGATTTAAGTTGCATCCACTTTAGCAAAATATATCAATTTCATTTTACAGTTTTTTATTGGTTATTATTGCATTGTTCATATATCAGATCTGAGTACATATATTAAAATATGGCTTTAAAGTTTTAATATATTTAAAAATCTTTTTTCAATTTTCAGAGTCTGTACATAGATGTGATGCATGAAATAATTGATGAGGTGACACTGGGGTTGTGTTTTGAAATTCACAGAGCTGCAAAATTGGGATCACTGTTCCTTGCTGATACGGATCCTGTGTAAGTTTGCATTCTAAATGGAACAAAACTAATTGCATTATAGCCATGATTATCTTTTCATCACTTAAACTCAGTGGCATGAATAGAAAGGGAAAGGCAACAGTTACTATTAGCTTAGCAACAGTGATTTAAGAGTTCAGTGATTTGCCATCCTACAAGTAGTATCAAATGCTTCAAGATTAAATTGTGAAGTCCACTACACCACAATCACTATACAAATCCCTTTGCTTTTTTTGTCATTATTGCCTTTATTTTTTTCAGTAGCTTAATGCAATGTCTGACACATTTTAGTTAGCAGAACTTGTCATGACATTTTGTTCAGTGGTTTACATGAAACTTGGTAAATATGATCACCAAATCAAGATGCACATACATATATTTATAAATTATTTTGTTTTTAAGCTTAACAGCATAATCTTGTGAATGCAAATAGTTCTGCAGTTTTTTATGGATAGCAGGGTAACTTGTTAAATATCACGGCATCACACATGAAGATCAACATATTGTCAAATTCACTTCTTTGTGCCATTTCTGTAAGATTTATTGCCCCTTTTCTAACTTGCTGAATGCAGCATGTAACAGAATTTTCCGAGTGCAACTAGTCTCAGATTCCTGTGGATTGCCATGAAATTTGTTGTGATCATCATTGAAAGATGTATATTACTGTCCTCCATCAGTTTGAAATAACAGTTATTTGAGTGAATTCTTTTATCATGAACTTTTCTCCATTTTGGTATGGAGTGGGGGGTATATATGTATGAGCAATCAGTATTTTCTGTGCCATTCAGCCTCAGAGGTTTTGCTAGGATTTTAAAACTGGGAGTCCAGGACTCCAATTTTGGTAAAAGTAGTAGTCTCAAAAGCGAAAGTTACAGTCCTCATAAACATATTGTGCATATTTGAAGTGGCTAAATGTTCAGGTGAGAAGAACAAGTGGAAGTCTTCAGGTTTAAGTTTCCAAATTCTTTACACCACTCACATATTAGAGCTTGTTTTTTCATTAAAGTGAAACTGAATTTTATCAATTTATAGAAAGGCCCTGTGCCAAACACTAAACAAGGTATCACACACTTACTTACACATGGCTACAGTTCAGTTAGCAACTTCAGCTCTCTTTTGAATCTCATTCCAATCTTCATCAATTTGCTATTAAACCCCAAAATACTTATTCATATTTTGTAAACAAAATTTTGTCTAAGTCTTGAAATGTCTTGATTTTGAAGTCACACACACTTCTTATTTAGCTAAACAAGGAAATGAACACAATAATGAAAGTTTTATTTGTTCATTGATATACTAATATAATGACCACATGTACATCTCTGGGTCTTTCTGTCTCAGAATTCATTCATTGTAAATATCAGCATATTTTCCCACCACTCAGCAGCTAGTTAAAGAATTTGAACTTGCTGCCTAGCTATTGTGTCATGTTCTTTTGATGGTCTCTTATAATGACAACATATACATTTGGGGGCCATTCAAATTGATCAACACATTTTCCCACAAAATAGGTGGTTGAAGCAGGACGCAGGACTTGCATGCCTATGAATTTGCCACCCAGCTATTTTGTGTGTATGGAGGACTCTTGGGTAATTTTCTACATCCCAAATAAAATATTTGTGTCTGAATATGCATAATTGTTTCCGAGATCTCTGATACTCATTCAGTGTTCAAGAAGAAAACAATTGCCCTTGTTCAGGTTTCTTAATCACCAGACATTGTGTGAGTAATATGAATACATTTATTATATATATTGATATTTTAATGTATAGTTTCATATTATTGAAATATTTTGTTTTAATATTATGTATAGAGTCTGTTAAATCAGAATTTGGATTTTCTCTTGTGTATAATATGCTATGTGTGCTGCATTTTTTTTCATAGTTCATACTTTTTAAATTTGCACCCTCCCACCCCAGGTATATGCTGTTTAAATTTCCCTTCCCTCTTTCTATGAAGTATATGCTGTATAAATTTCTATTCTGCATTTCAGCAAAAGTATATGTTGTATAAATTTCTCTTCTGCGTTTCAGCAAAAGTATATGTTGTATAAATTTCCTTTTCATGTTTGTACAAAGTACATGCTGTATAAATATATATTTATTACAGTATGTACTTTGTAGAAACATGGAAGGGAATATAAATATTTGGTGTATAAATTTCTGTTCAATGTTTGTATAGAGTATATTCATCCCTTAGCATACAGTCCAAAATTCTAGTGCATGGTTTGTTAATGGCCAAAACCATAACAGGGTTGAACATAACTTACGGTATAGATCCACGATGAAAATAGGATTAGCAACTGTTGAAAAAAGGAGTTTGTGAGGGGTATTAAGAGATGAGATCAACATATTGATGTAGGCAAGTTGTTTGGTTTTACAGAAGAAATTCCCACTGGAAAAAACAGGACTTTTTAGTAATTAATGAAGATTTTGTAATAAAAATATTTGAAAAAAAAATTTTTGCTTTTATAGTAAAAACTCCATTGATGTCCCATTAGGCTTGTGTGGAAAAATTCTTCTGTGTACATCCTGTGAAAAATTCTTGAATATTTCAGGTTGCCTTGAGATTTTTCTTTGTAAAGACTGAATTTTTTGTTGTTGTTTTTTTTTTTAAATTCATTTAATTTCGGCAAAAACTTCTTGAATTCATTACAGGAAAGAACAAACATTAAAATTAAAAAAAAAATGTCTCTTTTTAAAGCAGGATAATTTGTCATTCACATATTTTCCAAAAATTAAACATTTATTTGGATAAAATATGGGTGAATCAAATGGTATGTGCCACTGTTAGTTACCAAAGCAGAGTTACATCCCTTTGCTGTACAGTACTTATAGGTTACTGCATTTGTATGGGAAAATATTAACGAGTGTTTTGGATGGTTATACTGCACATCTTAATTGAAGCAGGGATCCTCCTTCAGCTGAACTAGCTTTTATTATCCATTTTCCTTATTTGTTCAAGTGCCTTCCATTTACATTTGTATACCATATTATCTTTGTGATGGTAATCTAGTCAAGATACATTGTTTTTCATCTAGAAAAATTATTACAACTTCAATTAGTGGCACTCAACATTTTCCCAGATAAGCGGATCTCAGAACAATACACATAATTTATCTCTCATTCAGTTGCTAGAGGCATATATTTATTTAGCCATCCCATGTACTTGGTATATGTCATAAAATAATTACATGTGATTATTTCCCCTTATTGGTTCCTTTTTGTTCATGCATTAATTTAATGCATGTTTCCCCAGAGTGAACACAAAATGGATTCATTGAAGTTGTGGTTCACTTTATGAATCAACACATTTACAAGTTGATGTTGATTGATGCCTATCAAAGTTACTTTGAAAGCTGCTAATGGCTGGGACAGCAGAGACTTAATTTAAATTTAAAATGTCTGCATTTTTAAGAATCAAAATTTAACATGTCTGTATTTTTTAAGAATCATGGCAAAAACTGTATGCTGATAAAAAGTGGTAGGAAGTCATTATTATGGATGCAATAAATGCAATGGAGTAAAATGTATCTTATATAACTGGCACTTTACCAAACTATACATTCATATGGCCCAATTGAAGCTCACCAGGTACATATTTTATATTGTATACAGCAGTGGTGTCATTAGATGCTGTGGCCAGGGGCCTCAACAACTTTGTTGCTAGCATCTGCCTATATTTAAAAATATCAATAAATGTTTTGAAGTTAGAAAAATATTTTTAAAAACCCTTTGGTTTAAAATCATTGTACTTCTTAAATTCATGAATCAGTTATCTGGACATGATATGAACCAGACAAAAGTAGTATCTCTTTTTATATGAATCAGCTATCTGGACATGATATGAACCAGACAAAAGTAGTATCTCTGTTTACATGAATCAGCTATCTGGGCATAAAATAAACCAGACAAAGCAATATCTCTATATACATGAATTAGTTATTTGGACATGAAATGAACTAGACAAAAGTAGTATCTCTGTTTACATGAATCAGTTATCTGGACATGGTATGAACCAGACAAAAGTAGTATCTCTGTTTACATGAATCAGTTATCTGGACATAAAATGAACCAAACAAAAGTAGTATTTCTGTTTACATGAATCAGCTATCTGGGCATGATATAAACCAGACAAAAGCAGTATCTCTGCATACATGAATCAGTTATTTGGACAGCTAATTATGCAGACAAAAGCTGGAATATACTGGATTAACAGTTTTTTTATTGTAGTCAGCAGTATAAGTACAGCACTTCCTGGTTATAATACCCTTCATTATAAAATGGCTATTTTCATGTAAAGCATGTATCGTCATGGTTCCCATTTCATGAAGTAGCAATATATTCTGTGTATCATATACTTCATTATAAGGTGATTCCACTATAATGTGGTATACTCTATGGTTACTATGGATGGCATCATTATGAGGGAATACATGTAACAATACTTCCTTATAAGGTAGTATCATTGTAAGGTTGTTTTTTATTGTTCCCATAGACAATAAGGAGTTGTATGTTTTTCTTTTGTTTTTACATAAGTTATATTATAGCATCATTACACATTTTCTGACATTCAGCTTGTTTCACAAATTAATGATTTATAATACAAAAAATGAATAATCCATTGTGCTAATAAGTTGAATACAGATTTGATGAGTGGTATAAATGCTTTGCTTATGTACATAATGTAATGTTTATTTCTCTTTTGTAGGTATCAGAAAGAACATGGTAGGTATAAGTACAGTTCTGTTCAGGTAACATCATTATGGAGCCAGACATAAATTTCTTGAAATTTGATCAGTTAGCTAGAATTCTATCTTTCTACTTCCTTTACTGAAATACATGGAGAGATAAAAGTGTGTGTGTGTGTGTGTGTATATATGTATGTGTGTATATATATATATATATATATATATATATATATATATATATATATATACAAAGAATACAAATCACATGGCGAATAACAACCCTTTCAAGCGTACTTGATCCACCAAGGGATCACATGTGTCAGGGATTAATTAAAATAGATGCAATAAACTGACGACGAACAGTACGAAACTAGTAACTAACTAGCCTAAGCGCTTTCGACTCTTAATGAGCCTTTTTCAAAGGCAAATACAAAACATATATACGATAAACAAATAAACACAAAAACGTTGTGTTTGTAAACCTCTACATGGCTGTCTTCACATGTGCTAAAACTATAAATACAACCAGCTTGTATAGACTAGATGCGGAAACTGAAAACGTTGCATAATTCCCTAAAAGTCTACAAGCCAAAGCGACATCTATTTTTACTTTTTGTACATATGTAACACAAATTATATCCCGGATATTTGATTCTATACCGGTTATTCTTATAGTAAAAATTGAAGGATAATAAGAAGATTTAGAAAATGTTAAATTTTACTAGTGCATAGTTTTCATTTTCTAGTCTTCTTGGTTTAGACCGCTTGGTTTCAATGTTCTAAGGCGGCGTATCCAGTATGATTCCTTTTCCTTCCTGGTTTCGGAACTCCAGCTGTGGTTGTTAGCAATAGCGATAAGTATTATATCACTGAAAGTGTGGCCAGGGGAGGAAAAGTGTTCTGCGACCGGGCTTCTGTACAGCTTTTTTGTCTTCCAATCAGATCTATGAAGGTTTATCTTTTTGTGTAGCTTTTCAGTTTCTCCGACGTACTGAAGGCCACAGATCTTACATGTGATGAGATAAATCACATTCTCTGTTTTGCACGTTTTGTTTGGACCATGTATGTTTAGTTTTTCTTTAGTCACTGTGCTAGTGAATGTCTTGGTCTCTATCATATGTTGACAGGTTTTGCATCTTTTATCGCCACAGGGTCCAGATTGACTAGGTTGGTTTTGACTAGCGATTGGCGTTAGATTTGCCCTGACTAGGATGTCCTTTAGGTTTTTTGGTCTCCGGTAAGCTACTACAGGTTTGTTCAGAAGTATTAGGTTTAGTATGTCTGACGATTGCACGGTTGGCCAGTGGTTTGCGATGATTTTACCTACTTTGGGATTGTCTGGGTGATAGGTCAGAATAAATGGTATCCTATCAACCTTTTCTTTCTGTCCATATCTGAGTAGGTCATCATGGTTTGTTTGTTTGGCCCTTTGGATTGCCTCCGCAATCAGGTCTTTGTTATAGCCTCGGTAAATTAAATGTTTAGCCAGCTCTTTAGACCTTTCTAGGAATCTTTCATCGTCGGAGCAAATTCTGCATATCCTCAGTGCCTGGCTATATGGAATGTTCTTAATGCAGTGTTTTGGATGACAGCTGATTGGGAGGAGATACTGGTGTTTGTCGGTTGGTTTTGAGTAGATGTCTGTGTGTAATTAGTTTTCCACCAGTCTGGTTGTTGTGTCCAGGAAAACATGGTTTGAGTTGGAAATTTCTGCCGTGAATTTTATTCAATTCTTATCTATTTACTTCCATCCTTCAATAAAAATCAATTAAAATCATCAGACTCTAATATGAAGAGACAATACTCTATTTTCAAATTCAATTTTTGCAACATATCTTCTGGAGTATAAGAAGGTGTTATGTATCTCTGCAATGTTTTCACTTTTCCCCTACTCTGCTTCATTTATTGTGAATATATACAAAATATGTTTGTAACAAAATGCTTGTACCATATTACTGTTGCAATAATTATTAGCTCTACTGGTCATAAACCAGAAGAATATATGGGATAGTTTATAGTTTATGGAACATCCATTAGCACACGTTTTTTTATTTTTATTTGTTACTCCTCCTAACTTACTCAGAGGATTGCCAAAAAGCTAACTCTCTCTCTCTCTCTCTCTCTCTCTCTCTCTCTCTCTCTCTCTCTCTCTCTCTCTCTCTCTCTCTCTCTCTCTCTCTCTCTCTCTCTCTCTCTCTCACACACACACACACACACACACACACACACACACATTCGACCCATGTTCTACAAGTTGATAAATTAAAATCATGCCACAGTGGCCATCTTAAGAATCTTATCACTACTTTTCCTGGATGGATGGTCATATCAACATGGGATTTTCACCAAAAGTCTTTGTAGGATGTGTAGTAGTTGATTCTGAATTAAAATTCTAAACCAAAATGGTGCTGATAGGACATCCATTAAGGTTTCCATAATGGCCATCTTGAAATTTTTGTCACTACTCTCTATGAGTGGATGATCATAATTTTATTGGGTGTTTACCAAAAGACTTATTTCATTATGTTAATTTTCCTAAGTGAAAATGATCCAGTCTGACTTTCAGCATGGTTACCATGGTAACTGTCTTGAAAATTTGTTGCTGCTGCTGAAGGATTGGTCATATTGACATGAGTTTTTCACTTAAAGACTTCTTAGCATTCTTTATTTTATAGTACTTTTAGTGCATTATGTAATATTATTTTCCTCTCTCCCTTGAAACTGTTTGTCTCCCCTAAATTTGGAGGTCGAGGAACACTGCATCGATTACCTTTGGAATCCAATGTGCAACCCTGCTAAAGTTTTACAAGGCTTCTCTGTGGACTGAGTCTGTGTAATCAATATTGGATGCAATTGTTTTAAAATGACTGTCTTTGTCAATCAGGATTTGCTGCACTTTACTTTCCTATATAGACTATGTCTTTTCCTTTGGTTTCAGAAATTGTAGATATACCTGGAGTAGATGTGTTTGGGTTAGTGCCAACCAAAAAGCAGGTGGAGTGTATATGTCCAAACTGTCAGCGGAATTTGGCTGCATCCAGATTTGCTCCACATCTTGAGAAATGCATGGGTATGGGACGGAACAGTTCACGTATTGCGAGTCGAAGATCACAGCAGGCAGCAAAGGAAAATGAAGTGAGATCAGCCTTGTAAGTATCATCTGATTAATTTTCATACTGGTCATTGTCATCTCTTGTATTAACATTTGCCAGACATAGGTGTTGCATTTCTTGCATGATGTTGTCATTGTTGAATTCTTTGTTAGTTTTGAAAATCATATAAGTTGTTCAGTTTACAGATGAGATGCCCACATCTGGCTGAAGCTGCAGTCAAACCTGTTATGAGAGACAGGTGGTCAGTCATAACAGGTTTGTACAAAAGACCAGTTTTCAAGATCCGATTTCAGAACTTTTTAAAGACAAATGACCACAATCACTGTATGTATGTATGTATGTATGTATGTATGTGTGTGTGTGTGTGTGTGTGTGTGTGTGTGTGTGTATATATATATATATATATATATATATATATATATATATATATATATATATATATATATATATATATATATATATATATATTCCTTGTTAATAGTTTTTGCTACAATATTGTATGCATTAATCTGAAAGCATAATTATATAGCTTAAAAGATAGTCTTCTATCATTAAACATGAATTGCATTTATATTTGAAAATCACTTGTACATATATTAACATATGAAAACATTTCTAATTTAATCAGGTTAGAAAATGGTTTGAAGAGAGAAAGTGATGAAAGTCCAGATGATGACAATGATGCTGATTGGAGTTACTATGCAGACAAAAGAGGTACATGTTAATCTTAAATGATATGTTAATCCTTTCTTTAATGACTTGTTAATCCTTTTCTAAATGACATGTTAACTCTTTCCTAAATGATATGTTATGTATTCTTAAATGACATGTTAACCCATTCTTAAATGACATGTAAACCCTAACTTAAATAATATGTTAATCCTTTCTTTAATGACATGTTAATCCATTCTTAAATGACATATTAATCCTTTGTTAAATGATATGTTATGCATTTCTTAAATGATATGTTACCAAAGTCTTAAATGACATGTAAACCCTTTCTTAAATGATATGTTAATCCTTTCTTCAATGACTTTTAATCTTTCTTAAATGATATGTTGATCCATTCTTAAATGACATGTTAATCCTTTGTTAAATGATATATTACGCATTTCTTAAGTGAAATGTTAACCCATTCTTATATGACATGTTAACCCTTTTTTAAATATATTAATTCTTTCTTTAATGACATGTTAATCCTTTCTTAAATGACATGTTGATCCTTTCTTAAATGACATGTTAATCCTTTCTTAAATGATATATTATCCTATTTTTAAATGTCATGTTAACTCTTTCTTAAATGATATGTTAATCCTTTCTTAAAATACATGGTAATCCTTTCTTAAATGACATGTTAATCCTTTCTTAAATGACATGTTATGCATTTCTTAAATGACATGTTAACCCTTTCTTAAATATGTAAAATTTTTCTTAAATGACATGTTAACCCTTTTGTAAATATGTTATTCCTTTCTTTAATAATATGTTAACCCTTAAATGATAATTTACCCCTTTCTTAATACTTTGTTAAATGACATGTTAACTTATTTTTAATGAATGTTAAGCCTAACTTTAATGACATGCTTGAACAAAGGATATAAATCCAGTATTGCCACTTCTATAATGCACATGGAAAATTCTAATGGAATCTTTGAGAAAGAGTTTTTACTATTTATCATCACATTTTATAATAAATCCTAACTTTTCTTTAGACTGTGACCATTTTTCTGACAAATTATAGATTGTAATATGAAAAATTAATTTGGAATTTGTGTGTCCAATAGTACCATATATACTCTCTTATAAGACAAATCCAATTGCAAACTGTAAAGATCCAGATCTGTCATTGCATAATGTGCTGCAGATATGTGTCTATGCAGTTTGCTAGGAGTAATCAGTAGAACAAACAACATAGACCCTTGTCTACAGATGCATTATGCTATGGCAGATCTTGATCTTTGTTTGTTGGCAATTTGACCCAACTTATAAGCCAGTACATATAGTATAGGGGACCCAGAGTGGCCGAGTGGTCTAAAGCACTGTCCATTACGGATCACTGCCATCTCACCTCGGTCTGCGTGGGTTTGAGTCTAGGATTCGGCGAATGAGGATATGTGAGAAAGCTTGCCAGTAGCTTCTCATGTTCTCGTGGGTCAGTGGTTCTTTCCGGAGATTTCCTGGTTTCTTTCTCCATTATTAATACTGGTATTAATATGGTATTTATAAATAATGACTTGCATGTAGCCAGGATTATCAATGGTTGGCAGTCTATTGGGGTTACCACTGGTCAACAGTCCACTGGGGTTACCACTGGTCAACAGTCCACTGGGATTGCATTAAGCAGTAGTTAAAGATCTTGTCAGCATGCATGGCCTGACAATGTAGTATTACTCTAATTTTGTATTATTTGTAAACTCCACTCTTCCCTAATCACTAACATCCCATCATTGCAAGAAGATTTATAAATTTTGGAACCAAGACATAATATTTATCAGTTGAAGCTTTCACATCTTACAGATGAAATTGTATTGATATTGATGTCCCTCCTGGAATCTGTTGGATTTCTGCATAAACAGAAGTCATCTAGCCCCAAATTCATTATTATGTTACTGATCTTTCTTTTCAAGTATTTAAATGGAAAATTTAATTTAAGAATTGATATGAAAAATCTTCATTAGTTTTAAATGAGTTGACATATCAACATGGTGTTTTCACCAAAAGACTTCTTATGATGTCTGGTTAGTTGTATATGAAAATGGTTCTGATCTGACTTTCAGTATAGCCTCAACAATGGCCATCTTGAAAATCTTTTTTTCATTACTTTTCTTAGATGGCTGATGGTAAGAGGTTGCTTATCAATTATATCACTTCATATATTATTTTAGTTAGACACAAGGTGTAAATTTACATCTTTTTCTCTTTATGCTGTAAATTAGATAGCCTATTCTTGATACCAAAATAATATCTTACATGAAAGTGTTGTTACTTATTTTGTCTTGTCAGTCAGTGCTGAAAGGATGTTTGATGATGTCCCTAAATCCACCTAAAATATTTTTTGAATGAAAATGTTTATTTAAAATAAAAATAAAATAAATAGTGAATTATCAGTCACATGAAGGCCATCTTGAGCATATTTTGTCAGGAAGAAAAATTGTATGCAGGGTTTATGTTTGCACATTATTACATTGTACTCAATGATGTTTTATTGATTGCAACATTCTGGTTAATTCTTTTTGTGAACTGCTCTGGTGGCCTGGTGGTTAGAGCATCTACCTCTGATGCAGGAGGTCATGGGTTCGAACCTGGCCGAGTCATACCAAAGACTTTTAAAAAATGATACTAACAGCTGTCTCTTTTGGCGCTCAGCATTAGGAGGTTAGTGTTAGGACTGGTTGGCCTGGTGTCAGGATAATAGGACTGGGTGGGACATCATGCCACATGTCTGCGGCATGATGCCCCAGTGCTGGACGTCACTATAAACTGTCACACTGCAGATATCAGAGTGATATGACTGAAAATTTTTTATAGCAACATTAAAAATCTAAATCACACACACATACAATTTTTTTTGTTTACTATTTGATTTATTATTGTATATTCATTTAATTAAGAAGCAAACAACAAAAACAACTAATTTATTTTCTTAACAATGATAAATGGAAGTGTGGATATGAAGTTATTCTAATTCATCATGCCACTTTACTGTAATAATTCATTCCTGTATATTATTGACTTGTTTACTCTGACCACTCAGAAGTTTTATGATTTTAAGCACCTGTTAATTGTTAGTCATAATTGCTATGTAACATATAATATTGTTGTGTCATCCATTTCAGTGAAAAGACTGAAGAAAGACAAGAGAAGTAATTCCCCTAGAAGATATAAAAATTCCAAAGTAAAAAATGGTAAGATTTTTTTAAAAAAATTAAACATGAATTTAAATTCAGCACTTGATCATTTTTGTCATTGTTTCATGATTTATTGTTGCTTAAAATATGCCTTTAGAAGAAACATTGTTTACAGTTATTTTGTGCTTTTTCCAGACAGGTTGTCAAAACAACCAGAATCAATCCCCCAATACAAACTTTCTAGTTTATGATAATCATGCATAAAGAGTATGACCATGTCTTGTACTAGTGATCAACTCTCCTGACAGTGGATTTGTGTTTTTATTTAAAGAGAAGGAGTTGGCATGTTTGCATAGGTGATTTATTCCTTGTAAGGTAATCTTTTAATATGACATACAGGAATAGGTAATTTATTCCTTGTAATCTGATATGCTCAAATAGGTAATTACTCCTTGTACAGGTAATCTTTTAGTCTGACATGCTTGCATAGGTTATTTATTCCTTGTACAGGTAGTCATTTAATCTGACATGCTTGCATATGCAATTTATTCCTTGTACAGGTAGTCATTTAATCTGACATGCTTGCATATGCAATTTATTCCTTGTACAGGTAGTCATTTAATCTGACATGCTTATATAAGTGATTTATTTCTGGTACAGGTAATCATATGGTGAACTGAATTTATTACTTTCAAATTTTGTGACAAGTTAATCTCAGGTTGCTGCATTCTTAATTAATTCAGGTGACCACCATGCAGAAAAACATGAGAGATCAAACACACCTGACCTCTCCATACATTCATATGAATTTATGTCAATAGGTAAGTTATGTTTTTAGGTTTTTATTCTTGCCATGAATTTGGTAGAGGCATGTAGTTTTTACCTTGACTGTCCATCAGTGTATAGTTCATTTAATGGAATTTTCTATCCCTAAAAGAGATTTTTAGCCCACATCTTTGATAAAATATTTTATACTGTGTCTAACAGAATCTAAAGGTGTTGATTTGTTTTCAACTGTCATTTCATTGAATTACATAGGAATAATATTTTATTTTTGATCTGGGTTCTCAATCTTTGTACATTTTCTCCCTCATGAACTTCACTGTTGTAGGTCTGATACGTAATGCTGTTGACTAAACTGACCTGATTGGGAATACCTTGTTCTTTTTCTTTTATTGTCTCAGAATGTCTGATTAAAAACCATTTTATTGTCTTAATCATCATTGATGTCAGCAAATAATTGAATTACATCAGCATTTGATGTTGCTGCCAAATTTAAAGCTTTTCAGATTTATTTCCTTAACTACATCAAATGTTTTACATCTATATGGCAACAAACATGCTAGGTCCTGTGTGTGCTTGAAGGAGTGCTATACTTTTATGTCACTGTAGATATTCTTTATGATATTTTGTGTTGTGGGATTCATTGTTTATGCTCGTTTTCCCATGAAAAAGGGAAGTATTGCATAGAATGAATTAAAATCATTCAGAAACTCCAAAGATTTTTGAGATCTGGTTTTTGTTTTAGTTTTTGTCATCAACATCATTGTAAATAGATCTGATATTTCTATACTTGTACCTGAGTTAATTACTTCAGGTGTGTAAATCTAAAATTCTTATATTTGTACCTGAGTAAATTACTTTAGGTGTGTAGATCTAATATTCCCATATTTGTACCTGAGTAAATCATGTTAGGTGCATATATCAAAAATTGTTATATTTGTACCTGAGTCAATTACTTTAGGTGTGTAGATCTAATATTCTCATATTTGTACCTGAGTGAATTACATTAGGTGCATAGGTATAATATTTCTAAATTTGTTCCTGAGTTAATTACTTCAGGTGAGTATATCTAATATTACTATATTTGTACCTGAGTAAATTACATTAGGTGTGTAGATGTAATATTTCTGTATTTTGTACCTGAGTAAATTATGTTTTGTGTGTAGATCTAATATTCCTTCTTTTGTATATAAGTAAAATATGTTAGGTGTGTAGATCTAATATTATTTATATATGTGTAAATTGCTTTAGGTGTCTAAATCAAATTTTCTTATATATTTATATATAAGTAAATTACTTTAGGTGTGTTGCTCAAATTGTCAGTTGTGTCTTTCATTTCAGAAGAAAGAAAATCACTTCTCATGGCAGTAAGTAATTACCTTTTAAACATTATATAGATCAGGATGTAGATTTTTGTTGGAATTTAAGTTATATTTTCAAGGCATGTTTTCCTTGATACAAATACAAATGTTCAGTAACTTTGACCAGAGTTTATGTTACCTTATGAATGATAATGAATACATTTTAGTTTTTAAAGATTTTCAGATATGATTGTCATAGAAAGATGGAAAATTGACTTTGATACTTGCTTACAAGTCAGTTACAACTGCAAATAACATAGATTCTAATCAGTTGTAATATCATGCACCATCAGATCAAGGTCTGTCTTGTTTATTCTACTAATTACTCCTAATTGCATAGACCAAGATATGCCTATGCATTATCTGATGGCAGATATGGATATATGCAGTGGGCAGTTATGTCTGACTTATAAACAAGTGTATATGGTAATGTGAAATTTATTTCTACATCTCTTGGTTCAAAATTAGCCTTACCAATTTCCTTGATGATTCCTTGTTTGAAATTTCATTGAATCAACACTAAACTTTATGTAAAATACTATGGGTCATTTTTTTTTTTTTTTTACAGACTTGTGGAGTGATATCTGGGCATACAAAGAAAATGTGCACAAAGTTAGTATCTTCTTTACATCATCAGGACTGAATGCATTTGATTACATTTATTACCACCTTAATTAATTTACACTGATTAAAGTATATTGGGAAATTTTCAACTAGTTTGTTTTCACAACTTTGCAGCCAATTAAATATTGCAAACATTTAACTTCATTAAGGGATTTTAAAGATTGATGATCATTGAAATTAAACATACTTGATTTTTCAGGATCAAAAATGTGCAAAAATTTAAAAATAGAGACATTTTCCATATATGATATTCAATGTCAAAATGATGACAAGTTGTATTTTATATTTGTTGGTCTGATTTAAATTCTGTTTACTTACTTGCAAAGGCAATTGCTTAGACTGTGGAAATGTGTGAGCTAAATATTTGAAGTAGTTTTGTATTTGACCTGTGTTTTGTTTTTAAGGTCTTGAACTAAATAATAGAAAGAGCAAAAAGCAACAAGTTTTTGTAAAATTCGACATATAATTTATTTCCTTTGAATCCAGTGTAAAAAGTTAAAAGAAAAAGACCGTTCGTTAGTACAGCTTTAATCCCAATAACCATAAAAGTTATCTCACAAGTCCAAAGAATAAAATATTCCTAATGAATTGCAGTGGTGTTCTGAATGAATTCCAATCTTGAAAGTGCTGATGTATCCATAGCCTGGAATAGTGTTGATGTGCTAACAGTTTTAATGTATCACAATAATATAATCCAAAATATCCTTGAATAAATTTACATTAATCCCAAAATAGTGATTTTGTCAGAAAATTTTGAGTACTTTGCAGTGAATAATTTAAATAAATATCAAATATTACTGAAACAACTTAAATTGGTTCCACTAAGACTGATGCTAAGAAATGATATGAGTAATTCTGAAATAAAGAACATTTATATATAAAGCACAATGACAAAACCAGGATGAGTCATTTTCCAGTCAAAATGATAACAACTTGCTTCAAGAAATTCTTATTGTCTAAAAAAAGCTCTGGACCTTGAACTTATCATTTATAAGCAGCCAGTTTGTAACTTGCAAACAAGGCAGAAAGATGTGAGCAGTTTGATAGGCCTCTGCCCTCAATTACAGACCAATGTTAACCACACAATTCAAAATAAATATATATGGCACATAATCATGGATAAAAACCAAGACACAATAGACATTAAATGTACATAACCAGGGCCTCTGCTAGAGTTCACATTTGGTGACAAATGCAAAAGAATTTTGAAAGTGGTGCTACTTTTTACTGACTGGTGAAAGATGCTAGAAACAATTTTTTTTATAAAGTAAATTTTTAATATTTCATTGATGTAAGCGACACGGGCCACATAATACCTGTTTTCACTATCAGTGGCAGTCAAAGGATCATGTCAGTAGATGATAAATACAACATTATTAGAACATGATTGAGCTAACTGCAAGATATCAGTTGGTTTTGAGAAGCAATTAAATGTGATTAGTCGCAAATATGGAATGACGAGGGGATATGCTATATTGAACAGGTCGGCAAAAATTTGGTGTCTTTTGCATGTGTTGTTAATTGATGTTTATTGCAAATTGTGAGAATGAGATGCACTTTGGACTGCTTTTATGTTTTAGGAATTATTTACTTATATAGCAAATATTTTGTGGTCTGAAGTTAATTGAAAAATGCAGAATGATACTACAAGGTTACCAATAATTGACTGTAATGGGTCTGAGTCGCTTATATGAATGAAAAGTTACAAATTGACTTTATGCAACAGATCTGTTTCTAGCTCTGAAAAACAGATTTATATCCAGCTGTATCTGAGGCAGCTGCCAGGTTACTTGTTGACCCTACTTCTACTACATGCTGTGAGAGGTGGTTCATTTGCCAGAATCTGATCAATAGAAAAACTTACAAAATTCTATGGATATATCTACCCTGAAAAATTTAATGAGGATTTCTTTTGATGGGCTCAGTTTTAAGAATTTTGATTTCTGGAAGGCATTTAAGAAATGGTCTGGGAAAAAAAATGTGGCAGATACAGACGAAAAGTCAGTGACATTGTTCTTAAAGACTAAACAGTATTTTGTATTATCAGTTAAAAAGAAACATTCTTATTCTTCTTACTTTTCATATGCTGTGCATTGAATTTCATGTGTATATAATGGTATTGTTATATTTATTAATAATTATTCTTGTTCTTTGAAATGTAATTAAAAAAACATGTAAAACTGTTTTATTGTCATGTTTATATAGATTTTAAATAGGATCGATATAATATCACGCATATATTTAAGTCCCTGCATCATAGCAATTCAATGGCTCCTATGGCGGAAAATTGGCTCCAAATTTTTAAATTCACAGAATTTTATGGTACAGGGAAAAATATTTCCAAGGGAGGCCCAGCATACCACCAGGCAATTGCTTTGAATGTGGAAATGAGCTAAATACATAAGGTAGAAATGAGTGAGCTAAATGTATGAAGTAGAAATGAGTGAGATAACTACATAAGGTAGAAATGATTGAGCAAAATACATGAGGTAGAAATGAGTGAGATAATTACATAAGGTAGAAATGATTAAGCAAAATAAATGAGATAGAAATGAGTGTGCAAAAAATGAGGTAGAAATGAGTGAGCCAGATAAATGATGCAGAATGAGTGAGCTAAAGACATGAAGTAGAAATAAGTGACCTAAATATATGAGACAGAAATGAGTGACCTAAATATATGATATAGTTTTCTGTCTGACCAGACCTCTCATGCATCAACTCCAAGATGAATTTTTTGCAGTAAACAAACCAAGTTGTTGATATATTTCATTTTGCCATCAATTTAGTCTGACAGTACTTTTTAAACTTGTAATAGTTATGTAACTGGGTTGTATATAATATTAATATAGATTTAATTCTTATGTAGCTTTATATAGAGTATTAATGTGGATGTAATTGTTATGTAAACTTAATGTATACAGTTTTAATATAGGTGTAATTGTTATGTAAACTTAATGTATACAGTATTAATATAGGTGTAATTGTTATGTAAATTTAATGTATACAGTATTAATATAGGTGTAATTGTTATGTAAATTTAATATATACAGTATTAATATAGGTGTAATTGTTATGTAAACTTAATGTATACAGTATTAATATAGGTATAATTGTTATGTAAATTTAATGTATACAGTATTAATATAGGTGTAATTGTTATGTAAATTTAATGTATACAGTATTAATATAGGTGTAATTGTTATGTAAACTTAATGTATACAGTATTAATATAGGTGTAATTGTTATGTAAACTTAATGTATACAGTATTAATATAGGTGTAATTGTTATGTAAACTTAATGTATACAGTATTAATATAGGTGTAATTGTTATGTAAACTTAATGTATACAGTATTAATATAGGTATAATTGTTATGTAAACTTAATGTATACAGTATTAATATGGGTGTAATTGTTATGTAAATTTAATGTATACAGTATTAATATAGGTGTAATTGTTATTTGAGCTAAAATGTATATAT
This sequence comes from Potamilus streckersoni, assembly GCA_016746295.1. Taxonomy (NCBI): domain Eukaryota; kingdom Metazoa; phylum Mollusca; class Bivalvia; order Unionida; family Unionidae; genus Potamilus; species Potamilus streckersoni. The sequence continues at coordinate 1,000,701 of JAEAOA010001104.1, read as the reverse complement.
TACAGATTGAAATGTTACACCAATACTCATTCTTTCTTGCCTGTTCCTCTCTCCATCAAATAATTACTCATTTAACTTATGTTTTAATTGTAACTTTAATTACCTCTAAAAAAAAGTCCACACTTACAGAATGTCTCTCCAGTCTATAATGAGATAATATCACTAATTCAGTTTCCACAGACATCAGTGTTAATGTCTTGTGTACTAGATAACCCATTACATGGCATTATGTACTTCTCAATCAATGAAACTGTACACTTTCTGAGCAATCACATTTGATATGTGCTTCATATCATTTCTTAAAATATACGTTCTTAAAGCAGGTTATAGATAAAATCATCAGTTTTGCAATTGATAAGTACATGATAAGTTTAGCATTCCAGAAAAATCAAAATCAGCCATGTACAGACTGAATATACATAGAAGTTGCTTGAAGCAGTATATGTTTGGCAAAATTAAAAATGAAAAATTCCATATGATATCTCTACACAGTTGGGTTTGGGAAGTGCTCTCAGATTCCATTTTCTCTGCATAATAAAGGCATTAGTGTGTTAAAAGTGACATTAAAATCAACACATCAATCTTAGGAATTGTGTAATTGTGGTTTTGTTCTTTAATTTCTTTAGATTTTTGTATTTTTGAACATACAAGAAACTTTTCTTGGGTGCAAAAAGTGAAGAACAATTAATTTTTAGTTCAGAAGGCCATAGGTCAGGGTAACTTTGACATGATTTATGCAAAATATTTCAATTTCATTTATCAACAAGACTGTTGTATAATATGTGATTCACAGCACTCTTGTTTTGTTTTAATGCTTCCATATTACGCGTTAGAATCATTCTGTTCCTTATTTAATTCTATCATGTAAAAATCAAGGTTTGTTAGCATAATGAACTTTTCAAAGGTCCTTGAAATTCTCAACAGCTGCTTTTATAGGGTCAAGACAAATAGTTGTGTCACTTTGATGCAGTGACAGTGATATTAAAATCAACAAACAAGGATAGCCATTGGTGATTATCATTAACAATCAATTTGAAAAAGAACTAAGTCAGAACTGCTTGTAGGGAATTTTAGTCCTACTTGAAGTTATTTCAGAATAGATGAATTTGCATTTTATTACAGATCTCTTCGATGTCCTCAACATACAGATGAACAAAGACGGCAGGTTCGGCAGTTTCTTTTAGGTACAAGGTAAGTCTTCTACTTGCTGTTTTGAATTCACATATAACTACCACAGTGTAGTGGTCAAGGAATATGAAGCCGTTTATTTACCAGCCTAGTTGCTGGTCAAGATGTTTTGATCAAGCTGCAATACAGATAAACCAGGTTTGCTTCCTGATAGGAAGAGTCTGACTTTGCATCTCTTTCTATCACATTTCGGGATTAGTCTAACTCTCAGCACTGGCAGCACAGCAGACGATGCATTTTAGTCACTCTAAAAATGCAGTCCCTTACAGTGTTATTGTAATTCTGACTGAAATGATCATTAAATTATGGACTTGCAGAACAATAGGAAAAAAATACAAAGGTATAATTGTTATTTTTCAGTTTGGTTATTGACTTGTCTAAGTTCCGTCTGGACTTGGTTTTTATATTAGACTCAGCGATGTTGATCAGGGAATCAGCCTGAGACTTAGGTGGTGCCCTAGAGTTACATATCTTGCATAGGGTTACATTTTTAAAGAAAACAAATTTCCCTAGTATTCATCATTGTTTATGCTGGATATTTAAAAAATAACTTGTATATCTTACACCCATTTTTAAAAAAAATTCAGGCTGGTTTTTTGAGCACATTGGAGCAGTCTTTTTAGTTAGCTGTAGAGTTTCCATAAGTAAAATATCCAAAGAAATTTACATGAAAGCAACAGAGTTATGACAACATTCTTTCTGCTGTGCATGTTGCAAATACAAAAAACTTCACCTTAGATCAGTCACTCTCTATGAAGTTCATAATATAGTAGAGTGCCCCCAACTTTACAGGGGATACCTTAGATGCTTTAGTCAATGAGTGTTGTGCATCTAAAGCACTGCATGATTTAGATTTTGTTTTTATGGTAGCCTGGATATATCATCCAACATCGTGAAGACAATCAGCCTCTTCATGGTATATAAAGAATATATATTTGACCATGGTTAGAAATAAAATCAGGAAAGGTCACAATCACATTTATTAAAAACATCATGTCACTGTGATTTGAATATTACCCACATCTGATGAGATGAATTCCATCCCCATATGAATTGAAAAAGACACCAAGGGTTTTTTGAGTTGAGATCTAGCATAAAGTCATTGACAACAACGGGGTTTGGAGCTACAGTTTTGGAAAATAAACTGAAAGTCATTAAAGCCAAAGTGTACTTTACAAACTTGTTAGTTGAACATCATGTTGCCTACATTGCATCAAAAAACTACACTTCTAAACTTTTCAGACACATTGTTTCCATGTTGACAATAGCAGTACATGGTATTTTGTTACTGAAAATTGGTCCAACTTATGACAAAAGTTTGACTATCTTGCTGAAAAGGTCTTCTTAAAGTTAGCATGTCTGCCATTTGAGAGGTGAATTTTGGTGATATTCTGGAATAAATGTGACAGTAATGAGTGAATGACTAATGTGAATGAATGTCACAGTAATGATGGAATGACTGTAATGGGAATGAATGTCACAGTAATGAATGAATGACTGTCATGGAAATGAATGTCACAGTAATGAGTGAATGACTAATGGGAATGAATGTCTCAGTAAAGAATGGATGACTCATAGAAATGAATGTCACAGTAATGAGGGAAAGAATGTCACAGTGATGAATGAATGTCTGTAATGGCAATGAATGTCACAGTAATGAATGAATGTCTGTAATGGCAATGAATGTCACAGTAATGAATGAATGTCTGTAATGGCAATGAATGTCACAGTATTGAATGAATGTCTGTAATGGCAATGAATGTCACAGTAATGAATGAATGTCTGTAATGGCAATGAATGTCACAGTAATGAATGAAAGTCTGTAATGGCAATGAATGTCACAGTAATGAAATAATGTCTGTAATGGCAATGAATGTCACAGTAATGAATGAATGACTGTAATGGCAATGAATGTCACAGTAATGAATGAATGTCTGTAATGGCAATGAATGTCACAGTAATGAATGAATGTCTGTAATGGCAATGAATGTCACAGTAATGAAAGAATGTCTGTAATGGCAATGAATGTCACAGTAATGAATGAATGACAGTCACAGTAATGAGGAAATGAATGTTACAGTAATGAGGGAATGAATGTCACAGTTATCAGTAAGGAGGGAAGAAGTTTATAAGTAAGGAGTCCATGAATATGACAGTATTGAGTCAATGAATGTGATGGTATTGAGTCTGTAATTGTGACAGTATAGAGTCAATGATTTTGACAGTATTGAGTCAGTGGTTGTGACGATTAAATGATTGTAACAGTATTGAATCAATGAATATGACAGTATTGAGAAAATGAATGTGATAGTAAGGAAGGCATGAGTGTAAAAGTAAGGATGGAAGGAATGCCACATTAAAGTGGAGATGAGAATAACACTAAGAAAGGCATGAGTGTAAAAGTAAGGATGGAAGAAATGCCACATTAAAGTGAAGATGAGAATAACACTAAGAAAGGCATGAGTGTAAAAGTAAGGATGGAAGGAATGCCACATTAAAGTGGAGATGAGTATAACACTAAGAAGGGCATGAGTGTAAAAGTAAGGATGGAAGAAATGCCACATTAAAGTGAAGATGAGAATAACACTAAGAAAGGCATGAGTGTAAAAGTAAGGATGGAAGGAATGCCACATTAAAGTGGAGATGAGTATAACACTAAGAAGGGCATGAGTGTAAAAATAAGGATGGAAGAAATGCCACATTAAAGTGAAGATGAGAATAACACTAAGAAAGGCATGAGTGTAAAAGTAAGGATGGAAGGAATGCCACATTAAAATGGAGATGAGTATAACGCTAAGAAGGGCATGAGTGTAAAAGTAAGGATGGAAGAAATGCCACATTAAAGTGAAGATGAGAATAACACTAAGGAAGGCATGAGTGTAAAAGTAAGGATGGAAGGAATGCCACATTAAAGTGGAGATGAGTATAACACTAAGAAGGGCATGAGTGTAAAAGTAAGGATGGAAGGAATGCCACATTAAAGTGAAGATGAGAATAACACTAAGGAAGGCATGAGTGTAAAAGTAAGGATGGAAGGAATGCCACATTAAAGTGGAGATGAGTATAACACTAAGAAGGGCATGAGTGTAAAAATAAGGATGGAAGAAATGCCACATTAAAGTGAAGATGAGAATAACACTAAGAAAGGCATGAGTGTAAAAGTAAGGATGGAAGGAATGCCACATTAAAGTGGAGATGAGTATAACACTAAGAAGGGCATGAGTGTAAAAGTAAGGATGGAAGAAATGCCACATTAAAGTGAAGATGAGAATAACACTAAGGAAGGCATGAGTGTAAAAGTAAGGATGGAAGGAATGCCACATTAAAGTGGAGATGAGTATAACACTAAGAAGGGCATGAGTGTAAAAGTAAGGATGGAAGGAATGCCACATTAAAGTGAAGATGAGAATAACACTAAGGAAGGCATGAGTGTAAAAGTAAGGATGGAAGGAATGCCACATTAAAGTGAAGATGAGAATAACACTAAGGAAGGCATGAGTGTAAAAGTAAGGATGGAAGAAATGCCACATTAAAGTGGAGATGAGTATAACACTAAGAAAGGCATGAGTGTAAAAGTAAGGATGGAAGAAATGCCACATTAAAGTGGAGATGAGAATAACACTAAGTAGGCATGAGTGTAAAAGTAAGGATGGAAGGAATGCCACATTAAAGTGGAGATGAGTATAACACTAAGAAAGGCATGAGTGTAAAAGTAAGGATAAAAGAAATAACACTAAGGAAGGCATGAGTGTAAAAGTTAGGATGGAAGAAATGCCACATTAAAGTGGAGATGAGTATAACACTAAGAAAGGCATGAGTGTAAAAATAAGGATGGAAGGAATGCCACATTAAAGTGTAGATGAGTATAACACTAAGAAAGGCATGAGTGTAAAAGTAAGGATGGAAGAAATGCCACATTAAAGTGGAGAGGAGTATAACAATAACGAAGGGATGAATGTAACAATAAGGAGACAAGAAGTGTAACATAAAGTCATATGGTGACACTTGCTAATGAGCCCTTAGTCTAGTGGCATATGTACCTTACTGTAAGACAGAAAAACTAGGTTTGATTCCCATTGATAACCATTTGACTTGGTATCACTTCCATTTACAATTGGACCAAAGGACTGCATGATATCAGTGGTTGTCAGATGTTTTTGATGTTGTTCACCAATGCACATTACTGTATATCAGTTCAAGCACTCAGATAGTTTGCCAAGTTGAACATGGTTGTCAGAATCACCATATGATGTTGTCCTTTTACTAATACAGAAATGATGGGTCCTTTGTCTTGCATTGGGATCAAATTCCATTAGTTATTGTGAGATGCATGTGATTTGTTTACTTTAGCCATGCTTCCCACTTCATTAATTTTGTGGGGAATAACAGCTGCTAAGCATCAGTTGGATTTTAGAGAGAAGCTAACAATTCACATCATTCCATTGTTTTATTCACCCAAGAATGTAATGTTGACACTATATTGTGCATTCTAATTAAACCAATTGAGTCAAGACTGCATAGTTACAGCAATTATTCCCAACTCCCTCAGGCCAGCCTAATTCTCCCTGGGACTCTTCATTTTTCATTCCATGAAGAGGAATTAGTTTTTGCAAAACAAACAATTCTTGGAGTTTTGATTTCTGTGAAGTGAAATTTCTTAAAGCATGTGAATTGTTTGTGGTTATGTCATTGTTTTTGTTGTAGGGTTTAACACCATTTTTCAGCACAAGAAAGGCTATACATGGCGGCCAGTAAAACTGTTGGAGGAAGAACTCTGGACAACCCAGGAAAGATCCATTGACCCATGAGAAGCTATTGGCAAGCTTTCTCACGTACCCACATTAGCTGAGCCTGAGACTCAAACCCACACAGACAGAGGTGAGATGGCAGTGATTCGGAATGGTGAGCACTTTAGACCACGCGGCCTCTTAGGGCCTCTGTGGTTATGTCAAAATATATTCTGACACAATCTGAGTTGTGGCCATGTCAAAATATGCTTGGACACAGAATAATGTTGTGGTCATGTAAAAACATGCTCTGACACAGTCAATGTTCATACAAACTTTGAAGATTTCTTTGCAAACACATCTTGTGGATCAAACCTTTTATATTTTTCATACTGGAATTGCCACTAGAGCAGCTTACTGCTTGCATAGAGGACCACTTGGTAGGGACTTTGTGCTTACATAATGCATAGAGGACCACTTGGTAAGGACTTTGTGCTTACATAATGCATAGAGGACCACTTGGTAAAAACTTTGTGCTTACATAATGTATAGAGGACCACTTGGTAAGAACTTTGTGCATACATCATGCATAGATGACCACTTGGTAAGGAATTTCTGCATACATCATGCATAGATGACGATTTGGTAAGGACTTTGTGCATACATCATGCATAGAAGACCACTTGGTAAGAACTTTGTGCATACATCATGCATTGATGACCACTTGGTAAGGACTTTGTGCATACATCATGCATAGAGGACCACTTGGTAAGGACTTTAAGCTTACATAATGCATAGAGGACCACTTGGTAAGGACTTTGCGCATACATCATGCATAGAGGACCACTTGGTAAGGACTTTGTGCTTACATAATGCATAGAGGACCACTTGGTAAGAACTTTGTGCATACATCATGCATAGAGGACCACTTGGTAAGGACTTTGTGCATGCATCATGCATAGAGGACCACTTGGTAAGAACGTTGTGCATACATCATGCATAGATGACCACTTGCTAAAGACTTTGTGCATATATCATGCATAGAGGACCACTTGGTAAGGACTTTGTGCATACATCATGCATAGATGACCACTTGCTAAAGACTTTTTGCATATATCATGCATAGATAATCATTTGGTAAGGACTTTGTGCTTACATCATGCATAGATGACCACTTGGTAAGGACTTTGTGCATACATCATGCATAGATGACCACTTGGTAAGGACTTTGTGCATACATCATGCGTAGATGACCACTTGCTAAAGACTTTGTGCATATATCATGCATAGATAATCATTTGGTAAGGACTTTGTGCTTCAATTAAGCACAAGCATTTCTGTTTTCATAGAATTTCTAGTGTATTTTTTCTCTGTACCCTGAAATAAGTGTTATTACATGTGATTGTATCTAGGACATATATGTAATGTAATTGTATCTAGGACAGATACATTATAAGTATTATATCTAGGACATATGCATAAGGTAAATTGTATCTAGGAAAGATACATTATGAATATTGTATCTAGGTCATATACATAATGAATATTTTATCCAGGACATATATATATAATGAATATGGTATCTAGGACATATACATAATGAATATCGTATCTAGGACATATACATAATGAATATTTTATCCAGGACATATACATAATGAATATGGTATCTAAGACATATACATAATAAATATGGTATCTAGGACATATACATAATGAATATCGTATCTAGGACATATACATAATGAATATTTTATCCAGGATATATACATAATGAATATTTTATCCAGGACATATACATAATGAATATGGTATCTAAGACATATACATAATGAATATGGTATCTAGGACATATACATAATGAATATCATATCTAGGACATATGCATAATGAATATTTTATCCAGGAAATATACATAATGAATATGGTATCTAAGACATATAAAATGAATATGGTATCTAGGACATAAACATGATGAATATTGTATATAGGACATATACATAAAGAATATTGTATATAGGACATATACATAATAAATATGGTATCTAGGACATATACATAATGAATATTGTATCTAGGACATATACATAATGAATATGGTATCTAGGACATATACATATTGAATATGGTATCTAGGACATTTACATAATGAATATGGTATCTAGGACATATACATAATGAATATGGTATCCAGGACATATACATAATGAATATGGTATCTAAGACATATACATAATAAATATGGTATCTAGGACATATACATAATGAATATCATATCTAGGACATATGCATAATGAATATTTTATCCAGGACATGTACATAATGAATATGGTATCTAAGACATACATAATGAATATTGTGTCTAGGACATATACATGATGAATATTGTATATAGGACATATACATAATAAATATTTTATCTAGGACATATACATAATGAATATGGTATCCAGGACATATGCATAATAAATATTGTATCTAGGACATATACATAATGAATATGGTATCTAAGACATACATAATGAATATGGTATCTAGGACATATACATAATGAATATTGTATATAGGACTTATACATAATGAATATTGTATCCAATGCAGGTATATAATGAATATTATATCAAATACATATATGTATTACATATACATAATTAATATTGTATCTAATTCATATACACAATACATATACATAAAGAGTATTGTATCTAGGATATATACATAATGAATATTGTATCTAGGACATATACATAAAGAAGTGTCACTATTCATTGTGTATAATACATAATGGTTTAGCTTTCTCTACTTTTTTAGACTATATTTTACCTTGCTTAACCCTTGTACTTTACACAGCTGCTCAAAAGGATATTGAAAAGAGAGCACATATTAAAAATAGCATATAATACTTTATACTGGGGACACTCAGAGCAATGTCTGATGATACATGTTTTTAGTTACACTTTATTTTGGGATGTTCACTTTGTTTGTTCATTCTGTTGACCCACAAAACTACATAGCCATAAAACTACAAATCTTATAGCCTATCAGTTATTTGCACTCAATGTCTTTAGTTGTAAATTAGTAGAAAATGGTACCTTGATTTGTGTATCTAGTTCCATTTTTTTCTACTCCTGTAATCCACCATCTCCACCACCCACAAGGGGTGTTCTTTTGTGTTACTTCTTTGTTTTACCATCCACCTATATGTAGTTTGACATTTTTTATTAATGTCTTCAACATTTAAAAATATCTTTAAATGATAAATGGTTGAAAATTTAAAACTTACCTCCATAATTAAATCTCTTTGTTCTTTGTTAAAAAATCAAAACTGTACAATCAATCTCTTTGCATACAGTAGAACATACATGACAAAGCAGTAGTTCTAGTCCATAAATGCTGACCACATTATGTACCAAACAGGTGTATGTCAAGAACAATACAAATATTGATGAATTAGTGGGGTGGGGTGGGGTGGGGTGGGATACAGAATCAACAAATGCCAGTCAGTGTATTGTTATAATTTTACTGCCTGCCAATTTATATATATATATATATATATATATATATATATATATATATATATATATATATCTATATATATATATATATCTATATATATCTATATATATATATATATATATATATATCTATATATATATATATATATATCTATATATATATATATATATATATAAGCAGGATTAAAACTGCCCCGTGCTTCATGAAAATTATTGTTATTGTGAGAAACATTATTTATAATATGTATGCTATAGGTCTGTGAAGCTTAACTATTATTTGTATCAGCTTGTCAGATTGGCTTATTATTTGATTAGTGTCATGGAATAAAGGATATCTAAGGTAAAACATCAGAAGCTATAACATGATTGTGGTTTATCTATAATTTATGTTATAATGAAACAAATTATCGTGGGGTTCCCCAGTATATTTTACTGAGATTATATTTTTATACTTAATTAACATGAATGACTTTGCGAAATTAGGTCATGACATACAGCAGAGGATCAACTATTACTCAGAAATCCTGAAATTATTTGAAAGTCAGTTCAGTACAGTATTCTGAAGCTATTATAAAGGGAAAATCAGTATTTATGATTGTGTGATAAATATAATGTTTCATTGATCTTTTCAATTGGTATTTATGAAACTTGTTGAATAATTTTAATCTTTTGCTCACAAAGGCTCACAAAAATATAAAGTATTCAACTCATTTCATAACTGTCAATTGAAAATAAGCACCTATGTAACGCACTCCATCTCTGGTTTGATTTTTGGGTTGTTTAATGCCATTTTTCAGCATTTGATAGACTCTACATGGTAGACAGCATATATGATGGAATAAGACCTATGGAATAATCACCAACCCACAGGGCACTACTGGCAAGCTCTCTTGCATACCCACATTGGTCAGGCCAAGACTCAAACTCGAACAGAGTGATCTGTAAAGGCAAGCATGTTAGACCATTTGACCACCTGGGACACCTTCTTGTAACGCTGAATTGAAGTCACTGATTATTTAATAAATCCACAAGCTTGGCCTCTACAGCATTCAGTTAACTGTTGTTTATTTTAAATTCCAGTAAACTTCTAAACAGTATTTTGCTAGATATGTACACGTTGATAGGTTTTTTTCATTTAACTCATAGGTAATCTGGTTTATTTCTGGTCTAACACGTAGGTAGTTTTCCTTATATTACATTTGCATATTCAAGATGTTTTAACTTCACTATTAGTTATCCACTTTAGATTTCTTAAAATTTCACTAACAAGCCAATATCTCAAAATGAGAATGTTTTAAAATAAAGTTTGTTTTTTCATTTTAAAAATAGTACTTTAATAAGTAGGTGTGTCATCACAGCAGTGTTTATTCATTGGTGACACGTATTGTAGACAATGTGTCATCTTATAGGAAATGCTTATCATAGAAGTACACATGATTCAATGATAATTTCAGTGTGATTACCGAGGATGATGATCAGATTGATATTGACACATACGATGATGGAGACAGCCAATCACTACGCGAGTCACTGCAATGGGAAGCAGCCTCTTCTAATTCCTCCCCAGCAGATTCCAACTCGACTACCAATAGTAAGGTTTTTTTGTGTGATGAATATTGAATATATCTTGCCCAACAATCAGTAGTATGGCATAGAACATTAATAATAATAATAATAATAATAATAATAATAATAATAATAATAATAATAATAATAATAATAATAAATAATAGTAATAATAATAATAATAATAATAAATAATAATAATAATAACAATAATAATAATAATAATAATAAATAATAGTAATAATAAATACTACTACTACTACTACTACTAATAATAATAAATAATAATAATAATAATAATAATAATAATAATAATAATAAATAATAATAATATTAATAATAATAATAAATAATAATAATAATAATAATAATAAATAATATTAATAATAATAATAATAAATAATATTAATAATAATAAATAATAGTAATAATAATAATAGTAATACTAATAATAATAATAATAATAATAATAATAATAATAATAATAATAATAATAATAATAAAAAATAGTAATAATAATTAATAATAATAATAGATGAATACTTTCTTATGGACACCATGTTACTATGTCTAACCATCTGTCTTGCTGTCTGTCTCAGCATTCATCTGTTTTGGTTTCTGCACAATAACATTTTCTTTCTAGATCACAGACCAATGCCAAACTTGTGAGAATGGTTTGCGCTTTGGGTAAGAAAGTGTCAGATAGCCTAGGTACATACTGTAACATTTACAGTACTCTACTTGCATTTTTGACATGTTAAAGTGAAAGGAAAAAATCATTATTGACATGTTAAAGTGAAGGGAAAAAAATCATTATTGACATGTTAAAAAGAAGGGAAAAAATCATTATTGACATGTTAAAGTGAAGGAGCATCGAGTGGCCAAGTGGTCTAAAGTGCTCACCATTATGGATCACTGCCATCTCACCTCAGTCTGCATTGGTTCAAGTCTTGGGCTCAGCCAATATGGGTATCTGAGAAAGCTTGCTAGTAGCATTTCTTGGGTTGGTGGTTTTTCCAGGATTTTCCTAGATTCTTCATCCAAAATTGAGACTGGCTGCCATTTATAGCCTATCTTGTGTGGAAAAATGGCGTAAAACCCTACAACAATAACAACATGTTAAAGTGATATTCAGGTTGTTTTTATTTTCAGCATACAGACCATTAACTCATAACATTTTGAAAACTCATTATTCCATTCCTCACTTGATTGATCTGTCAAAAATTTATTTTAATCTTAGAATTTCATATTTTGTCTATAAAAATATCAAAAAAGTACTTAAATACTAAGATTTATTTTCAGAGTTTAACTCCATTGTTATTTAATGATAATTTGTATTTTTGTATCACATTATTGGTGGATTTACTGACATCATGATATCATGTAAGACATGGCACCTACCTATATTGCTAGGCAGTGTTAATAGGGTTCAATAAAGTTAGTGTTTACATTAGGGTAAGGCTGCAGTGTTTACATTAGGGCAAAGCTGCAGTGTTTACATTAGGGTAACATTGCAGTGTTTCCATTAGGGTAATGTTGCAGTGTTGACATTAGGGTAACATTGCAGTGTTTCCATTAGGGTAATGTTGCAGTGTTGACATTAGGGTAACATTGCAGTGTTTACATTAGGGTATTGTTGCAGTGTTGACAATAGAGTAACATTGTAGTGTTTATGTTAAGGTAATGTTGCAGTGTTTACATTAGGGTAACATTGTAGTGTTTACATTGGGGTAACATTGCAGTGTTTACATTAAGGTTACATTGCAGTATTTTCATTAGGGTAAGACTGCATTATTTACATTAAGGTAAGGCTATAGTGTTTACATTAGGGGAAAGGCTGCAGTGTTTTCATTAGAGTAAGGTTGCAATGTTTAAATTGAGGTATGGCTGCAGTGTTTACATTAGGGTTACATTGCAGTGTTTACATTAGGGTTACATTGCAGTGTTTACATTAGGGTAAGGCTGCAGTGTTTAAATTAGGGTAAGGCTGCAATGTTTAAATTAGCGTAAGGTTGCAATGTTTAAATTGAGGTATGGCTGCAGAGTTTACATTAGGGTTACATTGCAGTGTTTACATTAGGGTTACATTGCAGTGTTTACATTAAGTTAATGTTGCAGTATTTACATTAAGGTAACATTGCAGTGTTTACATTAGGGTTGCATTGCAGTGTTTACATTAAGTTAATGTTGCTGTATTTACATTAGGGTAACATTGCAGTGTTTACATTAGGGTTGCATTGCAGTATTTATGTTAGGGCAAGACTGCATTATTTACATTAGGGTAAAGCTACAATGTTTACATTAGGGTAAGGCTGCAGTGTTTACATTAGGGTAAGGCTGCATTATTTACATTAGGGTAAAGCTACAGTGTTTACATTAGGGTTACATTGCAGTGTTTCAATTAGGGTTACATTGCAGTGTTTACATTAAGTTAATGTTGCAGTGTTTACATTTGGGTAACATTGCAGTGATTACATTAGGGTTGCATTGCAGTATTTACATTAGGGCAAGACTGCATTATTTACATTAGGGTAAAGCTACAGTGTTTACATTAGGGTAAGGCTGCAGTGTTTACATTAGGGTAAGGCTGCAATGTTTAAATTAATGTATGGCTACAGTGTTTACATTAGGGTTACATTGCAGTGTTTGCATTAGAGTTACATTGCATTTTTTACATTAGGGTAAGGTTGCAGTATTTAAAGTTTAAATTAAGGTAAGGCTGCAGTGTTTAAATTGAGGTATGGCTGCAGTGTTTACATTAAGGTAAGGCTACAGTATTTACATTAGGGCAAGGCTGCAGTGTTTACATTTGAGTAAGGCTGCAGTGTTTATATTAAGGTATGGCTTCAGTGTTTACATAAGGGTAAGGCTGCAGTATTACATTAGGGTAAGGCTGAAGTGTTTACATTAGGGTAAGGCTGCAGTGTTTACATTACGGTAAAGCTGCAGTGTTTAAATTAGGGTAAGGCTTCAGTATTTAAATTAGGGTAAGGCTACAGTGTTTACATTAGGGTAAGGTTGCAGTGTTTAAATTAGGGTAAGGCTACAGTGTTTACATTAGGTTACATTGCTGTGTTTACATTAGGGTTACATTGCAGTGTTTAAAATTAGGGTAAGGCTGCAGTGTTTACATTATGGTATTGCTACAGTGTTTACATTAGGGTAAGGCTGCAGTGTTTACATTTGAGTAAGGCTGCAGTGTTTATATTAAGGTATGGCTTTAGTGTTTACATAAGGGTAAGGCTGTAGTATTACATTAGGGTAAGGCTGCAGTGTTTACTTTAGGGTAAGGCTGCAGTGTTTACATTAAGGTAAGGCTGCAGTGTTTACATTAGGGTAAGGCTGCAGTGTTTACATTAGGGTAAGGCTACAATGTTTAAGTTAATGTATGGCTACAGTGTTTACATTAGGGTTACATTGCAGTGTTTGCATTAGAGTTACATTGCATTTTTTACATTAGGGTAAGGCTGCAGTATTTAAAGTTTAAATTAGGATAAGGCTGCAGTATTTAAATTGAGGTATGGCTGCAGTGTTTACATTAAGGTAAGGCTACAGTATTTACATTAGGGCAAGGCTGCAGTGTTTACATTTGAGTAAGGCTGCAGTGTTTATATTAAGGTATGGCTTCAGTGTTTACATAAGGGTAAGGCTGCAGTATTATATTAGGGTAAGGCTGCAGTGTTTACATTATGGTAAGGCTGCAGTGTTTACATTACGGTAAAGCTGCAGTGTTTAAATTTGGGTAAGGCTTCAGTGTTTAAATTAGGGTAAGGCTACAGTGTTTACATTTGGTTATATTGCAGTGTTTAAATTAGGGTAAGGCTGCAGTGTTTACATTATGGTATTGCTACAGTGTTTACATTAGGGTAAGGCTGCAGTGTTTAAACTATGTTAAGGCTGCAGTGTTTAAATTAGGGTAAGGCTACAGTGTTTACATTAGGGTAAGGCTAGTGTTTACATTAGGGTAAGGTTGCAGTGTTTAAATTAGGGTAACACTGCAGTGTTTATATTAGGGTAAGGCTGCAATGTTTAAATTAGGGTAAGGCTACAGCATTTACATTAGGTTACATTGCTGTGTTTACATTAAGGTTACATTGCAGTGTTTAAATTAGGGTAAGGCTACAGTGTTTACATTAGGGTAAGGCTGCAGTGTTTATATTAGGGTAACACTGCAGTGTTTATATTAGGGTAAGACTGCAATGTTTAAATTAGGGTAAGACTACAGTGTTTACAAATCTTAATGACTTAGTTTAATATACTGCCTGTAAACATTTACAAAATCTAATAAGACATAAATGGCAGGCACAAATGTGTGGCATGCAAATTATAATAGTTGTCAGCTGTTTAGTAAGACTGTAACAAGTAGATAGTGGAAATGTTGAGTTTTTGCTAGCTTCAATTAATCAAGCTCTTTTCAGTTATTGTGACCCCATGTACATGCCTAAAATTTGTGATAAACATTGAAAATTTTGGGTTCTGTGATGAATAAAAATTAAAAGAAAACTTGTATTTCATATACAGCCATTATTGCACTATCATGCCCCTTAGTATAACACAGCTCCTGTCATAGCATTGATATGGTCAGGATTCCTGTTATTGAGAATGGATATCTTTGCTTAAATTGCAGTTGAATTATTTCATCCCACATAATTTTACTTTCAAGTTGATCATGACTGATCATCAGACTACATAAATGTACCCCTAACATTGTGTGTATTGCATGTAACAAACTCATTATTACACTGTCTTACAGTTTACCCCAGAACAAGGCCATCTCTCATGTAACACTACACTTCTTTATCTTCTTTGGACAGTGTTATAGAGAGAGGTCACTGTACTTGAAATTTATATAATTAGTTTCATGATAGAGTTTGTGGTGTGGACAATCAGTATATACATCAGTCATAACACTGAAGCACATTGATTGTTCCAGTTCTGTATCTGACTGTAGCATTCTGTGTCAGACTTGATTTCTTTATCAGAATGTCACATTCTGTATCAGACTTGCTTTCTGCATCAGACTTGTCACATTCTGTGTCAGACTGTCACATTCTATATCAATCCCATTCTATGTCAGACTGTTGATTTCTCTATCAGACTGTCATATTCTGTGCCAGACTGTTGCTTTCTGTATCAGACTGTCACATTATGTATCAGACTTTCTTTCTGCATCAGACTTGTCACATTCTGTGTCAGACTGTTGCTTTCTGTATCAATCACATTCTGTGTCAGACTGTTGCTTTCTGTATCAGACTGTCATATTCTTTGTCAGACTGTTGCTTTCTGTATCAATCACATTCTGTGTCACTCTCGCCATCCCTGACTGTACAAAAATGTTCTTGATTCATCTCTAGAATTAGGAAAGATGAATAATACAAAGAAAACCTCATCTTTGCCATCTGGATTAGTCACTACTATTAATATTATTATTATTATTATTATTATTATTATTATTATTATTATTATTATAAGAAATCATAGTGGGTTTTTTTGTCAACGATGAAATATTGGTTACATTTACTCTTTGAAGTAGATCATACTGGCCCACCAATGAGTGAACACCTGATAAATGCATTTGTATGCCTTCATTTTGATATTTTCTGAATCAAGCATGGATTGTTTTTACCATCTTGATTTCAGATAGGATTTTAATGGGTGTGCACACATTAATTCATTGTATTTTTCTGCATAAGCAGTATCCATTTTTGTTTACTTTTATTAGGGTATTTTTTATGAAGAGAAAGTGAATAGCTGTAGCTGAGAAAGAGGATTTAATTTATTCTCATGTCTCTTATATAACAGTGATAAGCAAATAATATCGGATTAATGTAAAATTATATTTTTTTTTTTTTTACAGGTTCTGGATCAAAGAAGAGACCTCCAGTAAAATCCAGCTCATCTAAATCATCCAGTAAAAAGCGTAAATTAAAGCTGGACAATGGGTCATCCTCTTCATCGTCAACCTTGATGGCAAGCAATCAACTGTCCAGTCTGTATGACTTTGAATGACGGCATTGTCTTTAGGTTTCCTCACTTTGTTTTAGAATAAAAGTTTATTGTGCCATGTGAATTATTAAATGACCCTGCACCTATTGTGTGTCCATCTTACATTGTCTGTTGTCAATCTGTCAACAATTGCTTGTTGACCACATTTTCGGATTAGAATTTTTTTAAAATTTGGAATGTGGGCTTCTATTATCAGTATCTCAGAAGAGTTTGATAATAGAACAATCTGTGCATATTAATAAAGTGATCTTGTTTCTGATTGGCTGAGTTCATTACACAGTATCCCCAGCTGTACACCCCACTTCTAGGATCCAAGATGCAACACTGCATCCACACATAATAATCAGTTGAACTTGCTTCAGATTTACTAAGGTTGTTACCACTCTGGAGGCCATATTTTTATCTGATTTTGATTGAATTTTGAATACATACTAATTTCATAAAATCTGGAATGATTCTGAATAAGAGTGATGTCTACTCATTAATGAAGTGATCTTGCATGTGGTTGGCAGAGATTTTATCATTCTGGAAGCTGTGTTTATTATCCATATTTGGTCAAAAAAATAGAACAATTTTATGTTAACAAGATCTCAATAATAACAACATTAATGCATAATTCCTGCTTCTGACTGATTGAACTTTTTTCCACTTCTGGAGACCATGTTCTTGGATTGGTTGAAGTTCTTACCAATTTAGGGGTCATGTTCTTGGATTGGTTAACTTCTTACCACTCTAAAAGCCATGCTGTTCTATATAGATGAGGATAAAAATATAAAACCTTTAACTGCCTGAAAGCATTTTATTAACAAGATTTCTTGGCCATCTGCCATTTTATTTGGTTTGTAGATAGGTGCTAGCCATTTGAGCCAATCCAGGCCCATTGGGGCCTTTTGTTTTTAAATAATTTTTTTTTAATGCTTATGGTATGTCCTTGAATCTGTTATGCTTATGGTATGTCCTGGAGTAAGTTTTGCTTATGGTATGTCCTTGAATCTGTTATGCTTATGGTATGTCCTTGAATCTGTTATGTTTATGGTATGCCATTGAATCTGTTATGCTTATGGTATGTCATTGAATCTGTTATGCTTATGGTATGTCATTGAATCTGTTATGCAGTGACAGCTATACATTATCTGTCAATTTTTTTGGAATGCTTATGGCATGTCCTTGAATCTGTTATGCAGAGACTGTTATACATCATCTGTCAATTATTTTGGAAAGCTTATGGTATGTCCTTGAATCTGTTATGCTTATGGTATGTCATTGAATCTGTTATGCTTATGGTATGTCCTTGAACCTGTTATGCAGTGATTGTTATACATCTGTCATTTTTTTTTTGAATGCTTATGGTATGTCATTGAATCTGTTATGCAGTGACTGTTATACATCATCTGTCAACATTTGCTGTTTTCAGCTTTTCAAATAGAACCTGAGCAATCAAGACTGGAATTCCAGATAGTATATCCAGGTATCAAGGCTTATCAGATTCATACAAGTGATAGGAAATAGCCATCAAATATGCTAATTGTATCCAAAAATATTTTCTCAAAAACTGCTAAAAAGAACTGGATAAATTTAAATAGAACCATTCTGGTGTTTTAGGTTTGTACAGATTATATAATTTCACTTTAAAAGCATGGCTCCAGTTACAAATAAAAGTAAAACCTGATACCAGTCTTGTCCTGGTGCTATTGCATTTGGTTTTGGCCAGTATAAGCCAAGTAAGTGATCACAGGCCCACATGAACTTGTTTTCCATGAATACTATGTGTTATTCGAGGTTAATCAAGGTGATTTAAAAAAATCTAGACATAACTTTCTCATTCCCAATTTTAAAAATAAAATTAGATCTAAAATTGGAAATTAAAAGATGCAGTTTGTTCATAAGACTTAGCTATATTCAGTATTGAAGGAAATTTGATGGACAGGTATAGAGGTTTCTTTCACCTGAATGTCTGTTACTTTATGCTGTGCAATTTTCTTTCAGATTGAGTAAAATATTGCAGGTTTAAAGACATAAATTCACCATTGACTGAAAGATTTATAAATCACAAAATATTAACAAGCATAAAATTTAGCAAACAAACTAATTGTCACTAAAACTGAATCTACATTAAAATCATTTTGGTGAAAAGATCACAATGTATAAACCTTTAATACCCATTAATGGTGTCAATAATGATCCAGATGAATGTCTCAGAAACTAGGTTTGTATATTAGTACTCAACAATTTGTATTTTTCCACACTAAAAATTGGGCAGGTGCACAGGATGACATTGCTTTTAATGAGTACTGCAAAAAACACTTTGTGTATAATTTTTACTTTAAATTTGCTGCCACTGGCAGTATATCATGTAGTATGCATTTAATAAACCATGTAATTAAGTGACCACACTTCATTGTATCCTAGCCTATTAGCATAATTTGTGAGCACTTTTATTTGTCTAGATGGCATAAACCATTAGCACAAAACTGGATATATTTTTGTACAGCAATGATTTACCACAAGTTTATCTTGCTAATATGTCAACATTTGCTAAAATTGAATGATGTTAATATGCTGACATTAGCTAAATTTATAGCTAATATACTTTCATTTTTTGAAATTTTATCTTGCTAATATTGACTTTAGCTAAATTTAATGCTAATATACTTTCATTTAATGAAATTTTATCTTGCTAATATTGTGACATTTGCTAAATTTAATGCTAATATACTTTAATTTACTGAAATTTTATCTTGCTAATGTTGCGATGTTTGCTAAAATTTAATGCTAATACTGACATTTGCTAATATTTTATCTTGCTTATATACTAAATCTGAATAACACCAAAATGTTGTGATTAATAGTTATCTCATATAGTATTTTCCTCAGAAAAAGGAGTCAGTAAGTTAATGGACTATATTACAATTCGATCTTAGTAGAAAAGCTGTAGTTATTTATTTGTAGTTGTCTGTGTAGTAAGAGTATTGTTCTCTGTGAAGTATGAGTGTAGTTCTCTTAAGTATTAGTGTAGTTATCTGTAAAGCATGAGTGTGTTCTCTTAAGTATTGAGTGGCTCTTTGTACAGTATTTGTAATTTTTTTAAGTATCATTATAGTTTCTTGTAAAGTTTGACTGCAGTTCTTTGAAGTATGAGTAGTACTTTGAAGTATGATTAGTTTTGTGAAGTATGAATGTAGTTTTCTGTAAAGTATGAGCTTAGTTCTTTGTAAAGTATGAGTGTAGTCCTTTGAATTGTGAATGTAGTCCTCTACAAAGTATGAGCATAGCTCTTGCAAGTATGAGTGTTCTCTGTAAATTACGAGTTGTAGTTATTTTAAAATATGACTAGTTTTATGAAGTATGAATGTAGTTCACTGTAAAGTATGATTGTAGTCCTTTGAATTTTGAATGTAGTCCTCTACAAATTATGAGCATAGCTCTTGTAAACATGAGTGTTCTCTAAATTATGAGTTATAGTTTTTTTTGAAATATGACTAGTTTTATGAAGTATGAGTGTAGTTCTTTGAAATGTGACCAGTCATGTGAATTATAAGTATAGATCTCTGTAAAGTATGAGTAGTAGAGAAGTGAAGCATGTATCAAGACAACAATATATGGACATATCCAGATTAAAAATTGGGACTACAAATCTTTCCAGCTTGAGAGCTTAGTTATTTTGATTGTCAATTTATAGCAGAAAATGGATATATACAGAAATTTCTGTACAAATTTGCCTATTTTGCAAGGTATTGTTGATCATTTTCTGAAAGGTATTATGTTTAGGACATGTACTAGTTCTCCTTTGGAAAAATTGTCATTGGTATAAGAACTGATCTTGTAAAAAGTATAACAATTAATACCATAATTTTTAGCCACAATGAAGGGCAAAAAATTATCCACATTTACCTCGTTTTTGTACAAGGACAACAATTTTGTAGTTGAAAAGAAAAAAAGTTAATGAATTTGCACAATGATTTCAGTTGTTATTACTTTTGTTGTTGAATTCACAATTATGACTAACTTTGACGAAGAAATATCCTGAACATTTTATTCATATGGTTGGAGAACAAATACAAGTGAAAAAATATGTAAAGATCAATGACACCACAAGGTGTATATATAGAAATTAGCACAAGGTGTCTAGTAACTTATGTACTATTGCACTGTCTGTATTACAATATATGGAAATACTGTTGGTGATAACAGCTTTAGATAGTAAATTGTAAAATAAAGTATTTAAAGTTTAATCTGTTGAGCCTTAAGGTTGCCTTTAGTATTTTGACTGTACTTGTATATTAATGATGTGAATGCATATTGATGTAAGCTTACACTGAAAGGTAATTAGAATATACAATCTGAAATTTGTTTTGTTAATTATAATTATAAGCTACCATAAATCGACTTTGTTTTGTTTTGGTATGAGATAACAAATTTTGTTCAACACAATTGTATTGTGTTTGCTACAAAATAGTTTTAAAAACCCAGCAATTTGACCATTGCCTGGAAACACTAGTACCCTTTCAACAATTTACAAATTTGTGCCATATCTTTATCAAACAATTAGGATTTGTATCTTCATTGGAAAAGTTGATAGAAAATCATACACACACACACACACACACACACACACACACACACACAATGGCTATTGCATATCTACCAGGGATGTACCATTTTACAAATCAGCAAAAACACTAAATTTGAGAAAAAATGCAACTCAAGGTTTTGGTAGGAAACATCAGTCAGCAAGTCATGACAATGAAAGAGCATTATTTCTGCTGACTAAATGACTGTTACATAACAGCTTCTTTGCAATTTTCCCCATTGAACTATTTTGATATAGTATTAGGCTGGTGATAGAAGCCATACAGGTCAAAGCAGGGGTCCATCCAAGAGTGAGTATGCAAGGGACAGGGCATAAAATAGCCTAACAGTGCTAATGTGCCGTAAAATTACAATCAATCTATAAGAAATGTTTATGTCAAATTATGGCATTTTTGAAATGTCTGCAGAAAAATAATAGGCATGTTCACCCTTAATACTTTACCTTATAAAAGGATTATTCCTTTTTAGACAGAATAATAATACAAAGTATTTCAAGGAGGAAAAATTAACAAAACTGCTTCAAACACCTGAATGAGAATGATGGACATATAAGATTATTATTATTATTTTCTCAAGTTTTAAAGGACACAATGGTCATTAAGTGAAGTCTGTTATATATATATATATATATATATATATATATATATATATATATATATATATATATATATATATATATATATATATATATATATACACACACTTTCAAAGACTGTTTTCATTTATTATTGCTGACTTCAAGTCAGTATGAATCTTGTCTGTGTAAAACCCAGGGTAAGAAAGGTTTAACATTTGTTAAAGATGCTTTTCAATTTATTGTTAAGATTAAGCCAAGTTTCCTGACTCATAAAGAATGGGTGAATTTTGTTAGATGCTTATAGACTGGAAAACAAGTTATGTGTTATATAAAATCCTAATCCACAATAAAATGATCAGGATGTGGGTCATAAGTTCTCTTCCAGAACATTCTAAGTTTGTAAATAAAGCTAGACATTGAACTCAAATTTAAATAAGACCAGAGTCATAATACATGGTACCTAGGCATAGTGGTATTGTATTGGCCATAGACCAACATGGGTAGAGACAATGTAAACTGTAATGTTGAAACCAGTACTATGCCTGGGCATAATAAGTGATATTGGATCACCATCCACCATCCCCTCAGGTATGACAAAAAAAAGAGACTTGGAATCTGTGCTGACGATATATAATCAACTTATTATTTTGGTGTCAAGGTCACAATACCACTATCATTCATGGTCCAGACATGCAAGACAAACATTGCAGCAACTGGAAACAAGCCATGACAGGTCTTTTTGGAGCTCTTCAACATTGATTGGTGATGGCAATCGACTGAGATCCATAAGGTATCAGGTTTATTAGTATCTGTAATAGGTATTAACTATCTCAGGAATTTATACTGAATAATTCTTCTCTTTACAACCTGTAGGTTTATAATAGCAATTGGGCACAAGGCACTAAACTGATCATATTATGGGACTATACTGGCTGTCTCTTCCAGAAGAGTGCCCATGTGAAGATGCTGGGATGGGATATGTGATATTAGATCATTCTAAGGAGTCAGCATATCTGTAGACCAGATCAGATTCTGTATTGACCATGAACAATCTATATCTGCTCCAAAGGAATGGGGTCATTATTTCCTTCTATTTGGTGCCAAACTCCTGATGGTGGAATGGGTTAGAGAATCCCCATTGATGAGGCCATGAGCTAGCATTGACCGCTGTTGACCTACCATTAATGTTGTAGGAGTATAGATTGGGTGTCATACCCACGGTATTGCCGAAAAAGGTTGGTTCTGGTTTAAATTCTTTATGGTGGGATGGATTATGGGATATTGGATCTCTGTAACCAGTCTCTACCTGCATCTGATGAGGCTATGAGGTGGTGTTGACCACTGTTAATCTGTCTCAGATAATGTAGCAAGTATAGGTGGGCCATAATACCAATGCATTATCAATAACGGTGCTACCAATGGGATCATCCTCTCTTTTACTGGTAAGCTATTTGCCTTCCTTTTAATTATGTGCTTCATCTGACCATGACTGTAGCCCCATGGACTAAAGTTTGGACAGGATTTTGTGCCAAATCCCTCTATTCAAGAAGAGATCATAGTTGTCTGATTCCCATTTGTGTGGGCAGACAATTTAGTTTTTCTATAGCTAAAATTTAACTTGGAAGGGCTGAATTACAAGGTAGTGGTTGTACTACCAATATATTATAAGTTAATGTATTTGAAATTGCCAATAAACTAAACATGCATGCAACAAAGAAATCAGTGTAAGAAAAGTAAATCACTGTGACCTATTTTCCATTAGGGATGGGAAGAAATATGCAAGAAATACTCTGAACACATTCAATGTACATACCATGCTGAAAGCTGGATATTTGCCTTAGAAAATGTTTGACACTGGGCCTAACCCATCACTGTGAGAAAAATAACTTAGTTGGACCCACATACTCCATTTTCCTGGGTGGTTCAGAATGATGGAAGAAATGCCCTGATGGAGTTGCATGAACATACTGCAATAGCTGGAACAATTCTTGAATGGTCTACTAGCGATTTTACATATATCTAGCAAAATTTCCTTCTTGTCATAATTTGTCAATGGATTTTTTTTACTGCTGATCATGTCTACATATTTTCTGGAACAAATCTTTCCACTTGGATTAAACTTTAAAATAACATTAGTGCAAGGAAAGTAGGTCAAAATGACCTACATTTTACTGGCATGGTTTAGAATGATATAAGAAACACCACAATAGTTTAAAGAACATACCATACTGTAGATGTGCCAGGAGATAAAATTTCTACATCATTGTTACCTTGTAATTAGCAATGTAATTAATGTAAGGTAGGTATAAATAAGATTCCCATTGTACAAGGAATACCTTAAGATGCATGTAGATATAACTTCATGGCAGCTGTGGCAGTAAACATTTTTGAGGCCGATGGTGCCAGAGGTTTCTGTTTTTCATAAAATAATAAACATTAATCACAATTAAAAATAACTTTGTTTTATTATTCCTGACATAAATACATTGTAAAATCAATCAATTTCAGTTCAGTCTTATATAAACAAATATACATTAATCAACTGAAAAACTTATCACAAAATGTTTTTACATAAAACTTTAATACAAGTAGTTGTGTTGAACATCTATATTAGCTTGAGCCCCTTTCAGGACAATACTTTATCTGAAATAAGGTTATGGCATAAAGCTGTACATTAGGAGAGGAACTTTAAGAGTGCATTTAATATTTTTGATCAAGAATTTTTTTACCTATCAAGCATAAGTATGTCATTAAAGTTTTAAACACATAATTGGTTTAAATGTCTTTTATGCTTAAAATATCAGTTAAATGGAATTTTTGAAACAATTGACCAAGAAATCCTCACCTTTAGTACAATAAAAAAAACTATTTGGGTTTTAAGTTGTGGTTTTGTGCATTTTTTAAGCACAAAAAACTGGTTATATTTCATATTAAGTCCTGATTTGCATATGATGAAACAAAAAACACAAGATTTATATCTTTACGAAAGATGGAGAAAAATATTTTTACTGAATAACACATGCAGGTTAGAGCTGTTCCTTATATCAAAACATCATACAGGGAGGACACTGTTACTATATATATATATATATATATATATATATATATATATATATATAGCAGGTACTCTGATTATCCCCAATGTTCCTATGAAAATGATTTAAAATTCTAAATTGCATCTATAAGTGTCTATACTGTATTAAAAGTGCCTTTCCTGGGTCTCAAGTACAGACCTTATGACATTATTACCTGACAAAAAATGCAAAATGTTAACTGAATGGTTAAATCTGTTCTGCCACATGTGATGACCTATACACTAACTTAGTTACATTTGGTAACTGACGTCTCTCCCCAAAGACCATCCATTAATATTTGCTATTTTTAAGTTCTCCAAAAGAATAGTTAACTTGAATGAAACTTGGAATAAGCGTTTCTTAAGACCGCTTCTGTTAAAACTGTCATGGTTGTATCTCTAGAATAATAACCAGGTGGAAAAGCTATTTTTTATTTCTTGACCAGAAAAATTGAGCCAACTTAAAATTAAATCTGTCATAAATATTCCTTAGGCCAATCTCTATCAAAATTGTACCTGGTGTAGTTTCTTTAGCAACAGTGTAGCTTTCTTAGCAACCAGTTCAAATAATCTATTTTCTACCTGTTTCTAAAATGGCTGAGATAATCTGAATTAACCTTATCAGAATGTTTCCTTAAAGATATCTTGTAGTGTCCAGGATTCTCTCCCTAGTTATGATGCTGCATTTATAGCGACCAGGAGGATACATAAAAAGTTCTCCACAATGGTTGAGCCAATTGCATCAAATTATATTTAAGGGATACAGTTATGCTGGCTACAAGAAAAAGTCTGATAAATACAAAATTAATTGTAAATTAATTGTCAATGGCCATAACTCTATCTAAAAAGAGTTGATGAGTATGTGTGTGTTCTGAGGGGTTTAAAGGCATTTTTTAGCACATGATAAATGACGGTCATTATATTTGGAGGTGGATGAACCTGGAAAAAAAACAACAACATGGACATGGTATATTCAATGTGTTCAAAACCAACAACATAACCAACTGAATCTGAAATCCATATTGCAAGAATATGCATTCCACATTACATTTATGACAACACATATTACAATTGAAAATGGCCATAATGTTTGTATTTGCTGGTAAGCATGACACGAGTTAATGAGATCTCTAATATTTGACCAGATGCTCACTATAAGCAGGAGTGCTATAATATAACCAAATATACTGCAAATATTCTTATCTTACTCTACTGACTTACATCACAATTTATCATTAAAATCCATGACCAAGTACAGACCAAACAATCACACAAACTACCCTTTAACAATACATCAACAAAAAAAAGTCAATCAGTTTGACTAAGCAGCAATTTCATTGTCCCTCTTTCTCTGCAGTCTTACAGGAAAGCCATACACAACAGGAGCGTAGCCAATTAGATGTGGCAGCTTGCAAGCTTTACGGGCCTCTGTCACTATGTCTGTTAGCAATGTTCCATTCTCAGAATTAAGCCAGATTTTGAGGAAAGATTCCAGGAATCTATCAATGTCCCTATCTGTCACATCCCATAGATTAGCCACAATACAGGGACTGAAATAAAAAAAATATGAAAATGTGTATGAGAAATAGGGCCTAGTTTTTTAATGCATCTTTTGTAATGGAACTTATGATCAAATAAAGTGAGCAGCTTTAAGCATAAATACCAGAGTTGGACCCTTTTGGTATATACAATTGTGAAAGATGGTTTATTACCATTTCAACATTAGCATCTAAAGCAGGTATCATGATTTTATATTTACACCATTTCTAACAATCTCAATGTTGATACAACATGAAAACAAAAAGGCCAAATGCAAACGAAAACAGAGATAAATATAATTGGAATTATTAAAAAAAATGAAATGTGAGTAAAATGTTTCTTCAATAATACCTGATTATAATATGTTAGAAGTCCATTGTCTCACAAATCCAGCTTAAATAGATGTCCACCATAACTTTGAGCTTGTTTTTACAATGAAAGTGCCAAAAAAACTCATTTGCTTGCAGTCACAAATCAGATTAGAGTGGTTTCCCCTTGATAAAGGAAATTCAAATAAATTAATTGAATAGTCTGTGTATGAATATTGTTCTGTACTAAGGAGTGCATATGCATACCTAGTTTATCCAGCTTGAACAAGTTGGAAAATTGTTCTCTAATGTTATGTAACATTTCCAACAGATGATAGATATTTTTTACTAACATCAAATCCATTCATCTTTCACTTTCTTGAATCTGTATTTTGCTGACTACTACACCTGATTTCTTATTTGTTCCACAATGCGGTATCAGTTTTTTAAGTCCATCAATGACCTAGTATGTTTGTTTACTAACATTTTCATTCTTATTTTAAATCCATCACTGACCTAGTATGTTTGTTTACTAACTTTTGCATTCTTATTTTAAGTCCATCAATGACCTAGTATGCTTGTTTACTAACTTTTTCATTCCTATTTTAAATCGATCACTGACGTAGATGCTTGTTTACTAACTTTTTCATTCTTATTTTAAGTCCATCACTGACCTAGTATGCTTGTTTACTAACTTTTTCATTCTTATTTTAAGTCCATCACTGACCTAATATGTTTGTTTACTAACTTTTTCATTCTTATTTTAAATCCATCACTGACCTAGTATGTTTGTTTACTAACTTTTTCATTCTTATTTTAAGTCCATCACTGGCATAGTATGCTTGTTTATTAACTTTTTCATTCTTATTTTAAGTTCATCAATAACGTAGTAGGATTGTTTAGTAACTTTTTTGTTCTCTATTACTCAATTTATCTTTGATTGTTTCGTAGCTCAAGATTGCTGAACATTAACTTCTTTCAATTGTTTGAAAAAAAAAGAAATAAAAATTGCACTCAACTTTTACATTTTTAATTTAAATTTTTTAAATTAGGCCTGGTATTCTGTCTATTCTACATTTAATTTCAAAACAACGCTGAATAGGTGATTTGACTAACATGCTGTACTCGCGCATTCAACAGGATTTTCAGGTTCAAAATTGTTTATTAGTATTTCCAGTAACACTTTTCCCACTCCAGTTATCTGATATACTTCAAAACTTTAAAAATCATTTACCATCATTACTATCATCAACAATTTAGGATTTTCTAGGGAGCCAAGATTTTAAATAAGCATTTGCAAAACTTCCTTCATGAATTCAAGGTTAAAAAAGTACCCAGTTGTGTAAAGAGTAGCATACTTGACAAAGATATGTGTTGCAAAAATGCTACAAGACCTCAGCAGGTGGTGCAATTTTTATGCTGCGACAAATACTTCAGTTAAATAAAAAATTTATATTGCAAAAAATTTATTTTTAAATATGCAATTTTTAACTAATTTCCTTTAGTTCTCATTCATCTCTGCTCTTCAATCGAGCAAACTGATTCAAATTTTGTGCAGTGTGCTCACTTACATGAACTGGCATTATATTTGATGCTTAGTAGCATTCATAAACTGCCATCATGAAGATTCACAATTGACTTTAAAAAATGACTTTAATATGAAATGAACCAAAATGATAAAACTCTTACCAGGCACATGCGTATGTGTAATGGACATCACTTAACAAATGGCACTGAATTATGATAAAGGGTTGCTCAGGTATTTCGGTTATAAAAAATGTAAAGTAATGAAGAACTCAACCAATAGTGGATTGATGGCCAAAATAATACAAATTTTGAATGCCTAGTGTAAAAAATCTGTCTCAAGAGCTAATATTTTACACATACTTTAAATTTGACTCTCTGTCTAAAGATACGTGTTAAATTAAATCTTGAGGTATTAAAGATAATACTGAAATAAAACAAGTTATGCTTATTACCATCCTGCAAGGAAGTAGCTGATCATGACCCCAGTAGCTTCAAGTTGACCATGGACCTGTAACCTTCCACTGCTACAACCCATCAAGATGGCTACAGCTCTTGCCCTGAGATGTTGTAGCTCATCTTTGTTAAGGTACTGACTTCCACTGCCATGCCCACAGTAGCTGTAATGTAAATGAACATAGAGACTAAAATGTAGACAAGTGTCGAAAGAGGTCTTGTCAGATTATATCTTCAGTGAGAGGAACTACTATTCAGGAGTCATGCTAGACTCAGAATTTTGAGTGCTGTCTTCTCCCTAATAGCATATCCTTATAACTAGTCTTGGGGAGTAAGAGGGGCTTTGTTTTGTTGTCCAAACTGGGGTGAGAAAATAGAGATGGTCAGTGCACATGACTCAAATGGACACTACATGTACTTAAAGAAAATGGAAATTCAAATCAAGAAAATAGTGTTTTTATGAAGCATTTAATACACTTCCAAACTGTAAAAAGCTGCCACAATTATCATATCGCATAGCACCACAAACATACAGTGGTCTACCCATAGATTTTTGCTATCATCTAAGTAATAGGATCATAAAATCTTTTCAAAACTGCAAGTAGTCATCATAAACGCTTTATTTCTTTAAATTATAATGTGTTTTAATGCCAAAAGTCTTTGAATTTAAATAGTCCACTATTTAAATTATATTTATTACAAATGCCAAAAACATAAAATGGTTTTAAGTTCATCTGTGGCAACCATAAGGACTCAAGAATTAGTTCATCGATCGAGGCATTTATTCCTTAATATGCAATTCTAACCAAAAAAACCATTCCATATGCAAACTAGTGTTTTGTTCAAGAAATATTTTAAATATAAATGAATTAAACCAACACTTTTATTTACTTTTTTTAAAAATTCAATGGGTTAAATTGGAGGATGAAACTAACATTTGTTCTTACTTTGATAGAAAAAGAGAAATTCAAAAGGCAGCACCTACTTAAAGTAAGGTTTATTGATCAAAGTATTTTCTTTTATTGTATAGAGTACACTATGTAAATTTAAGAACAACTCAAGGGTAAGATGCTACAGTTTACAGGTGTACATCTTGGTATCAAGGTCTCATTTTTCTTTCTTCCAAGGATTACTAAACTTTTGTTCTTATAAACACAAGACCTGTCAGGAGGCTTGAAAGTACAAAAAAAAACATGCCTTTTACATGATAACATTGTTTTGAAAGTGATAAATCAATAGGAAGAAGTTTGGGGCATAATTTTACAATTGCAAAATAAATTTGTCAGCAACTGGTATTTTGCTGCAAGTTAATTCATATTAAATATACTTATCATGCTGATAACATCAAAACACTTTTCTCTAAAATTAGACAACAAAATTGCTGATGCCTCTTGTCAGTAATAGCATTTCATGGCAACCTCAAAAATAGGTAACTGTTTCTATAAAAAAAACCTTCTAATTCCAATAGGTGAAATATCACCTTAAGTCATTAACTTCTTCATAAAGTTTTGCCATAAATTATTTTTAACAAAGTAGTACTTGGTTAGGGAATGAAAAAGTTTGTTATTTCATTCATTTTCATGACTGTACACACTTAACGGCAATAGAAGCTACTAAATTAGTAGAAAAGTTCATTTTAAAGTATGTTTCTAAAATTTTAGGTCTATCAACAAGGATTTAATAGCTAAAAGCCCATGCAAGAATAATTACTTTGATCAAAATAGCAATAGGGAAATGGAGTAGGGGATGGAAATACATGGGAAGGTGAAGTAAACTTTGCTTTACTGGCATGCTTCACTGGCAGACCAAAGTGATTTTCACTGACTTTGCCAGGTATCATGACCCCTGCTGCTGCATATCTTTTATGCGGTAAAATCCACATTCAACTGTCTTTTGTGTGACAGAAATGAACTAAAAGCCAATATGACAGACATAAAGACAAAAATTTCAAGTTTGTATTATTACAATTTTTCTTTCTTTCTCTCACTCTCCAATTATTTATTATAATTAAGAGACAATTATCTGATACCTAGGGCTGACAAACTCTGCTTTTGTACATTTATCACTACCCACTTTGGTCCTATTGATGATACTCTGTATGACTTGTGAATAATTCATGATGCAATTTAAGTGCTTTGCATTGGTGAAAGCTGGGGAAAACACCATTACTGAAAAACAGTTAAGGGGTGTCAAAAAGGCCACCTAGCCTTGTGGGTCCAGGGCAAAGCCTGGGGGATGGGTGAAGACCCCCAAAATTAAACAAGGAGTAGTTTGGACACTTTTTGGCATGAAAATTGTAAAATGATCTGATTCTTTAATATGATGCATACACCCATTGAATATTTAATACATAAATTTCTTATTGTAAATTTTGAGCAAAAAAAAAAATACTTTCTTTATCTTAACACAATTTTTCCATTATTATTTTGCAAATGTGAAATTTCAGAAGCTGAAAATAAAATTCAAATATTAATGTTTGTTACATTATAAATTAGGATTTCCTTCAATAATAAAAGTAATAATAAATCTATAATCCTCAAGTCTCTTTCAGATAAAAGATAATCACAAGTGCTTATTCTAAAAGGATTATTATTAATCAAATTCAATTTTCATTCACCTAATCAACAAATAATAATGTCTGAATCTTGAATCTGTTAGCATGCACTCCTTTTGAATGCTGACTGCCTTTTAAGTTTCAAAGTCATTCTCCTGTTTTCACCATGAAAGCCAGTCAGCAAACATTCCTTGTAAAAAGATGCTGAAATACAATGCCATTTCCTCCATACAAAACCAATGGGAGAATTAGATAGTTACACTAATTCTCAAGTCAAGTCTCAAGTCAAGAAAAACTGCTGTTCTTTTAGCCCTTTATACCTTTGAACATAAAAATCAAATGGCTATATTAGATGCATTATAACTCATGATCACTTCAATAAAAATAATAATAATAAATTTGAACTGTATCTGTACTGAACTGGAGAGACTGCTCCAGTGATTAGAGCGTCTGCCTCGGATACAGGTCATGGGTTCGATCCCCAGCCGAGATATACCAAAGACTTATTAAAACAGTACTTACAGCTGCCTCGCTTGGCACTCAGCATTATGAGGTTAATGTTAGGACTGGTTGGTCTGGTGTCAGCATAATGTGACTGGGTGGGACGTTATGCTACATGTTTGCAGCATGATGCTCCAGTGTTAGACATCATTATAAACTGCCACATTGCAGACATCATAGCAATATGACTGAAATATTGTTAAAGCTATGTTAAAAATCCAAATCAAAAACACACACTGAACTGGAGAGAAAAATATAAATACAGTCATTGTCTGCAAATTTTGCAGTGACAAAATTCCAATGGTCCAGACTGATAAATACCAAGCCAAGAAAAGAAAAAACATTTTTTAACAAAATCTTTCTATGAAGTAGGGAAGGGGGTAATAGAGAAAACAATGGCATAATGATATACATGGAAGTACAGAACTGGCCAATGTGTCTCACTCAAATAATCCTCTATCCAATATCATTCTTATGAGGCAAATGTAGGAATCAAATAGAGTGGAATATAACACTGAGTTATTTGGGTTTCCAGAGGACAATGAATTATGGAGTGAAGTATAAACTTTGTGATTTAGCAGAACCCATCTGAGAAACCTGGAATAAATTGAATACCACATGAAATTTTCAATACCCTTGCTTAACAGTAAATGATCAGTTTAAAATTTAGCATCCTTAAGCATTGAATTTTTTCTACTAAATGTTTTCCAACCACATTAACCCGTTAACCCACCAACAAAATCAATGGATTTGCACAATTTGAAAGATCAACCTGTGGGGGACATTCTGAAGGTCGAATTTTCATCTTATGATAGAAAACCTTCACCTATAGATCTAAAAAAAAAATTCGAAAAATTCAAACTACTTCTGTTACTGCTTCATTGTGCTATAACAAGATCTGAGAAAATATTAACCCATCAATACAATGATTGGGTACAACTCATCTTTCTCTAAACTACATTTTATTATCTCAAGGTACAAGAACATTTTACTGCAAAAATTTTGATAATCTTATGGAATTTCTGGATTATGATAATTTATGCAAAATAAGGATTTGCTGGCTAGTGTATCAAGAATGATCAACATAGAGATGCTGAGTTTATCCCCTATGGATAGTATTTGATGATAAGAAATAAAAATTGAAATACATCATTAGGTCGTGCGCTGTTATAGCTTCTGTGAACTCCTGCTGTGTTGGTGGTCTTCCAACTACTCCCTTCCATCCAAGCTCTCTGTAATAAAGGTAAGAATAATTTTAGTGCAATTAGTAGGAATGCTTGTTTTAGGAACTATGTTTTACAGGACTCTATGTATAACTTTTCACAATGATGACTTTAGGCTTCTTAATGAGGGAAGTACCTAAGTGTGACCCCAGACAATTTAATAGTTATATAACTCAAATGCCAAGATGTGAAGAAAGAACAATACTTATTTGCCAATTAAAGTCTCTAGTTAAATTTGACAATTAATAATGATCATAATTCTCATAGAGCAGCCTAAACGTTAATAACGTATGGCAATTTCAAAATGATCAACATGTAGGTTTAAGATTTACATTGCAGCTTCATGGGAGTCAAAGAATTGTTTATGTAGGTTTCTGCATGCGGTATGAAAAAGGAAGGAAAAACAATTCTTTTTGGATGAGTTATCCTCTTTAATTATTAAATGCATGTAACACAGCTTAAAAGTCTTGGATAACTTGCTTATTGGCTCCTGACACTAGCATTATAAAGAGTCCCAAATATATACATCTACATGCTAAACAAAAACTAAAGCTATTTTTATGTTCTACATGGCAATACATTCTTATTTAAACAAGGACAAGGGAGGAAAGGCATTACCCAAGGTTGAAAACACAAAATCCAGTATAATGAGACTTTCCTAGAATGATTGCATGTACAAAATTTGGTTTAAAAAAAATAAAACATAAAAAATGTTCCTATAATTGACATTTGTGTTCATTTGACCTTTTGACACTCTCCCTGGAAGCCCTATAGGAGACAGCAACAATCATACTTCTCTGGAAGATAATTGTCAAATGAGTAAAATAAATACCAAATTTCATGAATTTCCAAATGGCTATTTAGGAGGGAGATTGGGTAAGAGACACAGCTCACTCAAGCAACACCCCAGTAAAGCAGACAACATTATGTGCAAAGCCAGAACAATATTAAAGAAATATCAAGTACTTCAACTGTTGATTTGGAACATGTGTGTATGCATGCACAACTTTTAACATAGATTTAACAATTTCAATCATACTGCGAAGATGTCTGCAGTGTGGCAGTTTATAGTGGTCTAGCACTGTGGCATAATGCCACAGACATATAGCATCATGTCCCACCCAGTCACATTATGCTGGCACCAGGCTGACTAGCCCTAACACTAACTTCTTAATGTTGAGTGCCAAGTGAGGCAGCTGCTAGCACCATTGTATAAGTCTTTGGTATGACTTGGCTGGGGTTTGAACATGTGACCTCACATGCACATGAGAAGTTCAGAAGCGTGATCTGATGAAGCGAAGGCAACATTATGTTCAACTGTAAAGTTCTTAAAGTACACTTTGACCTTAAGGACTACCACCAATTCAGTTGTAGAAACTGCAGTTATCAACCCAATGACTAACTTGCAGAACTCTTAATGTGAAGTAATTTTTAAAAATATTTTTTTATAAAATTTTCATGTGGTGCCAACAATCCCTTCATGAGTAATATTCACAACATAATGTCAAATAAATGTTATGTGTTGACTTTCCTGCTTTTTTCCCAATGATGTCCATTATTAATACTTTTGAGCTGATTACTTGAACGTTTAAAGTGGCTGGATGACATTACTAGATAATGCTACAATGCAAATTCAAAATTAAATTTTGCATACAAAACAATGACAGATTAAAGAATCTGAGCCACTCCTTTAAAGTTTGTCTGATTCCCTGACCAATTGAAATGATTCTAACATGAAAAACAGGATCTGGACCAAACTTGGCCAAGCCAATATACATACTTGACAGCAATAACATATTTTCTAATATTAATCAATAAGAGCATATTTCATATCCTCATACTAAAGCAGTGGGTTAACAGGGTCTGAGCCATACTTACTTCTCAAACCAACCCTCAAATGTTATCTGTGTGTTTGGTAGATTATTATCCGGATTGAGCACATAGTATGTGCTCCGTGAGTTCACTCCCTTGATCAATACAGAACTCTCCTGAGTCTGGAGGAATGAAAGCTGGGTATGCAAGTGGTACATAGATGGCAGTCTTGATACAGATTTGTTTTGTAATATAGCCATGCTCTCCCATGGCAAATGCTGAACATTCTGTAAAGAAAAGGTGACATTTGTGAAAACTTTTAAAAGAAAGAAGGAATTTTAACAGCATACAGTAGTTTTTGGTCAGTACAACAGCTATATTTGACATCACTACATCTCTCATGCATACAAGTTACAAGTAATTGATGAATTACATCAAGCATATTATGTAAATGTTGAGACACAAAACTTTAACCATGACCTTGCTTGATTGAGACAATCAGTCGGTACCTGGACTATTAATCACAAAAAGATATGAATTTGCTTATGACTCTGTGAAGTCACTTCATTTCATTCATGAAATTT
Source organism: Potamilus streckersoni (assembly GCA_016746295.1). Taxonomy (NCBI): domain Eukaryota; kingdom Metazoa; phylum Mollusca; class Bivalvia; order Unionida; family Unionidae; genus Potamilus; species Potamilus streckersoni. Next base: position 964,958 of record JAEAOA010001104.1, on the reverse strand, counting down.
GGTACAATAGTGAACTGACAGTATATATAAATCTTCACAGGTTTGTGCCATGTTTTACCCACAATGTTGTAATTTAATGATCACATAATTTACAAATGTCCATACAGGTTTTAAAAAAAACCTTATTAAATATTAGGCTGTGATGTGTACATCGCTACAAGAGATTACATCAACATTCACATCCATGCATTTGTTAACAGTTAGGCTTAATCCCTACATCAGTAATTAGGTTGATTAGGTAAACACTTTTAGTGTAAATGCAGAGATGAGGATTGAAGATGTCAATATCCTTTTACATGCATTTTATCAATTTATCTTTATTAGAACAGCATCAGATAGTCATAACATTAGTAGTTTTTTACTTCATTATATTTTGCAAATGAATGAAACTAATCAATAAATTTCCACTGGTCCTTATCTTTCATAACAACATATTTCTTGGCTTTAAAGCAAAGAAATGAGCGATACTATTCCATCACCTTTGATTTTCGAGGGTGAAGAGTAGGGATTTATTATCAGATTGGTTTCATTCAGTATGACTTTGAATTCATGATCTTTTGTTACCTACAAAAATCACAAAACTTGAAACCCCATGAATCATTATAATGAATGTATAGTATTGCACTCACTTATGTAAACATTTTCAAAAACATAGTTTTCTTGCTCTATTTTGGTGGCAAGTTTATCAGTGCTAAACACTGATTTATTGAAAGTTATTTTTTTACATACTTAATATAAGTTAACACAAGCAGGTAAAAGAAATTCCTACTAATTACTTATATTCTGCTGACCTTATCCAATATGAGGATGGTATGTCCCTCAGGGTTTGGAATCAAGGGATTCATCTTCAGCTGCAACTTTAGGTAGGACATGATGTCTAGAACCTCTTGTGCTTTTTTCTCGAGGGACAGGATCTCAGATACTGCTAGCTTCATTTGATGTTCTGTAAGTACTGAGACTGACAGCAAAAGCACCTACATTTCAGAAAAAGGAAGATAATAATAATAATAATAATAATAATAATAATAATAATAATAATAATAATAATAATAATAATAATACTTTATGTAATAGATCATAGCTAACCAGTTACAATAACAGTAAGCATCCTGGCTTAAGGTATTTGAAATCTCCACAAATGAAGCTAACCTACCATCTAATATTTGGCACTAAATGACTGTCATGCAAAAACCAAGCAAGGGGAACACATCTCCATCAACTAGTACAGTATCTGATGCAACAGGCAGCAAATGTTTCAGACATGATGCCAACAATGATAAAAATAAATCAAGTATTTAGCTGACACTGGATATTATAAATGTAAAGAAAAATCCAGTGCATGGCTATCCTAAGTAAACATTTTTCTGCAGCAAGTTCAAATCATAAAATAAGAAAGATTAATTTGGATGCTAAGGTTCCTAAAAAAAATCATAGCAAGTGCAAAAGGTTTCTCATTTTCTGACTGATGGTAAGTAAATAAATAAAAATGCTAAATAAATCATTTATGATTGAGTATCAAAGCAATAAAGTATGCAGATATCTGGATCTTTTTAGAAGCCATGTTTTTGTCTACATTTTGTGCACTGTAGTAAATATTCACTTTTCATTCCTGGACCAATACTTCATTTGTGTTGACTTGGGTAATATTGGGTTCTATTGGTCCTGTACCAGTGCTTGGCTTATGTTGATTTGGGTAGTATAGGGTTCCAATCATCCTGGAGCATTGAGTCATAAATGGAATTTTCAGACCCTGCATTGTGATGTTTGCTACTGAGGTAGTATCAGGAGCAAGACTGATAAGGTCTGCATCATGAAGGCCACTACATTTTGGACAGTTTTGGTTTTGGTTACAATTGTCACCCATCTCTGTCCAATAAGCACAGGTTTCACATAAACTTTCTGTCACCTCCCAAACAGATACATAAACTTTCTGTCACTTCCCAAACAGATAATGCAAGTGGCATGATTATCTACTCACAGTGTAAATTTTTTTACAAAGGCCACATCTAACTACGCCAACTGCTACCTGCAATCACTTGCAACTTTCTCCAGATCACAGGCCAGATAGTGATTTTAAAATGTATCCATATGATGTAAACGCAACCAGATAAAATCAGGTCACTGCCAAATGTTGCTCACAGGCAGAAGATTGCATAAATATCCTGTAATGAAAATTAACAGAATATTGGGGGGCCCCGAGTGGCCAAGTCGTCTAACGCTGTCCAATACGGATCACTGCCATCTCACCTTTGTCTGCATGAGTTCGAGTCCAAGATTCAGCGAATGTGGATATGTGAGAAAACTTGCCAGTAGCTTCTTGTGGGTTGATGGTTCTTTCCGTGGATTTCCCGGTTTCTTCCTCCAACATTAATACTGGCCGCCATGTATAGCCTATCGTGTGCTGAAAAATGGCGTTAAGCCTCACAACAACAGAATAGTGGTATATACAGGCAAAATCAGTCGAGCATCATGCTAAACTTACAATAAAATGGACACCAAGAAATAAAGTAACTAAAACTGTGATTACAGAAATGATCCGATTATTTACTCAAACTAAGAGAATTGTGATGGTGCCATGTTGCTTAAATGATAAGAAAATATTTGTCCATGATAAGAACAGGCTAAAAATTCTGAGAAAAACAGATGGAGTATACTTCCTTTGCGATGTGGAAACCCCTTGGATTGATCAAACTTGATAAAGGAATAAAATTTAAAATATCTGCGATGACTCTTCAATAAGTGTGCTGCTGAAGCAAGAGTATTAGTAGTAACTGACAAATAACAGGATTTGGCACCAACCCCACTATTCAAGGAGCAACCACCCTCATTTGACTGCCATCTTTTATTACAAAATAGTCAAATATGATTAGCATATTTGCACAGATATATTCTAAGGCAGCTGAATGACTACTACTGTAATATGATTTGTTAATGTATTTGAAAAAAAAAACCAACAAGGAATTCTGCAAGACTTAAGGAATATATTTTACTGGGTTAGGGGCCCTTTTTTGCCCCCAATAAACCCTAAAAATATTCATTCACCCGTGTTATTGCTAACTAGGTGATCTCTATCCTGTCATAGCAATTTCAACATAGGGAGATGTCTTACCTCTGCAACTGATGGACTGATGGTTTTTTTGGAGATAATCCTGACTTTGTCACAAATTTGTTGTAATACATCCAATACACAATTTGAGCTGCTGATCTTAGGCCTGCTTAAGAAGACAGCCTTCCAGTGACCAAGCCATACTGTTTCCATAGTTTCTACAACACCCTGGAAAACATATATCAACCAAGTGGAATTCATAGAATGTTCTTTTTTTTCCAAGTGGGATAATAACTTTGATAAAAAAATATTTATTGAGGGTTAACTGGAAAAGAAATAAAATTGGGAAAGCATTAGACAATCATTTAAATAAACATTTCTAATTTTCTTCCCCAAAATGATTTTTTAACAATATGGTTCTTACTGCTGTCTGAAAACTTTCCCATTCAACAGGCACCATAGAACAAAGCAAAGACATAATACATTGAATACTTCTGAAAAGTGTTTTGTTTAATCTGACTCCAATTTGAGAATCTATTTATCTGTCTGACCAACATTCTAATTATTTTACTATTATATAGGCTAGACACTAGATCAACAAGCACATGATGTCCAAAGTTTTATTGTCATGCCACACATCAGACATATCAAACATCTTAGTTTCCATTCACCCTGCACCCATGGTCAATACAGTGACTCTTCTATCTGGCAATTTTCTTTAATTTTTTTGATATCATCCCAATGCTGACCAACTTTGAGGTCACATTTGTATGTTAAGAGCAATTAGTTCCAAACATGAGAACCCATCATTACTTTACTAATTTTCACAACATACTCAAATTTACCTAATATATCTCCTGGAAATAATTTCAACTAAGCACAATTCTTTCAAATAAAGTGTGTTAATGTGTTTTTGTGAAGCATAAAATTAGGTGAATATTTTTGCAAAAGTTCTTTAACATCAGAGGCAAGTAAATCTTGAATGTAGTTCACAACCCTTAATGCCTAAATAGAAGTGAAAATTCTTGGAAATTTCTAAATTTGAGATTTCAACATCAACAGTTGTTCAAAACAAAAATTGCAATTAAGAATAGCAATTATTCTATTAAGTCCTCAGTGTGTTGTTTTTAGTTTAATCTACAAGCAATAACAAATATCTTGTGATCCAAAGCTCTGCAGTGTCTACCATTCATCCCTGTCCAAGGTTTAATGGCATTCAAATTGTAATTACAGTATTATTCCATGTTCTCAGCTTTCAACTACAAGACCTACCTATTGCCCCTTGCTAGGCAGTTCTGGCCTATCCAAAGTCTTAGGATGTCCAAAAATTAAAGTTGATTATGATAGTTATTCTTACATGTACTTTGCTTTACACCATCTCAGCCTGCATTATCATATACATACATCCTCTTGTTAAAATCTCTGCAGCATTATTACCATTCAGCTCTTTCAAAATGCAAAAGTGTCCAAAAATGGGGTATATAGGGTAATTTTTCTTAAATGTCCATGACTTTATTACTACATATTTAAACGATTACAAATGTCATGTTGTCCACAGCTCTGCAATCTCGTATTCATTCTTGTCGAGCACATTGAATGTCTCCAAACTTACGGGTAATTACTGAGGTTATGTGCACACATCTTTGGCCTTATGTTGTATATGTACTTGTATACATCCCGTCATACAAAGTTCACAGCATTCAGCTTTGACTTATAACATCCAAAAATTTAAAACATTATGATGTTTGTTCTCACCCATCTTCAGCTTTACATTGTGCTGACACACACTTACATGCATCTTATTGTCCAAAGTTCTGCGATGTTGCCACCATTCAGTTTTGTCCAAGATCTTCACACTCTCTTGACTGGAGGATATAATGGCACTAAAATCGGACAGGAGGCTTCGACCCTGTGAAAATGTTTGCATTTGTGATTTAATTTCTTCATAATAAAGTATTTGCCAATTACGGTCCAACATGTTTAGTGTATGATATCGATTTACTTAGGTCCTCAGAGGCTTGTAAAGTGGGCCCTAATTGCTTAATCCAAAATACATTATTTCAAAATTTTATTAATTCACTTTTAGAAATTATTTCTGAATTTTTTCCCCATTCACAATAACCTTTTCCAGACATGATTAGCCAAGTTCTCATACCCATTCAGCACAGAAAGATCCCTGTATGAATATTTTCTGGAGATCCTACTAATTCTAGTCATTAATAACTCCAAACACAATGAATTGTAACATTTGAAGAAAACAAAACAAGAATCTTTAAAGGATGCATAAATGACCTGATTAAATGTTAAGAATTCCTTTAATCTGTACAACATCTGTATGATTTAACGATAATTGAAACTATGATTTACACAAGATATAATGTACCAAAATTCACTTCGCAACTTACCACTGGGGTTGTACATCCAGGGAGCCGAAATATGTCTGGAGCTTGGTTGTACACACATCTGGTGACCAAAAGCTGAGAACAAAATGTGCCTGGGTCCACAAGACACACCTGACATACCACCCAATCTTAAAAAAGAAAATAGAACACAGGTACCTTTACATATTGTCATGAACTAGATGTAAATCAACAATATATTGGCATTTTTTTTTCATGTTTACCTTTCACTACTACTTTAACCAAGTCACAATCCTCCAAATCTCCAAACGCAATCCCCCTTCTCCCAAGGGGAAGTAAAATTTCTGAAACTCTCATTTACATCAGGTTTTAATTCACAGTTACAACTTGCAAAAAGGTGGAGCTGGGATACAAAAATTGTTGGTCAGCCTCCTCCCCCCCACAGAATATTAGGTTTGAAAATAGTTGGATAATTACAAGAGCATAAAGTAAATTGCTAGTAAATTATGTGTCTCTGAGAATGTTTAACCAATCACATTAAAGTTAGGAAACAAACTGCCATATTTGTAATGCTACTCCTTCTGCAGCTCGAGTCATTTTATAAAAGGGAGGTAAATCACATAGCGGTGAGTAAAAATTACATACCATGGATGACCAAACAAATTTTTAAATATCTAAATATTTTCATTTAAGAATATCAGGAATGTTGTCAGGTTATAATTTGTATAATTTTTGGCAGGGGGAGATAATATGAATAATCATCAACTGTGGTGCAATATCATGTCAATAAAATCTGGGTACAAACATCTGACTGTAACTATCCCTGATTCTGTTTTCCCACTCAAAGCAAAATGAATGTGTATTGACAATGTTTATTTCAATCATTCTGACATCTGATTTCTCATTAGTGATCAAAGGACTCACCTCTCTTTCTTTATTTGAATTGCTTTACTTTTGGTTATAAACTGAGAGTGTCTGACGACATTTTGCACTTTCTGTAAAAACTTATTTCTCCACTGGCAATTTGTAGGTATTACAGATGATCAGTGTTTACAAAGAAAGTGAGCATGTCATGTTATCAACATTTTATTTGTTTAGTCTTGTACCCTGAAAAGTACATTTCATACCATAAGAGATAGAAGACATAATGGTTAAAAGATAATTTTAATATCTGGCAATCTGATGTCATGCTGACTTGATAATTATCAGCATTGCTAATAACTAACAAATAATGAAGGGACAAACCTGATATCAAAGAAGCATAGTAGTAAGCACAGAGTAGAAAGGACAGGTAACTTTATCAGCATATTAAAACAAATGTCAATATGATGAGTTTTGATATCGACAATTAGTATTGAGATTTCAGTCAGTAAACAAGCATGCCGTGGCTACTCACGAAGGATAAATTACAGTTTTTGCAGTTATTCCAGTTGCAAGCCACTTTACATAGCAGCCATCCTTGAGAGGTACCTTTGGATATAAATTTGTTGGTGTCATGGCTGTATAAAACAGGTGGCTACTTGTCAGGGGAAGGGAGCCATTCAAGAGAGGGACCACTGTATCTTTCACATCTAGCATTCCCACAAAGATGAAAATTCATTCTTTTCTGTTTATATACCATAAAGACAAAGGGAAGAAACTCATATACTGCTTGGTGGGTGCTCACCAACTAAATGTTTACCAGTTGAAGCTAAGCAATGTATCAGAAAGGATGCTTGCTGGAAACCCTCAATGACCTAGAAAGGGAAGAAGATTGTCCCTGCCCTTCACCAGTAATGATACTTGCCATGTGTTTTTTCATCTAGGTATGCAGGTCACTATTGATGAAAGCAATCTGAAGAATCACACAGTTTAAAATTTTTGGGAACACTCATGGACTGATACCAAAATCAAAATTGGTATACTACTCCAGACCTGTTTACCCATAAATTTTCCTGTCAGTATTTTAAGCAATGCCTGTCAGTATTTTCAGACCGCAGCCAGTATTTTCAGCACACAAATAGTAGATACTATCAATATACTATAATTATCATTATGTAGTATTACATGACATAATGACTATACAATATTGTGTAAATAACTCTTAGTTTGCAAAGACGCTGGTATTCAGTTAAATCTGTGTTTCAAGGCACAAATATGCAGAAATTGAACACCACTGACTTAAACATCCTGTTCATATTATAGTGATAAAAACCACAAAAAAATACAACATAACCAAATTTATTGTTGTTTACCTCTGTTACTTTCTCTAGAAATTGCAGTTTTCTCAGCTTCACACATATCCATAACATTTTAATTAAAGCCAATTCTCTATTTTACATGGTTAAGGACGACTTGATATAAAACATTATGACAGACATTGTTACCACCCATCCACTTAGAAAATAATAAGTTTATCTAGATAGGTGAAGGCAATCCTATTTATGTTAAAAAATCTAGTATCATCTTTGTCAATATTTACTAGAATGGAAATAAGGTTAATAAATTATTTTTCATTGTCAGCTGTACTCAATGACAAATTCATATTTGCGATCAACTCACATAGAATCGTCTCAGCACGTGTTATTTGTTTTTGAAGTATGTTTTGATCACTGACTTCCTTTCCTTTCATCATTGACAAAATGTTTATTTCCATTCACTAATGATTTCAATTTTGTATGATTTTCTGATTCCACATGCCGTGAACAGTCATTCCTTCCACCATGTGCACAGGAAAAGTCTAAGTTGCAAACAGTGCAATGCACAAAATGTTCTCCTTTTGACGATGGTTTAAGGCATAGCCATAGAGTAGAATAAACAGGTAGAAAATGCTGCTTTCTGTGTTAGACTTTCCATTTTCATCATCAGTTTCGTGCTAAAACTTGTCGGCTGCATTTTCCTTTGTTTAAACAACCGGATGTTGAGAATGTCAAAATAAGTGACGTGGCACAAAATGCGGGCGCGGATGCGGACCGAAGAGATTGATACAACGAAACGAAACGGAAAAAAGTCTTAAAAAATTAATTTTAAAAAGTAATAAATAAATGCAACCTCAAATCGTATTTTCAGTTCAATGACCGTATGACCGTACGGATGGGCTTTATTCCGTACAAATACGGTCAAATACGGTCGGGTAAACAGGTCTGCTACTCCCTCAATAACTCATGCCCAGATAACTCTGAAACCCACTTACAAAGTAAGCAACTGGTGTGAATCCCAAATTTTTCCTAGCAAAGGAGTGAATGGAAAGCTCTGTTTGATATATATAGCTATGAGACAGCATGCAATGGCAGCAAGTCTGTATCGAGCAGACCAATGAATTGAAGAAATTCTGTTGCAAACATGTGAATTCTGACAAAAATTCTCTAAAGCATGGACAATGTAGATGATATGTTTGGATGGAAGACAAAGCAGGTTATGATGAACAAAATGCAGAGACTGCCTCATTGACTATTCATTCTATACTCGAAAGGATGAAATGCAGAGACTCTGCCCCATTTACTATTCATTCTATATTGGAGAGGATGAAATGCAGTACTCATATTCTGAACTAAAACTGAACTTACCAAGTATTTTGGCAGAAACAGGAAATGGCAGAATCTAATGTCTTGGTGAAGGCCCATGAATTACAAACACTTGACTTGGTACAAGAACACTAAGTTTATCGTATGTGTTACAAGTATACTCTATTATCTAAATCAGCTTACATTTTTTAACTTAAACTGACATGCTTTGAAACAAACCCAAATGTATGCAATATCAATCTAATTATAATCAGATGTCCACTGTCTTATACCAAGATCTGACAGTGACAGCTTAGTGGTTATGTTCTTGTGGCCTGTGTTATTATCATAGTCGCTAAAGGTAGGGGAATTATAATGATGGGATAATGTATTAAATTTAACAAGAAATCTTAACGTTACTGACACTGCTACCATCAATGTCACCAACAGAAAGTGCTACATATGTATTAATACCTGCTAAATACAGCCTTAAGAACGATATAGGTATATGAAATGACGATTTCTATGCCAAAGAAGCCTGGACATTTAAAGAATATTGTGAGGCTAATAAATTTAATTTAAGTAGCCCAACTTTTACATAACAAAAAGTCTAATTTTGAGACGGCTTACCATGCATTCTCAGTGTTAGCAATGTCAGTGTCTATAATATGAACATACGTCTGATTCAGTGCCAAAGCCAATAAAACAGCATGTGGAATATTCCCTTTTCTCCGGCAGACCACTGCCTGCAGATTGTTGCAATTTATATCTGACAAACATTAATCAATTAAAATGCACAATGAGCATGCTACTCTGTTGTAGTGTCTCATAATGCAGTGAACTGGAAACTGACCTCTGTGGGTCACTACTATTTATACAATTATATTTTGCAAATTGATGTTTTCTGCCAATATTGTTATTATACTGCATCTGCTGATGATATCTTGTAATGGCAATGTGTGCATGTATCACTACTCCATACCATATCAACATTAGAATTATTTCCCCTGAGATACTCGTCCTCTAATCACTTGACTTTGTCTTTATACCTAATCTTACCTTCAGGAATACTGTTGACCATGAGCTGAAAGTTCTCCTCTGTCTTATTGAAGGAGAGTATGTCCCTCACCTGCTCCAGCACACGAATCTCAGTCTTAGCCTCAGCTTCTATGCATCTCCCTTCCACTGGAAGTTTATCCTCTTTTGTGAGTTTTCTACAGGAGGCAAAATTTATATTAGCCAAGGACTGAATATTTTACAGGCCAATCCTTCAACCTCATATACATTGGATTTTACTATCCATGTGAGCTCAGTTGATTTAAAATTTATTATGCACCAACTGAATAAAAAATGTTTCAGGATGCCATAAAATTATTAAAATTAATCCAAAAGAACAATAAACTTCTGATGAAAAGAGCACAAATTTAAGATCCTGTTTACAAAAGTCATTAACTTTGTGCAAGACTTCTGAACTGAAATGAATTGTTTACATGCCAAAAGAAATACTGACTTCGTCTTAAATGAAGTCAGAATTTGCACATACCCACTGTATATAATCACTTATAAGTGAGTTCAATTCCAAAAAACATATACTCTGATCTGCCAGCACATCACACACCTGCAGATTGGTGTCTTCTTTGTTTGTTCCACTCATTAGTCCAAACAAACTGCATAAACCCAGATCATGCAATTGCAGAATTTAGTCTATACAGTTTGCAGATGGACCCAAATGGAAATATCAAACATATCAGTTATGAACTGTCACTATCTAGGACACATGATAAATCATCATTTGAATGAGTAAATGCCTTGAAAATGCAGTCAAATCTGTCACTACGACACATGATAAATCATCATTTGAATGAGTAAATGCCTTGAAAATGCAGTCAAATCTGTCACTATGACACATGATAAATCATCATTTGAATGAGTAAATGCCTTGAAAATGCAGTCAAATCTGTCATTATCTTTGATGCACGATAAATCATCATTTGAATTAGTAAATGCCTCGAAAATGCAGTCAAATCTGTCACTAGCAGCCACTGTGATGTGTCGAATTTTGAAAACTCTTAGAAGCTTTGTTTAAAGGAATTGTATCAAAGTCAACTTAATTAAAGTAGAAAGGGCTAGAGATAGTTAGATGATTATTTTTCATTTCATCTCTGAACGTCAAGAGGGAATTCGTTCTAGCCGACGTAACATGACTGAGTCAGATGCAGATGCTATGGTACAAGAGAATGACATAAGACCTTTCCCCAAAATCGACCGGTTAAAGGCAGCAGCTGGGTATAGATGATAGTTCAAAGTAATGATTAATTACGGCATGATTAGTTGTTTAGTTTTCTTGTCAATCCAAAAATTCTACGAACAGGTTTAGGAAACAGTCTATTCCGATTGGTTAATATGGATTTATGGGCATAACTCTGTAAGAAATTAAAGGTTTTACTTTAGGGAAATTCAGCTATCTTTAATCTTTCGCAAGGGAAGTTAAATGATTCCGGGATCATGTGAGACGTTATCTCATGATTTGGCAGTGAAGCGAGAGTTTTGTCTCAGCAAGTAGGCAAACTCTACATTTTGAATTCGTAAAAAGTACGTCTTCATTATTGAGTAAGGGGCCAGATAGTTGTCTCAGTTAGGAGACAGACTATACGTGAGATTCGTGGAAACGAATAAAGAAACGGCAAAAGGTATGCAATCTTAGTTTCCCGATTTTAATATGTTATTTCATTTGTTGATCTATTTTGCAAATGTATTCTTGATATGATATATGTATGTATGATTTAATTTTGCAGGATTTTAGTGGAATGCTAGTCATGGCATTTTATTCTTTGATTTCCTAATTATCAATTCGTTTGGAGAATTGGCAAGAGTGAATGTAATTAAAATTTCATTAGATTAGTTGAAAAAACTGCATGTAATTGAATCTTTAATACATAGGAGTGATTATGAATTTTCATGAATGATTTAAGGAATGATGGGTAATATTTCATAGTTTTATGGATTAACTCTGTCTAAAATGAGTATGATCTAATATTACATGTATATTCATATACTAGTTTGTTATATTTAATTGATCACTTAAGTGTATATCTATATGCTAGTTTGTAATATCTAATTGGTCGAGTAAACTATTTTAGAATAGTTAGATCTGAGGGTCTAAGCATATGTAACTTAAGACTGCTAGATTGGTAGAGTCAGCAGTAGAGTGGGGGTTACATACGGTTTCATACGGCTGAGTTGAACTTAATTGACCATCCCTAGCGTGAACCGACTTAAGGTCAGGACAAGCATCGACCGTTTATGTAAACATAACAGTTAGCTAACAGAAGTTACTGCGGCAGAATTTATCTACACTTATGTCATATTAAACACTACATTGCAATAAGAAAAAAATTAGTACTGGCCTTGACAGTCACAGCAAAAGTTAAATTCCAACTGAAAAAATGCATTATAATACAGATGATAAAAAACAATTTTTGTTTCATATTCTTATGAATTTCTGTAGAAAATTACTAGACATGTGAAATGGAACTCTCACAATGAAGAAATATGCATCAAGGTAAATTACATGATCAGCTTATTATAACTTAATTATACTGTCTCATAATGTGAAAGAATTTTCAAAGGTTTAGTTTCAAATATCCTTCTACAGTTTGGGACCCCTACTCCATAGTTTTACAGAATGAACCTGAAAAAATATTCGAGAGAGAGAGCAATCAGATTTTTTTACCTCAGATTATGATTCAACACTAGGATGTATAACCTTAATATTAAATTGGTTGTATTGAAAGTTCTACAACCTGTGGCAATTGGAAAAAAAATCTACATTTTTACAAAAGAGTAACAAAAAAGCAGCAAAAAACGCCTGCTACTGTCTGCTTAAAAGAACCAGTTGAAATCAGCATGAATTTACCTACAAGATACCTATTGCTAACAGATAACTGCAATTTATAATCTTTTTTCCTCATGATCCATCACAGATTGGATGTTTTACCACAAATATTAATTGCAACTTCTTAATATTTGTAAAGCCAATTGATTCATTTTACAGTCCGATATTGTCTGAAACATTATTTTATGCCACACTATGCATTTATGTCTTTATGAAACAAACACATTAAGAATCAAATGTCCAAGTTTGCAATGGTGGACCATAAGACATAAATAATAGATTCATAAACAATCAGCCCCACAAGAATAAACAAAAACACTAGGGACACCTATTTCTTTTATGGGACTTTCAGGATAATAAGCAAAACAAATATATGCAAACAGCCATCATACAAATTTAAAAATTCTAGCAAAGCATGATGTCAGAGCTGACCTACTGAGAGATTTTACCTCCACGAAAGTACTATCAAATGTATATTTCCATATTTGTGAACTAAATGGTTGGATTAGAAAAAATATTATACATCCCTCTGTGCCCTAGTCTATTGTGTAACATGTATGGTCACAGTAAAGGTTACACACCAAAACAGGGTACCTCAAAATTAAGAAATCAGTGCCAAAACAGGTTTTGTTTTGTTTGAAAATAGTATGCATTTGAATATTTTTGAATTTACGTACTTAAAGAACTTTTCCCAAAGATTTGTTGTGTATTACAGAAAAATTGATCACTCACAAAAAGATGAATGAGCTTGAAATCTTATACTGCATTTTCCACAATTTACTTGCAATCTCCAAGTATGCACTTGTTAACTGCAGGCCTGGTAGAAACCATCATAACCAACATGTTAAAATGATAAACAAGTCAATATACAAGCTGATAAATAAATAAACAAACATAAACACCACAAGGTTTACCTAATTCTGCGTCCTATGTTGAGAATTGACTGATGCCTGAATGTGACAGCCACTGCTTCACTCAGAAGGAATGCTGCTCGAACAGGATTGGTGTCTATGTACTGTTGAGCTAATGTTTGGCAGACAGAGTTGAACAGAGGGCATCCAGGGAAGTGACAGATTTGCTGGTATGTCTTCTCCAGAATGGCTATTGTGTCAAACCCTTCATTACCTGCAGAAGATAAATAAGTATGTATACCCCATGTACTCACTTTTGGCACCAGCCAACCTATATTTTCAAAACTTTATAAGCCTAACATTAAAACTTCATTAATTTGAACTATATACAATATCACTGAGCTTTAGCATGCAATAAAAAGAGCAAACAATGAAAAAATTCTTAAAGTTCTCTTTTTTCTGGGGCCCCAAGTGGCAGTGGTCTAAAGTCCTCACCATTATAGATCACCGCTGTCTCATCTCTGTCTGCATGGGTTCGAGTCGCAGACTTGGCCAATGTGGATACACGAGGAAGCTTGCCAGTAGCTTCTCATATTTCTGAGGTTTTCCCAGGTTCTTCCTCCACCATTTATACTGGCAACCATGTATAGCCAATCTTGTGCTGAAAAAGGCATTAAACCCTACAACAATAATAAAAACTCTTTTAATTTACCTTATGTTCTCACACGTCAAGTCCAACTACAAACAGCATAGATCCAGATTTGGTACTAGATGGATTCGAATCAAGCCATGTTAAAATCAGGACTGGTTCCAATGGAAAAAACAGAGTGAGGGATCTTGGTCAATTGAGCCCAAAAAGGACTAAAAGACTCAAAAGGTCTATATCATTACCTAAATCATGTCTGCCATAGTTCCAGAATGTGTCCAATATCATGGGGTGGTAGCCTTTGATACAGATTGGGCCAACTGTTTCTCCTCAAAAAGTTAAAAGAAACAAATCAGCCAGTTGAGGGACTGAGGCACGCAGATGAGAAGATGTTGTTGGTATGGCACTAGTCCCTGAAAACATGCTTCCTTTCCTCAAGACTGTCGCACCAACATAGAAATTGCCAAATAATCAAAGGTGCCTCCCTGTTGTCAGACCTAATCAGGACCATTTTGCATGAGTCGATATTTTCAGAAGTGAAAGGAGTTGATGACAGCATTCACTTCTAGGATTTTGATGTATAAATGTTGTTTATACAGCGGCCATGTGTTGCTGATGGTAGTTAAGGTCAGCAACAGGTAGGCTACTCAACTGTGCATACTGGCATCAGTACTTACAATTATTTCCACTTGGGGCTACTCCAATGAGATTTCCATGGTCAGCCAACCTTGGCTGCTCCACTGACGCAGGAATGATTGAATCTTGGGCATAATCATGACTGTTTGATCAAGCAGACTTGAAATGGGGTTGCCATTGTGCTCAAAATGTTCACATTAAATAGATGGCCAAGCAGGATAAAGTCTGCTGTTGCATTGAATAAATCAAGGAGTTGCAAACACTCCCTCATTGAAATCCAATTCCTGTTGAAAATGGACTTGACGAGCATGACATTCTGATTATGTGAAGACGAGGAAGTCATAACAGATTCTGGTAGGTTAAAAATTCCATGTCCAGATGGATAGAAGTCTTGGATGGAGAGAGATCGCTTTCCCAGTTCACTAGAAAGCCTACATGATATAAATGAGAGTGGAGATCATTCCTGCCTTGGGGTGGAATAGAGCTTACCATGTTTCTGGAGGACATCATCCAGGAATGCTGCCATCATTGTGGATGACATTAATTGTAACCGGGTGACAGCATAATCCATAATCTTGATAAGAGCTGATGTCAAAGGAAAAATTCGGAACTTATAAACTGTTTTCCAGAAAGCAAAATCACAGAAAATGTTCTTGACTTGGAGTGGATAAATTGATGTGAAAATATGTGTCAGTCAGATCAAGACTGACAGCATGTGCATTACATTGAACGGAGAGGTGGATTGATCTCACCTTCTCCATCTTATATTGGATGTGGTGACACCAACTAATGGTGGTTTCAACTGGCTGTTTGCTTTCCGAAAAAAGAAACAAGCTTGAATAAAATCCCAGGGATTGTTGTCTTTGTGTAAGCTCCACCACCTTTTGATGAATAATTGTATCACCTTTTTTAGGAAAGCATCCTCCTCCTGATCTGACTGCATCTGTGAAGAAGGGGGAGGAGGAAAGGGGAGAGAATATTTGATGAACAAAACCTGCTGCCCCTCTGAATAACCTGGATCACCCTCCAACCACATTTCTGTGGGAATATGGAGATCCAGTGAGCTCAAAATTCGATCCACTGGATCCAGTACAAACCCTATGCAACTGGACTTACAGGCCCAAAGACCATGCTTGGACTTGCAGGGGAACTTACACCCACCAGCCTGCCTAAAATTGGAGAACACTGCCCCTGTGAGTCTGAGTTGGCTGGGCCATCTTCACAAACAATCTCCCATGCTGGGCGGTCGGTAATGGTGGGATGGCTGGTAATGATACAGTGGCAAAAGGAGGTGAATCCAATTGATCTGATATGAACCTCATGTGTCCTGAAGGCCAGGATTGGACATGCGTCTCAGGGGGACTGGGCTGACTAAATTGGGGAATACTTCCCAATTAATCAGTATTGCCAGCCACAAACTGTAGACTGTCTTCCTAGACTTATTCCAACTTTATTCCATTCAATGCTAAATGGACTATGGCTTTCAATGTACTGCATTTCATACATTTTGTAAATATTTCTCCTGAAATGACACTAGAAGAAAATGAAGCATAGATTATCAAATCTTTATGTGAAAACTAGCTAATATGGCAGCCATACTTACTCTGACAATGTATTACAGATGCTGTATATCATAGACAGTGCATACTCATCAAAAGAGTCCTAGCAGACTTCCAAAGTTGCATAAATAGCATTTAAATTTTATTCTGCTAAAACGACACAAGAAAGCAAAGCATAAGTTAGTAATTCAACCATGTACTAACTTGCTAATATAAATAAATTCCCTGTTACCAAAAAAATGGAATCAAGAAAGTGTCATATTGGAAACTTCAACATTTATGCTTTAAGTTATGAATTTTAAATATTTAACTGACTGTTCTACTAAAACTACACAAGAAGGGAAAGGCAAAGCAAAAATTAACAATATAACATGTTAAAAAGTTGCTAAAACCACCTCTGTTACAAACACAGCAAGCAAAAAAGTAAAAGTTGCACTAACTCATAAAAACTTTGCAGAAGTCAGTGATAGCATGGTGTGATGTTCTTGGAGGGTTTAATGCCATTTTTCAGCACAAGACAGTCTATACATGGAAGCCAGTATAATGGTGGAAAAAGAACCTGGGATCCACCCTTGACAGAACCACAGACCTACAAGAAGCTACTGGTAAGCTTTCTCACATACCCAAATGGCCAAACCCTAGACTTGAACCCACACAGACAGGTGACATGGCAATGATCTGTAACAATGAGTGCTTCAGACCACTTGGACACATAATCACTCAAATTGGTAGAAATTGTAAAAAGAATGTATACAACCTGTAGCAGTATAATTAATTCACACAATAAATCCAAAAGGAATGTTAAATGAGTCAATTTGAACACAAAAATGGCTTGTACTGAGGATATACTGAACAATGTTATCCAGTCCAGCATCAAAGCTAAAAGAACTGGCAACACCTGGTGGTGCCAAGGGGAAGTAATAGAAAACATTTATTGTCCTTTGTCTATTAAACAAGGCAGAAAAAGACGATTGTCGTCTTTTAGTAGGGTTGGATTTATGAGGTAGCAGGCTAATATTCCTAACATATTGTGTGGGGATTGTATTAGAAGAAGAAAAAGATCGAAAACGTAACATACAAACTGCAGAAATAACACTAGCCACATACAAGGCTGGACATACAAGTTTCAAGAATTCAGGAAAACCGGAAAGTAGAGCAGTAGATGAGCTGGAGAGGCATTGTATGTTGGTAATGGCCTCTAGATTTGGAGGGGGAGAAAGAGCTTGTTCCTAAAGTAAAGCTCTTACATGAACTTATTACATGACAATCCATAAACCACAGTAAAAACCTTCTGAATATATTCACACTAATATGCAATGGGACAGTTCATACCACTATTGTCATTTTCATTGCAAGAAAGCATGCTACTTTTAGACAAGTCACCTCAAACCCAAAGTCTGAATGGATTTGTTCAAGGTACTTCAGACAAAATTACTGATTTGTGAAAGAGGAAAAGACAGAAGAAAGGATGAAAAATATCAAACAATAATATCCTCAGAGATGAAACAAAATTCATTTTACTATTATGGCTGCCTTTTTATCCTTGATGCCAACTTTATGTATGTGAAAAATTCATTGTAGTGATTAAAATCTACAAAAATATCATAATCTGAGTAAGAAATATGAAACTGCAGCTCTTGTAAGAAAGCTAAGTCCTTTAACATGATAAATGTTCTTTACCTCAAATATATGTGTTGTGAGAATGCAGTCCCTGCTTGACAAGTGTTCTTTACATCAAGTATAGCTATATAAGATTCCATAATTATCAAAGGTATTTGTCCTGAAAATGTGAGACTAATTTCAAAATATTTAAACAGCTACATATTCCTACCTGACGATGATCTGCTGCTTTCAGAAGAGGAAACAACAGGGTTAGCATCCTCCATACCAAAGTGAAGATTGGCTACCAGTTTACTTAAACCATTACTGCTGCGTAACAATTCTGTGTTTCCAAAGTTATCTTGTGTATCTGCATCACTCTGTGCTTTCATTTCATTTTGTAATATTCTCTCTTGGACATTTCTTTTTGAAGCCATCCGGACACCTCTCCCTTTTTTACTGGCTGTTTTTTTTTCCTCATTTCCTCGAAGTAATTCAATTGACTCATTGAAAGCATCATGCTCTTTAAATAAGTCAACATTATCTACCAACACCTCTTGAATATCACAGTACTGACTGCAATTTGTATTTGTGTTGTGTACTATTGCAGGATATATATCGTAAACACTAGTGGAAGATAATTCAGGCCCAGTGGAAAATTCTAATGCTTTTGTTTCATTCTGTTCAAGCTCTTCTACTGATATATTTAAACTGTATCTTGAATCATCCAGTTGCGGACAAGTCCTAACAGTTTCTTTTTCATTCCCGTTAACTCTTAGAGAAGCAGTTTTAGTCTTGCTTGCATTAGTTTTGCTCTGTCTGACTGTTCTGCTTGTCTTTCCAACCTTTTTTCTAGTTTTTGAAACTGAAGGTGAGACTACTTCAGCAAAAGTATATACATCAGATTCTGTTACAGAATTTCCTGAAATATTCTCTTTAGATTCAATAGATCTTATTGTGTTTCTTTTTAAAATGTTTGGCGCTGATTCAACAAATGTATGTGTTTTCTCCACTTCAGTTTGATCCACTTTTTTCTCTTTACTTGCGGTTTTTCTCCCTGTTCTCTTTCTTTTAGAATTTATACCCTGAGATTCTTTGCTCATAATACATGTATCACCTTGATCTTCAACTTTTTTAGTTTCTGCTCCGCTTCCTGTTCCTAACATTTCACAAAGGCTGTAAGCCTTCTCATTATTAGACCCCAACACCTTTGATTTGGTATTTTTTGCTGATGTTTTCCTTCCTCTACCTCCTCTCTTAAGTTGCTCTTCAACAATTGTGTCTTGAACAGGAATGGGTTCTGAGATTTTTTCCATGTTCTCAACTGATCTTGTATCATCAATGTGAGTTGAAAATGTATCAGTGATGTCAGTGAGATGCTGACAAGTGCAGAATTCTTTTCTATCTTCTCTATCCATTTGTTTATTTTTGGTTCCATGTTCATTTTCTGATGAGCAAATGATTCCTCCTGTCTGACTGCTTTGCTTTTTAACTCCTGTTCTTGGTGGTGTTCTCTTGTTGCGTGAATCTTCACCTTCATCACTGACTTCCATTAAGAAATCCAACCCTGCCTTTCTGCTTTTCACAGTTAGGGGTGTCTTTATGACTCTTTCTTTGCTTTTTTTGTTATAAGCCAATCCTGTCTTGGGTGTTTGATCACAACTTGTTTGTGAAAACTGAATAACTTTCACAGGAATCTTCAAATTTCCTTTTGTCACATCCAGCTCAATACCTTGGTCTTTGGCTTTTCCATTGATCTCTTTCTCCATTTCCATTTTGAAAGATTTCTTCTTGCTTGTCTGAATGGATATTTGCTCAGGACTATCTCCATGAGAAAAACCATCACACTGGTATTCAGCACAGTTTGTACTTTCTAAAGCTTCATCAGATATCCTGGATTGGTTCTGAAATGTGCTGGATTTAGAGGATTTCACAAACTGGTTCTCCTCCAATTCTATATCATTAACATCAGCCTCTGTCACACAAAGGTCTTTTGACATTTCTTTTGTAGATTTCACTGTTGCTTGTATTTGACTGTAAACCTGAAGCAGTGCTATCTTTCCTAAATGTTCATTGCCATGGACTACATTTTCAAAGTATTCCATGTCTTCCATCTTCTTCACCTTTTCACAGATACTACTGACCAGCTGAAAATTCTTTTGGCGGAGATGGACAGAAGCTTCAAGACAATATTTATGTAGGATGAGAGATTTTACGTGGGGATCACACTCTTTAAAGGCTGGCAAGAATCTTGATTGTTCTGTTGCTTTCTTTTTTTTCCTCTTCCCTATATCCAATGAGGCCACTTGTTCACAGAGACTGTCCACACCAAAATCAGCAGAAAAGTTAAAATCTTTCTGAATAAATGAATTCAAGTCCTTAAGACAATCAGCTGCTTTCTCAAGATGTCCAGCTGATGTCAAATATTCCACCCAATTCAACCCAGCCTGTATGCATAACCTATGCCGAATTCCATCATCACATCTAGATGGAGTGTTTGTATTACAAGGACACTGTGGCAACTCAAAGTGTACCTCCACAAACTCATTTTGTTCCATGCTTTCATCATTCTCAGTTTCACTTAATTTTGAAATAGCTTTTGGAGTACTGCCAATGTCTTTAAATCCAAAACACAACTCTATGTTTAATATATGTGGGGAAAGTATTTGATTTTTTTTCTTGGTTAAAGATTTCTTGCCATTTGAAGCATTAGACTGGGAATTAGAATTCTGACAGCTTTCTTTTGGGCTAGGGTTCTTTGTATAAAAGCTGCTACCCAGAGGTGACTTTGTATCACAAGTGGAGAGAAGTCTCTGTAAATCTGTGATGGTCTTTGCAGCTCCCGACCTATTTCCACTCAAGTTCTGAACACGCATCAGCTCCAGTAAGAACTCCGATGACCTGAAGTAATAATGGCAAGGTTGTCATGACTGATCATTAAATTTATGTATTATCTATTGGCATTGTTTGGTCTGATGCTATGCTATTTATTGCTGAGGCAACTGGAGTACAGTGCTTTACCTAAGGACTGTAGCTCATCTGGATTGATCTGACGGTTGAATTCAAACCTGTACCTTTACAGTTGCAAGTCCAGTATGTTAACCACTAAGTCACTGTGATTCCACAATGATATATATAGCAGAAACACATTTCTGAGGCAACAAAGCAGCAAAGGTTTTACAAAATGCAGTTTCTCACTATGATATCTTCTTGAACATTTCTGATTTGAACATACTTAAAGTACTAGTACAGACACTGCTATAGCTGGTGTAAAAATAGGGCGCCTATGAGATGTCATTCTTACACAACCGAAACAATACATGTATAAGGACTTGTATGAAGGATGGATTAGCAATACATGTACAGGGATTTACAAATCAACTAGTCTGACTTCTAGGACTAACTCAAACTTTAGCTCGAGTAGGATCAAATTTTCAAGGCATTAGCCTGTTGGCCACAAAATTGAGGGAACAAAATGCAAGAAAATTTACTGAATGTTGGTGTATGAATAAAAAAACAGTAACTCTGTGTGAGCTAATTTACCAAACTGAAAGAGGGAACAAGATATAAGAAATTTGACTGAACATCAGTGTATGAGTAAAAAACAGTAACTGTGTGAGATATATTTCTGACAAGGAGTTGTGTTCAGTTCCTAATGCTTGAAGTTATGCAAGTTTTTAATTTTGCAATCTTGCCAAAATATATTTTTTAGCAACCTAATTCCTCATTCATTTGTAGTGTATCCTTCTTCTGCATAATTGAGTATACTTTCTTTTTTCTATTGTGTCATTTCCATCTGTACATGTCAGAAGCCCATGGTCCAAACTTGAACAAATTCTTTTTTTTTTTTTTTAACATTTATCTTGACAAGATAGCAATTATTTAATGCTACCCCCAGGCTATAATTCTGCTGTGGCAGAGGGCACATGTTTGGTCCTCTGAAGTTTGTTTTTGTGCCTACTTCAACACATGCACCCATCATAAAAACAAGCCAGCTACAATCTATTAAAAAACATTGCACCATTCATCAAAACAAGTCAGTTACAATCTATTATAAAATATTGCACCCTTCATGAAAACAAGTCAGTTACAATTTTTAATAAAAACAACACTCTTCATCAAAACAATTCAGTTATGATCTTTTATAAAAACAACACACCCTTCATTAAATGTCGGTACCAAATCAGTATAAAGGCAGTGAAATCTGACTTGCATTTTCGAAGGTTATCGAAGATTGGAACAAATTGTGTCATGCAAGTTTCCATTTCTGTTGAAAAAAAAGTAAGTTTATGCTTATTATGGCTACCAGCGACAGCATTTTCAATCTGTGACCAGATTTTTTTTTCCCACAATCAAGCTCATTGACAATATTGGAAGAAGCACATGGACATTTGGAAAAGTTTCAGTGTTTCATACAGAGATAACACCTAGCAAGACTAAAATAGAAGAAGCTTGCATAAAATTCAGAAACATCTACATCTCTCCTGCTATGTTAAAAGAATCTAACCTTTAAACTAAATTCCATTTAAATTTAATGTATTGAATATCTTAATTACATGCATTACTTTATTCTACAATTGTGAGTGTACAGTATATCGCAAAGGCAACAAGTGTTTTTCAAACTGGTTTTATCTTTTGCCTTCATTTAATTATATTTTAAATTCACGTACATTATTTTTCATTCCCACACCCACACTAAAACACTTATCTCAACAGCTGCTTATGTCAACAGTACTACCCCAGACTGGAGGATGTCAAGATAAACAGGTAGTAAGAATAAGAATATTAAATATTTACAAAATTGACAAAAAAGAAATAAATATTTATATTTAACTCATCAGTTATATCACAATCACAATATTTGTACATATTAGGGATTTGCCAACTTTCAGGTTTTAAGTTAGCCCCCAGCAGTTTGTCTAAGATTTTCAAAAGTAGTTTTGGTCCATATCACCATTATTATGGTGATTCTGTTAACTGCTAAGAGATTTTTTTTGATAGATGTGTACTTTGTGGGCTTCATTCAAAGTGTGATTATGGTCAGAACAAGTAGCATCCACTGTTGGTGTATATCAAAGTTTAATAAAAATTACAGGAGATTTGGTATATAATGCTTAGCAAACAATTAATTGGACAAAAATAACTGTTCTCAAATCATTATCAAATGTCAGATCTCAAATACTCGACTGTATGTCACTGATTTGAAGGTGACTATAGTACAAAATGGCTATAGTATATTAAAAAAAAAAGATAAAATAAGCATTTACAAATCCCTGTACTGTGAAGATAAAAAAACCACTACAATCAGTCTTGCCTTAATCTCTCTCGATCTCTCAAAAAAATATAGATATTTCCAAAATCAAGTTTACCTGTCCCTTTATCTGTCTCTATACATGTACATGACTGCTTTTACTCTTCCAACTATGTCTGCATTTAAACTCTTTCAAACCTACTTATCTATTTATATGTATTATTTACATGTATAATTTGTATATACATGATAAAAGCAACAACAAAACCAATACTCTTGTGTTTTTACACTACACTACATAACAAATGTTTGTTAAAAACTGACATAATGGCAACATATTACCTACATGAAAAATCAGCTATACTTAGTTTATGAAGCCAGTCATTCAAACTGTTTTAGCTTACACTAGCACTGTCAGATTACTTTATTGCTGATAATAATACCCTCTGATAGCATTTAATTTGGCAAATTTTCAAAAAGTAAAGAGATACATACATTTTAAGTAATAACCTATTATGCATTATTTACTAATGTTTTTTACTTTTTAGTTGCTGATATCTACCTCATTTCAAACGAATGTTACCCAGATTGTCATTCCTGCTTTTCTAGCTACAACAAAACAAAGCTACAAGAACATGGCATTTTCAAAAATGCAGCAACATCACATTGGTCCAAAAACACAAATAGTTCTGCAATGAAGACTAAGATTCCAACTATGTGTGCCAATGACAGTTCACAATTTAATTACCTCTGATCTTGCAAATTATCTCATGTGATTTCATAATGTTAATACTGTACAATGATCCATCGTCAAAACTCAGCCATACCTCCATGCTGAAAGAGTCCAAGGTTTCTATCAAAATGTGCCAATTGGTATACTGACTTGCATTTCCTGTTTCCAGTGAGTTCTTCATTTATCATTTGACAAAAAAACAATTTGTTAGTAACTGTCATGATAAATCTAATATTTCCATTGAGAAAAAATAGAAACATAACTTTCTTTTTTTTTTTAAAAAGTAGGCAAACTTTCCAGCCTCACTAAGGTTTAATAAAAAGTAAGCATATTTCCAATTTGTAAGGATCAGTATGAGCCATGCTTAATTGATCCTGGGGCTGAACAAGTTGGAGAGCGGCAGGGAGTAGCTGATGTTCAACTTGTTCACTGGCAAAGTTGAAAGACAATACCAAAATGCCAGGCTTCCAGATTTCTTAATCAATGCACAGGCAGAGATAAGGATGTATACCCCGTGGGCTGCCAAGGATTAAAAAGTTTACAGATTCATCTAGCTCACCTACCAACATTCTTAAAGAGAAAGTTTTCAGTATAATGCATATCGTGTCCTTTCAATTGTTTTTTCAAAATATTGGATCAAATTTCCTCAGTCCACAATGCATTACTGCATGTGTGATGAAGAACAATTTGTACATGATAGGAATGTCGCATAGTTATTATACATATCTTTAAAATGTTGCCATTCCTTGCACTTCAGTGATATATCTGCAATGAATGACTGAAGAACTAAAGAAAACACAAGTGCTTGCAACAGAACACATTGAACAAATAGATAAACTCATACTACCAATGTAATGACCCAAAATAAGCAACACAAAACTATACTAGTATCAATGAATGTTACCAATCAATATTGTATGGACAATAATGACCAATATAAAAGTGT
The DNA here is from genome assembly GCA_016746295.1 of Potamilus streckersoni. Classification (NCBI taxonomy): domain Eukaryota; kingdom Metazoa; phylum Mollusca; class Bivalvia; order Unionida; family Unionidae; genus Potamilus; species Potamilus streckersoni. The sequence goes on along the minus strand of JAEAOA010001104.1, from coordinate 939,954 downwards.
ACTAATACTAATAAATTCTCAGTTAAACACAAAATTGTTGAATATATCTATTACATCAACATTTTAGCTAATTAAAGCACTGAAATACATCAGTGGATGATGATAACTAAAGATAATTTTTAATGGATTCTTTGGAGGCATTGTGAAAGTGGAAAGACAAATATCCAGGACATTTGTGGCCACCTAAAGGGAACAAAGGGAGTTAACCTGAAAGAACGTCTTCTCAATGTCTATATCCTATAAGGATGGCAAGCCATTTTTGTTCTTTCAGGAAGAGCTTGATTGTGGAGGTAACAGAAAGTAATTCTTAATCTTAATGTGATCAGGTAATGTATTTGAAGTAACAATCCCACAAAGTCAACAGACACAATTAGTTTATGGGTATATGACAAATGAATTTAAGCATGGGTCCAGCTCAACATTTTGTTTCATTTACTAAAGTACTACAATGTATTTTACAGAAGTTTTTTACTAAAGTTTTGAAAACTTTCATCTAAAAATCTTAACATTTGACCCAAAAATTACAACATGATTTCTAGAAAAATGATAAATGTGTCCCACTTTATGCTAATGCTGGTAAGGAAAACAAATTACCATCTGGGAAGACCCTGCATCTGGGAAACCCTGAGTCCCTCCTTTAAGTAGAAGCTTGCTTCACGTGACTCGCCGATCAGACGATACAGTGCTCCTAGCTGAAGCAAAGACTCCAGTAACTCAATAGCCAAGGACCATTTCTCCAGGGAACTACAACCTAAAACAATAAAGGATCTTAAGAACAAATCAAATGAGATTTTCAAAAATGAAATTTTGATGGAACATAAATAACTGATAAGTGTTATCATTGTAAGAAATGGCATAGAGATGCACACTACTCTTCTTATAGTGCACCGTATAACGAAACTGCCATTGGGCAAATTAAATAAATATTTTAAAGATGATTTTTTGAAACAAATAAACATTTTATTGATATCAGTTGCTTTCTTTTTCATCAAACATAAGCTTCAGTTTTAATGGCATTACTGTCCAACCACTGATCAGTGCTTGCCCTCAAAAGTAGCATTAGCCAACATTGTGCCCCAAATAGAAATGGCATGATGTGCTGAAATATTATCAATATCATCTGATATGCATATTGACTATGAGACAATTGTGAAATTTGTATGTGCGTATGTGTATATCATTTGGTTTTTGTATGTGCGTATGTGTATATCATTTGGTTTTTGTATGTGCGTATGTGTATATCATTTGGTTTTTAATGTAGTTTTTAAAAAATTTCAGTCATATCACTACAATGTCTACAGTAGGTTTAGTGATGTCTAGCACTCAAGCATCATGCCAGACATAGCATTATGTATTAAACAGTCAGATTTTCTTGCCACCAACCAATCCTAAAATTAATCTCTTAATGCTGGTAAATATTCTGAATTGTGAACATTTAATATAGGAAACCAAAACCAAATTAACTGCACTTACTCCTCTGCATTGCGTTCCCTATACAACCAATTTGTTCCTCTTTAAAACTGTACAGATTTATCTGCTGTTATTAACAAAATAATGAAGCTATTGAAAAAATAATGTATACCAATGTATATAAAGTAAACTATGTGTCTAACCATTAGGTAGAGTCTACTCTAACATACACACTGTGAGATTCATGCTAATTTCTACAAAACTGAACTAAAACATAAAATAAATGCATATGCTAACAATAAAACAAAGTATTAGAACCTTATCTTGTTAAGAAAAAAGCTTAAATTAATCTGTGCCAAACAAGATTTATCAAACAACATAATCCTGTTATGATGATGTCATTAAAAATCAACCATTTTAAACAAAACTATTTACAAAATTTTTCATTTAAATTTTTACAAGAAGACATTCAAAATTATATAGTACTATAAAAACAAGGACAGAATTTTCTGTATTTATACTCAGTGAAGCTCCCATCACTTCTTAATACAAGGGAAAACAATCTCATATTTCTGGCCTTATTAAGATTTTAAACCAATACTTCAAGCTACATGTCCAAGTGTAATAATTTAGCACCAAAGCTCAGCTCAGAGATTCAGCATTTTAGAATACAAATTTGATTTATAATGAATGGCAGTCCACTTTCTAAACTGGGTTTCTTCCAAATATTCCAGCCCCATTTTCACATCTGGACAATTAGGTTGTGTAGAGTTAGAGCACTTGCCGATAAAAAAATTGGAATTTATGACCACTATGCAGTAATATGGTAGTCTCTTACCAGCAGGCCTAGCACACTTAAACAATATTACATTGAGTCAAACCTGCATGAAATCAATAGGAAAATTATTTATTTTCTCAGGAATGGCTTATATTATAGTCCTACTGTCTTTAATCCACTGACATAATGGATGAAAGGACAACATAGATGAAACCTGACCTGGCACTTGCCATTTGTATTACTAGTCACATGACTACACCAATGTCAAACTACTACATTGGGGGTCTAACAGTCATATGATAACAATAAATTCCTAATAGTCACATGATAACAACAAATTTCTTTATAATGTACAAAATTTCAAATATATTAAATGAAAGTCAGATACCATTTGTAAAAACCAGAACGAACATATAATTCTTAACATATTTATTTTGAAACAATAACTAGAAACCTGTCACTGTCGCAACAATTTGGACGGTCAGATTCATCAAGCACATCAACATGAGAGTCATGTGATAAAAAATGCAAGTAGCTGTTCTCAGAATAAATATATATACATAATTTTGTTTTTTTTTTGTTTTTTTTATTACAATCAGTATAAAACTTTCATTTTATATTATTATTTTCTACATTTAAACCAGTTATTTATGATATCATGTGACTAATAGACCTATGATGTCATGAACATATAGGTTCATGGATTTGTACACTCCTGCGACTTGCAATGCAAACAGCAAGTACAAGGTCAAATTTCATTAAACTTTTTTCACCATCTGTCAGCAGATTAAAGACATAATGACTATAATACTCAGAATTTCTGAGAAAATAAATAATTTTCATATTGATTTCATGCTGGTATGACTCAATGTAACAACGTTCAAGTTTGCTAATCCAATTGGTAAGCTGTCCTTGAAATAATGAGTCTACTAGATAGATTTAATCCACTGAGCATTATGACTGACTAAAACAAACATGTTGATGGCAAGCACCCAAATGATCCATATTGCATCCTCTGAATATTCTGGTAAGAACTTAATAAATTTAAATCACAATCAGTTCAGCTTCAGCTCAAGTACATAACTGTTTCTGTTGTTTAGTGATAATGGAAAATCCCTGGATGTTTCCCGACTTTCATCAATATTTGCAAAATTCAAGGACATTTCACAAATGGGAGAAAAAAAATGATTATTTCATCCATTTTTTCCCACATAGTCTGAGAGTGTAGAAAACTTTGTTAAAATAATACCTACCTTTAAATGCTTTCATGTAGTAAATAATCTGGCAACATCAATCCCAGTTTGCTTACAATCATAAAAATTTGATGCAAAGACTAATACTTGTTTCCATATAGGACAAAATCTCAGACTTAAATGTTAAGTACAGTTAGTAAACATGGATAAGGTATTTGGTTATCCTTGGATGAATAAGCTATTTTATGCCTGACTGGTACATTGAGCAATTTCTGCATTCAATTTCATGCAACACAAACCAGTCTAAGCTTAAAGTTGTTTCAATTCAAAACTGATATCCATACAATTTTCCACAAATCTTTCTGACTGTATAAATTAATGCCGACCATCAAAAGCCAATGCTGTGATCATGGTGTTATTTAGAGATGCACTTCCATGAGAACTGGGAGAAATGGGGATTATAGCACAAAGTAGCATCTAAAAAGGAAATTATATGACTCAAATTTTATGAATAGATGATTTCTATGCATAAATGATCTGTAAATTTGTTTAAAACATTGTGTTCTGTTTCCCTTTATTCAGAAAATCATGCTTTTTTGACAGGGGGGTATTTCATATATAAATATTCAGTTCTAGAGCAGACCCTAATAGGTGTGGCATGCATACTCACTGACATACTAAACATAACTGCAATTATGTAATAATTCAAAAAACCGGCTAGTAGTCCAATGAAATGTCACAATAACTGACTTACAGTTGGTATTAGAGTGGTGGAGTTCAAGGATTTATCACTTACCTATACAAATGAACTTGAGTTCATAAAGAGTTGCCAAAGACAATCTAGCCTGATTTATCTTCACAATAAATACATGTTATGTTTTTTCAAACTGTGATGTGATGTGATTATAATTTTTAACGTAGCTTGAACAATTTTTCAGTCATATTGCTACCATGTATGCAGAGGGGCAGTTTATAATTATGTCTAGCACTGGGGAATCATGATGCAGACATGTAGCATGATGTCCCACCCAGTCACATTATCCTAAAACCAGTCCTAACACTAACCTCTTAATGCTGAGCGCCAAGCGAGGCAGCTGTTAGTACCATTTTTGTAAGTCTTTGGTATGACTTAGCTGGGAATCAAACCCACGACCTCTTATATCTGAGGCAGATGCTTTATCCACTAGGCCACCAGATCATTTTTTTTTCAAAGTGAGGGGAAAGAATGATTTTGATATGGCAGAAAAATACATCAAGGTCACAGGAACAATATGTATTCATACACCATATCAAATGAGTTCTTTTCTCAACTTGGAACAAAACATGAATGTGGTTTTGTATTTACATTATACCCTCTTCAAAACTTTCCAAATATTTTAGATGAACAATGTGAATGCAATTTAGAACAAACTGAGATGAATAAATGTTTGATTTTATGCATATATCAACACGCGGTTGTTTGTGAGTACATACACAAAACTACCTGTGTTTTGGTCCCAGTCTGCATAAAGAACAAGATTGATCTGGCTTAAAGATGTATCAAGGTCATCTGGCCAAGAAATTTCAAATGTCAGATCAAGCAAGTTCTTTCCCCCATTTGAGAACAAAACATGCATCTGGTTTTGTACTTATTACACTCACCATCCTTTAAGCTTCCTAAATATATTTAATTTTACAGTGTGAATGAAATAATGGATGATCTGAGAATATTAATGTGCAGACATAAAAAACTTCCATGTTAAAAACTTTACAATTGAGTTTAATCATGGGTGCAGACATAGATGGATTGACACATTTGGATGCCAAAGTGATCTCTAAACTTATGTTGAACCCCTATCAAGACAGGCTTGATACAAACAAATGCATTACTAAACTTAACTATCAATTACATATAGTTGTATGAAGAATAAGGTACACAAACACTTATAAATGGAGTCCAACTGCAAACAACATAGAACCTGATCTGCCATCGCATAATTCGCTGGCAGATCAGGGTCTATTTTGCTTGTTCTATTGACTACTCCTAATAAAATGCATAGACCCAGATCTGCTAGTGCATTATGTGACAGCAGATCTGGATTTGTGCAGCTTGCAGCTGAACTGGACTTATAGCAAGCATATATGGTATAATTAGTCAGTCAGTAGAGGCACTATGCATAAGCAACTGTAACAGCCATGTAAACTGCTCATGCAAAAGACAAGAACACAGACATTGCATTTGAGCAATTGTAACTACATGTAAACTGCTGCAGCAAAGACAAGAAAACTGGGTATTAAAAGGGTCAGACTCAATTGTCGGAATGTATGCACATACATGCATTTTAAAGTGCTTAACATTTACATTTCCTTTAAGTAACTCTAAACTTTACCCTTACAATAATGGCAACTCAATCCAACTTTACAATACCTGATGTGTATTATTCTGCCATAAATGTAAAAGATCTCACTGTGTGCAATAAAAGCATACTTGGCTAGTGGAAGAGTGTAATGATAGGTTGGTTAATATGACTATGGACTTGGTTTATTGCCAATGATGCTGAGTATCACAATCACTAAATTCTACTGAAATTAATGACATAATATACCTGAAGTAGACTCTCCAGCCAAAAATGTCTTAAAGACTCCCATGTGGGCCCTGACAGCTTCCTGGGATAGGGAGAGAGCGTAGTGATTGGCTGGTTGACTTGTCATGTGACTGGTGGGCAGGGCTTGACACATTGCTAGCAAACGCCTGGCTTGGCCCTCCAGTAGAAGATTAGATCTGGTTCTCATCTGAAGAAAATCCATCTGCAGGACCTGGTTCAGGATTTCTACACCCTTATTGATCTGAGAAAACACATGTTGTTCTTCATGTCACAAAAGATTATCATTTATTCTAAATGTCCATGGAACATCTTAATGGATCTAGCACTGAGATGAAGAATTTACATCTATAACTTGGCCATTTATTGGCTTGAGAAACACACATATCATATTATGATGAAATCTCAACATCCTACAAATAAATGAAAATGCTTTCCTAGCAACAATTTATGGTCATCTATCATTTATCTGATTTTATATATCCTTTTTTATTACAAGTATCATCTACTTGTTTTACCTAAGCATTGTAATAAACATTGTGAGATGGGTTTTTGGAAGCTAACTGCTAACACTGGAAAATTGCCTCTTTTAAAAAATATTTCACATCAGGAGATGAGACACTGGATGACTAGTAAAATTTGTTTACATTCTGAGGATTTAGGTTTGCGAGTGTGGAGCAATATTCTCAGATCTTACAATCCCTCACCTGTCCCATGTTAACAGCTAGCTCTGCCTGTAATAACTGAGACATAGCCAATGATCCAGATGTTTTACTATCTAGCTCTGTGTTAGACATATATTGCTGAGCCTCTTCAAACTTCCCCAGCTGGATCAGTAGCCGAAGGTTGACTGATGTAATCTGCTGTTTTAGTTTCCTCTCTGTCTGATCTCCGGAGACCAATTGCATAATCTTCATTGCTTTTAATGCAGACTTTGGCTTAAAAAAACAAGATAACATTTTTAAAATTAGTGAAAACTTTATTCCATTTATAATTGGAAAGGTGGCATACTGCACTGCGTGCATATAAATGATCAGAATAAGTGGAGGTATCCCTCTTATATGGTCACTCCTTCTGTTTAAGAAAGTGGCCTTACAATATGGGTGGACTTTGTTGTAGGGATCATACAGATGTGAGTAACAAGTATATATAAAGTAAGAAAGGTTTATAAAATGTAAAAAAAAATTCATATTTTCATTTAAAAATCACATACAATGTTATGCAACAAATGTTACAAAACTTTAGTGTTATTTAAAATAATTGTCAATAATCATCAATTGTGGTGCAAGACTATTCAAAAACCTCTTTATATTCAGGGTACAACCATCTGGCTGTAACTATCTTTTTCAGTCCAAGTATAACTGAAGTTTATTTTAATCTTTCTGATGTCTGATTTTTCCAGTGGTGGCCAAATTATATATATATATATATATATATATATATATATATATATATATATATATATATATATATATATATATATATATATATATATATATATGCATTCTACCTCATGAATCCAACCCTATTAAAAGATGAAAACTGAAAATATATTCCACTGTATCAATAGACAAAGGGCAATAACTCTTGCCCATTACATCCCCTTGGCACTGCCAGGTGTCGCTAGTTTTTAGTTGTGCCAGATGCTAACAAACATGCACACATGGCAAGTCATTCAGAGTATTTTTAAGTAATGTGATTAGGTAAATGTTCCTTAAGAAACATAATTTACTTTAAAATTTGCTTTCCCCTTCAAATACGTCCCCCAATCACATTACATTAGGAGAATAAGTAATAAGGGCATGGATGTTGAGCATTTGACCTTTAACTCGGTTATCCTTCTAGGGAAGAACAGCTGAATTCCCCCACATATTGGTATGGCACCAGTCCATAAAAACATGCCATTTTCCCTCATAAATCTTCAGTGGAGGGTCTTCTGCTCTTCAAATTCTCTCCCCAGTCGATAGTTTGAATTGACAGTCATGATAAGAGCAAGCGTGTAGAAAAAGAGAAAGGCCAGACAGGAAAGAACCACATTATGACCATGGTTGCTGGATAAGATTCAGGTTGTTGGAAATTTCCTAGGCATATTTATTACTAGAACAAGTCAATGGGAGACCCTATATTTATCGCATCTGAGAAAGGCCATCAGAATCATCTTGCCATTCTGACCCTGTAACTGCTTGATTATTTTCAGTTGGCTTTTACACATCAACATCCTAAAAATGAAGGCTGTCTGCAATGACCCTCACTTCAGAAAAGATCAACTTATGCAAAAGCCCTCATTGACCTGTTTCTTTGCAGCGTGACAGTTTTATCTGTGGGTGATAGGAGACAATGACACTTAAAGTGAGTTGCTTATATACAGTTTATTATGCTGCGTTGCTTTGGTTGCTGTCACTTTAGAAAACCCTGATTCACACAGATAGGATGTTGGAAATGGCAATAAGAATTTAAGTGCTCTGATGGCAAACTTGGTATTCCGCCATGACTTTAATCCATAACACCGGCAGAGTTTTTGTCTCGAACATAGTTTTAAGGCCCCGTCATTTGCAATCTCCAGCAGTTGATCTTCTTCTTGCACAGACATGCTAGATTCACCTGGTTTGTTGACAAATGGGTCACGGATCCATTCGTTACCAGTTCATGGGTCTTTTGTGGTTGGGAAGTAGTGTTTAAACTCTTTTAAAAGCAAAGACAGATGATCATGCACCAACTGAGAGAATGAATGCTCAGGCTCAGTCTCGCCTAAAATCCCAGCTAATGTCTGAAACATGTCCAAAATGCCTCTGTTCACGCACTGTCCCCACAACTCCAGTTTGGCTTTAAATTCAGCTACTTTGTCTGCCAACTGGAAAACAGTTGTCATTTCCCTTGAAGGGACAGAGAAGTCTGATTATGTCACACAGGTAAGCCATTTTTGTGACCCATACCTTGTCACTTTGAAATTATTGCAATGGCTCTTGTAATTCAAATACTCTGCTTAGTAATATCCCTCTGGAAAACCATCTTATTTCTGTGTATAAGAGAAGACATCTGTGCTCTGCGTCCATCACCTCACAAAGCTGCTGAAAGATGCGCGAGTTAAGGGCATGTGCTTTGATGTGGTTAGTAACTTTAACGACATACAATCAATACACTGTTAAATTCCGGTGACATTTTTCAGGTTGCCAGCATTTACCTGTGAATGATACAATGCATAGATTCACTCTCAGGTGCAACTTCCTTAATCCGAGCAGTTAAACCAGACAGTCGTCCGGTCATGGCAGCAGCTCCGTCTGTGCATATGCTGACACAAAAGGACCATTTTAGTTGTCCTGTTATATTACCATCCAGTGCCTTTGAAGAGTTCTGCTCCTGTGGTGTTGGTTGGGAAAGATAGTGTACATAACAAATTGTCATGCACATCCACCTGATATAGATATCGCACATAAACAAGTAGTATTGCCTTGTCGATGTCTGTAGATTCGTCAACCTGGAGTTCGTACCACGGTAATGTATTAATCCTCTCCAACAATTTTGTCTCAATGTCTTCGGCTATTTCCTCAATGTGCCTAGTCACAGTGCTAGTCGACAAAGGCAAATGTGCTATCTTTTCCACAGCAGCCTTTCCTAGAAGTTCATGGCAAATGTCTTTAGTGGAAGGCAAGATCAATTCTTCACCGAGAGTAAATGGCTTTTTAGCCTTAGTAATACGGTTAGCCACCAAACATTATGCTCTCAGTGCATCTCTTTTTTTGATGTGGTGGACCTCATAAATATCTTCTGTCATTTGTGCTCCCATTTTTTCTTTCAAAATACTCCAGGGGTTTGTCTTTTAATCCAGGGTGCCGCCACAAACTATGTAGAGTGAGGTTGGTGTGTGATAATCACCTGTCCCGATAAATCCATTTTCAAGTAGGACTCGTGGTATTGTCTGTTAAATGTTTTATGTTTCTTTGATGTTGAAGTCTCTTCTTCTGTCTCTTCACACTGCCTTTTCTTTTTCCCAAGGAAACTTTCTAACGACATCTGTTTCATACTCATTTATGCTAATTTGTGGGTTAAATTTGAGCAAATACAATATACATGTACACCAAGCACTGTTAAACAAGTACTGGTGAACAGAGGGAAGAGCGATACAAGCCCTCTCTCCACCAAAGCTACAACGCCACTGCCGCTTGCAGCCGCTCAGTTCCAGACATGACTTAAAACCACCCCGATATCACAATATTTTGCACATGCAAAGAATTGGTGCTGCTTTAGGTGATGTCTCTCAGCTCCCAGTTAACCTCTCGTCCATGGATAGTCATGCAAACCAGATAGAATTGCACCACAGTAAATAAAATCGAAATAATTTAATGTTGCTTAAGCAGACCGGTACCATTTGATCCATGGCCTAGGGGTTGGGGACCACTGAGCTTGAGGATTCTGATCATGTGAGCACAAGGAAGTCACACCATATTCATGTTGGTTAAAATTCCATGTCCAGATGGACAAAATTCTGGGAGGATGGACAGAGGTCTGGCTTTTCCGACTCACAAAAAAGCCTGGATAATCTAAGTGAGAGATCATTCCTGTCTTGGAGTAGAATAGAACTTACCATTTATTTCTAGAGGATGTCATCCAGATATGCTGCCATAATTGAAATGACATAAATTGGAACAGGGTGACATTGTAATCCATAATCTTAGTAAAAGCCTATGTGTTGATGTTGAGGCCAAAGTGAAAATTCTGAATTGATAAACTGTGTTGCGGTAACTTTGAACAACTGTGATGTGATGTATATTTTCACATCCCTACCCACCCTGTGACATAGAATGGAAAGGCAGATTCAACTAGCCATCTCAATCTTGAATTGTATATGGCAACTCCAGTCAATGATGGGTCTCAACTTGCTGTTTACTTTCCCAAAAAGAAACAGCCTTGAACAAAACCCCTGAGGACTGTGGTTTTGCACAAGCGTCACCTATGAATTTTGTGCATTTTTTTTTTAATGATCAATCATATCTCCTGTTGTAGAAAAGCCTCCTTGTCTCAATCTGATGGGGCATAATAAAAAGGGGAGAGGAGGAGAGTGGATGAGGTTGGATGAAAGAACCCCAAAGGTCTCTAAAATAACCCAGTTTTAAGGAGGGGGAAATCCAGGGACCCCAAAAATGTAGGAGTCAGTCGCTCACAAGTAGGATAGCTGCTCAGTTAAGGACCAAAGTGATCATGGCTTTCATGTTTCAGGCATGGATATCTTTTTGATTTTTCAGTGAGCCAGAAGATTGCCAACGAGGCAAAATCTATTCCATCCACCTGAATTTAATAGTCCTAAGGCCAAGCTCAAACATGCAGGGGGAGTTACTTAATACAAGGAGGACAATTTCCCATTTGCTCAAAGCTATCACTGGAGAATTAAAAGTATCATGGGACACAAAAATCATCCAGGGCCAGCAACTGTGTCAACAATTCCTGCACTTGTTGCCTCATCTGCAACTAAACTGATGCCTGTAAAGAACACATGACTGGCAACTCTACAACCCCTTGTTCTTTAATCTCAAGCTGACATGATGTAATAGTCATTATTAGCATTGTATGATTTCAGATGTTGAAGAGGATACAATCACGGCATTCCCCATTACATTGGCCAGTGACAATGATTTAGGATGTAGACTCATCCCATCACATTCTATTGTTCTGGACTAGCCTTGTCTTTGCTCTTGCGGCTGAACCAATGTTCAACCAAACTCAGCTATGATCACTCTTCAACCAACTAAAATTACAGTCCACCACTACAATGCTCTACAGGAGCTAAAAGCTTGCATGATTCAAAAAGCGTGCAAGATGCATGACAATTTGTTCCTAATACTTATACACAGATTAAAAGATTTTGTTCACAATTTTATTGGGATTTTCATAATGATGTGTCACAGATACATCCCTGCCTCAGAATATAATGTTGACTATATCTAGCAAACAGTACAACATAAATAACCAAGCAGTGGTAAGGGAGATGAAGAGTACAGTTTCTTCCCTCTGTATACTACACAGACAGAAAAGACAAAATTGAGGAAGGGGAGGTAACGGGTAGAGTTTTTTTTTTTTTCCCTTTGTATGTTATGTAGACAGGAAATACAAATTGAGGGAGGTATTGCAATTAATGGTATCAAGGGGTAGCATAACTTTCAAAATTCATCCTTTCTTCTTGTTTTACTTAGCAGATTCAACATACTTGTTTAAAATGTGAAACATTTTTTAATACTTTACCTTTCAAATGGATCATAATGAAGATTAACTATTGTGGAAATAACAATAATTTCATAAAACTATTCATGTGAAAAATACATAAAAATTTCATACCTTTCTCATGGCCAAATATACTGTCCCCATCAACATGAGTGTGTGAACAAACTGTCTATCGACAGCCATTAACTCCTGACTATCTGACACTGAATATAACTCCCAAGCCTGAAGAGCTTTATCAAGATAGACAACTGTGGATTTCTCCATATTAAAGGTGTACAGGCTACTTCCTGATTCTCTGTCCTTGTTATTTTCTCCATCAGGACCACCAACTTCATCCTTGTCACAGTTTGCATAGGTCTCTTTGTCTTTCTGATAATACTGCAAGCATTAACAGTTATCAATAATTAATTACTTCATAAATTCCAAACTATCAATAGTTAATTACTTCATGAATTCCAAGCAAATCATTGAACTAAAACCTTAACTTAAAATGTTTGTGACTGCGTCCCTGAAACCCAAGCCAAAAGAGAAAGTGAGCATATCATAGACTTTTCTTAAACTTCATAATGATTCAAGCCAAGAGTGGAGAAAATCTATCCATGCATATTGGAAATATAAAGAAATGAAAATACTTTAACAAACCTTAATGCAAATATTTTGTTACCATGATCCCAAGGCCAAAGATTTTGAGCAAGTGTGTTGTAAAATGAATTATCTTATTTTCATTATGATTCTGCTAGTGTTAAGTCCACCAAGAGATTTAGAAAATTACAATCAAAATTGTCCAAACAGTCACATTTAGTCAGCTGTTGCCAATTCACAACACCCATTCCAATTCCCCACAGCCATGAAGATGTTATGAAAACAAGTTCATAAATGAATTCCATTACAACAGTGAACAAGGTACCCATTTTCTATGGGAAATGGTTTGAATATAACATAATCTATATTAGTCATATGCTTACAGATCAAGAAACAATTACTGACTTTGATAGCTTTAAAGTTAATTATGGTCTCAGTATGAATTTCCTTGCCTTTCAAGGTAAAATTCAGCATGTAAATTCCTTATGTAAAATGTTAAAGTTAGTGTTAACAACACATGTCCAATCATAGGGTTCAGAAAGACTGCAGACCTCTTCAAGCTCTGCCTCTAGGTGCTGACTGAAGGTTTCCATGGCACTGTCACCCAGGCTATGGCACTGTCACCCAAGCTGAGTAGGGACTTTTTTGCTGACTCCATCATATCGTATGACAGCATTAAAGAATCTGCATTAAACTGTGTCAGCGAATATTTGTGTTGCTGTGCAGCAGATTGTTGACAGGGATTTACACGTTTACGTAAAGCGCTTTCCAACCCCCCCCGATAAGGACATGCGCTGTGACTTCTAGCCTAGCCTGTGCTTTGACAGCCTTTCGTGTCGGCTGCCAGTAGGTCATCCTGGCTAAGATGCGTTGGCACGGCAGCATACGTCCTTTTTGCCTTTAAACTTGCACTGCTTATATACCAGTCATTTAACTTCAAGATGAAAACGTAGTGGCATCTAACTCGTCATCATTAAACAACATGACATCTACTGCATGCCGCCCAGCTTTGTCACTGATGCGTATAAGATAGAGCCCACCTCTCCAACCAAACACGCTGACAAATACTTTTGAATGGACATGAACTTGTTGATATCCCAAAAGTCATTGCCTTAAACCTTAGCTTGAGTATTTTCATAATTACCTGGCCTCCAAGCGCTCACGCTCGTCGGGTGAGCAAACCGATAAGATGTGCCACGCGAAGCAGTGTTTCACACATTAACCCCAGCCTGGAGCGGAATGCACTTCGGAGTGGGTATGTAGCTTTGGCTTTCGAATGATCTGTACTGTGATACTCCGAGGTCTAGAGGTATGCAGTTAAATAATGCACGTCCAAAATATTCGAGCATGTAGTTTTTGATGTTTCACAGTATTTGTTCGTTTGTATTGTCGACTAGTTGCTCGACTTATCTGGCCTTGATGCTGTTGCAGCTTTGTCTGGTGAAGTAGCCCGTCAAATTAATCATGTCGTTTCCAACTTATTTGAAAAAAGCAAGCTAAACTTTACATCAAAGTTTCTATAATTCATGACCAGTAAACTCGTTTGTCATTGGCACCATGGCGTGAAGAAATATGCCATCATCTCCATGCCTGTCATTTTGCCACTGATATGCAAGCAACATGACAGCTATCTGCCACTCAAGCTAACCTCTAATAACTGAAATGCCATTACCTTCAATGCTTCCTCTTGCTGGAGTAAGTATTTCCAGAAATATGCTACTGCTAGAACAGGCAGAGCTTCAACTGATTCTTCTTTTAACAAAAGTTCAACTGCTTGATCCAAACAGATATTGGGAGATCTACAACAGAATGAATGCAATGTAATAACTGATCTATATAGTCAAACCTTATCTTTATAGCAACATTACTATACAATTAACAATTCTGATTAACAGCTATTTTGTCATACAAATAAATTTCATTCAAATTTTCTGTAACTAGATGAGTAGTAATGGCAATTTCAAAATTAATGGGTTGACACTGAAAAGCACAATATAAAATGGCTGCTTATTTAGCACAGAGTTATGTGTTCGTAAAAAAATGAAAGTTTAATGAGTGAACTGCAGCCTGTACTGATTACTAATTTTCATGGGTAGATAAGAGAGACAGTGCTGAATGCAAAAGCTGTCTAAAGTTTCCAAAACATGGACATAATCAAGTAGGGCTAATTAATACATTTCTTTCAACTATGGATACAAACATTCCTATTTAATTATATTCTTACTGCCCAAATTTATGAAAATCATGTACTTTATAAGCATGTCTTATAAAATGGAGCACCTAAACAAAAGATATCAAATATCTACAATGATTCTCCAAAAGATATGGGAAAATAAAAAATGGTTCTAAATTGGTCGCAAAAATTAAATAACTGAGGTAAATTGAATAACCTGTTGTGATCCTGAATATATGTAAGAACTTCTGTCATTTCAACAAGTGCTGTGGCCTTGTCTACAGGTGTTCTAGATTTGTTGTAAATCTCCTCTAATAGTGACATCTCAGCTTGGCACATTTTTCTGCATTAATAAAAATCCAAGCACATCTTGTTAACTAAATAAAGGAAAATCAAAAGTTTACACTATTAAAATCTTTGGGAATCTTTATCTTAAATTTCTTTCAAAAATCTCAAGATTTCAAGCACTTGGCTGGTTTCAACACGCTTGTAACCTACTATTAAATTTTTTTAAAACAAATTTTCACAAAAATAAGAACCAATTTTAAAGAATTCAGATATGTATTTATTTTATTCCTTTCAATCTGCATAATCCATTTTCAGAAAAAACTTTTCACTGGTGTGCAAAGGTCCAATCTGCTTGCAGTTTAAGACCATATAATTACAGCCACAGAAAATAGGAACTAAAGTTATTTGTGATGAATACATTGGAAATGACCATTCTGACTACAAGTTGTTCCATTGGTCTTTAAACAAAGGAGAATGTGTGTGGAAACATAAGTTAGAGAAAAAATAAATTCTGGAGCCATTAGTCCACTAATGCTTGAAATCAATACCTTCAAGGATTCATCAATACAAGTAGCATTACATGTAAAAAAAAACAAACTTATCAACAAGGGCTAAAATGGAGTAGACAAGACGAAAATCATACAAGAAATAAACTAGTCCACAGAAAGTGTTCATCAGATATGTTAAAAAGTTCTCGAGCCATGTATAACAGCAAGCAAATATCCCAATTTCCATGTGAAGACGTTAATTTTGCTTCAGAAGGGGAATAGCTCTGTCTGAAACCAACAAAAGTCCATCAAAGCCATATGAAAGTCTCTGGGACAATGTTCATAAATTGCACTACAATATTAAACTATGCTGGCTGTATGGATCTGCTGAAATGAAAAGGGAAAATAACTCTATAAAACTTGTTCCAGAGAAAACCAAACCTTTAAAAGGTACATCTACATTTAATGAAAAATTCACCAACTAAATGAAGTTGTGGGTGCCAGTGTACAAGGTCTAAGACTCAACAACCTACCTGCCACAAAACTTTTTGATGTCACCAAGTTCAGCCTTTAGTAACATTATGGGATCCAAACCAGAAATCTGCATTTTCTCAACTGCCTTGCTGAATATTCTGAAATGTGTGCAAAATTGTTATATAATTAGTTTTCTAAATTTACCAAGATATAAAAAAACTTTTTGCTTTGTGTTTAGCAGCACAGAAAAAAAGTAGGTTACATTCTGCCAATGCGATGGGAGAAAAGTGTCTTGCCCAAGCTCATACCATGTAAACCAACCCATATTTATCTAATAGTAGGATCTAATCAGCTTGTGCCTCCATTAGGCACCTCTTATGCTATCCAGTAGGACTCAGAGTCTATTTTTTATGCCATAGGCCGCAAGCTGTACAGCACAAAAGACAAATGAAGTTAAAATCTGAAAAAGGTTACAAATATTTTTGCTAAACACTATGATCTGCCTGCACTTATAGACAAAATATCAAATAAAAAAATCTCAACACCAGTGAAACAAATATTATAAATGGAGTAAATCTATGTATAAAATTAATCTACATGGTTCTACATACAAAGGATCCTTTAAAAGTGCTCATTTTAATGTCAGCAAAAGAATGAAAACAAAGTTTCATAATTTTAAGTTAAAATGTGCATATGTATGTATGTATGTATGTATGTATGTATGTATGTATGTATGTATGTATGTATGTATGTATGTATGCACATGTGTGTGTATGTATGTATGTATGTATGTATGTATGTATGTATGTATGTATGTATGTATGTATGTATGTATGTATGTATGTATGTATGTATGTATGTATGTATGTATGTATGTATCCCATTTCAAGGAAGAAATAAGTTATTTAATAAGGCCATAAATAGTGTAGTAACATAAAGGTAAAATTTAACTGTTGTGCCCATCTTCTATTACATTATTTGTGACATCATAAAGTGTTATCATACACGTTGAATATGCACAGATATATAAATGATACTTTTTTTTCCAATGTTAATACTGCATATATTTTATCATGTGTTAAAAATGACGATAAACTAATGGGTGGCTAAGCAAGAAGTTAAAATACTTCATTTTTGGTACAGCGAAATGAAATATATCCAGAAGAAATTTTTCTTTTATTATATACGGTATACCCTTGTTTATAAGTAGAGCCAAACTTCAGACAACAAAGATCCTGATCTGCCAAAGCATAAAGCACCTTCAAATCTGGGTCAATACTGTTTGTTCTACTAATTACTCTAACGATCTGCACTGATCCAGGTCTGTCAACACAATATGTAACAGACGATCTGGATCTGTGCAATCTGCAATTCAACTTAACTTATAAGTGAGTACATACAGTATCAAACTTGCTCCTTAATCAATGGCTAAAAGATTAAATTTGGTCTTCTGCACAACACCCACACCACTTTTGTAAAATTCACTACTTTCAAAAAAAAAAATTAATGACTTAAATGAGCAACCTAATCTGTTGCAGTAAATTACATTTTTGAAATTTTGTGAATTATGATTGTATTCAATTACCACAAAATTAGAGGGTTTTATCACTGCTGTGAAGAATGCAGAGGAAAATAACTTTATATGGATATGAATGACAGCAAGTCAAATTTCTTCAGCAAAATGTAATTTCCACCTCTGAAAGGTAAAGTAGTTTCTATATATTTGTTCTAGAACATAAAGTGCTAGTTTAATTATTGCAAATTGTAACTTCTGCAACCACACACAAAAAATTGTCATATGACATGATGGGAAATATTATATTTCCACACATGAAATTTTATGAAATATCACTGCTGACAATATGCAACTATTAATTACATGTAGACAAAAGTATGTCAAGGGGTCTGTTCTAGAACTGAAAATTTAGGGGAAATTCCACTCTCTACCTGCAAAAAAGAATTTCTGAATATAGGAGGGACCTAAATAAAAAAAAACAGGATGGGCTTGAAAATGAGACACAATTAACCTTACGCCAGATGACAGATCACTCCGCATACCAAATGTGACTTAACCTCCGACAAGCATACAGTATTTGGCAAAGAAATATGTTTACGTGATATGTTTATTTAATATGATTTGTGTTATTCTTAGAAATTCACAATTTCAAAGTTGCATACTGCAGTAGACAACATTTATGTATGTAGTTCAAGTTCGTACATTAATAACCTAAGTGTTTTCTTTCAGTAAATAATAACAATCAATTGTAAAGTTGTTTAAGAATTTATTCATATGAAATGAAATTTGCCCCAAAAGATGCTGATTTATTTAGCATATAATGTTATCCTTGTTAATTTTATTAGACCTATGTTCATGCTGCCTTGGAAATATATAAACTAAAAATTAATAACAAAATCGTAAATAATTAATGTTTAGAAGTTTACTGTTGTACATCATAATCGTAAATTCTGCTATGTTAGTAAGATGGAATTCTGATCAATGATGCCTGTTGATGTAAACATGTAAATGCAAGTTAAACATATTGGAAGATAATTATCTGAAACCTTTATTTCATATTTCTTTATTACTAATTACATTTTTGTATCACCATCCTACTTCAACCCAATAAGAATGTAAAGCGTCGCTCTAGTGTCTGCAAGATCGAGACGATAATTAATTTATTTTGGGACAAGCCAATATTAAACTGTATATTTTCCAACTTTAAAATAATACAGCCTTGGGTTCAGCGCTTCCTATACAAGAATAAATAATATATATATATCAAAGTCCTAATGTTAGCAGTTCTCCACCTATATTCTTGAAATGTTAATTTTTACATATATATTTTTTATTTCAATTTCTGGCTTTATTTTTTTTTCAAGCTGTCAACGGGACATACTTTTATGCAAACAACAGAGGTCTTCTTGGAAATATGGCAGCTGCTATAAATAGAACATAGCACATAGGAAGGTCACCGCTAGTCAACAGACAAATGTATTTTTATGTCATAGTTACACAGAAGCCATCTTTTATAGAATATGTTCTGTACGATTAGTGGGATGTTAATAAAAATGAAAAAACAAATTATTAATTTTTTGGGAGGGGGATATACTGAAAAAGCGTAATCCAAATACATTTATATGTAAGAAATAATCTAGTGAAAAAAGCGTAATGATTACGCTAAAAGCGTAATGGTTGGCATGAAGTTTTGCATGTATTTCGGGAAAGGAAAACTTCAACTTCCTCCATTTAGATGATCTGGATATTGACTGTCAAAATTACAAGACTTGATTTCACTGTCATCGATCGAGAAATCAACAAATCATTTCAAAATTGTAAATATATATCATGATGATAGCATTGTTGCTACGAGCAGCTTGTCAGAGAAAAATGGCAGACTTAAGCAATACCTGGAGGTGTGACTAATTTACGCTCGCTGAGTGGTTAACTGATCCAGCATGACTGACGTGTGGTGATAGGTCAACTACCTCACAGTCAATGATTTTTTTTACATGTGAAGTTTTCTATATCATTATGAATCCCACAATAACATAACCTAGAACAGACCCTTTTATATTCTATAATGTCACAGAACATTAAAACTTTCATTATCAAATGCATACACTGAAAAAAACTGTTCCTGTCCAGAGTTTATGGCTTCTTTCTTGACCTTGACCCAGGTGCTGATGGCAGATATGACATGACTGGTATCAGGAACTAGTGACTGGATGATGGTATCCATGGCAACCTGCCAATTCTGTAGCCTTTTATGACAATCCACAAGGCATTCATACACCTTTGACAAATTAGCCTGTATGACACAAAGGAGAAAATTAATACAAGATTGTTGAATGCACAATGCTAATTTTTCAAACTAATTTATTTTGCTATTGGTATCATCTGATACATAATGTTATTTGGCAATATTAACAATTATAAATTTTTATCCCAAAACCAATCAGGAGAATAAATATAAAACATTTCATAAATCTGATGTATATAATATTCCTTTTCAAGTCTATTCAGTCTGGGATATCAACACGGTTTGCAAATTTGACTCTAAGAGGAACTTAAACTTATCCCCAATATACATTGCTGAATGTTTATCTCTGCTCTAGCCACTGAGGTAAGACAGTGTTACTTTTTTAGTATACTGGAAAGTAATCACCACCAGAGGTCATCCTCAGTTAACAACACAAGAGGAGTCAAGCAAAAGAAATGGAATGCTGATTTGTTTTGTAGGTTTAACAACATTGATCAGTATATGGCAGCCAGCATATATAGTGGAGGAGTAACCCAGGAAGACACCAGGGAGGCTACTGGCAAACATTCTCACATACCCAAGATGGGAAACTGAGTGGACAGAAGTGAGATGTGAGTGATAAGCAAAGGCAAGTGCAAGTGCTTTAGATCACACAGGTAGAGGACCCCTGATTGCAGACAGTCTGATGAAAGGATGAATAGGATTTTGTGGCAGGATGAAGGTAAGTATATGACTTACCATTAAAAAGACAAAAATTGTAGTTTTAAACAAAGTCTTCAATTTTCTTCCCACTTTCATTGATATCTTTAGAGTAATTGTCCAGGTTGACAATTAAAGCAAAATATGTTGGTAACTGCTCAATGAGATGGCCAAAATCTGATTAAATTGAGTGTTTGGAGGAAGATATACAGAGCAAAACGTAATGGTTTTTGTTTGAACACACAAATGGCTACTGATTATAACGTACTGGTTAATATGGATCTGTGAAATTTCTTTATCAGTATTTCCTGAAATGTTCTAGGTTATGAACTATTTCAGATTAACTCCATCACTTTCTTTTAATAGCAAATTTCATCAACATTTATCTTTCAACCTCCACAATACCACTGTATCATGGTGTAGAACTATGGGACTTCTCAAGCTTTCCCTGGCGCCGTATCAGGGTTGGTGTTTTTTTAGTGTTGGTATTCTTCTAGATTTCCCAGTCTATTATGTATTAAAAGCCAGACAGCTGCTATAAATAGAAACAGAAGTCTTCTTGGAAATAGGGCAGCTGCTAAAAATTGAACATAACTTTAAGGAAAGTCACCCATAGTGTACAGACAAGTGTACGTTTATATCATAGTTACTCAGAAGCCATCTTTTCCAGAACACGTTTTGTGCAATTAATGGGATGTTAATAAAAATGAGAAAACAAATTATTAATTTTTTGGGGAGGAGGCTATAATGAAAAAGTGTAATCGAAGTACATTTATGCATAAGGCATAATTTAGTATATAAAAAATACAATGATTATGCCAAAAGCGCAATGGTTGGCATGTATGCACCTGGGGCACATTGGTTTACTCTTACAGCCATCTCTTATGGGGACAACATTTCTGGCAGATAGAGGATTGCAGATACAAGGGCCAAAGGAGATATTTAAAACCCAGTTTTTGTATGAAAAGCAATTCAGTTAAATGACATATTATTTGTTGAGGTCAGCTTGTCATAATGACAAATGCGGTTTCATTTCACTTGGGAGAATTCTGAGCTAAGATTTTCAACTGTCTCAGTCTCACTGCAACCATCCAATATATATATATATATATATATATATATATATATATATATATATATATATATATATATATATATACATACATACACACACACATATATATATATACATACACACACACTACATATGCTAAATTTTGTTTAAATGCTAACATAAAAAATACTGAAGGCAAAAACAAAAATCATAAAAGTATCAAATAAATAAATCAATAGCTTTATCCCTCATGTTAAATCCAATACCATGAGAACAAGTGGAATATACTTCTCTCACGTTTATACTTCTTGTGTGGGTGAAACTTCAAAAAAGACAGAATTGGTAATAATTTTTGAGGCCTCAAAAGAAGCATGCTCTTACAGTATGAGTGTAAGTAACAAATTATAAATTTTGACAGGAGACTGCATCAATCTCTCTATCCATGTGCAGACCACTCTTGCTTGACCTTTATTTTGGTAAGCATTTATTTTAAATACCTTTGGTGCTAAATAAGCCAAAAAGAGATTGTTAATGTCTTGTTTTACTTGGGTTAGCTGGGTTTTCAAAGTTGTTTAAGAACTCCTTAGGTTTATGATCAGGTAATGTATTTGAAGAAATATGCAAACCATTGGTTACTATGGCAACTATAACAATGCAGTTATGAAAACATTACCTCTGTCTTAACTAACAAAAACCCAATAAAGTAAGTGTAATACAGGTTACAACAACATCAAGAATGAAAACTAGTATAAACCTGTTGACATCGTTGCTGGATCTGGCTAGCATCGCTCTTACACCAGACAGACAACTGGGAGCATGCCATGCTGTAGAATGTCACAGCCATGTCTGGTAATCCCACACTGGCACAGTGGTTCCCCAGTTTGATGTTGATATAACCTACCAAAGACAAGACAAAGTGGTAATTATTAGAGTCTAAGTATTCAATTTAAATAAAGAAAAGCATTCAATCTTCCTTTACATATAACCAAAGCAATGAATTACGATTTAAATTATGCTAGTTTTTACTTGCTATGTTTCTTGGTAATAAACTATAAATTGAAGCAGTTTTATTGATTTCATATTGCTAAGCCAAAATAAGAAACTGCAACCTACCTTTAAAGATTTATACAAGTTTAAATGACAAGTGTTCAATAGAACATAGTGTCTCACCTATGAACAGCATTTTCAGAATACATCTTTCTGTTTACACAGGTCAAAGAACTCCTTGCATATCTGGTGCACATTTTAAGCACAACCTAATATTAAACCAAAGATTGAGATGAACATACTGATGATAAGAATGTATGATTTTCCAACAACTTTAACACAAATCCATAAGTCTGCAGATGATGCCTTCACCAACACCTATGAATCAACTATAACAAGGAAGACAATATATTTTCATTTTCTGTATATTAATTTCTAAACAGTTTTGATATTTAAAACTCATACAAATTTCAATGCATTTCAGCCAATTTCATTTAATTTCCCTGCCTCTCTACTTTTATGTTTATATATTCACTTTATATAATACTATGAGGGAAACAACTTACGGATCATTCTAATCTAAAGGGTGTCTATTTTTCCAATAGTCAGGTCAGGCTTATTCAATAACCTAATTGGAACGATTTGAGCAATTGATAAGACTGGACTGTATTTTGAATAAATGTTGCCATACCACAGTTATATTGAGCATGATCCCTCTGTTTCTCTGAGCAGTCAGGTTGCACCATGTTTAAAAGTTGCTGATACTTGGCAAGGCCCTTCTCACACAGAGATAAGACATCTTTTTGACTTTTATCTAAAATAGAAAACAAGTTTGATCTAAGGATTAAAAAAAGCTGTTTTACCATTTATATATTTGAATGCCTTTTAACTAAGAATTCTAAGTTTACACTCATGATCACAAAAGACACCAAAAGTAACTGATCGCCGTACATGGCAAATTGTTTTGCTCATAAAGCTTTCATTCAGCTGCTGGCTCAAAAATTATTTTGTATTTTTTTTCTTCTGAATATGCTAAAATTCAATCAAAACTTCAGATTCAGTCAGAGCTAATATGTCTTTTTAGATCAACAGTTACACGAGGCATTCAAAAATAAACAAAAAGTCCTATGCAAAATTAACAAGTCAGAGATTACAAGCAGGATGTAGAAAGATACATGAAGTAAATTAAATTCTTAGATCTTAAAGATGAGTAAGTTACAGAAATGTATTTCTCATTTAATACTATATTAAGTGATGAATTTTTAAATTATAATTCATCTTTTTAAAAACGTACAAAATGATCACTTTTGCAAAGACAAAATATTGAAAATGGCATTATAAAAATTACCATTAGTCAGTTTTTGACAAAAAAATTTATTGCTGCAACTGTTCATTCATTTTCATACATTTCTGGTAAATTTAAACCATGAATTTAAAGACCAAATAAAAAATACCCCCCCTCATCTTGTTTTTTTTTTACTGATACATTTATAGTGAACAATAGTGTTCAGCTACTTGATAATTCAACTTCATTACTATAAAAAAATACTACC
Source organism: Potamilus streckersoni (assembly GCA_016746295.1). NCBI lineage: Eukaryota > Metazoa > Mollusca > Bivalvia > Unionida > Unionidae > Potamilus > Potamilus streckersoni. Next base: position 915,719 of record JAEAOA010001104.1, on the reverse strand, counting down.
TTTTATATGTTTGTTTTCTTTTAACTGATTTTGAAGAAAAAAAGAATTAGGAAGGACTTTTTATTGTTTCAGTACACATATATGATGCATGCATCCAAAAACTGTCTGTTCCACCCACCATATGTACCTTAAATAGATATATGCTGTGACACCAGTGAGGATAGAGAAAGAGAAAGAGCATCTATGTTCTTTTATTACCAACAATGACAAAAGAATAATGAAATGCTCCATAAAAATTTGATTTTATACTTATTTGCACAGATCCTTTGTTTAGGTGCAACTACTGGTGAAACTACATGTATAACAAACCTGTACATAATTTATTCTCTATAACTTCTAATTGAAGATTTAACTATAGCCATGAGAAATCTGAATGAATAACCTAAAAAATGCATAGATACATGCAAATATGTATTCTTTTAATTATATTTAGCAGACTTTCTCTTCAAATTAAAATTCTCAACAAAACATATTTTCATCCAAAACTTAAAAAGGAATAAGAAAACTGTAAGGTACTCAATCTATTCCTTAAAGCACAAGCGCTAATTAAACACTAAATATATGCACTAATTAGAACATAATAATAAAGGTGACACTTAACAGACTTAATTCCAGACAAAACTAATCAATAAATCATCATGTGAATCAAGCTTCTGGTACACATAAAAATTGGTCATTTAAATTAAAAAATCCCAAAATTGCAAAATTATGCAAGTTTTTGGATAATTTGGACTGATCTCCGACACTATCCTAAGTTGCTTCATCCACAAAATATTAAAGGTCAAAGGCCTGCTGATTGCATTCAACAATGAGCAACTGGTCAAATGTTAAGTTCAGATATGGAATGATAGCATTATCCTCATAACATGGTGCAGCTTTACTGACAGTGGCTTAAGCAAAAAGATAAGAGTTATGTTAGTTTCAATAACTGCTTGACTTCAAGTTGTTGGCTGCTTTTGCTAAAATTGATGCTGAGCATCTGGACGAAAATGAATTGTAAGGGAATGATTTTCAGAGATGCTTGATTTGTGTGCATACTAGCAGTAGTAATGCATTAACCATTCAAGTAACCACTGTGTGTGTGTGTGTGTGTGTGTGTGTGTAAGAGTTGGTAGTATATCAGCTCATATTGGGAATTCAGCACTGATTATCTGATTACCAAAAAAAAAATCTTTCCATATCTGGATCACGGAAAGAAAAATCAACTGCCTGGAACCCTGGAGAATGAAAAATTTATCCCCGGAAACTATTTTTTTCAATATGATAACCTGGCAGGACAAGTATTTAAATAAATGATAATGTTAAAAATTATAATGTATTTTGATATATTTTCCAGTACCCAACACTTTATTAAAGCTGTCAAAATTTTAGAAAACTTCTACCAGATACCTGTTGATTCTAATGATCAGTTACCCGGGTACCAAATCAATGGGAAATTTGATTAAATGTGTACAAGTCTTTAGTTAAGTCCACATTTTTGTAAAACAGTGTTGTTACCTAAAGTCATCTGTTACAAAGTCAAAGAATTCATCCTCATTGTCAGATAAGGTTTTGAAATCATCTATCATCTAGTAAATCATCATGGTATAGTTTTCACCTTTCGTTGACCTCATTGTCATATGCGGATACTTATTTAGAAACTGAGCTTTGTAAGGAACACTTTGATCCAATTTGTTAAATTTATTCAAGGTTGCAACTAAACATGTCAGTTGTGCTGCAAAATCAAATTAGCACCCTCTGTTACTTGCCAATATTAGGGCTGTCATTGGGTACCTGGTTATCCAGGTACCCGACCATATAGAAAAACCCGGGTATTGAAACATAAACGCAGGTACTCGTAAAAAAAAAATTAAAACAAAATCACCACACTCACCAACCACTTCAAACAGGTGTGACAGCTAATGCCATAATTAGAAACCAGATCTCTGCTTAATATAAATAAACAATACGTCAGTCTGTTTGGATTAATAAAATGCATTAGCGTTGTGCAACCGGACAAGACAAACCGTTATCCCCGAGGCATTTTATACCAAGGTTAAAACATTTGCTCTACAGGTAATAAACCTCTTTGTAGACGATAACTATTGAATGTGGGTGCTTAATGATTGGTAAATTGCGAGCTCTTTTAATGAAATCCAGAGGGATACCTTTGATTTCCGAACAAACATGTCAAAGAAATCCCACAATTTATATTATGAACAATTATCACCTAGACACCTTGAAATCTTCGTAATGCCTCAAAGTAATCTTTGCTCGTTGTTTTTCTAGTCAACTAGCTCTGTGAATTTCGAAAGTTAACCATCATACTTATACCAATATTTCTATTTTTGATACATTTTCATTGTAACTATTTTAAGAATTATATAATTCCAAAATAATAACACTTATGAGACTGCGTGGTCATGTGGTATAACTGGGGCACTCATGCGTGGGTAATTCAAATCTTCGGTCAAAAGCAGATGAATAAATGTGGTCTGTTCTAACAAGGTCTTATACTTTAAATAATGCAAGTGATCTAAAGCTTTTAACGAGGCTGATCACAGTGATCATTAAAAGTTGGATTATAACTACCATCTGTGTACAAAGGTCATTCTAAATAAATTTATTAATTAACAGCGTGCGGTCAGACAATTCGCAGCTACGTTGGTGTGGACGAATCAGACTGAGTTAGTCTCTATCGCCATAAAAAAAATATTAAAGAAATGGAGATAACAATTAGTTGGTCTACAGTTGTACATGTCATCCATGTGCTAACGGGTACCCGTTAAAATTTGCAATGGGTACCCTTGTTGGTTATTTCGTGATTTTTGACAGCCCTAGCCAATATACCATGCTCATGGCTCAAACAAAGAATCATCACATGGGAAAACAAGCGATAGGTTTAAGGTTAATTATTTACTGGAAGACCTCTGCTTGGCACTGAAAAAGCACATGTATGTGTGGCTCAATCACAAGAATTGTCAACTTGAAAACAAAGTGAGTGCTGCCTCTACAAGCATTAGCAGAAAAATTTTATATGGTAAACAGGTACCCTATGACTCATTTTATTACCCTGGTTATTATCAATGGGCAGGTACCTAAATACCCAGACATATGTTAGCCACTTTACAGTTAATCATTAAAGTATCCTTCTGGGTACTTAAAAGATGGTGCCCAAATTATTTCAATATAATTCTGTGCTGAAGTGTTGGCTTATTGCTATCAGTAAGATCCCACACAAGTTAATTCTATGACAGCTACTCCATCCATACTACCAACACCCTTAAATAAACAAGACTCATGAATGTTTGTTGTTTATCAACACACAAGCATATGGTAACAGTATCTTTCATCAATTGTTTGACATACTTAATGCCTATGATTTAGTATTATGCATTATACTTCCTCATTGGTGTTGAAGAAATGGGCATTTAGTTTAGAGTAAGTGAAGCTTGTTTTGGTTGGCTAACATTTCATAAAGGAATATGGCAAGTTTAAACAGTCAAACCAATCTGAATCGCTGTTGCATGCTACTCTGGCTTGTTCAGTGATGGCTAAATTAAAATCCCAAATGGATATTTTATAGGTGTCTGACAGTCTAAACACAGAATAATACATGTACTATCAGATTACAGATAATGTAAACCATAATTATGTAAACATAAACTATAACCAAGTTTGTGGACAGGGATGGACAACTACTAGAAAACTGATGAACAAGACAGCATCAAGAACAGGATATTATTCAATTATGTGACATTTTTCTTTAGCAGGACTGATAGTGGTTGACAAGTACTGTAGTTAATTAGGGCTAACTATACACTGGTAAATGGCAAAGTTAGTGAATAATTTTAATTATTGTGATTTGGGGTGCATCTGCAGTGATTTACCAGGCAACAAGAAAAATCTGCTGGGCAATCTAATTTTCAAAACTGGGACCATACATTTTCAAAGCTGATTGTCCAGGGACCACAGATTTTCAAACTTGTTCTAACTCCAAGGGTAACAACTTAAAGTATACTGAAATAATTTAGCAAAGTGCCTACTGAACACAGCAAAAAATGTAGAAGATACATGACTTTTATTTCCACAGAATCTTATTAATGAGGGCAACAACACAGTCTACAAAAAAACAATAGCCATGACTGCATTCAGTTTCGAAAATGAGTCAAAACTGTCCTGAACAAATTATCACAAATTATCTGTACAAGTCCATTTTGTGTTTACCATACACTCAAATCTTATCCAAATCAGATTTAGTGTTTTAGGGAGCTTTATATCACCATTCAATGCTGTAATCTTTACTTCATATAATACTCATTGGTTACAAACCAGTTATGTTATGACAAAAAAGTTAGCAAGAGTTTAAATCAAATTTACTGGTTTAAAGGAGACCATCAATCAATGGAAATATATAATAATAATGCACTATAGAAAAAAACTTATTCTGAAGTATCATCTGCGACCGTAACGACAATATTTAAATATTGGCATATCTTCAAGGACTTGAATTATCCGTGACCTCGTATACAAAATTTCCACGCCTATTTGGTTACTTTCATAATGTGATATCATAGCAGCAACTCCAGCATCCCGACTGGCAGTTGCCAGAGTAAAAGACAATGCCATTTTGCGATGCTTAAGAGTGCAATAGCACATTAAAAAAAGGTTGTGGACAACATTTCTTTTTCTTTTCCAAACAATAGCAACATAAAGTGATACATTATTGCAAGCAAGTTGATTTCAAAGCAATACCATACAGCACTCTGTGCTCATTACATTCCTCACACACAATTCAGATATAATTATGAGCATATCTCGAAAGCAGATTCAACTTCTGAATGTGCACTCAAAATCTGGTCCCCTCCTGTCTGTCTCACCAGGTTTCTGTTTGTATTTGAGGACTGGCTAGTATTGCATCACAGGACCACATGATCTGTTGTCTCATCAAAACTTGGCAATTTTACGTAATTGTGATATCTTCTACGCAATATAATCACTACCCGCCAACGATATTTAATTGAAAAATATTACAGTCAAATTAAAATTTGAAAAGAATTATATAGATAAAAGGAAAAGTTTTTAAACACAGTCACCCTTTTCTGAAAACTTATACTTATCTCCTGTTTATGCTTTACAGGCAAGAAATAAAATAGAATTCAAAGAGGAATGCAGAAACATCAACTGAGATCAATGTAAAATACTTTCATTTTTATCCATCAATTAAGAATTAAATCTTGCTGATTTAAAGTGATTTCTGGTGAAAATGTTTTTCATACTTTCATGTGTCCAACCATGTGACAGAATGAAATCCTTCTAGATAAGAACACAAAGACACAGTACTCATCCAATATTGATGCGTCATGTATTCCTAAGTCTGCATCACACATTTTTCATCTTCTCTTAGCTCAACATTTTCTTGTATATTCTCGAGTGAACCAGGGCATTAAGCTGGTGTGATTTCTCATTCATCAGTAATATAAGCATTAAGGAAATATGCATTTAGATATGTTTTCACCACAGAATTACAATAACATGTTACAAATGTTTCAGAAACCTACCAGTAACAAACAATCAAGTTTCAGTTTATCAACACAAAATTACATTTAACCTGAAAATCAGATTCTGACACATAATCATAATGAGAAATACTGTACAAGGCTGATATCTCTTGAATATAATTTCATACCAGGGTTTAATTTTTAGGCCAATTCTCTTGACATTTTAACGAGTAATAGTTTTTTAAGGGATGTTTTCTGAAAAATGTTTGTCCTTTGGAAACGACTTTTAAATCTGGAATACTGGCCAATTGTTTCACAACAAAGCATGGTTTTAAACTCACAAGGTAAGATGGATACCCCAAAAAATGGATACCCCCAAAATATGTTTCAAGCTGTAAATTTAACATTCATTGTTCATTCTAGTTTTATTCCTTTCGATTAAAAATATATGCTGTACAAATGATCTTGGGGCTGGATAACTATTTCTCAAAACCTACTTGTCCATTTAAAAATCAAAACCCTGCCTGTATTCATAATGAATATATCTGTAAAGACATTTTCTACATGCAACCTACCTGTATTAAGTTGGATATGCTTAAAAGCTATCTGCAGTTTCTTATAGTGACACTCAACAATCCTTTTGATTATTGTTCCTTGCTTCCCGTCTGTTGTGGACGTCTTTCCATCATAGTCTGATGGATTTAATTCATTTTCCAGTCTTTCCAGCAAAATTGCTAGTGTGTCATATCCCTCAAGAGCCTCACAAATTAGTGCCTGTGGTATTCCAGCCTCTGACAGCTTTCCAAATGTTTGCTGCATTAGTTGCCAAAGGGACTTCAATGTGCAAATCTCAACTGCACTAATTTTTTCATTCAGATGTGATGATATTCTCTGTTTCCCTTCTTGAATAAGTTTGAGTAAATTCTCCACTACAGCCTTGTTTTCCTTTTCACCACTAAGACTGGTCTGTGAGCAGGAAGATTTAGACCTTTTACAAGTTGAATTAACTTCTTCCTCCATTTCTCCTTCACTCCCAAGGAGAGAGCTCAACTTTATTACAACATCAAACAGCATTTGTACTGTCTGACACAAGCTCAGTGAATCACCAGCATCTAATTTAGCAAAACATAATAACAAATTTTTGGCACAATCTAAGCGATTCAATTTCATGTAATATTCTAATTTCACTATGTATAACTGCAGTATATGATTAATACAAATACTACCTTTCGTTGAAATATCTTCTTGGTATAAAAGAATAAATCCATCAATAATTTCTGTCAAAAAACAAAGGCTGTCTTGATTTAATGCCTTGTTCTGTGCAGTCAAAAGAGTCTCATACTGATAAATAGCAAAAACAAATTTCTCATGAACTGCTGCCTCCATGCCCGGTTTTAAACGGAGGAACTGCAATGAAGTCTGCCTAAGGATTAGTTTCATTTCCGCAGACAAGCTTTCTGGACTGTTTTTCTCTAGCCTTGTGGCTAAATTCCATAATGCCAGATGCCCTCCACTGATGATGCTCATTATGACACTATCAGAACTGTTCTTCAAATCCTTCATGAAGTCGTACAGAAAATTAGCAACCTTCAAAAGGTTCTCCAAAAATTCCTAAAAGAGAAAAATGCATGATCAATAAATATTATTGGATGTTAGGATACATGCATGTGTCAGAATCTTGCACCAACTAAATTAAGATTTTAAAACTGCTAACTTGTATATATGTGTTAAGCACTCAATGATATTACCTCAGTTTTTAAGTTTCTTTTTGCCAGAAAAAAATGAAAAGCCAGCTAGAAAAAAAAAATTAGGATTTTTAAAACTTCTTTTAAATGAACATAATTGTCTAATTCTGCATTCATGCTTGAAAAATTGACCAACAAAAATTAGCAGCCAGAAGGATGGAGACTCTGCATCATCGTGTGTCATGGTAGTAGTGTAGGGCATTTCAAAGCCTTTGACACCAAGTATATCTCCTTGAGAGCAATCTTAAATCTTATTGCCATCCTGAGTCAAATCAGAGTAGGGCTATTACTCAGAAGTATCTTCTTGCTCACAGTGTGAAGTCCCCTGCTTCGATTTCAGTATAAACTATTTCTTGTGGCAACAATGACACAATGTCATCGTCTCTACATAATTCATGCCAATATCCTGCTGTCGAGTAGTCAATATAAAACAAGCTGACACTGTTGTATAGGTGGCTGGTTCACCAGGAATATGGTCAGTACACAAACTGACATTGTGGAAGGTAGACCAGTTCATAGTGGTACCAGCCGTGCTGTGGAAAGGGCAGTACACAAAAAGATCACTACAACTGTAATTGTATGTAGTCATAGGGTTGTTAGGATGGTCAGATCTACAATTAAGATCACCATAATTACAACTGTATATAGATAAAGCATTATGGAAAGGGCAGTCTATCAGGAAAAGCGCCATATAATAGAAAGATATAGCTGTATTGAGATGAACAAGAATGTAACTGAGATGGCTGAAATGGCTGGACAGTAAGTTGTGTTGGATAAACTTGAATGGCTCTAAACAGCAATATGGTAGGACAGGCTGGAACCAATGCATCATAAAACTCTCCATGTACCCAGACTTACAAGCCCTAAATCCATGCTAGACATGTGAAGATATTTAAAATTTTGTGTTATTATCACCCTCTTTGTTTGCCTTGGTCAATATAAAAAAACCATATCCATACACTCTCAGAAGACATGGTGCACACACTGCATACTATTGAAAAAGTACATTTTCACACATTTTGTGACTCATGTTTCTTCCTTGGCTTTGAACTTGTTGCATTTATTACACTTCACTGACAGGTTTCAATGAAATGACAAAATAAAACAAAACAAAACAAAAATGGATAAATTAAAGATGCAGCATGTTAATAAGCTGCTAAAATAACTGGGTGAGCAAGCATTAGCTAATATGCAAGAAACTGAATAAAATGCATCAATGATAATGTTGTATTATACAGGCCTAAAATGACGAAGTCTGAAAAGGTGAAACATTTCACAAAATATCTGCAAACATTTCTAAACAATATCTATCATATGCTTAGGAATAAATATTAATCACATAAATCCAAAATCCTGTTTGGATAAATCAAAATTAACAGAAATTTGACATAGATTGAAAAGAGGTGTGTCCTGCTGTTATCAAGAAGGGATACAATAGGCACAATTATTGTCCTTTGTCTACAGGATATAGACACAAAAGAAAGTAGAAACAGTATCAGTTTATCAGTCTTGCTTTTAATTTCAAATTATTCAATATTTTTACTGAATTTGTAATTTTCTTTCATATTCCTATGCATCCATAAGATATACAGTACCAAGTTTGCTGTGAAAGGCATCTACATGAAAACATTTAAAATTAGCCGATACTCTCTCTAACAAAGATCACAAACATGACCGAAGTTATATATATAACAAAATAGTTTTACATATTTATTTTATTTGATTTGTTTCACACAAAGAGTTAAGTCAATAAAATGTTGGACTCTCATATTGTTTTGTGTTATCCCAGTTTGTACAGCATGGAGATCTGCACATCCAGTTTAAAAATTCTAAGAGTTTTGTATTAGTTATTTGTTCTATATATTTTCATCATTTGATTAGTATCATCATATGACGTCTTTGTTTTATATCAATAACTTTGTTTTACATCATCACACCTGCTATAACCTTTATGACCTTTTATGGAACTTTTTGCCCGCAAAGCAAATCTGAGCTAGAACTGCCTCCGGTTTTATTTTTAAATCTTTATTCTGTACCTGTCTGGCCTCTCATATTATTTGCCTATTTTTAGCTTCACACAGATAGGTCTTATCAAGAAAGAATATGGAGAAAAATGCATGTAACTATGTAGCTGCTTAAACTGATGTGAACTAAAGGTTTTTAAAAATGCACAAAAGGAACCACATCAAGAATTAAGGAAGACAACTCCCTGAAGCACAAGACCAAAATGAATGTGATTAGAAATGTGTAAAGAATTTAGTTCTGAATTAAACAAATATCAGACACAGTTGATCGCCAGCAGAAGAGCGTTAAATATATGTCTCTACTTTAAGATAGAGCAACTTTGATGGCTCACCCAAATAAAAAAAATCTCCACACTTTTCACTGCTTATTCTAACCTATTTAATTCCCCACCCTAAAAGTGACTGAAAAATCTGTTATACATGATTAATAATCCTATGTCTGCACACATGTTTAGTTCAAAAATGTTGTAAAGAGTCACTGGAATTTAATGTTTTGTACATTTTATATCAGATATCCTCACTGGGACTCAACTGTCACCACAGGTCAAGAAAACAATATTCTACCCTGCAGGTCTTGAGGTTAATGGTTAATATTCCAATACTAAATTATTAAATCACTGACATCATGAATGAATTAACCACCATTCCTCATATTATATTTAAACAATAATTGTCTATTCAAGGACACACCAGTGCTGGATTCACATTTATAAACAATAATTCTGAAAAACCAAGCAAGGGCAAAAAATCAGGTATTACTTCTTCAATCTCTTCTTATATTTCTTGATAAATCTCTCTCATATAAAAAAATATCCAACCCCCTTTCAAATAAATTTCAGTTCCAGAGCAAATGTATCACACAAACAAAAATGTATTATATATTGTAGTACTTCTTGCTGTAGCTTGGTCACTATATTGTAGAGTAACTTCTGTATCATAAGAGGTTCTGCAAGTTGGCACTTTTCTTTACTGAGGGCCAAACATTCACAGCACTGGACAATCCCATGTAGAAGACTTGATGTAACCCGTCCAGAAGTAATGTGAGACAGTGAGCTATGGATAAACTTGAGTGAGAACATTATCATGCTGGAAGATTGCTTTTCATCAAGGCAGCAGCTAGATGACTTCAGAACAGGATGAAGAAAAACCTGCAATTACATAGAAGAACAAAACTTTTTATAAACAGCAGTGCTGCACTATAATAATAAAGATATGATAACTTGCTAAATTTAGCAAGACACCGACAGTCTGATGTTGTAAAATGTACCCTAAGGTAGCATAAGTTGCAACAGTTGAAAAACAACAAAGAAATGAAAACAAGCATTATATTTCCCCCAATCAATGATTGTAAAAAGCCTTGTGCTGAATCTAACCTTTAGTCCAGCACTTTCAATTTGTGTACTGCCAATACAAATATGGTAAATGGGACTAAACTTGAAAAAGGCACTTATAATGTAATAGGCAGTGATCATAACAAATTGCATTGGAATATGTTGAATGGTTCTTCAGCGATCAAGTTAATTGTCAAGGACCATAACTCTTTTTTTAAAAAATGGAGTCAATGATAATGTTCTAATCCTGTTTCAGCAGCCCTTTCATTGGATAATATTAAACATATGTTTTCAATGCTTACTCTATGTTTAACTGATGGCAAATGTTGAATTCAAATAACATTGGATTGTCTGAACAATGTTATTTCTATTGTAGTTCATCACGATGTAGTCCCATCAACTGCCATATACATGTAAGCAAATCAAGATAACGTCATCCACTTCGATATCAAAGCAGTATTGAAGCTACTAACAATTCTTCAATGGTAAAAGGCACTTCTACATTAATAGTTTTATATATATATATATATATATATATATATATATATGCAATAAACTGATGAACTTATGATAAACAGCGCAAAACTAGTAACTGACTAGCCTTAGTACTTTTGAATCTTAATGAGTCTTTTTCAAAGGTTCTAAGAATATTGAAACCAAGCAGGTCTAAACCAAGAAGACTAGAAAAAGAAAGCTATGCACTAGTAAAATTAGTCTTTGCAGCCAACAGTTTCTTTTCAAACTTTTCTAAATCTTCTTAGTATCCTAAAATTACTAATATAAAAATAAAATATCTGCTAAAGAATCAAATATACAGGATATATTCTGTGTTATAAAAATGTACACAAATAGATGTTGCTATGGCTCATAAATTTCTAGGGAAAAAGAAACATCTCTCAGTATCCGCAACAAATCTATACAGGCTGGTTGAGACATAATGCATTTATAGGTTTAATTCATGTAGATTTACAAACACAACATTTTTTATATTTAGTGGTTTGTTTTGTCTACGTTTTGTATATGCCTTAGAAAAAGGTCTCATTAAGAGTCGAAAAAGCTCAGGCTACTTAGTTACTAGTTTTGCACTGTATGTCGTCAGTTTATTGCATCTATCTCAATCAATCCCTGACATATGTGATCCCTTGCTGGATCCAGTGCACTTGAAAGGGCTGTTATTCACCATATGATTTTTATTCTTTATGTGTGTGTGTGTGTGCGTGCCAAGCATCAAAGGGATTTGTTATTGACAGATAAATACAAAGAATACTGAGACTGAACAGTTCATAAAAGCAAATGGCACATGTAGACAACTACTTACATATATTGATAGGATTACAAATTTATGGTTTATTTGTTTAAGTATTTGTATTAATTTTAGGCACTGGGTAAACAGCATCCGCTTAACAGCTTTTATTCCCATATTATCACAAATATGAGCCAAGTCAGAAAACAACTTTGACTTTAAATTACAACACTTTTCTCAAGAATTCCAAAACATATCATTGTCCTATATGTTTCTCTGACCAAAGTAATTGCATTTTAAAGTTAAATCTTATATACCATTATACACAGGCTTTGCTTTCAATGAATTGTATCTTTTTCTGAATATATTATTATATTTACCAAATGATTTATGAAACAGACAATCTAATAAACTGGTACTTCCCAGACATAGCGAAATCCACCATTACTTTCCATTACCCGTTCACTTTGTCACAAAATACTTTTATGACAAAATAGTGTATGAGATGCTTCAAATATCCAGATCACCAATTCTGTTCTTAAAACACAAACTGCTATTTACCTACTATTGTTAAAATTTCAAAACACAAGTTTGTATGAGTAGACCTAGTTGCTAACTTACTTGTGAAAGGGTTAATGGTTAATCAGCTATCAAATCACATGCCTGGGAATGTGCAAGTTTGTCAGAACAACTGATATCAAAACTAGGCCCAGCTGCTGATGGCTTGATGAATACATTTCTCTACAACACAACACTAACATCGCTGAAGCATCTCAAAAGGTATGGTTAGTCAAAAATCAGTGAAGTCGTTTTAGCTGTTTTAACAGAAGAAGGTGAAGTTTACATTTTTTAGGCAACTTAGCTGCCAACTTCGCCTGTTGCATGACCCCTGATAGAATATCATCATCTATTGATTTTGTTTTCAGCAGTATGTTAAATCATCTAATTCTTTTCGAAGAGACATAGAGCAGCAATATAACACGGCTTATGGTATATCTGTACTCACTTTCACAATACATGCATTACTTCCCCAAATGAACAATACAAACACTGCATAATGGATGAAATTTATATGCGGCTTTCTCTATTTTAAAGTATGATGAAATTGGTAAAACAGTTATCTTCACAAACTATTCTGTATGAAGCTGATGCATAAAAAGGTAATTCAAACTGCTGAAGATGTTCTTAGCTACATGTATACAAAACAACCAGCACACTGGTCATGTTGAAACCATGCTACTAGTCATTTCATACCCGAGGTGGTGGTAGTTTCATACCCAAGGTGCTGGTTGTTTCATACTCATTAATTTATAAGGTGAAATATACAAGGTGAAATACACAGTACTGTTATATCTACCACTCCCTCTGTAAGCGTAATCATTTTCCTACCTTAAAAATTACATCAGCAAAGCTTATCTGGACAAAATATTGACCAAACACAAATAATAATTACAATAATTATATTGTTTTCACTGTATAAGAGCATCTATGTAATAAAAAGAATTACCAGAAATTCACATTACCAGTAAAAGTAGAAAGAAAATGCTGGCAAGGTTTAAATAACTGAATAAATATTTTTTTCTCTCTTTACTGTCTTTCAAATTGACAAAAATTATTCTAAATTATTAGTGCCCGAGTTAAACAAATTTAAATTTCTGAAAATACAATAAATCTCCAGTAAACAAGTGAGGTAAATATAGTAATAATGTCAAATAATTATTAACACAAAATTTACTAAGAGTTATCAGAATCCAAAGACTGATAAAAAACAGACTTCATGTAATTATTTCAAAGTAAAACAAAAACAAATAAATAATAAAAAATGTCAAACTGAACTAAGCATGAAAGCTTCAACTTACTTGATATCCGTGGATTTTAATATGTTATAACATAAAATTTCAGTTCTGCTTCCCATTAAAGCAAACAAGGTCATGAAAAATTTATATATTATGATCCCTTAATTATATTATTATTATTATTACCTTTGTATTTTTACATCTATCATAAGGGAAAAAAGCAACACTGAACAGTTTAAACATTTTGAATTACATATGAAATTGCTGCTCCGGTGGCATAGTGGTTAAAGCGTCCACCTCGGATGTGGGAGGTCATGGGTTGAATCCCTGGCTGAATCATACCAAATACATAAAAATGGTACTAATAGCTGCCTCGCTTGGTGTTCAGCAATAAGAGGTTAGTGTTAGCACTGGTCGGCCTGGTGTCAGGATATTTGCGGCATGATGCCCCAGTGCTAGACATAACTATAAAATGCAACACTAAGAATTAAAAAATTGTAAAAGCTATGTTAAATATCCAAATCAAAAAACACGTATGAAATGTCTTTTTTATATGATATTGGTGGTTGTGTTTGTACTTCTGGTACAAAACGACTATAGCATTTTGTACAAAGTGACCAGCACCCTGGGTAATCATTTTTATATGATATTGGGGGTTATTTGTATTTAGGTACGAAACAACCAGCACATTGGGTACAAAATGACTAAGTTTGGTACAAAACAACATGGGCATGAAATGTCGGGTAAGGAATGATCAGATAATGACTTGGGTATGAAATTGTGTAAAGAATGACCAGATATGGCTACACTTAGGACTCCAAGGGCTGGGACACCAAGTTTCCCCCCATTCTAAATTTGGAGGACACATAACATTTTAGGACAATGGAAAATAGTAGTACATAGTGCTAAAATGAGATGATCTTTTTTGATTTGTATCTTATTTGATACCTTATTATTTGATCTTTATTTTATTCCATACCTTTACTTTTGTTGTCACCGTTAATGTAGCCTAGTGATTAGAATGTCCACCTCGGACATGGGTTCGATCCCAGATCGAGTCATACTAAAGACTTACAAAAATGGTACTAACAGCTGCTTCGCTTGGCGCTCAGCATTAAGATGTTAGTGTTAGGATTGGTCGGTCTGGTGTCGGGACAATGTGATTGGGTGGGACATCATGCTACACGTCTGCGGCATGATGCCCCAGTGCTAGACATCACTATAAACTGCCACACTGCAGGCATCGTAGCGATATGACCGAGAAATTGTTAAAGCTGCGTTAAAAATCTAAATCACACTTTTGTTGTCTGCATTATGTTGCATGTTATGTTACATGGACACTAATATTATTATATAAACGTATATTATATTATCAAGAATCTCTCTCTCTCTCTCTCTCTCTCTCTCTCTCTCTCTCTCTCTCTCTCTCTCTCTCTCTCTCTCTCTCTCTCTCTCTCTCTCTCTCGGGAACACGCTACACAATGCCATGTTCGAAGACGTCGACTCAAACATAAATATCAGTGTGGACGTCTTATACTATACATGGGGTGCATGATCGAGTCAAAATTCCGACTAGTGTCAGAGTTTGGCGTGAAACAACACATTGGTTGGGGAACGGGGTCTATGAGGCACAAACGACAATTTCGTGGATAATAAATGAAATAAGTGCACCTCAACTGCTTTTCCGATGCCATCTAAATTTCCTGCTGCGAGATCATTTAGTAATCCTTTGCCGGCCATTCTTGTTTCTTTAATAGTATCAACGATACAAATGCGTTAACGTGTTTAAAACAGGAGTACAGAACTGTTTTTGCTTCGTTTGATACATCGCTTTAGCGTTGAATTGACCGCCTTTTGTGCAGACCTTCAACCCAACCGGAAGTTTACACTCAATCAACCGTTAACAAAAAAAAAACAATATTCAGAAAATAATAACATACTTTTAGAAATGAAAATATATTATTTAACTTATTTGTACTTTGGGTTATTTGTTTTAGGGTAATTGTTTCTAATGAAGCATAACGGTGCACGTTTATTCAATGCGGACTTAAGCACATACTAATAAAATTCCGGTTCACGTGACGTACCTGCTACAATACAACACCACAATAATAACACGATGGTGAATCTACAACAACTCTTGCATTGCATTTTAGTTTAAATAAATATACATAAATAGTCTTGACAACTTGTGTATAAAGCAAAATATAACGATTTTCAACTCCAGCCTTATTAGCTAACTTCACCTGAAAGGGGTTGGGGTGCACACAATTATTTGTAAACATTATTCACAAATCTGCCCTGATTCATGCCAAATAGATGAGAAGGAAAATAAAAGTTTGTATATTATAAACAGCGCCATGTCTGCTTTACTAAATTTACTATTCAATCGGTCCTTGGTAATTTCTCGAACTATGTTAATAGAAATTCAGTTTTGTTTTTAAAACATACAGTGAAATATATGGGGACAAAACGATTCCATTTCAGACTTTGTTTCTCTTTCATTACAAAAATCAGCCATAATAACTAATGCAATAAACTATCAAGCAGATGCTTTTCCTCAAAAGTCAATTTCTTTCCAAAATATAATACATAATACTCACTAAAACTCATAACTACACAAGATTACTTTCATTTACCTGACCATAATAAGCATATCTTTCAAATTTAAATTTCTTTTAAATTTCATTGCTGCTCGATTTTTGAGTTGTATTTCGTCCGTATGGTCAGGAAGTTTCTCTTTCCGTCTCTTTTTTTTTTCGTTTTTTTTTTGTTCGTTCTCTCTCTCTCTCTCTCTCTCTCTCTCTCTCTCTCTCTCTCTCTCTCTCTCTCTCTCTCTCTCTCTCTCTCTCTCTCTCTCTCTCTCTCTCTCTCCTTTTTGTTTAAGTAATAGATTGTGAGGTGATAAACCATTTACTGTGATCTCGATCTCTCTCCTTTTTGTTTAAGTAATAGATTGTGAGGTGATAAACCATTTACTGTGATCTCTTTATTAATGTTCTGTCTTTCTTTCCATCTCTTTTATCTCGGTTTCTGGCTGTCAGAACAGTCACCCAGTCACGGAAAAATAGATATTATCATATCAAGGTTAACAACATCCAGGATACGATGTCAGCAATAGAGATTAGGGCCCAGGTTTTATCTGCAGTATGTGATACTAATGTGTATCTAGGAAGTCAGTTCATTAATTTTTTAAGCAATTTTTGTACTCTGTTACTTTATTTTTCTTCTTGTCATTTTTATTTTTGTTGTTGTTTAGGTTTAACAGCTTGTACAAGAACAAATAAATTGAAAAAGAAGGAGTAATTTTGAACACTTTGAAATTCAATACCCATGTACAATTTGATTTCAATAGTCGCACACACTTGGCACTCTATAGTGACACGTCGGTAAAGGTATCATAGATGCAGCCATATCACTGTACATATTTAATCCAACCGTGTGGGGATAACAAATCCCAAATTAAAAGTGAATAGCCATTTTGTACATAACATACTCTTTTAAATCAACATTAAATAGGAATCTAAAAATCTCCGACTCAGGGTATCAAGTGGTAATATTTACACAGATTTATATATCCAAGACTTCGACTAGGTTGTAATTTTAACAGTGATCTTCCAAAAGAAGGAATAAATAGGCATGTAGTAATAGTTGTTAATGTGCTGAGCTAGAAACCACCAAGCAAATATTTTTCAACAAGGCACTGTTGAATAAAGGAATTTTGTCCAATGATAAAGACATAATTCAGTTATTAAATTCAACAAGTATTCTACTTGCAGACGTCTACCTAGCGGCTAAGAAGTTTATTTATTAACTATTTTTGTATTTCCACTTACATGATATATCCCTGGTAGGTATATTATTCCTACATATCACATATATGATATATCCATGGTAGGTATATTATTCCTACATATCACTTATATGATATATCCCTGGTAGGTATATTATTCCTACATATCACATATATGATATATCCATGGTAGGTATATTATTCCTACATATCACTTATATGATATATCCCTGGTAGGTATATTATTCCTACATATCACTTATATGATATATCCCTGGTAGGTATATTATTCCTACATATCACTTCCATGATATATCCCTGGTAGGTATATTATTCCTACATATCACTTCCATGATATATCCCTGGTAGGTATATTATTCCTACATATCACTTATATGATATATCCCTGGTAGGTATATTATTCCTACATATCACTTCCATGATATATCCCTGGTAGGTATATTATTCCTACATATCACTTCCATGATATATCCCTGGTAGGTATATTATTCCTACATATCACTTCCATGATATATCCCTGGTAGGTATATTATTCCTACATATCACTTCCATGATATATCCCTGGTAGGTATATTATTCCTACATATCATTTGAACTGAAGTTAAAGTCCTCTTATAATCTCAGTAGCTATATAAATGTTGCTATGCATTCTATTGTTTTTACTCACGTTATTCATTCGATCTAAGAACGGCGTTAGATTGGAGAGGACTCAGTCAGCTTATCTAATATTGTTGTTAGCAAGGATATGACTCGCGTCAGTCAAATTATCATAGATTGTGATTAGCGAGGAGTTTACTCGCGTCAGTTACATTATTTAAGATCGTTGTTAGTGGAAATGGAGTCACAAGAATCAGAATATATAACAGTATTTTTAGTTATAAAAGGATTCCTTTCAGTCTGATAATCTAACATTATGATTAGCGAGGACAGGACTCACGTCATTCAGATTTTCCAAGACTGCTGTTAGCGAGGATAGCTCACGTCAGTTACATTGTATAAGATCGTTGTTCATTCACGTCAGTCAGATTATTTATGATTGTTGTTAGAGAGATGACTCGCGTCAGTCAGATAATTAAGATTACTGTTACTGAGAAAATGACTCGCTTCCAGTCTGCTTATCTTAGATTGTTCATGGGGGAGATGACTCGAGACAGTCAGATGATATAAGCTCAATATTTGTGGAGAGACGACTCAACACTATCATATTATCTAAGATTGTTTTTACTGAGAAAATGATTCACGTCCGTCAGATATTTTAGATGGTTATTACTTAGAAAATGACTTACGTCAGTCAGATTAATCACGATTGTTACATAGAGACTCACGAGAGTCAGATCATCTCAGTTCTACAGGTGTATAGAGACTCATATCAGTTAGAGCGTGAAAACATAAATCAAGAGAGTCCGCTTATATGAGATTATTGTTAGGGAAGGTTTCACGTCAGTCGGCTTATCTGAAGATTGTTGTCATGGGGGTGACTCACGAATCAGATTATTTAAGATCGATATTTGTGGGAAAGTCAGTCAGAATATATAAAGATGACCCAAGAAGGTCAACTTATCAAAGATCATTGCTAGTGGAGGGGTTGACTCAAGTCAGTCAGATTATCTAAGATTGTCTATCGTGAGGAGATGACAGTTATTTAAGATTGTTGTTAATGATGAGATGATTTACGTCAGTCAGATTATCTAAGCTTGTCGTTATTGAGATGACTCACTTAAGATCTAAGGTTGTTATTAGCGAAGAGATGACTCACGTCAGATTATCTAAGACTGTTGTTTGTGACGAGATGACTCATGTAAGATTATCTAAGACTGTTGTTTGTGACGAGATGACTCATGTAAGATTATCTAAGATTGTTGTCAATGAGAAGAGGACTCACGTCAGATTACCTAAGATTGCTGTTTTGTGGAGATGAATCACATCAGATTTTCTAAGGTTGTTGATGGGAAGACTCACGTCAGATTATCTAAGATTGTCGTTAATGAGGAGATGACACACGTCAGTCAATTTATCTAAGATTGTCGTTAATGAGGAGATGATTGATGTCTTGTCAAACACATCGACGTAGAACACACGTCAAAACAAGATTTGATACAAAATAAAGTTTTGCAAGCGACAAACTTATTCCTACCTGTGGTATCTCATCATCGCCATGGAAAACTTATGCTTCCTTTATATCGTACGTGTGATGAAACGAATAATCAACCCCAGTGTTGTTGCAACTATGATCAAGAAAGTACTTTGACAGGAGCGTGGGTGAGTGATAGATACCGCTTGTTAAAAATATACGAAATTTGGAACTTTCCTACCAAACAAATTTCATCAGAACAACGAATAAAGTATTGGGATATGTTTAAGGCTACGTAAAAGAAATTTTGAAATTGAAATTGAAGCATTGGTGTCGGTCTCTGGACGACAAAGGAGAATTGGGGGGGGGGGGAACGGTACGAATCCATAGAAGTTATCACCTTGGCACAATTTGAACAAGACGAAAGAAGAAGATCGTTTGCGAAAGTCATGTAAATTTGTTTATCTGGAAAATATGCTTGTTGTCTAATATTAACAAAGACTGAATACTTGGCAGATCAGAAAGGATGCGTTCAACTCATTAACGATAAGGGAAAATTGATTAAATATTTGGAAATCATACATGAAGATTTGATCTTGGTGAATTTCGAAGAAGTCCCCCAGTTTTCACTACCTCGAGTTTGATAATGACATCGTTGTTGCTTACTTGACAACTAATGCACGTTTAAAATTCTATTTTGTATTGGACGATTTACCTTGACGTTATGTTTGAGGTAGTGACTTTATGTATTCGATTTAATTTACTGGCATATTGCGTCTGTCAAACGCATGTTTATTTCCTAAACAAATGTACACTCCTGTGAATGAATCCTGTACAGAGAGTTGCAAACGACTTACACGTAACTGAAAGAAAATCAAAGACAATCCATTAGTTTCATAAGGAATTCCTCGCCAAGTCAGACACATATTGTCTTCGATGACATGGGGGGAAAACTTTGATTTACAAGTATTACTTATTCAAAACTTGTTTCAGCTACGTAAAGAGCATCGCTTCGCGCCATCAGTCTCAATGCAGATTTATGTGGTGTTGTTTTAAAGTACAGTATATAATTTCCAAGTTTATGTGTTTACCCAACAGGTAACCGCCTCCTCTAATACATATGACGATGCAACTGAATCGTCATATCGTATTTGCTAATCGATATAAAATCTACCACTCTTGATTATTGGAGCGTTCACATAAATTTGTTTCATAACAGGTATGAGAAAAAAGTCACGTCATTTACACGTCATCTTCATCTTCTTCTGTCAAAGAGAAGACTATAAAACGTCATATTCAGTTCTTTCCTTTTTAATATTATTCAGTATGACTTCTTTCAAGCTTATCTTCTTGCCTTATCTGTTCGGGTAATGTATGGACAATGTGTGGATAAATGTATTCATCTTTATCAGAAAAGTCTCAGAGTAGTGTTCCGATGTTTTACTTGACAGCACGTCAATTAGTACAAGG
This sequence comes from Potamilus streckersoni, assembly GCA_016746295.1. Lineage (NCBI taxonomy): Eukaryota > Metazoa > Mollusca > Bivalvia > Unionida > Unionidae > Potamilus > Potamilus streckersoni. The sequence goes on along the minus strand of JAEAOA010001104.1, from coordinate 894,745 downwards.
CATCGATCACATTAAACATGAAACAAACTTATTTTCTCTAAAGAATTAAAACACTAACTAACTTTGTACCTACTGAATGACACACGCGACCAAACATGAAACCAAAAGCAAAATAGAAAATTATCTCTAAACCAGGTGCAACTTGATCTTTTCTTCTTTTCTTTAGGGGTGTCATTAATATTATTTCTTCAACTTAAAAAATGGAATCCGAATGACAGGGTTAAAAAAACAAACACACAACTTAACAGACCCAAAAAGAAGGAGCATGTTTACGCTCCAAGAAGGAGAATAAAAACAACCGAAAGAAAACGTATATTTCAACAGAGAGGCTCTCCTGCCGGAGCGCGAACGTTGTCAAGAAAAATTCGTAATTGTCCTTCTTTCCACTTCTTCTTTTATGACGTTGCATGCGAAACCAGATTTAAGACCAATGTTTTCTAATTTGATGAAACAATTAAAATCAATTTCTAAAGAAAATAATTACACTCTGTCAACGTCTTCTGCTGAAACCAAATAGGTGGCATTTCTTAAGAACAAAGCACAAGGCAGAACAGATATGTTACAAAGTTTACTGAATTTGTCCAAGCAAGACCAAGCAAGATTTTTTCCAGTGAGAACACTAGTAGTACAGAAAGTTAAGTTGATAAGACATATTGACAGTTAATGGAAGACATTGGCAGTCAGTGGAGACGAATTCCAGCACAAAAAGAAGTTTAAGTAAGGTTTACTTCAGTTTTACCTCCAAATTAAATATGTCACAAAATTTATACCATCCTCGTCAACCAACGTCCAAAAGCACCTTCTTCCACTCAAAGGGATTCCCTACTCGTTTAGCTACAAGTTTGGGTATTTTTTCTAGTACTTAATAATTCAGTCCTCTGATGCGAAGACAAATCATTCGTAAAGAATCGAAATAAATTATATTTCTCGTGTGTCAGCCTTGCTTGGACGTTTTGAAAAGGGGGTTAACTTTAACCATGATAAAAAAAGACCTATTATGATATCATCAAATTCTTCACTAACGGTGAAAAAGAAAACGTCAGTCGGCAAAAGAAGGCCTAGTCCGTTCAACCACCGTTGTTAGAATGGCTCTTGCTTTGCTGGGGATCGATTCACTTTTAGAATGAGCGATGAGATAACCAAGATGAAGATAAAACATACACATGTTTATGGAAGGACATCACCCTAGATCTTATGATCGAACAAAAATTAACTTTACTTTCTTACAAACGATTGTTTAAACTTCATTGTTGGAAACTCATTTACCTCCTAATACTATACTCAGAGATAACACGCTTACAACCTGAAGTGCAATCGTTGATAGATCGAGCAGATTTCTCAGAAACTACCGCTAAGCCTACTCTGAAAGACTTCAAGAAAGGCGGGAAAAACAAAGAAAACAAAATCCAACACGATTATGGAAACAACCACATGGATGGAAGAAAAAATAAGAAACAAGAGAAGTCTTTAAACTACGCATACTCATTTTCCTGATTCTAGTATGACAACCTTGTTAACATATGCCCATATTCACAGATGGGAAAAAAATGAAAGCTTGGGTAAAAAAGGTGATATCAACACCACTCTTCAACAGAAGAACCAAAAGGATGAAAGACTAATATAAAATGAACTCCAGAAAAATTTGACCAATGAACTGAAGACGACTTCTACTCGTTTGCTCGTCGGATACGTCAAGAATCGTGATTCAAAAATTACCACAAGAGCAACCCGACCATTTTTGGGTGACTTATTCAGGAGCAACAGCAATAGAAACACATCAAACACACACAAATACACACCAAAAATTCTTAACCTCGCATTTAAAAAATTGAATGGAAACAAAAGACGTTCATTTTCTCACGACTGAAAATCCTGAAAAAAGCTAGTATCTTAAATTTTTTAAAAGACCTTTTAAAGAACATATATAAAAATATTTTACACATCACTGCTTTCAAATATGTCGATAAAGGTTAGAATCACTCGTACAATTGTAGCTTTTAATATGCTTCGGAAGTTATGCATGAAGCCAAAGTGAGTATGATCGATTGTTTGGAACGTCAAACTCCCGAGATTGGATTCGCATTGGAAAAACAAAACGCATTTTTATAAAGGTTATTTATCCAACTGAAGAAAAAAAAACGTATGGGGGGGTCGTCACAAAACAATTATGTGGATGTGATTCCTCTTGTCTATAAACGGGAAGAAGTGTTTAAAGGCCAGAGTTTCAAAGACGGACCAAAACAGAAGACGATGTGTCAATATCGAAAGGATACTCGATCAACAAAAAAAAAACCCAAGGATCCCAATAATTGAAATTTCATTGGAAAGGATGTCCAACCAGTTTCGATTCTTGGAATCCCTCTTCAGAAGTCATCGACTATAACAAAAGCATCGAGAAATTACCAACATTTTATTAAACGCTACCACATCTGCTTTTCGGGAACTTCAAAATTAAGCCCACTGCAGGTCTTGCGTACAGAATGTGTCCCGTAAAATCAAATCATCTTTTTTATCTGCCATTTTTTTATTGCGTTGTGTCATTGGAATAGTCATTGGGAATTTAAGTTTGCAAAAGGAGATAAACAATGTAGTCAGTTTTATTCAGCATGTGTAACTTGTTCCCAATCCATCGTTCAAATATGCCGACTGTAATAACAACGACAGTTAGTTAATCTCTTTGATGGAATCGTGTCATTAATTTCAGGTCTATGAAAATTAATGAAATTAAGAACGATTTCGTTAAGGAGATTGCATAGGTGTAAGAAAACAATTATCAAACAGGATTTACCTGTTTAAACTCTGTAAACGTTGGAGTGGTGGCAGATGCTAGTTTAGGAGATATGGATATTTTTGGACTTATTATTCCTTTAGCTTTTAGATTTTTTCACAGCTATAGTGTGAGTGTTAAAAATCTAATTGTCTTATAAGAAAGTTTCAAAGCATAAGATCGTAACCTCTCTTAGAAGTAACTTGAATGCTATTAAAGATGTGATGAGTAAAGCAATAACAGATCGAGAGTATACAGATCAAGAGCATACAGGTCAAGAGTATACAGATCGAGTGTATACAGGTCAAGAGTATATAGATCAAGAGTATACAGATCAAGAGTATACAGGTTAAGAGTATACAGATCGAGTGTATACATATCAATAGTATGCAAATCAAGAGCATACAAATCAAGATCATTCAGATCAAGAGTATATAGATCAATAGTATACAGATAAAAAGTATGTCGATCAAAAGTGTGCTGATCAAGAGTGTGCCGATCAGGAGTATACAGGTCAAGAGTATACAGATCAAGAGTATACGGATCAAGAGTATGTAGATCTATAGTATGGAAATCAAGAGATTAAAGAATTATAAACGTAATCAATAGTAGAAATGACCGAAATGCTAACAAAACACGAGTTGCAATTTTTCGATAAACAAGTAAAAGATCAAATGAATATTAAATGCTGATAAATCTAAAGCTACAGTTACTGATATCTAAATATTTTTCAATGAAAACAAAAATGAAATCGGACAAATTACATTAGTTCAAGAATTATATTTTTAAAAAAATATCGGTGAATTAGAATCATCATTCACTAACTTAATACGAAAATGGGAATTAAAACTACTGACATCGTTGACATTAAAAAGGGATAATTAATTAAATTTGATAATTAACTACCGGAAAGTATAATACACTTCGATAATCGCCATTCACCAAAAAGTGTAATATTATTGATACAACTAAGAAACAATGTAGGTAGAAATGCGTTGAAACAAATCTTATGAAACTAGTAAACGGCATTTTGGATGTATTCCCTGATTTTAAAATTCAACATACAGTGGCTACTACTTTTGAATATGACAATGCTCCTTCAACCTTTGCTGAATACAACTTATTGATTCCGTTGATTGCGGTGTCTTTAACATAAATATTCATTTTGAACAATCAAGTTTTAAAATTAAACACTGAATTAATATCTAATATTCTTTCCAGTGATTTCCCGGTTTCTTCCTCCACCATTATTATGTCCGCCATGAATAGCCTATCGTGTGCTGAAAAATGGCATTAAGCCCAACAACAACAACAACAATATCTAAAATTAAATTGCTGATACATAATAAAAGTATATCTTATGTACAAAACGTGAATGTAGAAAACGTATTTAAAAATTTGCCTGGAAAAATAGAATATAATGGAATAAATGAATCAGAAGCATTATTTTAAACAAAACCATCCTGCACTTTTGAAAATTTAACTTTAATGCATTAGCAATCTGCGATAAACAAAATTTTCTATTATTAACTGTATTAACAGCATTAATAATCGGGGAAGCATTTTCTAATATTTTAGCATTGTCAGGAAGCAGTTTCCATTTAATTAATTTGATTCTGATAAATTTAAACTAAAACAAGAAAGACACTATAACGCAAGTGTTGAATTGTTGGAGAAAAATAAAGACACTTTATCACATAAATGAAAAACTTAAGTAAACAATGTTTGCTACTTAAAAATTCTGTTTAATTCTTATATTACGTTAATGATCACGATGAAAGCATTGAAGTAACGTATCCAACTCAAACACAAGCGATTCTTTGAAATCTTCCGATATGGAAATAATTCATGTGTATTTCAGACTTTTTCAGTACATGTGAACGGGTGTTAAGATTTATAATGGTTATAAATATATGTTAGAAAATAGAACATTAGGAAATTATAAAAAAAAAATAAATATGATGGCAATATACGAAACATGTGGAATTCCTCTCAAAAAGGAAAAGATTGCACACGATGTTAGGAATCTACTTCTGGTACAGCGTTGTATTAAGAAAATTCCAAGTGCTATAAAACATGAACAATGTGTATAGGATATGATACCTAGGCTAAAACAAAATGTTTTAATTATGCAAATAATTTAGCTGCAAACAGTCTTGGTAGATAACGTCTATTACCATTGATTATGGTAGTGATATTTTCAAGCAAAATGATTATAATATTTTGATAATAGATTAAAACTTGCAGTTATAACGAGTTAAACAGGCACTGAGATAATTACTATCAGGAGCAGCGAATTGTGATATTATGATTTTTTTAGAGATACCATAGATAAGTAAAATGCTTATTTCTAGCTCTGTCCATTCACCGTAAATGTATGATTACCGTTTTTTGTTGAACCAATACCTTATTTGCATCTGCTATTTTTTCTCTTGCAGAATAAACATCCTCGTGAAGTTTTAAATATTTATTATTGTCACAACATATTTAGCCATAGTACTTTCTTAAGTTTCCATGTTTTCAGATGACAGTATTATTCAGTGACTTAGAGGAAAATCCATTTCAAAATTTGTAGTCGCCTTTATTGTCTAATATGTTTTTGGTTCTATGAATGGTTTTAGCCATGGTCCTTGATCGAATACAACTGGCCTGTGTATCCATTTTAGCTTTATTGCCAACTGAACACAGTTAAATGATTACTATCAAGGTTTTGTTATCCTGGCGCAAGATAATCTTTGATAGATCCGTGCAAATGTGTCCATATTTCTTAATCCACCTTTAAAATTCTTTCAGTTTTATGATCTTCATTCGAAGATATATTTTCTTTTGTTGCTTCATTAGTTCCCTCTTGTCGCATCATAAATTTCTGATACATATCCCAATCATACAAATTTGTTATCATAATTAACATACTACATGACTTTGTTTTTGATGAATCAGATTGTTCACCATGTCGGTTTTGACTTTTGTTGTCCAATTTCAAGTAATGACTTTCACACAAACACACACACACACACACACACACATACATACATACATACATACATACATACATACATACATACATACATACATACATACATACATACATACATACATACATACATACATACATACATACATACATACATACATACATACATACATACATACATACATATATATATATATATATATATATATATATATATATATATATATATATATATATAATGATATCAATTTTGGGTAGATAAGTTAAAAGGTATGTAATACTATGTTTTTCCTTACAAATTGATATTAGTTACAAAATTAAATAACTTGGTTCAATTTCATGGCTTGGATGACATAATAACCGACTTACTTTAGAAGCCGCTTTTCACAAATGTAATCCTAAATAGTCTGGTTTAGAGTTCATAACAATAAACGATTTACGCGCTTTCTTTTCAACTGTAACGAAATTAATCAGCCGAACGAAACAGGTCTCGTTTTCTTTTCAACTATTAATCCATATTACCAGTGGTAATCCATGTCACGAATGGAATAAAAGCGATTTACCAAAATTGGCCATAATCCATGTTAAGAATTGAACAAAAGCGATAGCCTCTTTACAATAATAATCCGTTCACGAGACTAGCCTTCATTACGTCATCTCAGAATATATAAAGGCCGAACCTATCTGAAACTTCAGTTGTTAAGTCCCATTCAGAGAGGAGTGTCTGTCTGTCTGTATTTAAAGGTGAGAATTTCCTATTACTTACTTTAAAGATGTTTGTAGTAATTTGTAGTGGAAATATTTTTGTGAGTTCTCTTTTTATGCACTATGATAATATAATGAAATATTTTATTGCTTTAATGTTCATTTGTATGAATTCACTAGCTTCATAGTATTCTTTAGATAATACAATATAATGTCCAGTGATCGTTTGCAGGTTGTTATTTTAAATTAAATGAAACAAAATATATTCCTTGAAATGATTATAGCATTAGTCGTAAATTGAATTTTAGGCTTAAAGCAATATTTAATCACTGGTATCGCATTCTAAAATGCAGGGAATTTTACAAACATATGAAGTAGTAGATCACAGAGAAATTATTCAATATGTAATGTAATATGTTTTGTATGCATAATTGTATCTTTAGAATATAGTTTTATATATATCAATAAAATATATATATAATACTATCATACATGTTAGAGAAATTAAATTGGTACGCATCACGCATCACCAAAAAGTGATGGCACTGAGTCGATGTTATACAAGCTTGTGAGTGGCAGACACACTCGCATGACGACCTAGTAAATAATTATCATATATATATATATATATATATATATATATATATCTATATATATATATATATATATATATATATATATATATATATATATATATATATATATACAGTTGTTCTAGATTCCTATGAAAGAAATCAAGGTATATAGGATTTTCATATAACAAAGAATTATAAATATATACCAGACAGAACAGTGTTATCCCTGGATTCTGTAGTAGAATCTTGATAATGGTGGGCAGAAATAATAGTTTAAAACAAAATTCTGGTAGCGTATATTAAATTGTCTATATTGCCCATGACGCATGTGAGTTATGTTTTCAATTATTTAACGGCTCAATAATATTTTAAAAATTTATTTACAGTACAAAATGAACCTTTAGCTGATTGTGGTAAATTGTAAATCTAATATTAAAAAAATCCGGACATAATGATTATGTTGCATACTATTTTAGTATAGATTTTTTAAAAAAAAATCTTACATTTATTGCACAAGTGTTGTAATGCTCTTTTTGTTAACATTATATGATACAAACTTCAAAATTCTTTATTACGCAATAATGAACATTATCTTCGTTAACGCTAATGCCTATTTCTCTTTGTTATTTTAACTTATATTGTAGATTTTTGCGAAGCAGTCTCAGCCTTATGTTCGTCTTGCTGTTCGTACCCTTAGTGTTTGTAACTTCATTTTCCGTGTCTTTTTAATCTTCTTTATTTACTGGATATGTTTAAAACATTGTTTATGCTTTTCAATGTTATAATTGTTTGGACTATACTGATGATTCATAGATAAGTTTATAATTAATTATACTACTGTCCTTTTTTTGCATTTTAAGGCAGTAACTTTTATATTTAATCCATTGTAGAAAAACCTAGGTATGAACTTCTTTATAATGAATTAAATATGTCCAAATGAAATGGTGAAAATAATGTATTTTCCACACAAAAATCTATTGATTTTATTTCCTGTCCAAACTTTTGTCTTTTGTGTATCAAAGAAATCTTAACCTTGCTTTCTATATCGTATCAGTTTATTATATTTGTATTTTTATCTCCGTTAATTATGTAAATGACTATATCTATTACAATCAAATACCATTTTGAGTTTACTAGGCAAATATAGCTGAACTTTTCCTGAGCCAAAAACTCTTTGTTTCTTCGTACATTTTCCATAGGTAAGGTTCAACGTCTTTTTATTGCAACTAATTATATTTTAAAAGTCAATTGTACTCATCACATGCTAATGATGGTTTTCTTCTCTTTATGGTATAAATCTATGTTGAAGTGCCTACTAAACGAGTCCTATATAATTTGTGTAATATTTTTTTCTTGCTTTTATTATCTATTTTTTTCTCTTCTTGAAAAAAATCGAATTAAAGTGGGCTGTAATTTCATTTTTCTGTAGAGTTTGGTATTTTTTACATCAAGTACGTTTGGTCTATCTTACAGACCAATATTTTCTTTAAATAAAAAATTCTATCAGAATGTCTTTTCATTTATAAAACTAGTGTGCAATATACTTTAATGCTCGAATATTTTTCCTCTTATTATATTTCCACATTAAAATGTAATTATCTGTTTGTATTTGCCAATTGCATTATCTCCTCCAGTATAATACTACTGAGATTTGATAATAATAATAATAATAATAATAATAATAATAATAATAATAATAATAATAATAATAATAATAATAATAATAATAATAATAATAGTAGTAGTAGTAGTAGTAGTAGTCGTAGTAATAGTAGTAGTAAGAGATTGCAAGTCAGTAAGATACTTTTCAAAATAACTATTAATAAAATCCTAAAACGTAGGTCCTTTAGGAATAGCCATTACTCTCAGCTGAGCAAGCGACTTGACTTTGAACCTGTTATACTGCATAGAAAGCAAAAAGTAAATTAGTTGTTTCCCTTGCATAAAATCTAATGAAAATATCATATAATTTTTATCTCATTATGTTCCATGTCTTTAAGTTTCTTTTACAATCTAGTTGAAATGGGGCCCATTATTCTACTTCCTGGGAAAGCAACATCTTCTAGCACCATACACACTTCAATGTGACCCCTAAGCATAGCCAAATCATAAGGAGACACCATCTGCGTCAAACGTGATTTCATACCAGGCAGACTGGAAGTAACTGTTATGCCATCAATCCTCGCAGAAAACTTTATATCCGCTTTAGCATTTATTAGATGTTTTACAATACTGACTAAATTGTTCTCCGCTGCATAATGTAAAGCAGTATAACCTTGTTTGTCGATGGCATTTATGTTTATTTTTGGAACCCTCAAAAGCCTGATAACCAATGACTCATGAGCCCCTATACACGCTATATGTAATGCACATCTTTCTAAATCTCCTCTGTAATTAACGTCACAACCTTTAGCAAGTATCATCTCGAATAGGTCTACGTTGCCACTCTTCGTAGATTCCAGTAAACACCTAGAAAAAATGCCCTCTCCCAACTTTGTTTTCACCGACTGCACCATCAACTCAAATATTTTAATGTTACCATGTTTGCATGATTCCAGCAAACCAAGCTGCTTTTGTTTGTCTGACCACTTGTATTTCTGCAATAATCTCTGAAGTATTTCAAAACTTTGACTTTCAATTGCTGTTGAAAGAAGGTTAGGTGTTTCCTTTGCATTAAACTGGAGGAGAATGTCAAACATTTCCTTAAGCCCTAACTTGCATGCCGTATGCAACGCGCTGGACATGACATCCTCAAGATAGTCATTATATCCTTTTCTTGCCAAAAAGCAATTTAGCCTAGCACAATTGTATTTTCGTGGTTGATTTTCTGAATGAACTTTCAGTAGTCTCTCCAACAGATCAACCTTTGGTATTTTGTTATGTGATGCATGGAATAGCAAGTCACCGCCATCGTTTACATTTTGCCGTGCTGTAATAACTTCTGTTATTTTCCCAGATTGCCGAATAATTTCAAAAAATCGATCAAGAAATCCTGAATCAAGGAGGGCCATGTGATCCGAGACTTCCCGGACATTACCATCTAATATTTCACTTACAAATCGATTCACAAGCAAATCAAATTCTATCACGCTCAATTCAATCGTAGAAATGGTTTCCAGTCTATCCGGGTTATTTACTATAGCCGGCTGATCGTTTGAATTCGTGACGACTATTTCAAGAAGAAATCCAAAAGGACACATTTGTATTATATCTTTCAGTCCTTTCGTACGATAGGCAAGTGCTACTGCTTTCTCTATGGAATTGTGAGAGAAAATAAAGCCACCGTCATTGGTCATTTTCAGAAATGTACCTGAGGAAGCCAAAATGTTTGAAACCATTGCAATCTTTGCTCGCTCTAACCGAATCTCACACGTTTTTGATACTTTAGACAGAGCGGAGCGAAATGTTTTTGAAGAATGGTCTAAAATGATGTCAGAGTGCAAGATTTTGCCACCACAAAGAAGAAGAACAGCAAGAACACAATACTTATATGTGTCCTCTCTTTCTAGGCGTTGAATTTCCCACTTAATATAATGTATGGGATTTTGGAAAAACAGCGTTCCTTCATCTGCAAATCTTTTATATCTAGTAAAAAGATAGCAACATAGAGGATACCCGATCGGGGTTTCAATTTTTGCAATTTCTTTGAGTTGGTTGGCAGTGATAATTTTCTTCCTTATCTCTGTAGTAAAACATGTACGTAAATCATCTTCCGTCACAAAAAAGGAGACATTTCAACATGGAGCATCAGCATCCGTTCCTTAACCCCTGAAAGATCACAAGTGGTCATGTCAACAATTCGTTCCTCACGAAAAAACTCATGAATTTTCAAAGAACTCTTTGCTTCTTCCATAATGTCTTTTCTGGTTGTTAGAATGAATTGAACATTATTCGCTCCAATCATATCCTCCATTAAAGGAAAACGACGTGTCCACATCTCCAAAAGATTCCCGTCCATATATACGTTTCCAAGAAAATCATCAATGAATACTACAGAATTTCTTGTGCCATTAACAAGTGTTTCAAAACTAGCAGGGTTGCGTGCATTTAATTCTAAAAGGATGGTGTCTGTCTTTCTCATATCTTTCATTAGTTTCCGGGATGTCATTGTTTTACCGTCTCCAAGGTTTCCGGTGATGAATACTACACCGTACCTATTTAGAGTTTGCAAAGATAATTCATAGGCAGGACTTCTTACAAACAGTCTCATCTTCCAATTTTCCAAAACTAAGTTTGTGTTATCTGAAAAACGTAAGAAAAATAGCAGTGAAAGTAAAACTTTCGTCTTTATATTTTTCTATTCTCCTCCGTAATAAATGTAACAGAAGGCGGAAATACTTAACCAATATGTCCCCTGTCTGCACATATTTCTGACTCTGTGGGATATATATATATATATATATATATATATATATATATATATATATATATGTATATGTATATATATGTATATGTATGTATGTATATATGTATGTATGTATGTATGTATGTATGTATGTATGTATGTATGTATGTATGTATGTATGTATGTATGTATGTATGTATGTATGTATGTATGTATGTATGTATGTATGTATGTGTGTGTGTGTGTGTGTGTGTGTGTGTGTGTGTGTGTGTGTGTATGTATGTATGTATGTATGTATGTATGTATGTATGTATGTATGTATGTATATATATATATATATATATATATATATATATATATATATATATATATATATATATGCATGTGTATGATTGGGTGTATGTGTGTGTGTGTGTGTGTGTGTTATGCTTAATTTTGATTTGTCATGTGTTCTGATGAATAAATCTCCAATAGTAGTGAGTGGGGGTAAAATTGGGTTTAGGGGACTATGTTAAAAAAAAGGGTAACGGCACTTTGGCGTCAAGGGGAATTTAACATTAGGAAATTTAACACGGTTGAGATTATAGTGGGTCAAGGAAAAGTTTTACATAGGTTGGGTTTGTATAGAGACAATAGTAATGGAATAGGTGGGGGACTGATTCGGCACATCGGCAACAATGTTGCAAGTGGCTGACCTCAATCGGATGAACCGGGAGGAGGAAACGAAGCTCTAACGCTTGGCGTGGCTTGAACGAACTTCCACGCGGTACTGGCAAACAAACAAAACATCGCCTGGCGGGGCAGGAAACCGTACTGTACATATAAATAAACAAAACAAAAAAAATGCCATGCAGGGCGGGACATAAAAATTGATAGACACTAATATTCCAAGAGGGTAAAAATTGATAGACACTAATATTCCAAGAGGGTAAATCTTTTCGATGCAATGGAATGGCCCTGAAGATGGCATTCGCTTTTTGTTTAGCATCATTTCGTTAACACAGAGGGCATCGCACGGATCTTCTTCACTTTCTCATATTTCGTCTGAGCTCTGGACCATAGAACGAAACTCTCTTCAGACATCCTTGCCTTTCCATGTAGATCCCTCGTTTCCAAAGGGCTGTCTCAGTATTCTGGGTGATAGCCCACAATGATTTGACATGCATGTGATAGTTCGAGTTGAGCAGCATTGACTATTGGAAAAGTAAGCGATTCAACGTTAGTTCACATCTTGTAACGAGAACAGGTTAAGGGAATAAAGTTAACCGCAGTTATTTATAGTGAAAGAGTGGATATAAACGAATTGAGTTCTTTAACCAATCCTAAAACGCGTTACAAGATTCTATCACAGGGCGGAGTCTGTCTTCTATTCCGAATAGAGCTAACTGTGATGTGACATTCTTGTGTAGGTGCGCTAGCATCTGTGTGCAGTGAAACAATGCGACAGAGTTAGAACATGACGGAAACTAAGAAGGCGATGTTCTGGGGTGCACAGGCTATGGTGGAGAGAAGTGATGGCACGGCAGCGGCTGCCAAACTAAATATGGTCCAACTTCCAGAAGAGACTAATTTCATTTGAGATTTAGTGGATTTTCTCTCTTCTTCACAAGATTTTGTTCCGGTACCTTCGTCATATTCTCGAGGATTTTAAACAGGCAGAAAGAAGAATTGGAGAAATATTTGCTGTTTTTGACGTTCTGGACATTCTGAAGACCTTTGACCTTTTCTTCTGACATATAACAAGTATCTTGGCTTTTATCTCGAAACGAGGAGGAAGAGTTCGTCAGCTTCTCTGAAGAAAACATTCGTATGATACCTCCCAAAGCTCTGATCAGAAGTTTCATCTGTGTTGTGAAGAAAGGAGAAGAAATTAAGAGATAGAAATGTGACTTATCGCCTGGCTTAGTAGCTGAAGTCTTACCTCAGATTCACACTAATGATTTCGAAGATGACATTAGTGAACCAGATTCCAGACCTAGAGAGACAAAGTCAAACCAAAGGCCACCACCAGTAACCCCTTAAAAGAACTACCACATTCGATAGAACGATAAACGCTCCTATATAGAAGTTAGAACCACGGCATACATGTACACGAGGAAGTTTAAAAATTTAAAGCCCGATGAACTGTTGGAGAAAGCAGAAGGATTTATCACCTATGTGTGGGATTCTTTGTTAACCACACGGAAACAGCAATGTGCAGCCAAAGAAGATTATCGCTTTAGAAGATTATCACAAGCGATGCTCTCTAATAAAGACTCATAATATGGCATTTCTGAAATGCAAAACTTGCAAAACGTCTCAGCTCTGCGCTACACATTGAAAGTACACAATTTGATGCCATTACCATTATCACTGGATTCCTTGGATACAGTTATTACTTCGATAAATTGACTAAGGGTATAACTATCAAGAGCATTGCGGATTGAAATGTTAAGCTTATGTACCCTGCTTTGACAAAGGAAAAGAACGAGTGGATTCCTCAGCTTGTCAACGCACTTTTGTCACCCCTACCTGTTACCAACAGATTCTGAAGATGCAACATTCACAGCAGAAATGTGTGGTCTTTAACTCTAGAAATTTTGACCAAGGCACACCCATGTCCAGGAAAAAAACGATGTCATATTTGTCACCAAATCGTGGACTTGGAACACGAATGCTTCATTCAAAAGTACCCACCACGACAGGAGGAAATGATGACTACAAGAAGTATGGCAATTTCATCTTTTCGATTGCGAATGCATATAAGAGACTAGCATTCAACTTCCTAAGTGCATCCAAGAACCTATCTTTAGTCATTGTCGTCGCTTATGCAAGATTCCTGGAGGACGCGAAAAAATCTTTCGGAAACCTATCACGCTGGCCCATTTCGCCCAATGAATCTTACACCACATTGACGAGACATGGAGTGAAGAGGATATCGAAAGTTACAGAGATTGTCAACTATGCTCTGTTATGGCTCACAATTTCTCAGTATACGATGGCCAATTTCTTCTGGGATACTAAGGAACAAAGCACTGAACGTCCTAAAGTGACTTTGAACAGTGCCAAAATCATTTCTATGCAAGTGGGACAAGTACAGTTTAAAGATTCGATGATTTTCTTAGCCATGCCATTGAGCCTAATGTCTAAAACGTTTGGAATGACAGAAATGGCTAAAGGGTATTTCCCGCACTTATTCATACCGAAGCCAATCAACATGGCGTTCTACCACATTAGCCTGATACTCACTACTACGACGCAAACAACGTGCGCAAAGAAAACGAAAAACTTTCTACGCTTGGTACCACCCTCACGCCTCAGAACCCTTTGATTTTTAGGAAGAAATGTTAAAGCATTGTCGTTCCGACGTGGATATTTTACGGCGTTGCTGTGAATAATTTCGAGAACTGTTCATGGGGCATGGAGGGATGGGTCCTTTGAAAGAAGCCTGTACCACTGCTAAAGCGTGTGCCAAACGATTTATACCCGAAAAAACTCTGGCTTTCATAAGCGCTCAAACAACAAACTTTGTCAAACGTCAATACTCGGTCAAAGCCCTACGCTGGCTACATTGCTTATGTGAGAATGAAGACAAATTGATACAACACTACCGGAATGGAGGAGGCGAAAAGACCGTCGGAACCAATTCCTTGTATGGCTGAGACTAAGAGGATCCCAAGATCGTGTACTAGTTTAATAGTTGCTTATTTCACGGATGTCTGATCTGCTATTTCACAGATGTGGGTCAGTATTGGAATTATTTAAAGCTCTTGACCATTTGCTATAAGTGTACGATATTTACCACTTTTCCATGACAGAATGGTACCACAATGGTGACAAGACTCAGAAAGTCATTTTCGCAGACTACGAAGATGTCTTTTTGAAACTGAAACAAGAAGACAGCGGATATCTTTCCTGGTGCGACACTCCCGAAGACCAAAAGCGAAATGCTTGAAGCAGGAGGGCATCTTTAGACAACGTGGAAAACAAAACGAAGGAAGGCAATCGTTTGCCAAAGTGATGTTAAATTGCTTGTGGGACAAATTGGCACAATGACCGTGTTTATTCAAGGCGGAGTATTTGTCCGAACTTTTTCCGCAAATTCCAGATGATTCACGACAAAACCAAAACCATGAAACACGTGGATGTCGTTCGTGAGGACTTGACCCTGGTCAATTACGAAGAACTGGACTTTGTAGAGGTCGACGAATCTGGACATGTCATCATTTCTGCCTACGTGATAGCTCATGCTCGCTTAAAATTGTACGAAGATTTATAACTGTTACGAGATCGTGTGTTGAATTTTCACATGGATAGTTGCATCTAAATCGATTGCCTGAGTCAACGTCATTCTGACATCGAATAAGACCTTTTAGGAGCCTGGATGTACGACTACGAGTACCCCGATGAAAATATTCTAAGTTTTCAAGTGGCGGTCAGAAACAAAATGGGTACGAACAACACGGAGAAGTGAAATCCAAATGTAAAGTGAAAGGATTGACTCTCAGTTATCGCATCAGTCAAGTGGTGAACTTTGTGGTATTGAAAGAAGCCTTACAGGATCAAGGTTTTAAAGTGACCTCCTATCAACCTATCAACCTCACAAGTTTGTACACCAAAACACCAAATCGTCAGTTGGCTTTTGGAAGAAGTGTATCGAATCATCTACCAGAAGTGAATGTGGCTTCCCAATTACTTCACTTTACCGAACGGCCACGTAGATTTTAATCAGCATATAAAAATGAACAACGTGCAAGAAAAATAGTTAATTGAAACTACAAACACCATGCGAAAAAGATGAATCCAAGCAAACAGACAACACCCTTCAATTTGGGTAATTATCAAGTGGACTGCGATGCTGTGCCTTGTGATGGCAGGGATGCCGTACGCTCTGACCTCAGTGATTCAGCACCAAATCATGATAACTGTCCTATGACTACTACAACAATACCTTCCACAACCTACCTTTAGAAGGACCCGAGTAATCTCATGGAGGAGTTTTCACAAAAGAACATTGATGGTTTCCCAATTCAGCTGAGAGAACGCTTTTACCTAGAATTAGTCAAAGTGCAAGTGACACACAAAGAATAATTGCATCCATAACGTCAACAATGTTTGAAACACTGATAGATGAATGATATAAAAAGACTGATTCATGTCAAAATGTTAGTGGTCAGATTTCAACAACTGGCTAAAGACCAGAAGACTTTGGCTGATACTCATCCTACTTCTTACAGGCCATACAACACAGAATTCCAGAGGAAGAGTTCGAGGATTACCAAAATATTTTATATGAACAAATCTTGTTTCAAGAGGAAAGGTCATTACGATGTGTGGTGTGTGTTAGTGACTAAAGAATTTGGATACATCGACGGAGTACGACCATTTCTGTGAATAAAGTACATTTATTACCTCCGACAAAAGATGGTATAAAAATCTGGCTACCATGCCAAACAACAGATTCCGTGGAAGGAAATCAATAACACTATTCAGACTGTGAAGGATTACAAACGCTTTTTACGAGAACTGCTTCCATTGAATTGGGATAGACGTGCGGTGTGCCTTAGTGACTTGCTTTCTGGGATTTCGTTTTTCAGCTGATTCCTTGTGGGCTCGGTACATTCCGGGAGGACTCCTCTATGACTATACCAAGTGTAGAGTCTCTAAGAACATGGCAGTATAGTGACTTGTTTATATTTTATCGAATTACTTCACCATTTGGCTTTAATGTATTTCCTTGTCGTTCGTGTTCCATTTTTAAAAATGTGTTGCAAAAAACGTGTCATAATAAGGTAAAAAAAATATGTCTGTCTTCGTGTCAGAAGTGATATTCCCTGCATTACTTCTGCTGTCTCTGCTTCCTCTTCCTCCACTTTCAAAGTCACCAACCAAAACTTAAATCGTGCCATTTAGAAGGCTGTGTATTATCGCCATCGCTTTGACATATTAATTGCTGAGCTCAAAGATTCAGGCAAAACCGAATTTATCAAACATTTAATCGAACATAAAACATCATTTGATCGATAGCACACCTCAACGTATCATGTGGTGTAACAAAGAGTTGGAATCAGCACACAGCCTCCTGCGAAATAGTCAAGGCAATTGCATCGTGTTTGTGGAAGGCATTACAGGCGAAGACGACGGGATCGTGTCTGACCCCATTCTAACATGTCTAGTCATCTTCTACTTGTTAGGAGAAGACGAATAATTAAACTATTGTTTACGCGCAAAGAGCACCATCGTGATACCAGTGTCATTTACATCACCCAAAGTAAATTCCATCGCCCCATAAGTCTCAATGCTCATTACATGGTCTTGTTTAAAAGCCCTAGAAATAAACCGCAAGTGGAAGTCTGAGACAAATATTTAAAACTCTTTCACTGACACGTTCGTGCGACGATTTTATTCAACCCCCCCAACAAACCTATTTACTCGTGGATTTCAAACCCACCCCACCCCCGATTATTTCTGATTCCGTACCCATCTGTTTCACCACTGGTGCCAAGACGGACGGCCTGTCGTGCACAGGATTCTGTCGACTTAATAAGAACAATATATAAGGACAGATTTATTCATTAATTTCTCGTCTGTGAAAAAGAACTACACCCATTTACCAGTTTACAGATTCACCTTTTACGTGCAAAATTGTACCAATAGATGGAACCATAGTGGAAATATCTCAGTTATTTAATACAAGTTCATAATTTACTAAAAACTAAGTCTGATTGTTAAAAATCCAATGTGGGCAAATTATGTTGCTTGAAATCAGAAGTTATGAATTTCGGCATCTAAATTTGTGTTCCGAGATTCGTGTATAGAAAATTCGTCTGCTTATGAGAACTTTTATTGATGAACGTTTAAGTCCATGACATAAACCCTCACCCTGCTGTCCCATTACACTCTTCCCCAGACCCTCACCAGCTAAAAAGCGAGGGGCAGCCGAGGCGACGTGGCCTACTGCCCCCCCCAACTCGGTCTTCAATTTGGCCCTTGAAGATCTACATACAAACATGACCCTTTCCGATGGCGGTAAAAAACATTCAACCAACTACAACCAAGCAGTGCTAAAAGAAATAATGGATGGCCTACTTCTAGCTTTTTGGAAATATTTCAGACCCATATAAGTACGCTAAGTACGCAAAATTCCAACATGGTAAAGTATTCCAAATTCACAACTCTTCAGCATTTGACCAATTGTTTAGGTGGCTTACACAAAATTGGAACAGGGACACCGGTAGGCACAACTGGTAAGATTTGATCGAAGTCTGCCTTGCTGAGATAAAGCAGGGTGAACTTTTTCTTTGGTGCCTGGGTGGGGCGGGGGACCGGGGCTTCGGTGGGAGGCCGAGTTGCGGGTCTGCCTTTCGTGGAGCGACGTAGGTACGTCCGATTGATCACGGTGCACTAGTTCCAGAAGGCCCAGCTCTGGGGAAAAGCGCCCTCTTAAAGGGACTGTTTCCCAGCTCTTGGGCCACAGCCAGGTAGCAAATGTAATCAGTGCAATACGCAACTATAATCCATCAGTCAGTCAGTCTGACCATCCTTTATTGTCTTGACCACCTATGTGTTCAAGACTAGCAAAGCTGAATGAAGCCCACGTAAATTTGCATCGTGTCAGGCAAAGTCTGATACCCAAACCTGATGAGATATAGAATTTCAGGATGTGTTGAAAGTCGCCCAAGAACTGATAGAAGAGGTGTTTACAGAAGAAATCAAGAAAGAGCAAGAAGAAAGGATGGAGAAGTAAGATTTCAGAAACAGTAACTGCGGCAACAACAGTAGGAGCCAGATAGAGATTTTTCGACTAAAGTGTGGACACGAAAGAATCTCCTTCTCCTTCAAAAGATGCAGACTCTATCCTGTGGGAATACAATCTTAGACGATAAAAAGATTGCCATAAACCTGTCAACAAAACAGCCCTTGTTAGATCTACCCCAAACAATCTAGAAAAGAGATATTAGTCAAATTACCAAAACTATTTGTATGTCTTCGTCTTTGTTACTTAAAAGTAGAAGTGTGCATATAAACACTTCGACTCTCTGGCTTTGTAAGACAGTATGTGTGTGAGTGTGTGTGTGTGTGTTTGTGTGTGTGTGTTCTTCCCTAAGTAAAACAACTTTTTCCTTAACAAAAAAGTGTTCGTAGTGTAAATGTGAGTGTGCATTAGCGTACGTTTATGTTTGTGTTTCTGTAAATGTGTTTGGGTTTTTTCGATTGCAAAAAATGTATCCCTTAACAAAAAAGTGTTTGCATGTATGTGCGTGTGCGCTTGTATGTGTTTGTGTGTGTGCGCGTACGTTTGTATGTGTGTATGTTTGTTTTCTTGCCTTCGCAATTTTTTTTATCCCTTAACAAAAAAAGTGTAAATGTTTGTATGTGTTTGTGTGAGTATTTGTAAGTTTGTATGCATGTGTGTGTTTGTTTTCTTCCCTTAAGAAAATTTCCCTAAATAAAAAGTGCTTGTGTGAGTTTGTTTATGTGTGTGTTTATATGTGTTTGTGTGCGTTCACGTACGTTTGTATGCATTGCTGCATTGGTCTTTTTCCCTTAGCAAAAGTAATAGTATATTTATGTTCATCAATCTTATTTTGCTTATATCTATCAGGTTATATGTCTCGCACAGCAAGGCGATGTGTTTGCTTTTTTGTAAGAACGGCACGGGTTTCCGCCCCGCTAGGCGATGTTTGTGTTTGGTAGTGGAAGATCGTTCCTGCCCCGCCAAGCGTTATAGAAATTGTACTCCTCCACTGTTTCGCCCGATTGAGGTCAGCCGCTTGCAACATTGTTGTCAATGTCCATTACCGTGACGTCACCACACGTGTTGCATTCCTATTGTTCTTACACAAACACAACTTATGCTAAACTTATCTTTGTCCCGCTATAGTCCTATCCATTTTAAATTTCCTCGTGTTAAATTCCCCTTGACGCCAAAGTGCCGGGACCCTTTTTTAACATAGAAGTCCCCTTGACACTAATGTGCCACAACTCACTGTCTAGAATGTTATCACAATGGGCAGATAGGTCCTTATGGATAAAGAGAACAATCACAATGACACATAGGTAAGAAGATGAAAGGCGAGTCAAATATAAGTTCTTTATTTTTTTTCTCCAATTTCAACTTCAATAAAGGAGATGACATAATCGCGAAATATCCAATGGGAAATGTCGAGTTCTTAGGAAAGCAATACAGAACCGAAATTGTCAAATTTAGTGTACATCACTCTTGAATTACATCCTTCATAGCTACTATAATAATGATTAAATGTGTGTGTGTGTGTGTGTGTGTGTGAGAGAGAGAGAGAGAGAGAGAGAGAGAGAGAGAGAGAGAGAGAGAGAGAGAGAGAGAGAGAGAGAGAGAGAGAGAGAGAGAGAGAGTTTAAAATTTCCTGGAATGTACTTCTTAATGTACTTCTTAATGTTGGCAAAATTATTAAGGAAAATTGAGACGTGTAATGTGACATTAGATCTGTCATAATATAATATAGCAGAACAAAGAATTTTATCAACAAAAATAAAATATAAATGTTACACTTAAAGTAGAGTTAACTATCTATTCAATTATGCAAATAAATCTCTTTCTTTATATATATATATATATATATATATATATATATATATATATATATATATATATATATATATATATATATATATATATATATATATATATATATATATATATATATGTGTGTGTGTGTGTGTTACAGCGAGAGAGAGAGAGAGAGAGAGAGAGAGAGAGATAGAGAGAGAGAGAGAGAGAGAGAGAGAGAGAGAGAGAGAGAGAGAGAGAGAGAGAGAGAGAGAGAGAGAGAGAGTGAGTGTTACATACCAATGACATTTTGCAGAAATGGGTTTTGAGAATATTCGTTGGTGTATGATGGCTCCATATCTACAAAAGACAGAATACTGATAGATGAAAGTTTGTCCTGTACCACTTGAATGAACATCATAAAGAACATATAACATTTTTCACGTCTCTAATCTCCATTCCTTTCCTGGGAATCGAACTTATATTTTTTTTAAAAAACCGGATATGTCCTATTTCTAATTGTTAGCTATTTATCAGTGACCTTAGCCATTGATTCAACAGAAAGTCCACATGCGATTCCTTGTTTCAAAATGGAATCTTTTATCAAAAGCAAGTACATCTTTATCAAAGTGGAGTGTAAATCTCTATTACAAATGGAGCATTTTAAGAGCTTGAATAAAACAAGAAAAAAATCAAGGTTGAATTATTTTGTGCACACACGTCTTTCTGTCTGATTGTACTATTTTTTTTTTTACTTTATGCAGAATGTATGGAACAGAGTAATCTTGAAAAATCAACCATTTTTTAACATCTTTTTATCATTGTTTCTTTGGAGTATTTAAAAATTGGTACATTTTATTAAGACATATCAAACATTCTTTGAAGTATTCGTTTAAGTATATACTGCACATACAGACAACAAATATAGTCATGATTTAAATTGCAAATTTACTGAGTAAGTTAAAATAAAGATCACAAAGTAAGCTAGCTAGCTCTCTCTCTCTCTCTCTCTCTCTCTCTCTCTCTCTCTCTCTCTCTCTCTCTCTCTCTCTCTCTCTCTCTCTCTCTCTCTCTCTCTCTCTCTCTCTCTCTCTCTCTCTCTCTCTCCCATCTCATGATCTGGACCGATCGATATTAGATATTAACCGGTCCATATCATCTAGCTACAGAACTGGACATCTTATTTTATCAAATGAAATATTGTTCAAATGAAAAGGCAACACATTCGTAGTACGTAATATAATGGCATATCGCCAGATTAAGGTTTTCCAGGGCTGTAAGCACTGAATATATTATGGTTCATCTCACTCCCTTCATACAAAATGTGAAACGAAACAAAAACAATGTTAAAAGATAAAAAGGTGGGAAAATACTAGTGTTACCATCATTCCAAATCAGAATACTCGTATATGCAGGTCGAAATGGTCATACATAATTCATTCAGTTTTATCACCAACAATTAATTTCTTTCGCTGGTACCCTAAGCACGTGCTTAATGTGCTTAATAGGTAATGGGATATGGGCACCGTTATTGATTTAATTTCTAATCACAATCCTCTTGGGTCATACATCCAAAGTACACAATGCTTGTTTATTAACATTCCTATTCTGAACGGGAATCCAAAAGACCTTTCATGGAGAATTGTGTTATAAACTGCGTAGGCCCTATGCAGGTTCTTCACTTATTAACTGGGTAAGAGAACGTCTGGTGTCCATAACTAAATAATCGACTTCACAATCAAAGTTGATACATGCTCAGATAAAGATGCTCGTTTAGATATAGGTCCTTCAACATATGTTAAAAATAAAATCCATAAATATAATTGCTCTTTCTGTAGGCAGATGGTCGTGTTCATACAAAAATGTGGATAATTTAATGAGGAAAATTTAATGTTTCCACACCCGGGAATAATGTGCTGATTTGAATGTTAAAGTCATGAACATTAGTTGTGTTTCATTTGATATAGGAATAAATAACTGGTCGAACAGTTGTAACTGTACAAATATTTATGTACAAGGTTTAGCTACGTACACTATTGGAATTCTGTCAGAGGAAGAATACCTAAAATTACTTGCACAATATATTTACTGATTCCTCCATTTAACTCTGTCTCCACGACACGTTATGAAATCTGTTGTATTTCCGACAAATTTAGATATTCATGTCCTTGTCATTTAAATTGTTTACAAACAGAAACAAATTTCAGCGCCCGGTTTAATCTATAAATTGTATAACATAGAATATTTTCTTTATACCACAGTTTACAAGAGAAGCTAAAAAAATACGTTGTGCCCTTTTATAAACATGTCATACAAGATGTCTTCTTTGAGGAAAAAGGGCTTTAATATGTTCTCTTACCACTGAAGAAACTCCAAAATGTTTTGGCAAAAAAAGAGAGAAAAAAATACAAAACAACCAAAACGATAATAACAAAAACAAAGAAACAAACAAAGTGCCCACGAATGCATTAACCCATTAACCGCTGAAGATTCTTTTCATTTTCGCCTAAAATGTGGGTAGGTAACGCATATTTGAGGTTATTTCTGAACACATTCAAATACATCTGATTCCGAGAGATTTTCGTTTAACCGGATGCTTAGTTGTATAAAAGACAGTGTTTTTATGGACTTTTTCGCACGCGCAGAAGGGTAAAAATGGGGGATTTTCTGGGGTATTTAACTCATGATTTTCGTGTCATGGCAACTTTGTACTCCAAATCTTAAACTTATCCTACTTTTTACAAAGATGCACCTGTCCGTAGGCAGTACGGACCTGTCTGCTTTAGATATCAGGCCATAGTCTAAATTCTGGACCGGCAATTTTTTGCCTTAAAAGATAGGGTCTCAAAAGTTAGATTTTCCCCTCTGAAATACGAGCAAAAAGTCTTCATTATTTTTCATCACGGCAGATCTACATCAGTCTAATGTTCTTTAATACCACCAACTTTGGTGTATCATAAATGATGTACACGGTACAGAATTCGGAAATATGGTACAACCTCAAAACAAGTAAATGTTGCACGCGGTGTTAAGAAGTTAATAAAAGTACCATTCGTCACCCCAATTTGTCTTTGAAAGGTATTTTTTGTAATTTCATGATAAAACATTTCTCTATTGTGTGTGGTATGAATCTCACTAACGGAGAATCATAACTATGCATCCAAATAGACACTTCTTCTTTGACCCATCAGGGAACTCAAATATTAATCAGTCATTTTGAAACGATTTTTAGTGGCCATATACCTTTAACAACCCATTTCGCACGATACAGTCAATGAAACATACTAAATGAAATTTACAACTTGTAATAAATTAAGGTCTATTTAACAAATTGACCATTTTATAGTGTCCATTACAGTCGCAACATATCCCTTAACCCCATCACCTAAAACAGGCCTGCAATGGTAATGAGGTCCATCCTATACCATCATAGCTCACCTACTATCTCTAGACATAGTTATGGCTGATGTTAATGTATATGGAAAGGTCGACATCATTAATACAATATGGATTACTGGGGACAGTGCATATTCAAATGCCTCTACACTAAAAAAAATAATGGAATAATTATGTTATTGGAAACAAGATTCTTCTGTTTCATGAGATTCTTTTTACACAAGTGTCTGTTTATGGAAATCTTGTTTCTCTTACCTATTTTTGCCTGTTGTACAGTCCAAAAGTTCTGTCTGCCTATCTTTGGGAATTTATATTAGTAAGAGTTTAATTATGAAACTAAAACATCGCATATCCTAATTGATTTGTTAATTCTCTGTATAATGTTGAAGAAAAAAATGTGCATTACAAAGGTTTGACTACAAACGAGATTGCTTAGGGTAATAAATGATAACTGTCTTAAATTATATGTAGCATCTGTTTAATTTCATCAAAATAATCACTAAATTACTGTACCAAGCCAACAATAGCATAAAAATGTGATTCCTTTTATCCGGGTTTAGAACACGTCATTTAGTCACAATAAATGTTTTGCGTGTAATAGACCATATAATAACAAGCATTGAAATGGAATAAGTATATTCTTCAATAACGCCATTAACGTCAATAAATGTTATGGAATTGTTATGACAGAAATTTTAAGCAAAAATAATGTCAATAGAATTTCCTCTAAATTTGTATTAAAACTAGCTTTTCATTGGATTCATTTTTAATTAAATTATATTGGGAGTAATTTCCATTAAAATACATGCAAATTAACTTTATTTATTAGAGATATATTCTATTTAGATAAAGATTCTCCCTTTACAACAAATACAAGCTTCTCTGTATTATACATGTATATGCCGACTCTACAGCAAGTACAAAACTTTTCTGTATTAAACATGTATAAGCCGACTCAGCAAAAAAAAAAACACTCAGTGGCAAAAGAATTCGTAAAGTACTGTCTGACTTAGTAGCTAGGTTTCAGCCATAATACTCATGGGGCAGAATATGACGCAAAGAACATATACGATTCCATTTGGATAAACTGGATTTCTCTGGTTTGGAATAAAGAACGCAGTACAGGTAGGATGCTAGTATGGCACACTCTATCCAGGTCTTTACCGAAAAAGGTTAGGGGTATCTTGAACCAGTATAAATAACCGCCCAAGTCCCTGGCATCTCAGTCTGTCTGCTGCTCCAAACTAGAATTCATTACAGGTAAGAATCGTTATGTTCGTAAATTTCTTAAAGAATAAGTACTTTTGAAAGTTAAAGATTTATGTTGTAACCTTCCTAGTTTCAATGTCTCGTGAGTTCTCTTTTTAATTTTTAAATCATAATGAAATGGAAAATTTTATTGTTTTTTTTCTAAAGAATTGATATTCATTTGTATTTATAATATTTATTATAGTAAAAAGATTAATTGCTACTACCTTCATGCTAAGATTTGATTTGGGAATAAAATATTCTTAAGTAATAAAGAAGAATGTTTATTGATCTATTCGAAATTGTTATTTCATCTTAAATTGAGCAACATATATTTCTACAAAATGATTGCTGCATTAATCTCAATTATTTTATAAACTTTGATTTAGTCCAGATCTAATTATCTGTACTATATTCTAAAATGCAGGAACAACAAAATGTGTGAAGTTGGTAAGCTTGAAAGAAAAGCATAATATGTATTTTATGTATTTTTCAATATAAAGGCTTTGTGAAGATTATCTTTAAAATGTAGCATTGTATATCTTTTTATATCAATTATATAAATAAAGTCTGCCTGCTGCTCCAAACTAGAAGAGATTCATCTTGTATTTCATTACAGAATCCGTGTAGTTCCGCATTGCCAAAGCTTCCCCAGATGTAGATGTAATGGTATCTACACCATTATGCGTTACACGTTTCTAAGAGAGCCGAATCTTTTCTTCTTTCTCTCTCTCTCTCTCTCTCTCTCTCTCTCTCTCTCTCTCTCTCTCTCTCTCTCTCTCTCTCTCTCTCTCTCTCTCTCTCTGCTCTCTCTCTCTCTCTCTCTCTCTCTCTCTCTCTCTCTCTCTCTCTCTCTCTCTCTCTCTCTCTCTCTCTCTCTCTCTCTCTCTCTCTCCATGGAGCGAGACAGTTCTTAAGACATTCTCATAGCAAGAAAAGAGAAGACGATTATGATAAAATCATCATAATAATAGAAAAATTCTTATTTCGCTTCATCATTTTTAATATCGTTGTCATTACTAAGAGATACTCTATTCAACAGGGTAAGTGATCCTGTAATATTAATACTCTTAACTTCATCATCATCATCATCATCATCATCATCATCATCATCATCATCATCATCATCATCATCATCATCATCATCATCATCATCATCATCATCATCATCATCGGCAGCATTATTATTATTATTATTATTATTATTATTATTATTATTATTATTATTATACCTTCTGGTGCATTCTGATATATATTGTCGGCGTTTATGCATACATCTTCTTTTCTTGTGGAAGATGTGTTGACAAGGCATCCAACAAAAACGCTGCTACAGTGTGAAAGAGCCACACTGTTTATACTCGTCCGCATAGATTCTGTAAAACTGTTTGTATTAGACCCCTTCATCATGTCCAAGGATAGCAAAACTGTTGAAATAAAATATCGAGATCAGTGATGGGTGCGATAAGGACAGTTCACAAACTCTTAAAATTTCCTCAGCCTTCACAAAATTTGGTACGAAAAAAATAATAACATATTGAAGTAAAAAAATTATCTCCTCGAGAATAAACGGTTGTGAACATACACGTCATTATGACACGCAAAGACAAAAATTTCAAGAAATTAAAAGCATAATAAAAGAAGCAACTTATGTACAATCGGAAGTTTGCGCTGTAGACAAATACGTTTTTGAGGGAATGTAAAATAAGGTTTACCAACTTTATTCTTACTTCTTTGTTGGTACTTACTTACCATTCAGTTCTAATTCACAGGTCCGTTATTTAAACAAAAATTTATTTCTACGTCTTTCTAATTAGTTTCAAGAAAAAATTGGAGAGATGCATCTAGTGTATATTTAAATTATAAGGAAAAACTTAAACACATTTTAATGTTCTTCCTATACAGGATATTTCAAACACCATCTTCTTCAGTCAGGAAGATTAATGTTATGGGATACAAATTCCGAATTCCGAAAAGTATCTAAAGAGAGGGAGAACTGACAAAGACTAACCCTCTTGGACTGCATTCGATTTTTTATCCTTGAGACTTATACTATCCATATTAGTCAGGAGAACCGAGTCTGCTGAAACTGTCCGCCTGATCATAGCCGTAGTACTTGGATATATGTTATGCCCTGTGGTAACCGTTGTCATGAAGGTGTCATCCATTTCTTTTGTCTAGCTATAAGCATAAGAAAAAAAAAGGCAACAAAAGTTCATATATGCTTAACAACACATCTACTTATCAAAATACTATAGAATATGTGGAGATCTGGATGAAGTTATTACCGGGGCTCCGAGTAGCCGAGTGGTCTAAAGCGCTGACCGTTACTGATCACTGCCATCTCATCTCTATCTGCGTGAGCTTGAGTCCAGACTCCGCTAACGTGGGTAAATGAGAAAGCCAGCTAGTAGCTTCTCGTGAGTTGGTGGTTCTTCCCGGGGTTTTCCAGGGTTCTTCCTCCACCATTAATACTGGCCATGTATAGCCTATCTTGTGCTGAAAAATGGCGTTAAACCCTATAACAACAGCCACAATATTAGTTATTACCAACTTTTTGTGCGAGAGTTCTTTCTTTTTGTGTTTTTACTGAGATATACTTCGGTGATCTCAAGCACACGCGCATAACAGTCTTCCATAAAATGTTTTTTTCAACGAAATACGTAAAATTTTACTAATATCGTCTGCTAGTGGCATATTTGGGAAATTTCTATATGTATCGAAGACATGTGTGTAATAAAGATACAAATATCGGTTTACTTGGGACAAGATCGGATTTTTATATCATCTGCTGTTCTCGATTAATCGTATACGAGCCTTGAGAACTCGGCGTTGCGCGATTATTGTGCCATGAAAAACATCGAATTAAAGAAAATATCACTACGTCACTTTGACATAAAAAGTGATTCTAAACATAATGGAGCTTAAACAGTAATGTCCACAGCATCACTCTAAATAATATCGCTAAGCTCTGTAAGAAAAATCTTCTTCAACTCGAATCTGAACATATAAGTAATTATACATTTATAACATACATCTTTTTTTGCCATATGCTTCTTCATTTAAAAATTATGTGCATTTATATTCAGGAGAAGACAAGGTACTTCACTTGTATTAATATTCTTGTTCCATAATCAATGAAGCACGAGGAGAATTTTCAATATATTGTCAAAAATTTGAAGATGATGGTGCATACATTTCCTTAAACAAATCAGTTGATCTTGTTCAATACCAGTATTGCCGAAATTCACTGTAGAGACACCAATTAATTAGCGTTTATATCTTCATACGAAATTTTCTTATGGATCGTCCGCCATATTAGTTCGTTCAAGAGCTTCATACTTTTTCAGCCTAGCTTTTTCTTGGGGGGGGAGAGGCATATTAGGAAATTGTATCTTTCTCTTGAAATATAAATAGATCGTAGTACACATGGCGCACATTTAATAATGTATCCCAGAATATCCAAATCTGTTATAAAAGGTCTTACCTGCAAAGATAATTACCATGAGAATCTTTTGTTATCTGCCATGGTTGTCAAAGTACGGTTAGTATAAGCATATATTTTACCTTAATATAGGCTTGACAACTTCCTTGTTACCCAGACAGGCTTGTAGGTTGCAAACATTGGACGTATCGGGTGAATGTATACGTTATTCCTGTGCACTATTTATAGAACTTAAACATGACGACGTCACCTCTCTTCAAATCTAGTTTTCTATAATTTTATATTTTGTTCATTGTAACGTTCCTTTACTGTTAATTCACACTTACTTTCGATAGATGCAACATAAAAAGAAACTAAACGATACTAAATAATTTAAATACTTTTTTCGTTACCATCCAGTCAGGAATGAATTTAGACACAATCGTAAAACAGGAAGTTTTATTCGACGAGATTATGGTAACATTTCGCTGAAAAATCAAATTCATGTATGCATTTTATCAGGCAAAAATGATAAAGTAATGACTCAGGTGCTCGGTTGATGTATATGTATACTGGTGTGTGTCTTTATGGTGAACATATCAATGTATGAAAACAACATGCTGGTAATCTCGAAATATTTATATATACTTTGTTTAATATGTAAAGTCAAACATAATAGTATGTGTTTGTATTACGGAAAGAACTAATGCCAGCATATAACAATATCATAATCCACTATTTATAAAACCTGTCAAATTGTTTTTCATGTTTATACATTTTCTAAGATCCTCAGGGTTTTAATAGGTCAGGCTGTAACATACCCTTTTACAAACTTCCCATTTTAATGACAACTATATATCTTTATACCATCCTTTTGCATAAACTGCTCTATGATTTATGATGAGCGACCGGATACTGCTGCATAGCTACGAAATTGATTATCTTTCATTTGTTGATATTATTTGATCCAGGATGATAATTTTCTTCCACATCATCGAATCTCCGCATCACTGACTGAACATTTACAAATATGGACTGTAAATCTATTTTGTTGGTGCCAGATGATTATAGGCAATATATTTTTTTTGTTAATACCATTTGTTTTGCTTACAGCTTGTCAATATTTGAAAGCATTGTATATCTGATATGATCTGGTGGCCCTGACTGCACATACTTATTTTTCATTTTGCAGAAATGGAACCATGCAGATTTTTATTTCTGAAAGCACTTGTTTTCTAGGCATTGGATATACTTTTTAACGCTTTCCAAGGACACTAAATCGTTTTGGAAAATGTAATTTCCGAATAAACGCGAATTTGCGAACGTGACCGTAATGAACAGGTTATGGCTTCGACAACAACTCAGATTGTTGAATCCCTATGATAGTTGCTGTAGTTGCAAATTTATCAAGGCCAACGAGTCCACAAATATCACCATTGACAAGACACATCCGTTTGTATTTCGCGAGTAAAAATGCTCGTTTTATTTTCGATGATTTGATCTCGAGGATGTTGTTCCGCGTTCTATTATTATTTTGCGTTGGTAACTTTGATGGTTCATCGGTTGTTTTTCTTAATCCTGTCACAGTAGAGTAAGTATCATTGATCTGTAGAATGTCCTTGTCTCGGTTCAAGACACACACTCACCTCTAAACAATTAATTTTCTGCACTGGAATTGGAGGATAAATCTTCCTGTGAAATAAGCCTCCGGCGATTGTGCGTTCCGGGGATTTGGCACCGTATTCGCCTTGGCTTGGTGCCTCTAAAGATCAATTACGTCCAATAACTGTTAGGTTGATAAGTGAATCTTTGGTGAATATCAGTCGATTAGGTCTTTCTCTTCCTTGCCGAATCAATAATGTTTCCACATACCTTTTGGGAACTTAACCTGCTTAAGCAAGTCGGTGAATTACATATATTTGTATAAAAAAAAAACAGTCTGTGATAGATTTTACGCCATACAACGACATACCAGGGAAGTCTCAACGGTCAATTTCTATCTGACCCTTTGACAGATACTATTTGAGCGTATATGATGGTCTGGTACCACCACTCTGCAGTAGCTATTTGCTATTATTAACGAATAATAGTTAACGAATAACTTCATAGTGTTGTTTC
Organism: Potamilus streckersoni; assembly: GCA_016746295.1. Taxonomy (NCBI): domain Eukaryota; kingdom Metazoa; phylum Mollusca; class Bivalvia; order Unionida; family Unionidae; genus Potamilus; species Potamilus streckersoni. Next base: position 863,688 of record JAEAOA010001104.1, on the reverse strand, counting down.
TAGACCATAATATACCCTCAAATCTCTAACGGACAGTGTAAGTATCTTGCCGGTTTGAACACGAATTTAAAAACAATTTAGTGACCTCGATAAATGTACTCTGTGCCAAAAAAAACAAAGAAATGTACCAGCGATATCAAGCTGAGTATGCTGACCGACGTGGCAATGCTGCCATGGCTCGACTGGAACTTCTTTGCGGTTACAAAGGTGTTTGCGTTCCGACGGACCCCACGGTAAATGCTCACAGCGGACTTCGAAGATTCGAAGAATAGGTTGCACGGTTGATCAAACCCACGCGCAAACCGGTGAAGAGGTTGCGAAAAGGATAAAGATGTAATTGGGTATAATGGAGAAAATACAAAAGTCATGAAATGGAGAAGGCAAAATGACACTGTATATATCTTGCTGCAACCTAATGATTTTGAGAACTCCTGAACTTGCTTCTAGTTCAGTCTAATTGCATGTAAAGAACTATATTCAATAAAAGCTGTCGTTTTATATTAAAAATATTATAAAAATTTCATGACTTTGTCTACTTGAGTTATTTAAGATACAAATAAAACGTTACATTCATTATGTTTATAGATTTCTATTTCATATTTTCAAAGAATACCTTTGGACATAGCCTCATGTTGGATATTGTAGAATAAATGCTGCGTTTAGCAACTTCATAATCCAGATTTAATGTGAGCGCAATGTTGCTCCACGATCAGTTTCAAAATATTATGTACTTGCTAAGAGACAGTTCACCTTCAGAACATCGTTGTGGAGCAAGGTTGCACTGATACCTAAACCCCAAAATTTCATGAGTTTTATGGTCTGCGTAGCATTAGCATTTTGTTGGTGAAGTGATGCTGGTACCTCAGCCTTTAAAAAGAATTGCAGCTTTTACAGCTTTTTAATCTGTTCTAACGGTAATTTACTCAAAATATTAACAATAAACATGAACGGTAGTAACACGAACCGATTGAGCCTCAAAAGAGCACCATTTATCAAACATGTTGTATTCCCATTAAAAACTGGAGACGCTCTCTCGTGTTTATTTCCCATTCGACGCCAGAGGGCTCTTATGAAACTCGATCGGCTTTGTTACGACCCTGTAGTCAAATTACATGTGTATTAAGATTTGAATTTATCTATTTTATTTCTATTTAAATTTAATTTAATTTTATATAATTAAATATAAGTATTGTTATGATAATGCCTATGTTAGTAAGGTCTAATATTTTGTTAGAAACATCGTGTTTACTTAAAACGTAAATGTGACTCGTGTAAGCATGATTTTCGCATGAGGGTTTTGTTGTTGCAAGTAAACAGTCTGGAAAAGCTATGTAAATGATTGGCTGTGACCACATCATTACTTGTTTAAGTTTTTGTAATAACCATTTGTGATTTCGAAATCACACGTGTCCTTCGTGGATGTGTATATGAAAGGAATTATTAGTTTGTTTTAAATGCTCAGTTAGTTGTAAGAAATATTCAGTCGTAGTCGGTCATAGTCGAGAGACACATAATAACATCTTAGAGTTTCTAATAACTTAAAAAGTATTTATGTGCTGGAAAGAGTTGTTCCTTCGTACGTATGAGAAACAACATGTGTATTGTTAGTGGTGGTAGCTGTACTTCATCTGCTTTCTAAATAATTATTTTCCATGGAGAAAAAAACCCTGGCTTTGGATAAAGACATTTGCTGAAATTATTTCTAAACTGGAACAGAATAATACAAATTGTGATTCACAATGAAAATTCTGGACATTTTGTGTTAACCATCATCTGACGTCATCATCCGCCATCTTAGAACGGAATTAAGATTCAGACAGTATCAATTTAGAACTGTTTATTCACAGGACTTATGTGTTTTCACAACTTTAGAATAATTATTTGGATCTTCTTCGTAAATCAGAAGTCTTGTTTCACATGTTTAGCTTTTCTCTGTGTTTTCTAGGGAAAATAAATTATTTTTGTTAACGTTTACAAAGCCCGTTGTCTTTACTCTATCTTTGTGTTACTTTGAACGAGCCGATAGTAACATAAATAAATTGGGTTACTCGTCCTTCGGGATATATGGAATTGGTAAAAAATTAAATTTAAATATCCCTAAATTCATTTTACTTGAAATCTTACTGAAAACAACAGGTTTTCTTTAAGAATGTCAAAAAGGGAGAATTTTCTTTCTAGTCCAATTTAAGATCAGTTAAATCTGAAGAAGGATGAGTTGCTTGAACTTGCCAGAAAGTACGATCTTTCTGAAGCAAAAGCTTCCTTGACAAAACAAGAAATCAAAAGTATTTTAATTCAACATTTGGATTTGACTGAGTTTACCAGCCAGACTATTCAAGTTGTTGTTTTGAAGCAGCGATATACTTTTGCAAAAGAACCTAGCTCATATCAATGAAGTTGGGGAAATTAGTTACTCTCTCAAAAACCAAATCTCTGACGCCAATGCGCGTTCTTCATCTTTGTGGCAACGAGGTTGGTCTTGATTACATGTGCCAGCACACCTTAGGCATAAAGAAAACATCAGTGTTCCTTGGCTAGACATAATGATAAAAGTTGGTTGAGGGCTACACTTTGCATTTGATCAAACATTCGTACTGGCTAATGTGTTCCATGTTGATGTGCTTTGTCAATAATTCAGAGTGGCCGGTGGCAAATCACTATTTGCATACCAAAAGGACGTAAGAACGCACATCGATATATTTAATTGTTCTCCTTCATAATCATCCATGTCGCACAACATGTCCCAGTGATTTGTCTTCCAAACAAACTGTCGCGTAGATTCATAAAGGTTCGGTATCCACCACGATTTAAGTTTCTTCAAAGCGTTGAAATTCTGAATAGGTTTCGAATCGTCGATCGTAATCGTGCTTCCACATTTCTATCACTTGGTATCCAGACTTTGTACCTTCGTGCACCGTTTGTATGTTTGCTCGTACAGTTCTTCATCTATGAAATATGAGAAAAGACTTCTCATTGAGGAAAGCAAGTATCTGTAAAATAAACATCCGTGGAATTCTTAGATGATCTGGTGATTTTCTAGATCCCAGCCATCCACAGAACGATGTCTAATTTTCCTTTCTTCGCCATTCCTAAGGTGTCTGGTCCCTTTATCTATACTTTCACACAGGTAATAGAGTGAGAGCAAATCTTTGGCGGAAAATCGATAGCTGACCAAGGGTTAGGATTGAGGGGGTATGAAAGTTTAATCAGAGGCATTAATTTTTTTCGATTGACTAATCCACGCGCATTTGCGATAGAAGATTCCATCCAAGGATCGATATATGCCTTGTTCGGAAATAATTATCGACATTTTCCACATAAAATATGGAAAATGTCTACATCAGATCAGCAATATTTCAACATTTCTTCTTGGAAGTCAAAAGGGTCTGAACAGTGAGTTTGGTACCAAGCGTGGAACACTTCTCGTTGTTCAGTGTGCTTATATAACGATAGGGTCGTAGTAGCGAACGACAGGCAAATGTGGGAGCACAACGTGTTGATTAGCTTTGGAATGACACACATTCTCGTAGATATGTCTGTTTGATTTAAGGTGGCGCTCACCAGTTATGTACTTTTTAGAGAGTGTATGTAAGGTGAAGTTGTTTGCATTTAAAACATGCACAGTGGAGAGAATGTTGGCATATCTTTATCCTACATTAATGTAATATGGCTGACATTTATTTGGATATTGTACTTTTGGAAATTGTACATGACCTTAGCACACTACTAACTAAAATGACTGATCCCTTGTGCTCCAAAGATAAACCTGAATTTGTCTAAAGAACATTATCTTTGTCAGCTATTAAAATATGGAAAATGAATTTTGCCAGACTAGACAATACAAGCTTCTGAAAGTGCAATGAATGAGTTACCAAATATATAAAAATTAAAAAAAAGTTACCGCCTCTTTTATTTTTTTCAACTTACCTCTGAAGTTCGGGAAGTGAAAATGAACAAGTGGAGCAAGCCCTCTTTTATTTTGAAAGATGCGTATCTGGAGTAAGGCCAAGCTGAATACTCTCAAACCCATATTACACCCATCAATCATGCACCAAAATAAAAGGAGTCAAATGTGCTTTGAACAATACCTAAGAAATACAGTCTTTTTTAGAAAGCCAGTATAATTAGTGAGGAAACCCGGGAAAATTCTTTTTCTTTAAAATTATAACACTATGCTAAATACAAAACTTTAGAGTGCCACCTAATAGGTATTCAGCTTTTCTTCGTTATTGTTCAGTCCTCATATAGAATCCTCACCCGAGATCTTTTCCATTCCACTGAATCGTTTTTCACTTCACAATTGTATGTGACTTGTTAATTTGGATTATACTGCGTTTGGTGCTGCGAATGTCGTCCATCAATAATACATTACATGATCCACTATCTTTAGAACCGGAAACGTGAGTCATGTGAGTAAATATGATTTATTTTTGGTGACACTGCCTAAACACAACACTTAGTAACTCATTGTAAGTGATTTCTTCTTTGGCTAATAAAGATTGTTACTGCCTTGGAATTAAATCAGCTTCAATTGCTATTTACATAGTGAAGAGATAAATGTGTTTTTCTGCTCTTGTCCAATAGTCGCTTTAAAAAGAATAATTCACAACCTATGGTACAAATTTCTAATGAATGTTGTTGTTGTTGTTGTTGTTGTTTTTGGGCTTAACGCCATTTTTCAGCACACGATAGGCTATTCATGGCGGCCAGTATTAATGGTGGAGGAAGAAACCGGGAAATCACCGGAAAGAACCACCGACCCACGAGAAGCTACTGGCAAGCTTTCTCACATATCTACATTAGCCGAATCCTAGACTCGAACACACGCAGACAGAGGTGAGATGGCAGTGATCCGTAACGGACAGCGCTTTAGACCACTCGGCCACTCGGGGCCCCTCTAATGAATGAACATTTCCCCTAAACGATGCAACTCCAACCCCCACCTAGTAATGTTTCGATGTAGTCTTTTTGAGGACCTTTATCCGATATTTATTAAAGAAAGAATTGGTAGAATATGCAATTCAATATTGTGATTTTTTGCAAGAAAAGGCTGATTTTTTTCTATGGATGTGATTTTTCATGGGATGTATGTTCTTCACATTTCATAAGAAAATATAGCATGAAAAATTTTGATATACCTTTATCATTTTTAAAATAGGACTAAAATATTCTCTGTATTTCACAAAAAAACACATGCACGCACACATACACTTAAGTTACTTATGCATCATTTAGATCAGTGGTTCCCAAATTTTTTCGGGCCATAGCCACCTTGGTTATCCTCAGCGTTCCCTACCATAACCGGTAAAAGCATTATTAAGCATTAGTCCCCCTTTCCCTAGGTAATCCCACGGCTTATTTTGCGAACCACTGATTAGATTTAGATTCTCATAATGGAAGATGCTCCAGCCTTAAGATACTGTGATAAAATTAAGGAGATGCGCATTTAGTTTAAGCAATTTGTAGATTTGTTTGATTACATCTTTGATTATTGTAATTCGGTGCAATGGGAAATATTCCTTAGCACGACATAATTATTCAATTATTAGGAGCAAAAGTCACGGAGAAAAAGTGTTAGTGAGTTTCTAAGGTGCCATGGTCAATAAGTAGGGAACTCAGACCCAATCCGCATGACTGTGCCTGGGTAAGTGATGTAGCACATTATAAAACCTAATGGTGTACATCGGTGTTGTAACTGCAGCGGCAGTTTTTATGGTAGGAAACCGGTCAATTACACAATGTGATAAATGAGAAAGGACTCGGAAGATACCGTTTATGTTGCCATAGTGGCAAATGTGATGTAGGTTCACTGGTGTGATGTGCCTTAAAACGGTAGGTCGACTGGCCTCAGATGGGCAGTTAAAATAGTCCCCCGTGTTAGGGATAGTTGTATAGTTTTTACGATGTGAATTACTAGCGGAACGGTAAGTTAATGTAGAGAAACTGTGCGGATGTGCGGATTGTATTGATTATTGTAAAATTTATGTATAGAATAGACACGTCGGGCTTTCCAACTTACAACTGAAGTTGTATAGAAGTCTTTGGAAATATGGGGTGAACTTATGACTTCGAGCGGGATTTGAGCCAGGGTTTTGACACCGCTCGGTCAAGCAAAAGACACCTGGCTTGTAACAATAGTTCTCAAAGCAATGTTAATTTAGTTTGTGGTTTTTTTTTCATAATTTTTCACACCTAAACAATCATAGAATTTTTTTTTCTTCAATAGTTAAATTTCATGTATTATGTAAAATGTTAAGTTGTGCTCATGCATGTCAGATATCTTATCTTTGTGAATGGGTAGTCCTGAATTGGTACTCCAATGTTTCACGGGAAAAAAAAAAACTTCCTTGTTCGATCTACCGTTTTTCAAAAACTCACAAAAAAAAAAAGCGCACAGCTTTTATAGTGTATGAAAAACTTGAGTATATCCCATCCCATTCTGCTCTCCCCTTCTGGAGCCAAAAACAATCCTTTAGGAAAAAAGGATTAAGTAAAATTTTAAAAATGTATGCTCTGATTTCAGTCAGTTGATATCAGACAGCCAATAGAAAAAGACTTTTGTTTCTTTTATTTATTCTCTCGTCTGTGATTCTTGGAATTTGGTATAATTGTTTGTACTCTCAAGGGATGTACAACAAAGCACGCCAAGTCTTAATTTGGTGGTATACAGAAAATGCGTCTGCAGGCATTCGATGATAAATATAACAACACTGCTATGAAACAGATAAATGGAAAACAGTTAAATTTCTAACATATAATTTACACCTGTCTTCAGAAACTCGTAAAAAGGGTAAAGTAATGTTAATTTAGTCTTTTCCTTAAATAGAAAATATGCTGTCCTACATTTCTGCCTTTCACTACACCTTATGTACCCCTCTCTCTCTCTCTCTCTCTCTCTCTCTCTCTCTCTCTCTCTCTCTCTCTCTCTCTCTCTCTCTCTCATCGTGAATAATAATAATAATAATAATAATAATAATAATAATAATAATAATAATATTAATAATAATAATAATAATAATAATAATAATAATTTTAATACTACTACTACCAATTATAATAATAATAATAATAATAATAATAATAATAATAATAATAATAATAATAATAATAATAATAATAATAATAATAATAATAATAATAATAATAATAATAATAATAATAATTGTTTCTCTCTTGAAATCTTTCTAGCTGTTATTATTATTATTATTATTATTATTATTATTATTATTATTATTATTATTATTATTATTATTATTATTATTGCTGTTTGTATAATCTGTAAACACTTCGTCTTTAAAACACATTCAAAATGGCAATATCTCTGTTTCATAAGAAACAAAGACATGCATACAGAGACACTTGAATTTACCAAAAAATGATTTATATTCAAATCATTATGGCAATACGTTAATTGCAACAGTAAACTTTAGCCACTAATCGCTGTGTTACGTAAGTGTGTTAGAATTAATAGTTTTCTTTACTACTGTCAAAGAATGTTCAAGTGACGATATTGTCTGTACACTATGCTCTCAGCTGAAGGTGTACATATTTCACCAGCCAGAATACACGTGTTCTCAGTAGAAGGTCAAAATGTTCCACGAGCCAGGATAAAGGTCAATAGAAAAGTGGTTCAACAATTAGCATGGCTATCTATTTTCTATTTTCTTGAGCTCAGAAAATGTGCACGAAGACTGCATTTAGTTTCATTTCAATTTAATTCTGTGGCATCAGAAGGTTGAGTGAATTATAGTCATAAATCAAAAAATATTGCCGAAAACCGTTTTGTATCTTCTGAACCCAATTTAAACTGAATGCCAACAGAGAGAAACCGGTTCATAAGGCTTCAGTTGAGATATAATAGCAAAGCTTCTGAGACACGAACGGGGTCTTTAAAAAAAAAAACAACCACAAAAGACCAAATATTTATTGATGTGCACTAGTAATGATTAGTATTGCGAGCATTAGTAAGCATTAATTACGGTAGGTGACGAATCTGTATGTATCATAAATGTTGTTGAAAGCCCATATATATATATATATATATATATATATATATATATATATATATATATATATATATATATATATATATATGTATGTATGTATGTATGTATGTATGTATGTATATATATATATATATATATATATATATATATATATATATATATATATATATATATATATATATATATATATATATATATATATATACTGCTGCTACACTATACGACGAGTTGCTTTTTACAGTTGACATTGACCATTCTTATGCACATAATTAGAACTACTTTCAGATAAGGTTTTCCCAGATAAATAATGCTTTGACAGAGGAAAATTGGGCTCAAATCCTACTAGATGGGGGAACAATACTGGTACTCAATTTTGGTTACTGAGAGATATGCTTTACTATATACTGGTGTGATAAAATGAGTCGTCTTTACTTTGGTTGACTGTGTGTGTCAATTTTACACTTTTAGTTTCCTGTTGGAGATCAATCATACTTATTCTAATGAGATTAAAGTTATTCTTTATATTTGATGATCTTATGGTTGGTTTGGAACTTCAGAAAGCCTAGCATTCAAGATTTTCAATTCTTGGATTCCAACCTTAGATGATAAGTTGAAATCACCGAAAATATGGCTTCCATGTAAAAAAAAATAACAGACTGTTATCAGGAATCATTTAGATAAAACTGACTCTATTACATGTATTATTGATTGTGCAGAAACGTTTATTCAGGCGCCATATAATCTCAAAAATAGAGGTCAGACAGATGTTATAAACCTCACAACACTAGCAAACATATTATCTCAACATGGGCAAATTATGCTTTTTGTTCAAAGGCAATTGTTTGCACTCATTATTGAAAAAAGCCGATTTTTAAATTACCCTCTGCCAGAAGATGAAATCACGTGATTCCGAAAGGAGTAAGAAATGACATTCCTGCATTCACTAAATGCAAGCCACAGTTTAGTGCATATGTGACATCAACAAGATAAAAAGCATGCATCAATGCAGAAGAAGCCGTTACAAAACTTAAGGTTTTGAAAATACTAAGCAACAAATTCCCTGTGGTTTCTCTTAAATTCTTAAACGACACTCTTGTCCCGTGCTGTCCTTGTGCTTTAACCGATGACCCAGGAAATCCGAATGTTTAAAAGCTAAACTGGTACGTGATACTGGCTAAAGTTGTTTCTGTTCTCTGGTGAATAAAATATTCTACTTATACCTACATGATCTGTTTTTTAATCCAGTGCATAACTACAATGTAATTGTCAGCCGTTTTAAATTTCATTATGTAACAAGTTTTTATTGTTTTGTTTTTCCATGTTTTATGCCACTTTCAACAATTTCTCGGCTGCATCAAGGTGACCTGTTTTGTTTTGTTTTGTTTTTTCTAAAGTTTCCTTTATAGACCCAACCAAACTCATTTTCGTTATATGCTTTCCACTTGACTAAAGATAAAACTAAAAACTTTCCACTTGACTAAAGATAAAACTAAAAAAGATAATCGACCTGATATGATTTTCCAAACCTTCAATTTGTTTATGTACATCTTAACATTAACAGAAAATTAGAACCAACATTAAAATATAATCATATAAATTTATAGTCACAGAAGCATAAATGTTTTGAAAGTCTTACTAAACAATAAGCGGCCTTCATAAATTTCATCAACCATGCGTGACATCATTTTCTCTGCATAAAATGTACATACTCTTCTAAGACGGATAGTTACTCTATTTTCATCATACTTGTCGACATCTTCACTGAGCTATACAAAACGTTTTGCATTTCCTAAGACCACTGTAAAACACTGTCATCTATATTTTTTTTATATAGAACGCTCTTTTCCCTGTCTTTTTAATAAACAGATTTTCCTTGCAACTCTTTTAAACATCATATTTCTTGCTTGAATACAAAATCGTCTAAGGTGATCAATTTAGCAGGTACTGGATTTTGTATTTCAAGTAACATCCAGATTTCCGGCACAGAGAAACATAAATTCCTTTTTCAATAATATCATGTTGCTGACACTTCATTTTTAAATCCGTGATTTGTGAATATTTTCCTTCAAATTTGGAATGTAAATGTTCTCTATTAAAATTTAGCAATTAGTGTAAATCCTTGACAATTTTGTTCGCCGATGCCTTAAGGCGGCACTGACTGTATCATTTTGTAACCTTTCAATCTGAGTAGTGTCTAGATTTACATATTTCTGAAAGAAAGCATAAAGTTTTTACAATATGTCAGCAAAACATTATTAATGGAATCTTGTACAACATTTGCCATTACAGCTGATGTTATTGCACAGCAGTTTTCATTACAGCTGTTGTGCTTGCACAACAGTTTCCATTACAGTTGGTATGCTTGCACAACAGTTTCCGTTACAGTTGGTGTGCTTGCACAACAGTTTCCGTTACAGTTGGTGTGCTTGCACAACAGTTTCCATTACAATTGGTGTGCTTGCACAACAGTTTCCGTTACAGTTGGTGTGCTTGCACAACAGTTTTTCATTACAGTTGGTATGCTTGCACAACAGTTTCCGTTACTGTTGGTGTGCTTGCACAACAGTTACCATTACAATTGGTGTGCTTGCACAATAGTTTCCGTTACAGTTGGTGTGTTTGCACAGCAGTCCATTAGCTGGTGTACTTGTACAACTGTTTCCATTACAGTTGGTGTGCTTGTACAACAGTTTCCATTACAGTTTATGTTGTATTGTTGTACTCTTGATCACCATAACAACGGTGAATTTTAAATCGCACTTTTTAATTCAGATTGAAAAATACATTGGAGTATCTCATACAAAATCATATCAACATTGCCACTGGGCAAGTAATTGAAGCTTTGTAAACGTACGAGTTTTTCTTATGCAGAACAAATAATGATGTTGAAGTTGTTAATATACAATATTTGTAATGTCAGTGCATAAACGTTACTATTCGAACAATATCTGTGTGATGTGTCGAATTCTGAAACTCTTAGAAGTATTGACTAAATGAATTGTATCAAAGTTAACTTAATTAAAGTATAAAGGTCTATAGACAGTTATATGATTATTCTCATTTCATCTCTGAACGTCAAAGGAAATTCGGTTCCACGTCACGAAATTTGATCGAGTCGTCTGTTATGGTACAAGGGTTTTTGGCATAACATTTTTCCAAACTCAACCGGTAAAAGAAATAAG